>CM035122.1:115791638-116463539 GCA_020205555.1 Panax stipuleanatus
CCTAAACCATGCCTAAGTAAGTAAAACTAGTTTCTAATTTTCTTGTAGCCAAACAAGCCAAGTTGGCTTTTGAATTTTGTAACTTACATAATAAATGTATTTATTATATATATTAAGTAATTAGCAGTTACATATATATCATTAGTATACGTATATTATATCAGTTATAATATATCTAAACTACGTTAGTTTTTTCTAAGTCTAAACTAAGAACTAAGAAGAAAAGAGAGCAGAGAAAAGGAAGAGCAGAGAAGAGAAAAGAGGAAGAAGAATTGTTAGAATTGAACTCACATCGCTTTCTCTTTCAATCTATTAACAAAAGGTATTATCTATAATCTCTAATTATTATAGAACTCAATTCATATGTTTCATGTATTTTATTCTCTGTCAAAAGTTGAGTTTTCATGAAGTTGTATAATTGTGACTATGTATATATGATGTTCATAGGTTTTCATATGTAATTGTGTGCCATGAAAAGATTTTCAAAATACAATTGTTGTAAAAATCAGTTTTAAAGTTATGATCCTTATATTTTCATTCTCTGTAAAACATGTTTTGAAAGTTGTATAGCATGATGGATATATATATATATATATATATATATATATATATATATAATTGTGTTCATATCATGTCTATATGTGATGATATGCTTAATTAGTTGTTTAATTCATGAATATATATATGATATAATGGAGAATTTATGTTTTTCAAAAGTCACAGTGAAGTGTCTGGGAAAAATAAAGTTTCTCATAGAAATCAAAATATATGTTGATTGTTGATTTTGTATAAATTAATTGTGGAATATGTTATTATGTTTAGAAATTAGTTGATTGGGATTTGAATTGTGAGAATTGATTTTAAAACAAATTCACAGTGTTCAATTTCATCTAGAACACTGACATTGGTATTTTTTTTAAAATGTTTGTTGTAATTTTGCTAATTGATGTATTAGTGTGTTCAAAACATGTTAGAAGCTTTGCACTTTGTTTCTGTAAAGTTTTATATGAAAATTGTTGGCTGAATTGAGAATTCATTGTAGAGAATTAAGCCAAATTGGCTTTTCTCTGCACTATTCGCGAAGCTGCTCTGTTTCTGTCCGCTGCCGGCGCAGCTGTGCAGGCAGTAAGGGTAGAAGCGGCGCAGCTGCGCCGCTAGGTTTTCGCAGGTTTGGTTCCTGCGCAGCTGCGCCGGTGTCAAGGCTAAAGGTGGCGCAACTGCGCCTTGTCCCGGGCAGTGGCAGTGACTTTAGTTTTTGTGCAGTGTTAATTCTAAGCTTAGTATAATTATTCTATGACAAGGAACATGTATCTAGCTGCTATAACATGTGTTATAATTTGAGAGAAAGGAAGTTTTGAAAAACTAATATGGTATTTAAATTATAAACTATAATTGTTTAATTGTACAATAAGTTACTTAATTATAATTTTATTAATTATAATTAAGAGTAAATGTTTAATTTAAATTATAATTTTTGTGAAATTATAATGTATAGAAGTTGATTTATTTTAATCAATTAGATGTTAAATTAAATTATAATTTATGCATGATTAATTATGGATTATAAATTGATAATTTCATGATTAATTATAATTTGTGTAATTAAATACATGATGTGGTTTAATTGATTATAATTATTTATAATTTAAATGGTAATTATAATTTAAGTAATTATAATTTGATTAAGTGTTTGAATTATAATTGTTTAATTATAATTTAGTTAAATACATAATTGATTTAATTAACTATGTGATAGTTGATTATTATTATTAGAGTGAGTTAACCTTGAGGGTTAACCACTTATGTGAATTAGTTACGTGTTAACTAATTTAGGTTATTGTGATTGAATATATATGTGTAGGAAGTATTAAAGTACGTGAATTGTGTTAAGTAGCTTGCGCTTGAGGCAAGTCTTCTAAACCCTAAACTCGTTAATTTTATGCAAGTCTTCTAAACCCTAAACTCGTTAATTTTATTCAAGTTTTCTAAACCCTAATCTTGTATAATTTCTTGAGTTCATATATTCTTGTTAAGAATGTCCTTTTCATTTATGTATTGGACAATTGATTATTTAATTGAAATGATCTTAGCTTATTGTTCAAGTAAGATTCAGTTATTATTTTAATTGCTTTAAATTTACTTCTAAAGCATATGTTAATTCATAATTCTTTTATTTGTGAATTATTGAAAGTCGATTCAACTAATCCTTAGTTGATGAACGTGAATTCTAAATTACCCTTGTAAGCTTATCCAAACCAAACTTTCTTTGGTGCGGACTCGAATTCAAATTACTGAGTTGAACAACCCTATTTACTAGGGGAGGCTACTACGCATAGCGTTAAGATGTTTGTGCACAATACATGGTACAAAGGGCTGATCCCCCTAAGTACGAGTTAAGGTCCATATTCTTATTGACTGTTAAGGTTTAAATAGAAATATTTATAACCTAGGATAAGAGTTCAAAGGTCTTATGACCCTCAGATAAATTCTATATTCGAATTTTAATGTTGATAGAGAATTATTATTCAATTCTTTATTATTGAAGCAAGCTAAGTTGTTCAGATTCTTTTAAATATATCCTTTCATGTCTATGTTATTGTTAAACTCCAGTGAGCTGTGGTTTGCTCACTCTTGCATTAAATAACAATTTCAGTTAAGGTTGATAACGTTGATGCTCCGTGTACGAGTAAGGGCAAGGGAAAGCAAAGCAAGTGAAGACTTGTTTTTGTTTTTATTATATTGAGAATGATTGTAATAAGACTTGAATGTTATATTTTTGTTTTCGCACTTTATTATATTCATGTCAGGGTTAGAGTAAATCGGGATTATCTTGAAAAGGTTGTAACCCTTGTTTTAAGGGAGATTTATCTATTCTAATTTAAGTTGTAGTTTATTTTACAATATTCATTGGGTAAATGTATGTTATATTAGAAAGTGAACACCAAATCATGTGGAAACGAACTACCCGAATTTGGGGGTGTCACAGGTTGGTATCAAAGCTGTAGGTTATGAAACCTTAGGTGGGGAAAAACCTTAGGTAGTAGCCTTATGGTAAGATCGAAAAGATAGTGATGCTAGGTAAAGATAATAAACTATCTTATGTGTCTATGTGTTTACATTATAGTATTCGAAGAGTGACGATTCGTTATCACGTAATAGTGAACTTTAAAATTCTTTTGTCAGAATGTCAAACGTGGGAGAACCTAGTCAGGCTTGAGAGGATGTACCTCAGGTGCCTAGAGAGGAAGAGCCCCGTGACATACATGTTGTCTGGGAGCAGCTGGTTAGGAGAGAGCCATCTCCAGTGATCACCGTAGCTGGTCGGGAGCGTGAGCTGACACCTATTCCAGAGGATGAGAACGAGGACGAGTCTAAAGAGGAGGAAGAGGAGGAAGAGGATCCCGAAGAGGAATTCCCACCTCACTCTACTAGGGCTGAGATGTACGAGGCAGTCTACGATAGCAATGTGGAACTTCATGGACGAATAGGAGATCTCGAGGAGACTATTCAATAGCATGATGAGACTATCGAAGAGATGGATAGTGCACTAGGAGATGCAAAGTGGAACCTGATACATATGGAGGTCGAAAGAGATGCTGCTCGTTTTGAATTGGCAAAGCTGAAGCAAGACATCCAGGAGGAGTCGAGGAAGCGTGCCAGAGCTGAGGAGTCAAGCTTGAGGGCTAATCAATAAGCCGATCGAGCTGAAGGTGAAGCTGAAGCCAAGAGAGCCAAGCTGAGGGAAACAAAATATGCTTTTCATACAGCGATAGAGAGAGCTCAGGACCATATTTTCTACTACCCAGCTCAGTTCCAAAGTTTACCGTGGTATGTGGTGGACCGAAGAACGGCATTTTGGGTAATGGAAGAGGAACGCAGAGAGGCTATACGATGTATTAATATGCCTAGGCAGTAGCAGCAGTAGCAGTAATAGTAGCAGTAGCAGTAGTAGTAGAGCTTTTATTTATGTATTACTTTTTGTATTAAATAATGTAAATTCCATAATTTGAGATAAGAATGGGATGAGTTAATAATATAATCCTGCAACTTTTCCAGTTCAGGAAGGATGATGTAAATGGCAGAAATACTATCTGATTGATGTTTTTAACTACGACTAATGAATAAAAGAAGTCTATTGACGTGCTTGGTGTTCTATGTGAACTGAATTGTCTAGAACGTTCAAGCATGAACTGGAGTACTTAACAATTGAATAAAGGGTCTAATAATAATATTTTCTTAACAGAAAATGCCTCCCAGAAGAAGAGTAACACGTCAAAATCCCGAGGGTTCGACGAACAACAACAATAACGAGGGAACGAATCCCAATTCGGTTCAGCAGTTGGTGAATCTATTGATATGAGCTCTTGCGAATCAGTCGCAGATGCAGGGTACTACTTTCAAGGAATTCAAGGCAGTAGGACCGCCTGAGTTCAAAGGATCGACTAACCCTATCGAAGCTCAGACATGGGTTATGGAAATGGAGAAGGTATTTGACGTGGCTAGGGTAGGAGAAGACCAAAAGATAATGTTCACGGCTTTCATGTTGAAGTCGGATGCTAGCTTTTGGTGGCAGCCTAACAAGACTCGAGAGGGAGAGGGAGTCATCACGTTGGAACGTTTCAAGGAAATGTTCTACGAGATGTATTTTCCAGTGAGTTCGCAGGACCAAATGTAGGTCCAGTTCCTAGAACTTAAGCAAGGAGGGATGACGGTGTCTGAGTATGCTGCTAAGTTTAACGAGTTGGCCAGGTTCGCTACATACCAGGTCAGCACTGACGCTAGGAAAGCGAGAAGGTTTGAGCGGGGACTAAAGCCCTGGCTCTACAGCAAGGATTCCATGTTCCAGCTGAATACCTTTGCAGCAGTGCTGGAGAAGGCCATACTTGCTGAGGGAGGAAGCGAAGCGGTGACGAAGTTCAACCAAGATAAGAAGAAGAAGAATGAGGTAGAAACCAAGTCTGGGGGTAGCAGCACTATGAACCAGAAGAGGAAGTGGTTTGATAATACCTCTGCTTGGAGTCAGCAAGGAAGCCAGCAGAAGAGGAAGTTCGAAGCATGTGCTACATGCGGTAAGAATCACACTGGCGTGTGCATAAAGGGGAAGCGTGTGTGCTTCAACTGTGGTCAGGAAGGCCACATCGCGCCTAATTGCCCAAAATCAAAGAAGGGAGCTTGCTTTACATGTGGATCCAAAGATCACATAGCTCGCAACTGCCCGAAGAAGCTGACGGCAGGGTCAACAGGGAGCGGAGGGAATGGAAGCGGCAGTACCGTTACTATCGCTGCACCATTACAAGCTGTTCGACCCACTGCACGGACATTCAATATGACGGTGCAGGATGCTGTGAAATCAAAAGATGTGGTGTCAGGTATTATTTCGGTCAATAGTATAAATGCATATGTATTATTTGAGTCAGGTGCTACTTGCTCATTCATATCTGATGATTTTGCTAGAACCCTAGACGTACCTGTAGAGGAGTTAATTTACCCTTTGAACATAGAGATTGTGAATAGGGAGGTTATTCCTGTTAGGAGCATTTATAAGAACTGTAGATTGGACATCTTAGAGTAGATTTGATTCTGATAAAAATTGGGGAATTCGACGTCATACTAGGTATGGATTGGTTGTTCAACCATGGGGCGATAATCGACTGTCAGAAGAAGTCAGTAAACCTTACGACTCCGTCGAAGTTGGTGTTCTATGGTAGCAAATCGCCTAGGCAAGCGAGTTGTCTGACGGTTATGCAAGCTAAGAAACTTCTGACGCAAGGCTGTGTAGGATATCTAGCCTACATAGTTGATTCGCGTAAGGAAAGCCCGAAAGTGGAGGAGATATCGGTAGTTAAGGAGTTTGTGGACGTTTTTCCAAGCGATTTGCCAGGACTTCCGCCAGATAGGGAGACAGAGTTCGTGATCGATCTAGCGCCGGGAACTGCTCCGATTTCGAAGGCTCCGTACCGAATGGCTCCAGTCGAGATGAAGGAACTGATGGTTCAACTGCAAGAACTACTAGACAAGAAGTATATTCAACAGAGCGTTTCGCCTTGGGGAGCGCCTGTCTTATTTGTGAAGAAAAAGGATGGGTCGATGCGTCTTTGCATTGATTATAGAGAGTTGAATAAAGTTACGATCAAGAATAGGTATCCTTTGCCTAGGATCGATGACTTGAAGGGTGCGAAATACTTCTCAAAAATTGATTTGAGAAGCGGGTATCATCAATTAAAGGTGAGGAAGGAAGATATACCGAAAATAGCTTTTGGAACTCGGTATGGTCATTACGAGTTCTTGGTGATGTCGTTTGGTCTCACGAATGCCCCAGCTGCATTTATGTACCTAATGAACAGGGTGTTCAAGCCATTTCTAGATAAGTTCATAGTAGTGTTCATAGATGACATCCTGGTTTATTCCAAGACCGAGGAGGAGCATACTGAACACTTACGACTAACCTTAGAAGCACTGAGAAGAGAGAAGCTTTACGCTAAATTCTCGAAATGCAAATTTTGGTTGGAACTTGTGCAATTCCTTGGCCACGTGATCAACAAGGATGGTATTTCGATAGATCCGTCGAAAGTTGAGGCCGTAATTAGTTGGGAACAACCGAAGACGCCGTCTGAAGTGAGAAGTTTCTTAGGATTGGCTGGTTATTACCGAAGATTTATTCAAGACTTTTCTAGAATCGCAACTCCTTTGACGAATTTGACTCGTAAAATAGTTAAGTTTGTTTGGACGGAGAAGTGTGAGGAGAGTTTTCAAGAGCTGAAGAAGAGGTTGAGTACTGCGCCTGTATCGTCTTTACCGGATAGTTCGAGGAATTTTGTAGTATATAGCGATACCTCACATAAAGGATTAGGCTGTGTATTGATGCAGAGCGGCAAAGTCATTGCCTATGCGTCACTTCAGCTGAAGGATTACGAGAAGAGGTATCCGACCCATGACCTAGAATTGGCGGCAGTAGTGTTTGCCCTAAAGATTTGGAGGCACTACTTATATAGAGAAAAATGAGAAATATACACAGATCACAAGAGTCTGAAGTATATATTTGCCCAGAAGGATTTGAACATGCGCCAAAGAAGGTGGTTGGAACTGATTAAAGACTACGATTGCGAGATACTTTACCATCCGGGTAAAGCTAACGTTGTTGCCGACGCATTGAGCAGAAAAGGTCGGGAGAAGCTGAACGTATTAACTGATCAGGATCAGTTAATAGAACAGATGGCTAGATTGGAGTTGGAAGTGAAGTTTCCGAAAGAATCGGATGAGATGTTGTTTCAAGTAACCACTGGTTCTAATTTAATAGACAAAGTGAAAGAAGCACAACTTCATGATGAAGAATGTGAAAAGATTCGGACAAGGTTAACTGATGGCGAAGAGTTCAAGTTCAAGGTCGATAATGAAGTACTGTTACGATTTGAAGGTAGAATCTGGGTACCGCCAGTACCAGAGGTCAAAGAGGAGATTTTGAGCGAAGCTCATAGTTCTAGATATTCTATTCACCCTGGGAGTACGAAAATGTACCAGGATCTCAGGCATCATTTCTGGTGGCCGAATATGAAGAGGGACGTGGCTGAATGCGTTGCAAAATGCTTAACGTGTCAGAAAGTCAAAGCAGAACACCAGAGACCAAGTGGTTTGCTGCAACCGTTAGAAATTCCAGAATGGAAGTGGGAGCACATCACGATGGATTTTGTGGTAGGACTTCCAACGACTCAGAAGGGATATGATGCGATATGGGTTATAGTGGATCGACTGATAAAGTCAGCCCACTTTCTGCCGATTAGGGTCAAGTACAACCCGGATAAACTAGCGAAGCTCTACGTGAAGGAAATTATTTCTCGACATGGTGTTCGGGTGTCGATTGTGTCTGACAGAGATCCACGTTTGACGTCTAATTTCTGGAAGCGATTGCAAGAATGTATGGGAATGCAATTGCGAATGAGTACAGCGTATCATCCTAAGACTGATGGACAGAGCGAGAGAACGATTCAGACGCTTGAGGATATGATGAGAGCTTGTGTGATGGACTTCAAAGGAAGCTGGGAGAATCATCTACCGTTAGTGGAGTTCGACTACAATAATAGTCATCATGCGAGTATTGGCATGCCGCCTTACGAAGCATTATACGGCAGAAAATGCAGAACTCCTTTGTGCTGGGATGAAGTCGGTGAACGTCAATTGTTGGGACCCGAATTGGTACAACAAACCGCTGAAATTGTGAAGCTGATCAAAACGAGATTAGTTGCTGCTCAAGACAGACAGAAGAAGTATGTCGATTTACATCGACAGAACCGAGAATTCTTACCAGGAAGTTTTGTTTTTCTGAAGGTATCTCATTGGAAAGGGAAAATTCGATTCGGTAAGAAGGGAAGCTGAGTCCCAGATTTATTGGACCTTTTGAGGTATTACGAAAGGTGGGCGAGGTAGCTTACGAGATTGCATTACCTCCGGAGCTCGAGAATATACATAATGTCTTTCATATTTCTGTATTAAGACCTTACAAGCACGATTATAAACATGTAATAGAATATAAACCTTTGCTATTTGATAAAGACTTATCATATGAAGAAGTGCCTATTCAAATAGTTGATAGAAATGAACAAGTACTTCGGAATAAAGTGATACCTTCTGTTAAGGTAATCTGGAGGAACCACAGTGCTGAAGAAGCTACGTGGGAACTCGAAGATGTTATGATAAAATTATCCGCATTTATTTGTTTAGTTATGTGTAACCCTTATATATTGATTCTGAGGACAGAATCCTTTTAAGGGGGGAAGAATGTAATAGACGAGATTTTTTTTTTGTGTGATTCTGGGGACAGAATCCTTTTAAGGAGGGAAGATTGTAACGATTGAGATTTTATATTTAATTTTAAATATTTATTAAATTAAATAAATATTTTATGTGATTTATTTATTGAGTTAAATAAATAAATTATGTGATTTATGGAGTTATTTAATTAAGGGTATATATTAATTAAATGAATGTGCAATATTTAATTTAATTAATGTATATTAATTTTATTTTTAGTTCTAATTTAATTGAGAGAATTAAATTAGATGTGATGAAGTGTTACATGAATTATAATTAGCGAGTAATTATAATTATGTGGCAAATTTTATGTGATTAATTGATGTTAGATTTTAATTGATTAAATTAGTTGATTAATATTTAATTGATTAAAATATGACATTAAAGTATGTGTTAAATGATTTGTTAAAATAAAAAGGAAAAGAATTTTAAATGATTTTTACCAAACAAGGCCCTTGCTTTTGTTTTAAAAAATTATTGCCAAACAGGGCCCTTACACTAGCTTAAACCTAATTTACCTAAACCATGCCTAGTAAGTAAAACTAGTTTCTAATTTTCTTGTAGCCAAACAAGCCAAGTTAGCTTTTGAATTTTGTAACTTACATAATAAATGTATTTATTATATATATTAAGTAATTAGCAGTTACATATATATCATTAGTATACGTATATTATATCAGTTATAATATATCTAAACTACGTTAGTTTTTCCTAAGTCTAAACTAAGAACTAAGAAGAAAAGAGAGCAGAGAAAAGGAAGAGTAGAGAAGAGAAAAGAAGAAGAAGAATTGTTAGAATTGAACTCACATCGGTTTCTCTTTCAATCTATTAACAAAAGGTATTATCTATAATCTCTAATTATTATAGAACTCAATTCATATGTTTCATGTATTTTATTCTCTGTCAAAAGTTGAGTTTTCATGAAGTTGTATAATTGTGACTATGTATATATGATGTTCATAGGTTTTCATATGTAATTGTGTGCCATGGAAAGATTTTCAAAATACAATTGTTGTAAAAATCAGTTTTAAAGTTATGATCCTTATATTTTTATTCTCTGTAAAATATGTTTTGGAAGTTGTATAGCATGATGGATATATATATATATATATATATATATATATATATATAATTGTGTTCATATCATGTCTATATGTGATGATATGCTTAATTAGTTGTTTCATTCATGAATATATTCATGATATAATGGAGAATTTATGTTTTTCAAAAGTCACAGTGAAGTGTCTGGGAAAAATAAAGTTTCTCATAGAAATCAAAATATATGTTGATTGTTGATTTTGTATAAATTAATTGTGGAATATGTTATTATGTTTAGAAATTAGTTGATTGGGATTTGAATTGTGAGAATTGGTTTAAAACAAATTCGCAGAGTTCAATTTCATCTAGAAAACTGACATTGGTATTTTTTTTAAAATTTTTGTTGTAATTTTGCTAATTGATGTATTAGTGTGTTCAAAACATGTTAGAAGCTTTGCACTTTGTTTCTGTAAAGTTTTATATAAAAATTGTTGGCTGAATTGAGAATTCATTGCAGAGAATTAAGCCAAATTGGCTTTTCTCTGCACTATTCGCGAAGCTGCTCTGTTTCTGTCCGCTGCCGGTGCAGCTGCGCAGGCAGTAAGGGTAGAAGCGGCGCAGCTGCGCCGCTGGGTTTTTTGCAGGTTTGGCCCCTGCGCAGCTGCGCCGGTGTCAAGGCTAAAGGTGGCGCAGCTGCGCCGTGTCCCGGGCAGTGGCAGTGACTTTAGTTTTTGTGCAGTGTTAATTCTAAGCTTAGTTTAATTATTCTAAGACAAGGAGCATGTATCTAGCTGCTATAACATGTGTTATAATTTGAGAAAAAGAAAGTTTTGAAAAACTAATATGGTATTTAAATTATAAACTATAATTGTTTAATTGTACAATAAGTTACTTAATTATAATTTTATTAATTGTAATTAAGAGTAAATGTTTAATTTAAATTATAATTTTTGTGAAATTATAATGTGTAGAAGTTGATTTATTTTAATCAATTAGATGTTAAATTAAATTATAATTTATGCATGTTTAATTATGGATTATAAATTAATAATTTTATGATTAATTATAATTTGTGTAATTAAATGCATGATGTGGTTTAATTGATTATAATTATTTATAATTTAAATGGTAATTATAATTTAAGTAATTATAATTTGATTAAGTATTTGAATTATAAGTGTTTAATTATAATTTAGTTAAATACATAATTAATTTAATTAACCATGTGATAGTTGATTATTATTATTAGAGTGAGTTTACCGTGAGGGTTAACCACTTATGTGAATTAGTTACGTGTTAACTAATTTAGGTTATTGTGATTGAATATATATGTGTAGGAAGTATTAAAGTACGTGAATTGTGTTAAGTAGCTTGTGCTTGAGGCAAGTCTTCTAAACCCTAAACTCGTTAATTTTATGCAAGTCTTCTAAACCCTAAACTCGTTAATTTTATTCAAGTTTTCTAAACCCTAATCTTATATAATTTCTTGAGTTCATATATTCTCTTTAAGAATGTCCTTTTCATTTATGTATTGGACAATTGATTATTTAATTGAAATGATCTTAGCTTATTGTTCAAGTAAGATCCAGTTATTATTTTAATTGCTTTAAATTTACTTCTAAAGCATATGTTAATTCATAATTCTTTTATTTATGAATTATTGAAAGTCGATTCAACTAATCCTTAGTTGATGAACGTGAATTCTAAATTACCCTTGTAAGCTTATCCAAACCAAACTTTCTTTGGTGCGGACTCGAATTCAAATTACTGAGTTGAACAACCCTATTTACTAGGGGAGGCTACTACGCATAGCGTTAAGATGTTTGTGCACAATACATGGTACAAAGGGCTGATCCCCCTAAGTACGAGTTAAGGTCCATAGTCTTATTGACTGTTAAGGTTTAAATAGAAATATTTATAACCTAGGATAAGAGTTCAAAGGTCTTATGACCCTCAGATAAATTCTATATTCGAATTTTAATGTTGATAGAGAATTATTATTCAATTCATTATTATTGAAGCAAGCTAAGTTGTTCAGATTCTTTTAAATATATCCTTTCATGTCTATGTTATTGTTAAACTCCAGTGAGTTGTGGTTTGCACACTCTTGCATTAAATAACAATTTCAGTTAAGGTTGATAACGCTGATGCTCCGTCTACGTGTAAGGGCAAGGGAAAGCAAAGCAAGTGAAGACTTGTTTTTGTTTTTATTATATTGAGAATGATTGTAATAAGACTTGAATGTTATATTTTTGTTTCCGCACTTTATTATATTAATATCAGGGTTAGAGTAAACCGGGATTATCTTGAAAAGGTTGTAACCCTTGTTTTAAGGGAGATTTATCTATTCTAATTTAAGTTGTAGTTTATTTTATATTATTCATTGGGTAGATGTATGTTATTTTAGAAAGTGAACACCAAATCATGTGGAAACGAAGTACCCGGATTTGGGGGTGTCACACTTCCCACAATTTCCACATGGTTTCACCTTTGTCCTTATTCCTCCCTGACTATTACCAGTATTTCTAGAATTTGTCCACTTTCTTTTCCCACTTGCACTTCCACTGTTTCCTTCCACCTTAACTTTTCCTTCAACATTACCCTTATTCTTCTTTTCCTTGTTATAGATGCTTATGGCCTCACTTCCTCCTTCAGCAATGATAGCCTTTTCCAATAATGTTCCAAAGGAGTTAATCTACAGCACTGCAACCTTATTGTAAATCCAAGGCTTTAGGTCATGTTTGAACCTTCGTGCCTTCCTTGCTTCAGTGTTCACTTGTTGTGGAGCGAACCTAGCTAATTCGTTAAACTTGGCGGCATATTCTGAGACGGTCATATTTTCTTGTTTCAATTCTAAAAATTTTACCTCCATCCTGTCCTGCATACTGGACAAGAAGTAATTCTCGTTGAACAGTTCTTTGAACCTTGTCCATGTTAGCACTTCTACTCCGGCTCGAGTTTGATTAGCCTCCCACCAGAAGTTCGCTTCCCCTTTTAGCATGTAGGTAGCAAAAGATGTCTTTTGATCCTCCGCTACCCTAGCAATAACAAACACTTTTTCTATTTCTTTTACCCAAGTTTGGGCTCATATGGGGTCATTCGTTCCTTTGAATTTATGTGGTCCGACGGCCTTGAAATCTTTGAAGTTTTCCAATTGATTATCTGGCCGATTTCTTGCTGCTGGTGCTCCGATTTGCATGGCTTGTGCCAACATATTCGCAAGGTTCTGCATTGGGTTTGCTTGACCTTCTGCCCTTTGGTTTCGATTTTGTCTTCTTGGCGGCGTTATCTGGTTAAACAAAATCTTAAAATTATTATCTTATCATTCATATACCATTTTTAATGGTATCATAAAAGATAGAATATAAAATTCTAAATTTAGACCAATTCAGCTTGCTGGATTCCCAAATTCAGCTTGCTGGATTCCCAAATTCAGCTTGTTGAATTAACAAATCGTCATTTAATCAACATACCATCTTGACATATAATAATATCGTAACATTTATATTCATATTCAAATAGTACATAGTACTTTTTATTACACAATACAGACTGTCATATTCACTTACTATCCCTTAGTGATAAAAAGAGTCGGGATTTAACATGATACTTACGCAAAAGTAATACATTTCACACCTATACATACTATATATAATCCTATTTTACTTATCCTATTCATTTTCTACGCCTTCCCTAGATCCTAGACAAACTTTTGTCTGATGACCTATCAACCCACATACAAAACATACGCATTGCTTCGGATCAGGGCAATGAGATGAGATATGTCCTTCATGTCCATAATTATAGCATACATTCTATCTTTTCATACATACGTCTTCATGTTTCCGATTACAATTCACACACTTTCTTACTTTCTTGAAGTTCCCTTGATTAAGATCAGAATTTCCTAAATTACGATCATTCATTTTTCTTTTCCCTTTCTGGCTTAGAGCTGCACATGATTTGCTGCAGTTGGCTCCCATCTGTTCAATTTGAACCTTCAACTTATCTTGTTCTTCCATTGTTTCGATTAACGCCTTTTGCAACTGGCTGTTCAGTAGCCTTTCCACTTCCAACAACCTTTCCAAACATAACATTTTGTTCTTCAGATTCTGCACTTTCGTTGATGCTTGGCCAGCTCCAACTTCAGTGTCCGAATCACTATCTGTCAATGACACCATTTCTGGTTCTGGTTCTATGTTTTCCAAAATGATGACTTCATCTTGGTTGCTTTCAAGTGGAGTGATTTGCTCCTTCTTTATGACATAAAAGTCTTCTAATCCTTTCCTTCCTAACATCTATACATAAATTGTCTTGATTAGCACATAATATATATACACATAACAAACAATATTTTATATAAGTTACTTTTTATTTCATTTTATGACGAATTTTCTTAATTCAATTCCTTTAAACTCTATTTGAGTTATTTGTTTTTCAACGTTTCTATCTAGCTTAAGGTTATAGCCTAAGGTATTCCCCCACCTAAGGTTTTTAACCTAAAGCTCTAATACCAACCTGTGACGCCCCCAAATCCAGGTACTTGAAACCCGAACTTGGTGCTACACGATATCATTTCTTTGAGAAGAATAATATAAATAACCAACTTAATATACATATCAGAGTTGTTTAATCCCTGGTACACGACCTTTAAAACATTTATTACATGATAATTAGTAAATATTATCGTCTTAATAAAGTCTAACTATTACATAAGATACCATAAACCTATTCTTGCAGCTTTCCTTTTCCTTTGTTTATGCCAAAGCCTTCTAGTTGATCATGCTTAGTTGAAAACATTTAATTTAAAGCAAGAATGAGCATTTAATTGCCCAGCAAGTAATAGTAGTTAATAAACTTTAGCTGAAAGAAGTAAATGTTTTCTTTGAGGTATACTTCTACAACGAATCAATAGTTATGAAGTCTTTCGAAACATATCTTAATAAAATATCAAATCGTTTAAAATTATGAAATGATGTAGTGACTATAAATACTGAGCGGTCAATGGACCATGAACTTTTATTTTTCATTTTTGAAAAGGTTTAAACAGAAATTCATCTGCAAACCGCTCTGGTCTTACGGACATGTAGGGTGATCAGCCCCGTTATGTCCTGTATTGATCAATATTATCTGTTTGAACGATAAGTCGTTCACTTTGTTCGCCTTGGGCACATAAACAATTTCCCCATTAAGGGTTGTTCATACTCAGTCTGGAGTCCTAACTTAAACAGTTCAGTTGGACGACTTTATCATAACCAATACTATTCAACATTACAATTCAAACTATGTCTATCCTAGTCAAATAGCTTAGACAGTCATAAATACCTACCAAAGTTTGATAGTATGTAACAGGGTTTGTCATATCAAAGAATTTCAACTTCAAGTGTTCTTGTAGAAATACAACAGTTCATACAAGTGGGGACACTTATATGATAACAGACAATACTGAGATATTAATAACTAATAACTGAATTGAATAACATTTTTACAATATAAGAATAATTTTCATAAACGTATTCTGGATATTATTATGGATATGAATAATTTACAATAATTATTCATGAACATGCCTTGTATTGAATACTTGCTCAATATAAAATTTTGAGTAAGGTTAGAGTACTGGCCTTGATAGCTGATTACTGCTACGTAGTATAGCTTACGCTTTTATCTTTAATATGAAGTCCTATCATCAATAGAATTATTCTTTTAATTAGAATAATATAACTTAACACATAATACTGCTTAAACACGTTGTCACATATTCATGTCAGTCATTGCAACACATAAGAACGTATACCTAGTCAAACTATGTCGATTTGGTTTGAGTTCGGTATTGTTTCGGCATCCCGATTGCATTATCGGACAATTAACCAATTTTTTTTTAATGAAACTTTGTTCAAGAACTTAGATATTATATTATATAATTTAATTATCATTTACAATATTTTTCCAAACATTAAAAATCATTTATAATAAATTTTCAAACACTTATATCATTTTTAATGATTTAATTGTCAATTAATATCATTATCATTAATATTTAAATAATTTAAAATATTATTGAATTTCATGTTAACACTTTAAAAGTTATTTATTCTAACTTAAAAATATTTTAAATTTTTTTTAAAACATTAATATTATTTTTAAATGATTTTTAAAGTATTAAAATCATTTTCAAATAATTACCATTAATATTAAAATATTAATGTTATTTATATCAAAATATTAAAAGTTATTTATTATAACTTAAAATATTTTTAAAACATTTATTTCACCTTTAAATGATTTATAAAATATTTAAATCATTTTTAAATAATTATTTAATACAATTATTAAATAACTTTATTATCATTAATATTAAAATATTAATGAAATTCTTATCAAAATATTATAAGTTATTAATTATAACTTAAAATACTTTTTAAAACTTTAATATCATTTTTAAATGATTTTTAAAATATTAAAACCATTTTTAACTAATTTATTTAATATTATTATTAAATAAATTTATGATCATTAATATTAAATTATTAATAAAATTTAACTCAAAATATTAAAAGTTATTTAATATAACTTAAAATATTTTTAATACTTTAATATTATTTAAAATAATTTTTAATATATTAAAATCATTTTAACTAATTTATTTAATATAATCATTAAATAAATTGAATATCATTAATATTTAATTAAATTAAAATATTAATGAAATTTATGTCAAAATAATAAAAGTTCATTTTTATAACTTAAAATAAATTTTAAATTTTTTTTATGAATTTTTAATAATTAATTTATATTTATTTCTATTTTTAAATAATTTTTAGAAATTAGATTAATTAAAATTAATAAATCTATCGCTAAAGCCTTTAGGAACAGAAACTGTCGGCTAAAGTGTTCTTGAGCTTCAAGAACATTCATAACCGGTTTATGGGTATCTACTTTGACCAACAATAATGTTCAGATTTTTATGTTTCTAGGCAAGCGAATGATCAAATCTTGTAGTATTGATGTAATACTACAAGTGTATAGCAATTTCTAGGTCAAATCATAACACATCAAGAAGATATAAGCCCTTGAACAAGCTGTCAGAGCTGTTCTTCATTTTCTGGGTAGCCCAGAAACGGCCGGTCAATGCCGGTCAACGTACTTTGGGTGCTTATATCTTTCAATCGGTTAATATTTTTGTTGGTCTAGACGTCGGGCTATGTACTATAACTACCAGGGTACACTAGTGAAGCACTTAAAGGGTCCAGATATCAACACATAGAAAGATCTAGGTTTTTCAAAAAGTGGTCAGACGCTGCCTGAGAAATTCTGGGTTACCCAAAATTTCCAGATGAGCGAGCAGCCTAGTTTGACCGCTTATAGTTTCCGGTCGGTTAATCTTTAAGGCTTGAGAGTTCTCTGAACTTGTAGTCCTCATGTTAGAGTACAAACTAGATACAACTTAACACCCAAACAAACTAACAGGTAAGAGATCGAAGCGGTCAAAGTAACGACCAGGCAGTGTTCTTCAGTTTTCTGGGTTACCTAGAAAACTCGAAGTCATGCTCGGTCAATGGGTTTTGACCGTTCATATCTATTAACCTGTTAGTCCGATTTCCATTCTACCACTTTCAGGCTACTAACAACATGGCATAGAACACATATAAACACTTAAACACAACATAACATTAACATATTAAGAATTATAGGCCCCGACATTGACTGCCAGAAAATATTTTTAAAATTTTTCTAGTTTTCAAAAATTCTTGATTTCGAGCTTTTTGATGTTTTGAAAATGTTGCTTCTCAACCCAGATCATCAATAGACATAACATACAACATATTCTAACACTTAAACATAACATCTAACTTAGCATACAAGATTAAATTTTTGGTTAGGGTTTTATACCTTTCTTGAACCAATTTTTGATTTCTTTTTCTGATTTTGATCTTGTAAGGCTTGAGGAGGTTTATGGCTTTTTAGAGACTGATGTTGAGGAAAAATTTCGTGGGTCTTAGAGAGAGAAAGAGAAGCTTGGCTTATGTTTGAGAAAATAATGAAAGTTTAAGTTTTCATTTTCTCTCTTTCTTTGCTACACTATGATTTATTGTATTTGATTTGGCTAGGTGTCAATTGATGACTGGTAGAGTTGATTTGCAACATGTGTGATATCTAAACATATATCTTGTAAAGATTTGCAAGCAAGCTCAATTAAATTATTCCAAAAATGTAATTTTTATAAATAATAAATTCTTTTAAGGGTATACTTGTCCAAGGTGCATGATTCTAGGGTTTAACCCTTAGGTTTTAACCCTTAGGGTTTGCCAAATAATTCCTAGGGTTTGGAAAATTAACTATGAATTAAATAAAAATGAAATTAAATTACATTAATTTAAAAATTAGGGTTTTTAATTGAAAGTTAGGGTTTTGTAAAAATTTTAGGGTTTCTTGCTATAATTATAGTTCCCTAATTTATGAATTAGGATTTCCTAATCATTATTCTTAATCACATAATGTCCACACTTTCATTTAAATACAAACATATTAACTACTATGTTTAATATTTAAACAAAATAAATAAATAAATTCTTAACATACATTCATATAATTATGTTAATTATCATATTTATATATAAAATCTATAATCATATCTTGTATTAATACACTTACATATATTTGAAGATAAATAAAATTAATAATCATATTTAATATTCAAATTCCTTAAGAAAATAATTTCTTATTATTCATAACATAGATATACTTTTCTTTTTAAATATAATTATACAATAATTGTATTAATTCATGAAATTTCATAACATAGATCAAAAATTAGGGTTTTGATCTATAATAATACTTTACCTAATATACCATTATTAATTAAGTTAAAACAATTAACTTAACTAATCTTGATAAATTCATATAATAAATAATTATTATATTAATTCTAAGAATCATTTCTTATATTATTGAAATAATATATTAATCATATTTTCATGAAAAATAAATAATAAAATATTTTGACTATCAAAATTAGTTTATTATAAGAATATAATTTATAATAATAAATCATTCCTTTATCGAAAAATTTATTTAAAATTATTTATGCAATAAATAAATATATATTTATCACATATTCACATATGCTTTATCTTACACCTATTCCCACATTATTTTGATAGAAATAATATAAAAAAAATTATACGCAAATTTTTTTATTTAATTATATAAAAATATTGGGTTATTACAGAAATGAGCATGATGGGTGAGCTGAACTTCTTTCTTGGACTGCAAGTAAAGCAAACTGATGAAGGTATCTTCATAAGCCAAGCCAAGTACAACAAAGACTTACTTAAGAAGTATGGCATGGAATCAGCCTCTCCCATGAAAACACCAATTGCTCCAGCAACTAAGCTTGACAAAGATGAGAAAGGTAAAAGTATTGATATTACTCAATACAGAGGTATGATACGCTCCCTTTCTACCTAATTGCCAGTAGACCAGTTATAATGTTTACAACATGTATATGTGCTAGATTTCAAGCTAATCCTAAGGAATCACACTTAACTGCTGTAAAAAGGATTTTAAGGTATCTTAAAGATACACCCTACTTGGGTCTATGGTATCACAAGGAGTCCTCATTTGAACTGACAGGATATTCAGATGCTGACTTTGCAGGATGGAAAATAGACAAAAAGAGTACCAGTGGCACTTTTCAACTGCTAGGAAATAGACTAGTGTCCTGGTTCAGTAAGAAGCAAAACTCAGTATCAACTTCAACAGCAGAAGCTGAATACATTGCTGTAGGCAGCTGCTATGCTCAAATCCTATGGATGAAGAACCAGCTAGCAGATTATAGGTTTGATTTCAAATCTATACCCATACACTGTGATAACACAAGTGCCATAGCAATAACAAATAATCCTGTTATGCATTCTAGGAGCAAACATATAGAGATAAGATATCATTTTATTAGGGATCATATTCAAAATGGAACAATATCTTTGCAATATATCCCTACTGAAGATCAACTTGCTGATGTGTTTACAAAACCTTTAGATGAATCCAGATTTAATAAACTGATAAGTGAGTTAGGTATGTTGAATTTGCAACCATAAATTCTATGCTCTAGATGGTGCTAACCTTGCAGATATAAAGGCTAAGTCAAAATCATAGAGATGACTAAGAGAAACCACGATCGTGGAGTGATCCAGTCAAGACAAAAAAAGCTCACTGTGATAGCAGCATCATCCAGCCAGACAACCTTTTTGATAAGTGTCTCAGGGACAAACCTGATCCTTAGTGGCAAACTAAGAGGTTGGCCCTTCCTAAGCAACCTTAAACAAGAGGGTATGTCATTTCAGAAGGCATCACAGAAAAACCGTAGAGTCTACGGTCAAGGAGCAAGCAAAGGATGGAACTCAACAATCGTGAAGTGGTTCTCGACAATCGTAGTCCTCTCACAAGGACTCACTAGCTCAGGGGGAGCTAAGGGCAAAACAGAGATTTCCATATGGATTAAAATCGTAGAGTTCTGCAGAATCTAACATGTGTCCCACTACGCAGAACATATGGAGGGAAATTTTTAAACCAATTTTAAACTGTCATTTTTCGGTTTACTTTTTAAATTCCAAACGATTCTATTTCTCTCTCTCTCTCAAGCAAAACCCTAAGTTTCAGAAAACTAAGCCAAAATCATTTGTTACAGGAAAATCAATCTACACAAATGGCTGCTTCCAGAGTTGTTTCAGGATATCAGCTATGCTTTGACGAATTTGGAGATGCTGGTCCAGAAATTCACAAAGTTTTTTCTCTGCTAAAGAAAGCGGGACTCGAAGATGCCCTAAGCACCATCACTCTGATCTTTACAAAACTGGTGAAAGAGTTCTACATAAATGGAGTTGTTGAAGGAAACTTCATCCTCACCAAAGTCAAGGGCGAACAAATACGTTTCAAGCCGAAAATATAAACCTAGCCCTGGGTCTCAACAATGAGGGTCTTCTATCACTGGAAAGAATCAATTTTCTTGTAGGACTAAAGAAGATGAAGCATGTCAGAACTGAAGGAAAGAGTGGCTACAGAAAGAAAGAGTTTCCTCAGGAATATGAGTTCCTAACTGATATTGTTGGAAAATGCATATGCTGTAAAAGTTCGGGCCACGACACTATAAATGAAAAGCAGCTGAAGTTAAGACAGCTATTCGATACAGAGTTCAACTCAACTATGAAGCTATACTGATGGAATGGTTTGGGAAATGGATGGAAAGCCCCAAAAAGACCAATAACACTGCGAAAATGCCTTATGGAAGATTTATCAGCATGATTCTAGAGGCTACTATGGGTGACAAGATTGAAGATAAGGAAGGCGTACCCATTATTCCCAATAGAAAGATGACACAATAGCTATTCCTAAATTGGAAGAGAAATCCTGTAGAAAATGTAAAGATGATGTCTGCAGCCTCATCTGCTGTGAAGGAGGCTGAGGAAGATGAAGAGGTAAACCAAGAAGAGCCTGTAGCTCTGGTCAGAAAGAACAAGGGGAAGAAGAAGGTGAATGAAGATATGCAAGTGGCTGAGGAACCCCAAGGCTCAAACACTGATACACCTCAAGCAGGCCCTGATGCTGAAATGGAGCTTCAAAGCTTAATACCTGATAGAACTATTACTCCTAAGGAAACTCAAGCACCATAAGAGGAAACTCTGAAAGAGAAGAAGAAGAAGAAGAGGGAAACAAGTGAGGACAGGGCTGAAGGTAGTTCTGAGCCTCAGAAAAAGAAGAAACACAGCCACAGATCTAAGAAATCTTCACTGACTACGATTGTGGTGTCTTCATCAATAGTCGAGTCTAGACTGGCTGCCACTGCTGAAGGAGAAACTGCAATGGCTTCTCAGCCTAAACAAGCCATCAGGGCTGAAGCTGGAAAAGGATCTGAGGCTATAGTCAAGCCTAAGAAAAGGAAAACGTTGGTTAAGAAATACATTCTTGCCAATGAGGAAATACTAAAGGAAGAGGACAGAAGAAGGGCTGATGAGATTCTAATGGAAGAAGAAACGGCTCTGTTTGAGGAAGAAAAGCCCAAAGCACTTGAGTAGAGCCAAGATGAAGTATTGAACGAAACTCTGGAAACTCACGTTGGAAAGAGTGCTACAGCTGAGGGGGAGCTGTTAAAAGCACAAGGGCCAGAGCATGCAGAAATTGAGGGGGAGCTACCTACGAAGGGAGAAAACGTAGTCTCCTCAGTTAATGAAGAAACTGTAGTGTCTGCTGATGCTGTGATGGTGGATGTTGAAGATGATGATGTGTTGGAAGATATGGTGGAAAATCTTGATGAAGATGAAGACGATGATGAAGAACTGAATGATGATATTGAGATCTTATCCATATGCAGGAATGCAGAAAGGGCAGCTAATTATACACAGTTGTTCAACTACTTGCCTATGATGCCTTATCATAGAGCTCTGATCGTCAGCAACTGGGATTATATATTCTGGAACTTCAAAGCATATCCAGCAATCTCAGTGCTTGTCAATGGTTTCCCAAGAGAGTGGAAGTTTGCTCAGAAGCTGATTTCAAATAAATCAACTTCAAAATCTAAGTATGACGTACATTCCACTCCCATCTTTTTTATTATCAACCATTTTCCATCATCGTACTTCAATGAGTTCTATGAATTGCCTAAATGGATGGAAGTGGTTCTTCACCCACTAAACCAATTTCCAGTTACAGAGTCCCAAAACTCTGTGACTGAGGAATCAAATAACCAACGTGTTCTCGTCGAGCAAAATACCAGTGACCCAATAGGTTTTGAGCACATCACCAAAATCGTCGAGGGAATGATCGATAACTCAACCATTAAGACATCCACTCAAGACGACGAACTACGATCTATGCCTACAGATCAATCTGATTCGGCAATCGTAGAGTCACCAGAATTACTCGACGAATCAGAAACACCTGAGCCAAATACTACACCTATATAGCAAACACATACCCCTCTTTCCTAAGCTGATATCCCCTCATCCTCCAACAACGAATATTTCGATATGACTCTTGCCCTCGCAAGCATATCAAGGAGAGATGAACACACTACGACTACCCCTCCTCCTCCTGAGACACAACGAATTCTAGATCAATTGGCTCTAATGCCAACTAAGAAGGAGCAGACTGAAACATTAAACCACATGGGTTTAGAGTCTGGAGAGATTCTTGAAGCACACTCACTTTCTCTTCATCTCAGATTCGACCACATCATTGACTCAGTCAAGACTCTACCAGGACATTTGGGAACTGAATTGTCCAAAACATTGAGAGAGATTTTCAAAGAAATGGCTGAAAGCCTCAAGGCAAGAGATGTCATTCATTTTGCTACAACGAAGAAGCATAAGGAGGCTATGGAGATAATGCAAAAGAATCAAAAATCTCAAAATGAGTTGATGACAGAATAGATTTCAGCACTGCATATCTCTCTGTAACAATTTCAAGAATGCAGTATAGCTCAACTCAGCCAGAATAACTATGCTATGGAGTTACTTCAGAAACAAAGAAGAGACACTGAGGCTATAGTTGCTGAACAAAGCAGTGACATCTCTCAAAACCGCTCTCAGATGCATGAGATGGTAGAAGGAGTTAGACACCTCTCTCAAGATATTCGAACCCTTGATGCTGACATAAAGGGGGAGAATAATGAGCAAGGAGATAGAGGCAGAGGCAGAGGCACCAGCAGTAGCAGAGGTGGAAGACAGAGGCAGACATACATTCAACCACCACCTCAGCAGGGAAGACAAAGGCAAACTCAAGCTGGTCAGTCGTCTGGTGGCAACTCCAGGAGTCCCAACCTTCTGACTCCACGATCTGATCAGCAGTGCCTTCCCATGGCTATACCTCTTGAAAGGAGTTAAGGTCAAGCTTCTGGTTCACAAGGCATGACGTTTACTCATCAGTTGTCTCGAGAAGAGCTTGAAGACATTACCTGGAGAGATGAGCTAACCAGAAGGATGAGAGCTGCAGAGTACGACTCTCAGAGAAATAAGAGACAAAGAAGATAGAGATAAGTCTAAGCTTAACTATGTATTGATGTTTCTATGCTAGATTGTAATATTTTTTTTAAACATCAATAAATTCATGCTTATTCTCTAGAGATTTCAGCTGCTCACTAAAACACTAAGCCATATTTACTTTCTAACACTCTGCACTTAGAAAATGATGCTATGATCCAAATCTCCTTGATTATGTCAACATCAAATAGGGGGAGATTGTTGGGAATTCCATATTCATATTTGATATTGAAAGTAAATATAAATGCTTAAGTGTACAGTTCTTCAGTGATCATATGTACAAAGACTAAGACGATAGATCAAAAATGTTAGGTTGATCTGAGCTTTAATGTTTATCATTTATGTAAATAAATGTACAGAAGGAAAGATCAAGTTTATTAGGGTTGATCTATTTGTACTGTAAATGTTAAAGCCTTGACAGAATCGTAGTCTGTCAAAGGTAGCATTCAGAAGACAAGGCAGAATCATGGAGCTTAAATGAAGATGTCCAGAATCGTAGTCTGCCAAGAGAATCAAGCTTACAGAGACCAAGGCAAGATTCGTGGAGCTTAAGTGAAAGTATCAGAATCGTAGTCTGCCCTTGGAAGTCACACTGAGAATCATGGAGAAAATCTGAGCCAAGTCAAGAAACGCAGTGTGCTCTTAAAAGTGTGAAGTCTTTAAGACAAGCAAGCAGGAATCGTAGTCTACCAGAGAGCTTAAGAGAAATCGTAGTGTTCTCTACGATCAAGTCTGAGTCAAGCAGTGCAAGCCAACACACAATAATTATGGTACAATTACCATAATCGTAGTGCTCCTCCAGTCAGCATCAAAGATCATAGTTCTGATGAAGGGAGGAAGAGCAACAAATGAAGAAAGGCTAATAGCCGTTGACAATTTGATAGTCCCAATGATTCCATATTCATCCTTAGTTCAAATCGAAGAAGCGTATTGAAGAAGCTAAGGAAAGGACTAAACTGCCTGTAGAAAACACCTTTTCAGGTGTTAGGTGAGTTTGTAGTCTGCTGTGTTAGTGGGCCAGTCTGCAGTACCTCAGGAAAGCAAGATGTCAACATCAACTGCACAGAAATGTCTGAAGCATTAAATGCAGCAACGGGAGCATTCAAACGAATATATTTTGAATGGCTCTTTTATAAGGACATCAGACAAAGATTCAGACTAAGCAAGCAAGATACAAAAAGAAAGATTATCAAGAGAAAAGCTCAAGAACACTCAACGATCAACTCTACGATCCTAAAAGAGGAAAACTTGCTTTGTTACTCAGTCCTTCAAAACTGATGCTTAATTACAACTGAGTAGCACACCTCAAACAACTACTGTCAATCCAAGTGAAGAACCAAGTCAGAGGACTTGAAGAGTTCAAAAGTGAACTAAGTAAAGATCCAAGTCAGAGGACTTGAAGAGTTCAAAAGTGAACTAAGAGCAGATCCAAGTCAGAGGAATTGAAGAGTTCAAAAGTGAACTAAGAGAAGTTCTGGGGCTGCTGGCCTTGAAGGGATCTAAGTGATCCAGTTATAAGAGACATCCTTAGTGGATTTCCTACTCGTGGAGTAGAAGAGTGGATTAGGAGCCTTGTGTGCTCTGAACCACTTAAAACCTTGTGCCTCATTGTCTCTCATTAATTGCTATAACTGTCATATCTGTTATAACTGCTTATCAAACCATAACTGCAATATCTTGAAGGGGAACAAAACATATATTCTGCTTCTGTCAGTATAATCAATACTGACAAAGTATTTTAAACAAAGAATTTTTTAAAATATCTATTCAACCCCCCTTCTAGATAACTAACGTGCCTTTGGGAACTAACAATTGGTATCAAATCAGGTTCTCACATCTAAGCATATAAGCTTGAGTAGATCTAATGGCACAACTGATAAGCGAGACTAAGACAGGTGGAGGAAGCAAATCACTAATGTGCAACAAAGATAAATTTGCCAACTTGAAAGTTCGGATGCAGGCTTACATGGATTCAATAGATAATGATCTATTTGAAACTGTTCTGAATGGACCCTATATTCCAAAAAGGCTTGCACCAACTCCAGAATATCCAAACAACATGGTGGTCAAGGTCAAATTTGAATGGACTTAAAATAAGAAGAAAGATGTTCAGCTTGACAAGAAGGCTAAGAACATCTTGTTCCAGTCGTTTAGAAGATAATCTGTTCGAGAACGTGGTTAACTGCAAAACGGCCAAAGAAGTCTGGAATGCATTGCTCATCATGCATGAAGGAACTGAAGAAGTTAGAGAAAACAAACAATCTTTATTGACACAACAGTATGAGATGTTTGCCCATGTTCCTGGAGAAAATGTCACTTCAACCTATAAAAGATTCACAATTCTGCTATACTCTCTTAGAGCTTATGGAAAGACCTATCCAAATAAGGATCTAGTCATCAAGTTCATGAGGTCCTTGCCAAGCAGGTGGGATGCCAAGACCACTGCAATCAGAGAGTCAAAGAATCTGCATGAGATGACAGTTCAAAAACTCTACGGAAACCTTCTTACCTACGAGCTAGAACTGTCTCAACGAGCAGAAAATCTATCAGAAGGAAGAAAGAAGGATAAAGGAGTTACTCTCAAAGCAAAGGAAGAGATCTCTAGAGCACAGGTTGAAGATGAGTCTGACTCTGAGGAAAATGATGACGATGATGATGATGAAGCTGCAATGCTTGCCAGAAGATTCAAAAGGCTTATGCTCAAAGGCAGAAGCAGCAAACCTAAAAGGTTCAACAATAGCAGCAGTCAGGAGCAGATCAGTGACCTATGCTACAACTGCAAGAAGCCTGGGCATTTCATTGCAATTCTACTTGGTACGAATTCAGTCTGAGAATGAACAACCTTAATATTAGGGAAAATATTTTATGTTGTCGACATGTAATGTTGAGTGACGGAAGAATGCAAATTAAGTCCTTCGCTATGTAGTATCGATCAATACAGGGTACAATGGGCTGATCACCTAACGTACTCGTGAGTGATGACGGTTTACAGCGAAATAGCTGTTTAAACCTATTTGAAATAAAAATGAAAGTTCGAGGTCTTATGACCGCTCAGCTAAAGTTAGTATGTCGTTTCAAAAATAAGTTTTGAAAACAAAGAAAGTAATTTCCTATTATTTGAGATCTCTTCACAAATTTTTTTCAGTTCTTGAAGGTTTATATGTATGAAAGTATAATTCTTGATTATGTTGTTTTATATACAACTGTTATATTTGTTGGGCATGTAAATGCTCATTCTTGCTTAAAATTAAATATTTTCAACTAAAACTGAGCGTATAGAAGATTCTGGAAAGGGACAAGGATGTAGGCGAGTTAAATGTTTAAGGAGATATGGAATCTATCTGTAATAGATAGGTTTATTGTAAATAATTACTATGTTAATTATCATGTTATGAAGATTAAAAAGTCTTAGAACCTGGGTATATAATAGCTAGTAAATTACTTTCCTATTAGTGTGAATGCATATATATGTATGTTTATGTTTAGTACCATGGAGCACCATCTCCGGAGTTAAAGATACTGAGATTTAGGGGCTTTACAGGTTGGTATCAAAGCTGTAGGTTAGAAACCTTAGGTGGAGGCACCTTAGGCTATAACCTTGAGAAGATGGAGAAGTCAGAAGGTAAAAGAAACTCAGTTAGAGTTTATTAAGAGATGGATTAAGGAAATTCATAAGTTGAAAGTCTAAAGAAGTTAGTAGGAAGATAAATTCAGAAAGAGTTTGAAGTAAGTTCAAATAGAGAAGGTAGCATGGGGATTAACTCAGAAAGAGTTGTAAAAGATAAATTGAGGAAATTTATCAATAGAAGTTGAAAGAAGTAAAAATAACATAAAATGGTTATTTGTAATATTCAACATGACTTGTTGTTATGTGCTAATTAAGATGATATATTTGGTTGTAGATGCCAGGAGATGATGTGACTAGGGTCGTTCCCGCAATGAGCAAGGAGCTGATCACTTCGGTTGAGATAGTATCTGAACCATTATTGGTGGTGCTAATAGATAATGATTCGGACATAGATGCTAAGTTTAAACGGGATCCTTTCAAGGATGAGGAAGTGCCAGCTGCTAGGGCAATATATGAAGTGGATGAAATTATATCTGTTATGAAGGTTATAAAAGATAAACTGATGGTAGATTTAAGAAGTGATCATGACGAGTATCCAGAGATGGTGCTATGTGAGGAAGGGGAAGTAAATTCCAAGAAGACTCAGATAGAGCCAAAAGTAAGAACAAAAGAAAAAAGTAAAAGGCATAGAAGTAGATGTGGATGATCAATCAACAGGTGAAGCTCAAGAATTGAAGCATAAGGTGTTTTTCCTTGAGGAAATGTGGAAGCTGGAGAGATTATTGAATAATCATTTAGAGAAGGCGTTGAGTGAGATGAAAAAAGAACGTGATGAGTTGCAAATGTAAATCGGTAAGATGGGAGGTGAAAACAGTAAATCAGCAGAAGCTCAGAATAGGAAAAGGAAACGAAAAAGGATAGATAAGCAAGAAAACCGTAAGAAACAGGTAAAGGAATGTATGAATTGTGGAAAAGACCACGATGGTGTATGCTTGAAAGGAAAGAAGGTATGTTATAAGTGTGGACATAAGGGACATATTTCTCCTAACTTCCCCAACCCAATAAAAAGAGCGTGTCTCAAGTGTGGATCATTTGAGCATGTAGCTAAGGATTGTCTGATAAAGGGACAAGTATAGTAAATATGTATAGAAATATGAGTGTTAATGTAAGGTGTTTATGTGTTATGTGAATCCCAGCTTGTAATATAAATAGCGGGATATCTTTTGTAAATCCTAAGTTTTATATAAGTTGAGGATTCAGATCTGTTAATCTTGTCTTTTGTAATAAATAGACGGATGAAAATTGTAATTAGCCAGAAGGCTAAGAAGAAAGAAAAATGAGAACAAAAGTATGTAAAGAGAAGTATGTATGTTGAAGTATATTAATAAAAGATGTTTATTAAATGTGTTTGTGATGAGTATGTGTTAGCATTGAATGAAAATGCTTTAAGTAATGAAATGAAATAATAGTAATAATATTATTTTATTAACCATAAATGCCGCCGAGAAGAAGAAAAAGAGTACAAGAGGAAATGTTAAGAAGTGAAAGTGAGAATAAGAATAGGGAAAGAATTAACCCTATGTATGAATTAATGAATCAATTAGTAAAGGCATTTCAGAAGAAATTGCACTAATGTTAATATAAGTTTGTTAGTTATGCCGATGACCAGTTTTAAGAACTTTAAGAATGTGGGACCTTAAAAGTTTAAAGGAACTACGGGGTCTAGAGAGACTCAATCATAAATAAGGAAGATAGATAAGGCATGTATTGTCACCATAATATATGAGTAGCAAAAGATGGTTTTACTACTTATATATATATGGAAAGGTAAAGCCAACTTCTACTAAAAGACAAACCAGAACAAGGCTGACGAGAGGGTTATGATTTGGGAATGATTCAAGAAAATATATTTCGAGAATTATTTCCCTCAGAGTATGAAGAGTCGTATGAAAAGACGATTTCTAAAGTTTGAAAAAAAAGGATGTGATAAAAATTTCAATGTGCAGCTAAGTTCAATGAATTAGCTCGGTTTGTTCCATATTTAGTGGACATAAAGGAAAGAAGGAATAGAAAGTTGAGCAGGGATTGAAACTTTGACTCTACAATAAATTATTTATGCTACAAATAGGATCAGTTAGAATGATTTTGTATAAGGCTGTAATGGCCAGGGAAAGAATTAAAACATGAAATCTCTATAATAGAGAAAAGAAGAATAAAGATAAAGCTGAAAAATATAGCTAAAGCCGCATGAGGCAATTAAAGATGAAGAAAGTTTAGAAGAGAAAATAGAATCAATCCGAAGATATTGGGAAAGATCAAAAAGATCAAAAGAAAAAGGATCTAAAAAATGTAATATAAGTGAAAGGAGTCACAGAGGAGTGTGCTTGAAAAGTAAAGCAGAATGCTATAAATGGGGGCAAGAAGAATATATTTTCCGGTTTGCTTATGCGATGAAGAGTGAATGTTATGATTATAGAAGATTAAGATATATGGAAAAGAATTGCTGAAAGAAAGAGCCGACAGAGGGAGTGGCAGAATAAGGGACTAAGAATGGGAAGTTGGCAAATTTGGTCTAGCTCAACCCAACAGTGGAAGATTGAATCTTCAATATGGTGATCCAAGAATATGCGATGTTGTTAGAGATAGTGTTAAGTTTTGTCCCAATCAGCAACATTAATGTTTGCATGTTGTTGATTTGGGTACGACTTATTTTAATTCAGAAAATATGAATTGTTTGATGTGTAAGTTGATTCTGGAGAATCTGGAAAGTTATTATGGGAATAGAAAATATAAGTAAGGGTATAGTCCCTGATGAACATATTAATAGATATTATTGTGTGGAGATAGGAAAGCATGAAATGATGATGGAATTAATTTCGATTTAATGTTAAGAATTTGATGAAATTCTAGGAATGAATTCGGTTGGTGAAACCATAGAGCAAAGATGGATTGAGAAGCTAGTAAGCCTTAAGGCTATGATGAAGTAATAGATAATGTTTTGCAGTGGCAAAGATTATGAAACATTATAACATAATAATTTGGTTAATTGAACATAGAATAATGAAACATTGCCAGAAAAAGCTAAGTGAACCTTAAGACTATGAAACAGTATAACGTAATATGTAGTGATAGCAAATGATTGAGATATTCTCGTTGCTTGAGAAGAAAATATAAGCTAGGAAGGCTGTTAAGAAAGAAATGTGAAGGCTATTGAAGTTATGTTATGGATATTCAAAGAATGAAGGCAAAGATAGGTTAAATAATAGTGGTGAATGAATTAGTCGATATTTTTGTTCGAATAAAATGTTGAGATCAATGATTTCTTTGATCTGTTGAATGGAGTGGAGTATTGTCAGAGGATAAAGTCAAGGGTGGATAATAATCAGTAAAAAATAAGGAAAGAGAATGTTTTGAAGATATCTTCATAACTTGATATGTTTAGTATTGGTGATATAGCTCAGGTTAAAGAATGCGTTAGTCGCATTTATGGAATGAAGAGGTATAAGGTGTTCAAGTTATATTTGAATAGATTATTAATGGTGTGTGTAAAAGATATCTTGGTCTAAGTTAAGACTCAGGAATATTAGAAGGAACACTTATGAATGATGTTGAAAGTATTAAGGAAAGAGTATTAGTATATGAAATTCATAGAATGTGAATCAATTATGGAAATAAGAAGTTCAAAGGTTTTGAACATATAATTGAAAAGTATGTGTTTAAAAGTAAGATATCCGAAAAAATTGGATGAAAAGTTATATGAAGAAGAATTGTTTAACTAATATAGACAGAATGAAGGCACAATCTCAAGACTAAGAAGTGTAAGAACATAAGACAAAGAATTGCCAATGATAAACGAATATATGTTTATTTTTGATAATGAGGAAATGATAAGATTTGAAGGAGGAATTTGAGTTCTCGTAATATCAGAACTGGAATAAGAAAGGCCACAAAATGTGTCCTTAAGTGTTTGGTTTGACAGAAAGTCGAGGTCAAGTGATGAAGATTAAATGATTTATAAGAATTCTAGAATGGAAATAGGAGTATATCACGAGGAGTTTTGTGAGAGGACTTCCAGTAATGTGAAGAAGGCAAGATGTGGGATGATGTGAAATACGTGTTTGATGAGTCGATGTAATTATATCGATTAAAGATAAGTTTAAGTAAACCTTATGCCAAAAAAATTATTTCCAGACATGAGGTACTAATTATAGTCGCATCGGATCAGGATTCGAGAGGTGCAAAGAAGTTATGAAGAAAAAATAATTTAAGAGTATAGTGAAATAAAGCTAAGGTTGAATATTTTGTATCATCCTCAAGAGAATGAGCAAGTTAATAAATGTCACTATGAGGTGTTGTCTATTTACGGATTTAAGTCACAGGCTGACTCAGAAGATTACAGATGTTAATTTAACATGTATGACCTATAATGGTTTAAGATTTATGGAAAAAGAGGTATGCGGTTTTGCAGTACCTAAGAAGACAAATTGATGTATGTCATAAATAGTTTAAAAGAATTGCCTTAGAAAAGGAATTTAAGTTATAATAAGAAAGAGAGGATAAGTCCACGATTGTAGGACTTCTTGAAAAGTTGAGTAATATAAGAGAAGTGGCTCATGAATTGGCCTTATGTCTCAAAGTTACAAGATATATATATATATATATATATATACATATATATATATATATAGTTACTGTATTCTATGTGTCGATATTACTACGAAAAATATATAAGACATGTAAGAAGCTATTAACTTTTAACGGTTGAATAAGATATGTAAAAAGTTATGAACCTATAATGATTGAACAAGACTTAAAGAATGAATGAAAGATTTCCAATTCGAATAATGAAAAGGAAATAGAAGAATATGAGAAGCTAAATATTACCTTAGAAAAATGTAGTGTAATGAAGTCACAATGCTCGAAGAGCGGCGTGCGTGATGAAATGAAAGATGTAATGGTCATCTCCATAACTCTGGTGTAGTTTTATTTTGAGATTCCGGTGACGAAGTCCTTATAAGGTTGGAAGATTGTAAGGATCACAAAAGATCGAATATCCTTGTAAATAGGATTTATAAGAAATTATTAATAAAATGAAATTTTATTGATAATTTGTGTTTTATGTGACTTATGGTCTTTATATGATGGCGCTACAAATTATGTGCGTCTATTTGAGCGTTTAGAGGGTAAATGTGGAATATATATATTTATTCTAAAAAAAGATGTAAAAACACTATTCACGCTAAAAAAGCAAACTCGCTTTTTCAAAATTTTGAATTACGTTATAGCGTTTATTCGAAAAAGGGGGATCAGTGGCGAAATTGGATTTTAGAAAATCGAAAGTCAATTTTTCGGCTAACCGAGTAGATTATGAAAAGTAACTGAAAAAGTTAGGAAACTTAACTGGATAATAAAAAGTCTAACTAGAATTAGTTTGACTAACTAAGCATAAGAATTAGAAAGCTTGACTAAGAAATTTGAAAGGTGGCCAAAATTGAGCGAAGAATGTAAGATAAAAGCTAAGCCAAAGAAGAAATGGCTTAGCAAAGTCTAAGCCAAGGGATGAGCCAAGTGCAAGCCAAAGAGAAAATGGCTTAGCTAGGATGGAAGCCATGACTCAAGCCTTTGGATCCAAAACCTAAGACTTGGAGCCAAAATATTTGTCTTGGTCATTATCCCACGTGGGATAATACATGTGATGACTCATTATTTATTAAATGAGATGATAAAGGGAAAAAATGTCCAAGGAGGGGAAAAATAAGGCCAAGTGACTGGGCAAGAGGAGCAAGGGGGGAGAATGTATGACTCACAAGCCCTACATGGCAATAAGCATTTCATTGTTGCTTATCTTTTGCACTAACCAAGTCCAAGTGTCTTCCTTTCATTCCCTAACCGCTCATGAGTTAGATTAACTCTAAAGCAAGGTTAAGTAAAGTGTAGGATGATTTGATTAAATCATCTAACACTTAGCTCATTCCATAGTTTCAAAAGTTGTAAGCAAGATATATATATATATAGAGAGAGAGAGAGCTAAAGAATGAAAGGCGAAGAAAGATAGAAAGAGCAAGAGAAAGCTCAAGATAGAGAGAAAAGAGGGGGAGTGGTCGGACCATCAAGGAGGTGAAAGAGGCAAGAATCAAAGCTAAAACAAGCTTAAGGGAAAGAAGGAGAAAAGCTAAGAAGGTAAGAACCTCAAACCACCCTTTCCTCATCTTGTTATTTTCTTGTTTGAAGTAGTTATTGGTGGTTGGTTAAGTGAAGATCATGGGGGTGATCTTGAAGTTATAAGGTGGTTATGAAGCAGTAAATCCTTGTAAATCACCTTAGTGATGCATGACAAGTGAATCAAATAATTAAAACTTAAGCCCAATCATGAGGATAGAAAAGCAAGCAAATAGTAGACTTTAAATGGACCTAAATATGTGTTTGTCTATGTGTTGATGTATGATTTCGTATGATGAAATCATAGCTATGTAAGTTGTGGAAATATTCTAAGTGAAATAGATGAAAAATACGCTATAACGAAGTTATGACAAAATTTTTCGTAAAAGGTGTCAAGCATAGAAAACCTTAGCTTGGTACTCTTCTTGAACCAAATATACTGGTAATTAATGGCTCCAGAAAATGAATTCTTTCTATGAGATATGTGGTTGTGTGAATATATGAGCCGTAGGCTTAAGAACGAGTTCAATCCGACTTCGGATGAATAAGTTATGAAATTTAGAAAATTTCACGTTTAAAATATCTTTCAGTGAAAATGGCTCCTGGAAGGGTTTTCAGCTAATTCCCGACATGTTAGAGAACTGTGAAAATTTTTCTACCAGGGGGGATTGGAAGAATTTGTTACAAGGAATAAATAGACGCAAGAACGAGCACATTCCGTTATCGGACGAGCAAGTTATGATGTGTCAAAGTAAGCACATAGAAACTGTACAAAGTTGAGAATTAATCAAAGCTTGGCACAGTTTCTGCAGGGTGGGCGCACCTCGCACCACCCATAGCATAAATATAGCGCCCCCGCGCCTGATATTCAGTAAGGTTTGATAGTCTGGACGTCCTTTAGTAAATTAGACATAACTTTTTCATCCAAACTCTGATCGAGATGATTCAAGATGCTACGAAAAGCTAAGGAGTAGAGCTAAAACTTTCATTCTTTATATGTTGAGAGTTGAGGTCGGGATCAAGGCCTAAATTGGGCATCTTTAGGACTGTTGTGCAATAGGAGATAAACCGTGGTGGTTTCTTTGAAACATTGTGTTACCGAGCTATGTTTGACTGATATTTTATAGTTATAATCATTGGACATTGGAAATATAGTATAGATGAATGTAAAAAAAGGTTTGGTAGGTATATAAGATGTGTTAATCATACGCAATGGCGTATCGATTAAGCGTTTGGGATAAAAAAATCGGGCGTACGACGTACGAACGTTAAAATGCCAAGTCAAATATTAATAAACTTAAATAGTGTTCTGATTCTTATCAGATAGACATTATAGAACATAGAATAGAGTTAAAGTAAACCATGAGTGACATTTATACGTGGCTAATTGGTACGTTTATGTGCACTAAATGTGTAAAACTTACAATGGGCGATTAACGTTGAAGTATAGAAGACGCTTGAGGCAAGTATTCTAACTCCATTCAACTTTTGATTTTGAATGTAGTTCTTAAGAACGTGAATGTATATTCTTATGAATAATTCATATGAATGCTATGTAATAATTGGATATTATGTAAATTCTATACTTATACACTCCCTTTGTTGGTTGTATACGTGTTCGGCTATGGTATGATGCATCAAATGTTTAAAGCTTTGCTATAACGCATGCAATGTTCAAGTTTTCAAGTTCTGATATGCATGAACTGTTTAAGAAGTATGTTAATGCCATTTGTATTGGTTAGGCACATGTTTTAACATTTTAATGATCTAGATTAGATCTTTTAAATCGTAATTGAGTTTAAGTAAAGTCTCCAAACCAATTTCTACTTGGTATGGATTCAGTCTGAGAATGAATAACCCTAATATTAGGGAAACTATTTTATGTTGTCGACATGTAATGTCGAGTGATGGAAGAACGCAAATTTAGTAGGTCCCCGTGTAGTATTGATCAATATGGGGTACAGTGGGCTGATCACCCAACGTACTCGTGAGTCATGATGGTTTACAGCGGAATAGCTGTTCAAATCCTTTTGAAATGAAAATGAAAGTTTGAGGTCTTATAACCGCTCAGCTAAAGTCAGTATGTTGTTAGAAAAATAAGTTTTGAAAACAAAGGAAGTAATTTCCTATTATTTGAGATCTCTTCATAAATTTTGTTCAGTTGGTGCAGGTTTATAAGTATGAAAGTATAATTCTTGATTTTGTTATTTTATATACAACTGTTATACTTGTTGGGCATGTAAATGCTCATTCTTGCTTTAAATATATGTTTTCAGCTAAAACTGAGCGTATAGAAGATTCTAGAAAGGGACAAAGACAAAGGCGAGTTGAATGCTTAAGGAGATATGGAACCTATATGTGATAGATAGGTTTACTGTAAATAATTACTATGTTAATTATCATGTTATGAAGATTTAAAGGTTTTAGAACCTTGGTATGTAATATCTAGTAAATTACTTTCCTATTAGTGTGAATGCATGGATATATATATATATATATATATATATGTTTATGTTTAGTACCGTGGATCACCATCTCCGTATTTAAAGGTACTCGAATTTGGGGTCGTCATAGAAGTTATTTTTCCTGGTAAGTTCGTCGAGGTGGATTCAGAGCATGCTGGGGCGAATAATTACAAAGAGGAGTTCGTCAGGGCGAAGTGGGTTTTTCCTGCACAGAGGGCTTTTTGCTGGGGCGGTTTGATGCAAGACATTGGATATGCCTGGGCGAATTCATGCGATTTCTGATTTTTCTTCTTTTTTCATCAACTCAGATCCAAATCGTCCCTTTTTAACACTTAAGCTCCATTTCAACATGAAATCAATAAACAACCTTATCAAGCTCATATACACATCGAATCATGTAATAAACTAAACATAAAGGAATCATAATCATAGAATATTATGCACTCATCATGTATGCAGACACTCGAAATTTTGCTTTCTTTGTACTAACATTGTAGAAGGGCAAAAGCATAATTTTACTTTGGAGATAACCCTGAAGTAGAGCAAAAGAGCCAGGGCATCCTGGAGACGACCCCATGAAAGATTCAAAGGACCAATGATGCCCGAACATGTCGTGAACCAAACGGGGATCGTCAAGCTAAGACAGTGTTTGTCGGAAACCAACTCAGCAAACCTCGAAAGGCGTGCCATTGACGATAAACCAGCTAACTACCGTCGAGAACCAGAAGATACTTCTCAACTATCAGCATCATCTTCCCAGACACCGACTTAGTTAGACTCGATTGGATTCTGCCCCATTCCGCACAGACTTTTCAAAAGTCCGGTCTGCGCAGGTCAAATTCCTCCGAACCGAAACCTAAGGCATGCATTTTGAGACAATCATACATGTGGGGCCCAGCTTCATACATACATGCTCCAGCCTCAACCATAGTCAAGGCTAGCCACATATATGGTTGTGGCTGGTTTGGCCAGCTTATCACCCACACTAGTTCATTTGTAAGAGGAGGGGAGATACAATATATTGAGAGAAAGTCATTCTAGAGAGAGGCTCGGGTGGAACTTGTCAAGACCAAGTTGAAGCTTAATCATCTCCTTTAGCATCTACATAGAGCCCCGATAGTGTTCTAAGTTCATCCCTGGAGTTAAAACGCTTGTTCAAGCATCCCCCAAGGTGAAATAACGGACTTTCTAAGCTTCGTTCTTTGTAAATCTTACTTAAATATACTAGATTGATGTTATAGTTTGTTTAAATCTAGTTAATATTGTTCTTTTTAAGCATATTGTGTAATAGTTGATAGATATTACGTTTTGATCGATTATATTGTGCTTATTGTGTTGTAAATCAATTACAGAGGCTAGATCTACCTAGATCTAAGTGGAATCTAGCCTTTGAGAGGTTATTAAGCATGAAGCTTTAACCCATTGGTTAGAACAGCTTAGATTCATGGTAGATCTACGAATTTATTAGTTTAAATGGTCTCGGTTACTCCGTATAACCATAAATCTATATTTGGAGGCGAAATGGGTCTGAAATGGCTTAAAACGGTGATTTCAACCGATGAAATCACCTAATATCAAAGCCGAGGACATTGTATATATTTAATTCAGTATAAATGATGTGAGCCTAGGAATACCGATGTTGAGATCCCCGTATAGATCCGACTTGATTCCCACAATGGACCGGTTTTTATGTTGTAATATTATAATAGCGTAAATACCATTGTATATGTAATATTTGGATCTTGAAAACGAGTTCGAGGGGTTATTCCCAAGAAGTCGGATCCAAGATCCCATGATAGTGAAAACCTTGATTGCGGGAGCTCAGTTCATCGAGATGGCTTATATGCCCGATGATGATCCGAATCCTTTTTAACGCTTTTGCATGCATATCATCAAAATGATTTCTAATCAAAACCGCAAAGAGCTTTCAATCATAATAAAGTGATTCGGGGTAGATCACGTAATAACGTAAAGAATAAAAGGAAGTATCGAAGTCCTCGATTCGTAGTCGGGCAAAGGATTTGAAAACCTTACTCTCTAAAATCTCATTGCAATTCATATATCTTGTTAAAAATGAACTTTTTTATCAAATCAAATCCTTCGTACCTAGGTGCAAAAGAGGTACAACACTACTTTCAAGTCACCCAAAATAAAGACTTAGAAAAAAACTAATAAAGCTTTTAAAATAAAACACACACACACATATACACACTTTATGCATAGGCAATCAATAAGATGCGGTACCGTGCTTGCACGGGAGTCGGGGGGTGCCTAACACTTTCCCCCCGCTTAACCTAGCCCCCAAATTCCATGAATCTCGAGTTTTAAGACCAATCTTTTGGAGTCACGCATTGGACCATCTTGAGAAAAAACTATTAAAACTCGGATGAGTTGGTACATCCATTTAAACCATACCAACGGGCGGGTCTGTCTCATTTGGTCCAATCATAAAACAATAAAATCAATATTTTCAAAGTCGTCGACACTTATGTCGGTATCGCTTTCCTAAAACATTACCCTTTAATAAAATCCATAGACATAGCGAATTGGAAAAGGGTAAAACAAACAAAACAAACTTAGGAAAGACGAAACACTTATAAAGAATTTTTCTCGGCGTCGACAGGTGGCGACTCCGCTGGGGATTAAAGAGGGCTTAAGCTGCGATCAAACTTTTTGATTTTCATTCTGCATGTGCATCTTGTGTGAATGATCTTTTTGTGTGAAAATTATCTCAATCTTTTAAAATCTTTGTATTAGTGCCTCGCACAATATATTAGTGCTTCGCACAATGTCATCATATTGCATACAGTGAGGACGTGAATGTATGTTGTGTTGTACCTCCATTAGGAGGCAATCCTGTCGGTTGTTTATTACTAGACTCTTCTGGGTGTTTCCATTGTGAGGCTCAGGAAAGGCACCACTCAGATCCGCTCCAATTGAAAAATGGATGTTTTCATCAAGTAAATTGTGAAGATCTGGGAACCAATTTCAAACAGCCCGTGAGAGTAACCCTAAGATAGGTCAGCCTATTATAAACCAAACGCGCGGTATGCTTCTTCATGCGCTATTTACTCTTTCGCGTATATAAATGACCATCATCTTGTACTGCCATTTGTACATTTTTATATCCTGTCATCAATTTGACTAACCCGTTATGTTGCAGAAAAAGATTAAAAAATCATTAAACTGATGCATAGCATATCATGCATCCCTGTCCACCAATATCCAGTCTAAACTAGATATCGATTTTGTGCAGATTGGTTCTAGAACTCGATTTCGAGCCAAGAAAGCCCGTTCACCACCAGTCCAAATGGCTGAAGGAAGTTCGTCAGAACCCAGCCCGGTATCTCGAGAAGGATTCAAGGAGTTTAAGAAACAGATTGCTGAGATAACCACCCTGTTAAGAGAGCAATGTAAAGTATCTCAAGAATAGTTTAAAGTATCTCAAGTCTGGTTTTAAGGTTTGAGCCTGAACTACGAAAGACTTGATATCCTATCTGTGGGACTACGTAGGCAGCCATTTATGGTGCGGTCTGACCCTTGAAAAAATCAAATCAGAACTTATCGACTCAAACCAAAAACATCCAAATCCTATTAAATCAATTTCAAACCTAGATAAACCCCTTTTCAAACTTTTCAAGTCTGAGCCTGAACTACGAAAGACCTAATCTCCTATATGTGGGAGTACGTAGGCAACCATTTATGGTGTGGTCGAACCCCAAAAAATCAAATCAAAAATCAAAACACCATCAAATCAAGTTCAAACCCAAATAAACCCTTTTTAACTGTTCAGGCCAAGCGTGAACTACGTAAGACCTGATCTCCTTTCAAAGGAGTACGTAGGTAGCCAGTAATGGCGTGGTCTAACTATTACAAAAGTCACAAAACCCGTTTTAACAATTCAGCGATCCTAAGATGCGACTCTTCAACAACTCATCAACCCCGAAAGTGCGAGAAGACTTGATCTCCTTTTGACCTATAGAAGTGCGTGAGTGGACATCGTGACAAAGTCTATCTCATACTCGATGACCTGCTTTCAAAGATAAAAGCCACAAATCAAGCCTTACAAATTGAACCAAGCTTGGTTGAAACTGATACATTAGAAACCAAGCCGAGATCTTAGATCCAATTCAGTGGAATCCGAAAGCCTCTCGACATCAAACATCAAAGCCAAAACGATAACATGAATTGAGAAACACATCGATATATCAAGCATGATCATCAGCGAGGACAAATACAAACCAAAGCGATGCAAAATATAGGGAAGATTACCACACATAGTGATTCAACGACACGAAGTAACTATTTGATGACCTCTAAGGACCTTCAAAGAACTAACACCCTCAACATAAGCCTTCCTCAAGTTAGAGGAAAAGGGTCATCAAAGCCAAGTGCACCTATAAGTCAGAAGTGAGAATTGGGGCACCCAAAAGTCAAAGCTCAGCTCGACCTATTCACTATGTGGGTCATAAGGTAGAAGATTCTTGCGATCTTGGCATCTTCTCAGCCCATGCGTCAAACACAACAAAGCGACTACTCCATACGACAAGCAAGACTGGGGCAATTTTAGAATTGACGATAACTTTATATTGGGACCCTAATAACAAACAAGATCGAGGCAATATTAGAGACAACGACAACTGGACACTGGGGAAATGTCAGAGACAATAACAACTCGACACTGGGGCAATGTCGAAGATAACGACAACTCGACACTGGGGCATTCATCGACCATCCCAAAAGGGAAAATGCAAGTCGGCACCTATAGCGCGATCTTTTCAACATGCGACATTATCATCAGAATTTCTCTCATATCATTTCACTGGTGATCTAGTACGATCACTTGGTATTTTCCAATCATAATTTTCTTAGAATACAATGATCCACATGCGAGGTACTACTCTTTCATCCATTTATTTGTTTTCTATCTCCATACATTAGCGATGATATACATTAGCGATGATAGCCAGTTTAAGTATAGATCAATCTTGCGTTAGAATCTTAGAAAAAGGTTTTAAAAGATAAGATTTTGTTTAACTTGTTATGAATTGATTAATTTTGATAAGTATCCGTGGAGCAAGAATCACGAGAACGATTAGAGAATTAAGACTATTCAACCTTTTGATTAGGCACGACATCCTAGTTCAAAGTGCTTTTTGAAGTAGAATCGACCTCATATGCATGCATGCCCTTTGCGGTTACCCTAACTCTTAGTTATGGGGTACGAAACTATGGCGACATCGATGACAATTAATGCGAAGATAAAAGATAAGTGATGGCAAACCTAATGTCTCGAATTATGGCCTAGGTTACTCGAGTAATTAAGCCTGAGGGGTGTCTTTACACCTGGTGCCCTAAAGTCGTCTGGTTTGGGAGTCACCGGCCTAAAGCTCGCTACATGGGTAACTTTGTGCCAAAGAAAATGATCATTGTGAGGAGGTAAAAGGCGAGACCTGAGCAGATCCAAATCGTGGCCTGGGTTACTCGAGTAATTAAGCCTGAGGGGTGTCTTCACACCTAGTGCTCTGAAGCCGTCTGGTTTGGTGGTCACCGGCCCAACGCTCGCTACATGGGTAACTTAAGCCTAAGAAAATGAATCTTGCATATGGTCAGGCAAAGAGAAAATAGAGTAAACCGCCTGACTTATCTCAAAGTGTGGCCTTTGTTACTCGAGCAAGTAAACCCGAAGGGGTGTCTTTACACCTAATGCCCTAAAGCCGTTTGGTTTGGGAGTCATTGGTCCAAAAATCGTTAAATGGGTAACTCTGAATAGCCTAAGAAAGCGAGACAAGTTAAGCGAGGAGGAAAAAAAAAATTTGAAGTTAAGAAAAAAATTACGAGATTAGAACGAGATCGTCTAAAATTATGGAAGAGAAACCTTTGCTAAGGGTGTCATAACTCATAGTGCACATGTCATATGACGTTAATTCTGCGAAGAACGATATCTAGAGCAAAGACGAGGTATCTTTGATAAAGGGAGATAAGTTTTTTCAATCTAATCTTACTCATAAACAATGACCATAGATGCTTAAAAGTTTTCTTGCAATTCCATAACTTGTTAAATGTAAAAATTCCTTATGATAAAAGATATAAAAAAATAACCTTGAGGTTAGCGACTCATAACTTTCTTAGAGAAAAATTCATTTTCATACTCAATTGCAAGATATTTGGCGATAAGATAAAAATAAAGCGATTACGAGTTAAGTGGCAGACTCGATGAGCATTCAATTTCATAAACTTTAACTTCATATGCCTAATTGATGATATTGTACTAATGTTTATATTAAAGATATCCCCGACGGCCCGAGTCGTCAAGCTGTTGGTACATTTTGTTCTTCGTCTGATGTGCAGGATTTTGCTCACTCTTGACGTGGTCAACAAAGCGAGTTTCTTACATGAATACCTAGTAACAGCATGCGAAAAGGCTGGGGCATTTTGCGATACAAGGAAAAGGGAAGAGCTTAAGGCAGGACCAAGCTTCTCATCAAAAGAAATGAGAGAACTTCTGAAAAAAATTAAAATGACATGAGCTTGCGTCAACAAAAGAAGGAGCAAATTCCTTGAAGATCCCTACCTGAGAAAAGACAACACTTTATCTGCAAAACAGTATCAAAAGACCACACAGGGGTCAATCCTCACACAATTTAGTAAATGCGAATCCATGACATATAATGCATGCATCATGACATATGCAGTGAATAAAAGCATTATATATACATCTCTGCAAAATACATAAAATTATATACATCAAATATCATATATGTCCTATAAATAAAAGTAAAAAGTATAGGAAATGGGGCAGAGCCTCTCGTCAACTAACAAAAGGCCTAGCAAATGAAATCTACATCATCAAACATGTCAACTTGCGCCAAGCCCTCCTAAGTCGAGGCCTCTGCACCGAAGTTCAAATCTGTGCAGTGAAAGGACGGGCCGCATCCTCCAGGGACGTCAGCGGCACCAGGGTCATCAGTCAAGCCAGTATCTAATCCAGCGGGGCCGCAAGTAAGAGAACTCGCCCTTTTATAATCAATGATGCAATCCATTGGCAACAACCCAATGCAGGTCGTCAAATCCCCGATGATGTAATCCGTTGGCAAAAACCCAATGCAGGTCGGCAAATCCCCGATGATGTAATCTGTTGACAGCAACCCAACGCAGGTCGGCAAATCCCCGATGATGTAATTCGTTGGCAACAACCCAATGCAGGTCGACAAATCCCTAATAATGCAATCCGTTGACAACAACCCCAACGCATGTCGGCAAATCCCCGATGATGTAATCCGTTGTCTACAAACCAGTGAAGGCATCGGCAAGACCCCGATTGTAATACCCGAGAATTTCCATATATTATTAAATAAATATATTAATGGAAATGAGAATTTATTTGAATATAAATGATTTTGTGTTATGAGATGAATTAATTCAATTATATATAATTGAATAATTATAATAATTGAGAAATTGGTGGAGTTTGTGATAAACTCGTTGATTGCCTTATGTGGCACAGTGACGTAATATAAGAATGATTATATTAATTTAAGCGAACAATTAATCTATATTAATTGTTAATCGAAGAATATTAATTAACTGTTATAAAATACTAATGAGGATTGATTAATAATATGTGATTATTATTATTGCAAGAAACATAATAATAATGAGCAACATGTTTATAAATATAATAAGATTTATATCAAAGTGATAATTAATCATATAAGGGTTAATTAAATTGTTATGGAGGTTAACAATTATATTGATTGATGTAGGATATGTGTATATTATTAATTAATATTCAATTTATAAGATGAGAAATTATATGTGCAAGCATGCGAATTAAATGTGTAGCATATATTAGCTGACTATGTATTATGTGAAGTGTAATATGTGACAAACAAGATTTTTGTAATTTATTTTGAATATTTATTGAATTAAATAAATATTTTTTGATGATTTAATTATTGAGTTAAATAATTAATTGATGAATTTGTGGTAGATTAATTTAATTATATGTGTCACATTAGTTAAATTAATGTGGTGAATTTTTATATTCAAAGTATGTATTTAATTGAGCTTATTTGATTAATATATTAATTAATAAGCATAATGTTATTCTAATTAATTTATTAATTAATTAGAGATTTATGATTAGACATAATTAATAAATAAGAATTTTAATTATGTGACTATGTGATTTAATGTAGATTTATGCTATTTTATTTAATTGATTTAAATAGCATTATTTGATTTAATTGGGTGTGACATTAATTAACTATATTATAATAAATTAATTAAAATAAATGAGAAGGGATTCCTTAAGCTAGCCAAACAAGGCCTTAAGGGGAGTTGGTCAGTTAACCCACTAAGGGACCAACTGACAACCACTCACCCATTATATATTATACGTATTATACTTATATACATATATACTATATCAATTTATATATTCATATCAGAGGAAATAAAACTTAAAGAATCAGAGAGAATTTTGAGAGAAAAGATTGAAGAAGAAGAATTTGAAAAGTTTATATCATCATCCTTGAATCATCTTCACAAACTAGCAAGGGTAATTCCTTCTCCTAAGTTTTTAAATTCAAGTTCTTAAAGTTTTCCATTAACGTATGTTAGATTCTCTGTGAATAACTAATTTGATAATTAATGTATGATATGATTTTATATGTGTTATTGTATGATCATAACATGTTGTATATCATGTATGCATGATTTAGTGCGATTAAATCCATGTAGTTATGCTTAATTTGATTTTTCAAAAGTTACAGAGTGTAAAAATTGTACATATGGCCCATATGGCCCTTACGTACAAAATTTACACACCTTATGCGTTTATTTAACTTAAATTAACACTTGAATGTGATTGTGTACATTTAAACGAACAAAATAGAAGTTAAACGAATGGATTCGGTGTTATAACGAATCCGTAACGTTGAATTCTTGTTTTCTTTCAAAACTTTATAAAATGTTGAAAATAGTGAAATTAAATGTTGTGATTTGTGTAATTCCGTGATTTAAAGTGTTAAAAGCATGCTTAGAACATGGTATGATGTTTCTGTAAATTCAATATCGTATGGGTAGCCTTAAATTCATTACGTTAGTTTAATTTGGATTTATTTGGGTTGCTCTGTGTGTCATTCGCGAACTGGAAATCTGGGTCTGCGTTGCCGCGCGACCGCGCTGGTCCCAAGGGTAACTGGCGCGCGGCCGCGCCCCTTGCAGAAATTTGAAATTTTTTTTTTTTGCTAAGTGTTCGTGTGTTCTAAGAGGTGGTTTAAAACCTAATGTAATGAACATAAAGACATGATTAAACATATAATAAGAGGTTAATAACTTATATTACGTGAGTAATTAATAAGTTAATTACATGACTTGAATCGTTAATTGTATAGTCCAATAACGTGCTCAAGACCGATGTGTGTGATTCGATACGTATATCGAGTTATTGATTAATTTGTATTGTGAACGTATTGATGTGTAGGGTTTAATAAAGAACGTGAATTATAATTGTAGCTTGTGCAAGAGGCAAGTATCCTATCCCTAACTTATTGATTTAGCAAGTTCCCTAAATTCTAATTTATTCATTTATTAAGCCTTAGACTTGTGTTTCTATATCGAGTAAGCTCGTGTTTTTAATTGTTCAAGTTCGAAATTCATATTACATATTGTAACTCTTTTAAAAGCATGATTCAGTGATACAATACTTATTCGATTGTATACTCTTGAGATTTATTATTCAAGTTGAATATCGATGTTATTGTTGAACCTTATAGGACTAGTGAACCCTTATTGATTCGACTAGTCCATAGTTGATGAACGTTCTAAATTCCAAAATACTTATTGAGCTTATCCAAACCAAACTTCCTTTGGTGCGGACTCTGATGTCAAAACTGAGATGAACAACCCTGTAAAAGGGGATTATTTACGCTTTAGCGTTGAGATATTGTGCACAATATGGTACTAAGGGCTGATCCCCCTAAGTACGAGAAGTAGAGTCCATAGTCTTATGACTGTTAAAGGTTTTAAGTATAAACACTTTACAACCTAGGACATAGTTCAAGGTCTTATGACCCTCAGATGATATTTTGATTCCTGTTATTTATCCTCGAGTCAAAAGTTGAGTTTCTTTATTCAGATGTCCTTGATTCACTCGCATGTTATTATATTGTTGTCATATTATTATACTTGTGGGCAACCGTGCTCACTCTTGCGTAATAATAACATTGCAGTTAAGAACGAAAGGTCTGACGAGCCTTCTACTAGCAAAGGCAAGGGCAAAGTCAACAAGTGATGAAGACTTGTTGTTTATTTTATGTGTTTATGTTTCAGACTTATGTTAAAGTTGTGTAAAACTTATTTAATTATTTATATTTCCGCATTTGATATTTAAGGTTAAGCACGACCTGGGATTGATGTATTTCTTTTCAGATGTTGTAACCCCATAAGGGGAGGATTATTTCTATTTATTTCATGGTTTGCATTTACTATGGGTAGATAGATAGATGATATTTGTACAGTGAACACCAAGTCCCGTGGAAATTGAAGTACCCGGATTTGGGGGTGTCACATAATATGACACTATTATATGGTAAGGCTTATTAAACCATGTGAGCTACTTGATTAATAACTTGTGTGACAATAAATATGTGTGTGTATATAACCTAAGTATTAACACTAGTTTGTTTACAAATTGGAAATGCTGAGATTTTTATGCCTTGTCCCATATTAATAAGACACAAACCTTGTACACGTAAAACACTCATGAAGCTAGCCTACTCCTACCTTCTCAAACTCAGCATTCTAGCAAATCATGATACGGGGAGTGGGCACAACAGTGTTCTTCAACCACTCTACCAACTCTTCCTTAGCTGATATACAAAGCTTCAATCTAGTGGTTCAATTTAATGGACAATTGCATTGTCTGTGTAAGGATTTTTCTATAAATAGCAGCCATGTTTCTTCGTTTTCAATATGCTGAGAGTTTGCATAAGTGATGAGTGAAAGCAATATACATATATCAGTAGGAGAAGTTGGATTAGCAGCAAACTATATTGGAATCCTAGCAGAGGTATAATCCCTCTTCCTTTGTTCTTCATTTTCGTTTTCTATTTCCGAAGTTTCCTTCAAATTTTTGATTATGCCAAATTGGTTCATGATTGGTTTGTAGAACCCTTATATTGTTGTTATATGGACATACATACGTGATGGAACCACTATATAGCTTTCTTGACTTTCATTTCCATTGTTGCTCTTTAATTTCTGTAAAGCATCGAATTCGTGAAATAAGTTGGAGTTCATCAAATTGGGAATCGTTTGGGCGATTGACTGTTATATAACAATATATATGTGTTAGTAAGGTAAAAAGGTTAGTGTAATAGCATATGGGTATGTCGAGATCGATAAAATGGGAGGTTTTGGGTCGGTTTCGCTGCAGTCTGAACTGCAGGAACTGTCCCCACGCCGCAGCGCCGCAGCCAGCGCCGCAACGCCGCAGCCCGCGCCGCAGCCCCACCCGCGCCGCAGCGCCAGAGTATGCTGCTGTTGCCGCGCCGCAGCGCCGGCCTCTGTGTCCAGTTTTCTGCATTATGCAACAAAACTGTTATGTACTAATTGGTTGATTTTTGTTTAAACAAGCATGGAAGCATGATTAATACACATATATAAACCTAATGAGGCAATGTAAGCATGTTTTAGTATATTAACATGCATGGTTAACAAAACGACATATAGTTTGAAAACAAACTTAAAGTTTCATAAACGAACGTTAACATTATAAAGCATGTTTACATACTGACCTTGCAAGCACGTTAGTACCACCTAGAGACACATGAAGTGCATGTTAGCTTATCTATATTGGTTCCGTAATAAAATATGAACATGTGAACCTAACTAGTGCTCATTCCTAACAAAAATATAAGTTTAAAGGTGGATATGATCATGTAAATGCTATATAGTCATTTTGATGTTATGAGCATGTTTAGATAACTTTGAAATATATGAATGAAGCCTTAACTTGTGTTTATATAGTTCGTAAGGAAGCATGAACATGTTAGGCTCTATTAGTAAGATTCACTAATAGAAATACAAGCCTTGCACATGAGCATTAACACGATACGTGGAGATTTAAATTCTGATATTTATGGACACATGTGATAGTACTCTTAGACTCATTCATGTGTCATGCATATATATATACCATGATTGGTTGCCGTGATTAAAGTTTAGCATAAACAAAGCATGTTTTCAAGATAATAACAATGCTAGCTACATATATGCAATACGAGTACTCATGAGCATGACTAATACAAGTTATATGAATATCTTATGTGTTTAAAAACGACCATGTTAGACCATATGAGTTCGTGTCCTTGAATGGCTTTAAGTATTAACTTAAGAACCTATACCATGTACGATTGGATTTGGAAAAGTTATACAAGCATGTAAAGTATCCTTTAAATATGAATACATGCTACGTGATATTATATGATGTTACTTGAACCCGATTTTGACAGTTAACTTAAGGAGATGCCGTAACTTGCTAAAATGAAATATATTTAGTATTGATTGTGGTCTTATGTGATATTAATAATATGCAAGCATGTTTGCTAATTGTTGAGATCTTATATAATATGAGAATGCGTTTAAACTCTAAAGAAGGAACGTGAAGGATAGAAATTATATTCTATATAACTGTGTAGCTAGGTAAAACTTACCTTATGTGTTGATCGTATTTTCAAAGAGAAAATGTGAAGTTAAATTATATGACTAATGAATATCATATATATACGTAACTGTATTACGATAGGAATTCGAAAGTGTTGATTGCTTTTCGTGGATAAACTACGCTAAAGGCAAGTTCTCTTACTTACACTCTCTTAAAGTGCAAGTATCCTAACCGACGCATTTACTTTATGCAAGGAAAGCTATGATTGTGAAAGTTTCCTAACTTATACTCTTTTACTATACAAGTATCCTATCTTGTGTATTGCGAACTAGTTTCTTATTTAATCGGTTGAATTGAATTAGCATAATTGAACTCTTATTTCATTAAAGCTATTATTCATGTTGAACTTAGTATTGTTCTTGAATATTGTGAAAGTGTCTATGCCATTTGATTCGGCTGGACTTATGTTATTGAAAAGCAACCCAAACTAATTAATTGGTGCGGGATCTTGTATTTGACTGAGAAGAACAACCTTCTTTGAAGGGAATATATAAATTGTCGGAGAACCGACGTGCACACTTGAGTATGATTGATTGTTATGCATAACGAGGGTACTTTAGGCTGATCACCTGTTGTACCTGTTTTTTTTTGGATTTTCAGTTTATTACTGTCAATTCTAGTAGAAGTTCATAGTCCTTAGTGACTGCTCAGTATTCAGTTATTTGAAATCTTGAATCGACTTATTATTGAATCATATCCTGTCCTTAGCGACTGTTATTGAGAACTGTTGATATTTTTGTTATTCTTGAGCTATCAAATCTTGCTATACCCTTTCGAGAATTGAGAATCTTATTATTCACCCTTATTGTATATTACTTGCTGGGCAATTTGTGCTCATTCTTGCTTTCCCTAAAACATTTTAGTTAAGGCAGAGCATGGCGAACCTTCGGGCATTGATAAGGGCAAGGGCAAGGCTACCAACTAGCTTATGTCTGTTATGTTTCAAATATATTAATATTGTGTGAAGATGATGTAGTAAGACTGGATTTGTTTATGTTTAAGCTTAAGTTAGATTATATAACAAGTCGTTAATTGATATTGCTATGTAATCTATTAAGTACTGTAGGTTGCGAGACTTGGGGAAATAATTATAATAAATCATTGTAAATTATTCTAGAATAGATTTTTCGCTGTGGTTGTGTGATATTTAGTTATCATTATTGCGATGTATTACCATGAGCACGTGATGAACCGAATTCGAGAGACCAAGTGGCGGTCCTGGAATTTGGGGGCGTCACAGGTTGGTATCAAAGCCGTAGTTATAAACCTTAGGAACGAGTGTCCTTAGACTATAACTTAGACGAACTTAGAAGTTAGGAAGGAGATAAAACTCATGTAGAGTTTTCCTTGAGAGGCTTAGTCTGTTATGAAATGTAACTTCATTTTATACAATGAACTTATATTTTGTTTAACATTCTAATGGAGATGCTATTTCTTGTCTTGTGTTTGTGAGTGTAGGATGACAGACACAGGAGTACCTAGTAGAGTGGCCAAGGAGGAGCCCAGGGATATACATGTAGTGTACGAGGCACCTCTAGAGGCTACACCAGTGCAGGCTGTTGCACCGTTCGAGTCCGACGACGAGGACGAGATTGAGATAGAGTCTGATCCAGAGGAGGAGCCGATGGAGGATGAGCCAGTAGAGGACTCTGATGAGGCTACTATAGAGGAACAGATGTTAGGCGAGTACGAGGAGCGTATTCTAGAGTTAGACTGCAGAGTCCAGGAGCTGGAGGCAGAGGCCCACGAGAGAGAGTCTGAGTTCCAGAAGCTGAGGGACGAGGACCACCAGAGGAAGCTGGCTATGCAAGAGTTAGAGGTGGAGATTGCCTACCGTAGGGAGGCAGGGATCCAGATGGGGACTCTATTTCACAGGTCAGTGGCTAGGAATGTAGATTTGGCAAAGAAGCTAGAAGAGGTTGAGCAGAGGGAGCTGAGTGAGAAAACTGAGAAAGAGGACACTCCGTACTCAGCTAGAGTTGGAGGTGATGGATAGGTTACACTTCGAGGAGAAGTGGGAAGCGTCCAATGAGAGAGCTGACGACCTTGAGGACGAGGTCAGGTGCAAGAAGAGAAAGATGAACAAGATGGGGTATGTGTTCTGTTCAGCTTTTGAAAGGGTGATTGATGGTGTGTACCACTACCCGGCAGAACAGGGACAGACTCTACATACCTTGAGCCGAGAGCTGGTTGCGTATATAGCACAGTTGGAGTACAAGAGCGCAGTGGAGCGCGGGATGATGGGATGAGATTTCCTTAGTCAGTCTAGTGGTAGTACTAGTTGTGTCTTTATGTATTGTATATACTATGTTGTAATCCTGATCTTTTGTGTAAGATGTGGGATGATGATGTAAACCCCGAGTTAGCTTTTGTTAGAGGGGTAGTATGGTAGTAGGTTGGTATATTCCCCGTCTTTTGTGATATTAGGGGATATATGTGATAACATTTATAGCAGTATGCTAGGAAAATCATGTAATGAAATGAAATGGCATATGAATATAAATGGAGTTGATTTTAGAAACGTGTTATAAATTTATTCTTTTAGTATTAAAAGAAATACTTAAGTGATATACTTGAATAATAATAAAATGAAAAATTGTGATGCAGATAATGCCGCCCAGACGTAGATTGACTGCACCCGAAGAATCCGTTAACAATGAGAGAGAACAAGTAGACCCGATCCAGAAACTGGTAGACTTGTTAGGAGAAGCCTTAAGGGGAAGGAACAATGAACCCGTTTGCCCGAACCCTCAAACTGTGCCAGTAACAACCTTTAAAGACTTTAAGAGTGTAGGACCCCCGGAGTTCGAGGGAACTACCGACCCAATCGTCGCACAAACGTGGATCAAAGAGATCGAAAAAGCTTTCACTATAGCTAGCGTAGGCGAAGATCAGAAGACGGTGTTTTCCACGTACATGATGAGGGGAGAAGCGAACTACTGGTGGGAGGCTAATCAACAAAGAGCTGGAGAAGGGATAATAGCTTGGGATAAGTTTAAGACACTGTTCTTCGAGAATTACTTTCCGAAGAGTATGAAGAATAGGATGGAGGTGAAATTCCTAGAGTTAAAACAAGGTGAGATGACGGTGGCGCAATACGCGGCTAGGTTTAACGAACTAGCGCGATTTGCGGAGCACCAAGTTGGTGATGAAGAGAGGAAGGCTAGACGCTTTGAACAAGGGTTGAAGCCATGGCTGTTCAATAAGGTATCAGTTCTTCAAATTGATTCCTTTGCAACATTACTGGAGAAGGCAATCATTGCAGAAGGCGGCAGTGAGGCCTTAAGTCTGTATAACAAAGAGAAGAAAGGAAAGAATACTGGAGGAGAGAATCGTACGGGAGGAAGCAGTAGCGGAGGAAGCAACTTGGGAAAGAGAAAGTGGGAGAACAACAACAACAACAAAAACAACAATAATAATCAATCAGGGAATTTTCGTGGAGGTTTCAAGAAGAGGGCTGAAGGATGCCCGAAGTGTGGGAAGAATCACCAGGGCGAGTGCTGGAAGGGACGTGGCACTTGCTACAACTGCGGACAGGAAGGGCACATCTCGCCCAACTGTTTGAAACCGAAAAAGATACAAGGATACTTTGCGTGTGGCTCGACGGAGCACCGAATTAAGGACTGCCCAAAGAAGGGAAGTGGCGGGGGTAGTAATCAGCAAGGAGGCAACAAGCTGATGATCGGTGGACCGGCACAATCCAACCGCCCAACCGCCAGAACCTTTAACATGACCGTCCAAGACGCAGTGACTGCGAAGGATGTGGTGTCAGGTATAATCCCAATCAATGATATAAATGCTTATGTATTATTTGATTCGGGTGCCACATGTTCTTTTGTATCTGAAGAATTTGCTAGTAGACTTAGTACACCCCGAGAACTTTTAGAAAATCCTTTGATCATAGAAGTTGCTAATAAGGAAGTGATCCCTGTAGAATACGTTTATCAAAATTGTCGCGCAAGTATTAGTAAACATGAACTGAGCGTAGACTTGATTCCTATTAGACTGGGAGAATTTGACGTAATACTGGGAATGGATTGGTTGTATAACCATGCTGCGATAATTGACTGTCAGAACAAATGTGTGAACCTTCAGACTCCGAGTAAGTCTAAGGTAGTGTTTTATGGTAGCTCATCGCTTAAGCAATCGTGTTGCGTTACGATGATGCAGGCCAAGAAATTGTTAAGGAAAGGATGCGTAGGATATTTAGCTTACATCGTTGATACTCGGAAAAAGGGAGTAGAAACTAAGGATATATACGTAGTTAATGAATTCCAAGATGTGTTTCCGGACGATCTGCCTGGTCTTCCGCCAGACAGAGAAATTGAATTCGTAATAGACTTAGCACCGGGAACGGCACCGATTTCGAAAGCTCCATATCGTATGGCGCCAGTAGAAATGAAGGAATTGATGATACAATTACAAGAATTGTTGGATAAGGGTTACATTCGACCGAGTGTTTCTCCTTGGGGAGCACCAGTACTATTCGTTAAGAAGAAGGACGGATCGATGAGGCTCTGTATCGATTATCGAGAATTGAACAGAGTAACGATCAAGAACCGGTATCCGCTACCGAGGATAGACGACTTATTTGATCAACTGAAGGGAGCAAAATGTTTCTCAAAGATCGACCTACGAACAGGATATCATCAACTGAAAGTGAGGGATGAGGACATACCAAAGACTGCGTTTCGAACCCGTTATGGACACTACGAGTTTTTGGTAATGTCATTCGGATTGACTAATGCTCCGGTAGCATTTATGGACTTGATGAACCGAGTTTTCAAGCCATACTTGGATAAATTTGTAGTGGTTTTTATCGACGACATTTTGATCTACTCAAAGACAGAGGAAGAACACGCCGAACATCTGAAGATTGTTTTGGAGGCACTAAGGAAGGAGAAGATGTATGCAAAATTTTCTAAGTGCGAATTTTGGATAGAGAAGGTTCAATTCTTAGGCCACGTGGTGGATAAGAATGGAATCTCAGTAGACCCTGCAAAGGTCGAAGCAGTAAGTAATTGGGAACAACCGAGAACACCGACGGAGGTGAGAAGCTTTCTAGGGTTAGCTGGGTACTATCGAAGATTCATCCGAGATTTTTCTAAGATAGCAACCCCGTTGACCAATTTGACTAGAAAGACGGTGAAATTTGTATGGACCGACAAATGCGAAGAAAGTTTTCAAGAACTGAAAAGGAGATTGAGCGAAGCACCTGTGTTATCATTACCAGATGATGCGGGAAATTTTGTGGTGTATAGTGATGCATCGCACAAGGGGCTTGGCTGTGTGCTTATGCAACATGGCAAGGTTATTGCATATGCATCACGACAATTGAAGGATTAAGAAAAACGATACCCTACTCACGACTTAGAGTTAGCGGCAGTAGTTTTTGCGTTAAAGATATGGAGACATTATCTATACGGAGAAAAATGTGAGATATACACGGACCACAAAAGTCTGAAATATATCTTCACACAGAAGGAGTTAAACATGCGGCAGAGAAGGTGGTTAGAATTAATCAAAGACTATGACTGCGATATTCTTTATAACCCGGGAAAGGCAAATATGGTTGCCGACGCTCTGAGCAGGAAAGGAAGGGAGAAGTTATTTAATTTGACGACTCAGGAAGAGTTGATAAGAGAGATGGAGAAATTGGAGATAGAAGTGAAAGGACCAGAAAAGTCTGGTGAGAAGTTAATTGTAATGGAAGCTTGTCCGACGTTGTTGGATAGAGTAAAGGAAGCTCAGGAAAAGGACGAAGAGTGTGAGAAAATCCGAAAGAGGATCACAGAAAATGAGGAAGAAAAATTTCGAATGGATAAAGACGGTATTTTGAGATTTGAAGGGAGAGTGTGGGTACCAGCGGTAACCGAGTTGAGGGAAGATATTTTGCACGAGGCACACAATACGACATATTCCGTTCATCCGGGAAGCACAAAGATGTACCAAGATCTAAGGCAACATTTTTGGTGGCCCAATTTGAAATGGGAAGTCGCGGAGTGCGTCAGTAGATGCTTGACTTGCCAATGCGTTAAAGCAGAGCATCAGCGGCCGAGTGGTTTACTACAACCGTTAGAAATACCAGAGTGGAAATGGGAGCATATTACCATGGACTTCGTGGTAGGACTTCCAGTTACACAGAAAGGTTATGATGCTATTTGGGTTATCGTGGATCGACTAACGAAGACCGCACACTTTCTACCAATCAAGATCCGCTACAGTTTGAACCAATTAGCAAGCCTATATGTAAAAGAAATTGTTTCACGACATGGAGTGCCGGTGTCAATTGTCTCTGATCGAGATTCGCGCTTCACGTCCAATTTTTGGAAGAGTTTGCAAAAAAGAATGGGAACGCAGTTGAGGTTGAGTACAACTTATCATCCTCAAACAGACGGACAAAGTGAGCGAACAATACAAACGCTAGAAGACATGCTTAGGACTTGCGTGATGGATTTTAAGGGAAATTGGGACGACCACCTACCCTTAGTAGAATTCGCATATAATAATAGCTACCATGCAAGTATCGGCATGCCACCGTACGAAGCTCTTTACGGGAGAAAGTGCAGAACGTCGTTATGTTGGGACGAAGTCGGAGAACGACGAATACTCGGACCAGAGTTAGTTCAACAAACCGCAGACGTGGTGACAGTGATAAGAGCCAGACTTGTAGCAGCTCAAGATCGCCAGAAGAAATACGCAGATTTGCATCGGCAGGACCGAGACTTCAGAGTCGGCAGTTTCGTATTCTTGAAGGTATCTCCATGGAAGGGAAAAATCCGTTTCGGCAAGAAAGGAAAATTGAGTCCAAGATTCATAGGACCGTTCGAGATACTAAAGCGATTGGGTGAAGTGGCATACAAAGTTGCGTTACCACCCGAGTTGGAGCATATCCACAACGTGTTCCACATTTCCGTGTTGCGACCGTACAAGGCCGACTACAAGCACGTGATTTCTTACGAGCCCATTCAAGTGGAGAAGAACTTGGCGTATGAAGAAATTCCTGTCCAGATATTAGATAGGAAAGAACAAACTTTGAGAAATAAAGTTATTTCATCTGTAAAAGTACTTTGGCGTAACCACGATGTCGAGGAGGCAACGTGGGAGTTAGAAGATAGGATGATGAGGGACTATCCCCATCTATTTGTGTAACCTTGTAGCAATTCCGGGACGGAATTTTTATAAGGGGGGGAGGATGTAATACCCGAGAATTTCCATATATTATTAAATAAATATATTAATGGAAATGAGAATTTATTTGAATATAAATGATTTTGTGTTATGAGATGAATTAATTCAATTATATATAATTGAATAATTATAATAATTGAGAAATTGGTGGAGTTTGTGATAAACTCGTTGATTGCCTTGTGTGGCACAGTGACGTAATATAAGAATGATTATATTAATTTAAGCGAACAATTAATCTATATTAATTGTTAATCGAAGAATATTAATTAACTGTTATAAAATACTAATGAGGATTGATTAATAATATGTGATTATTATTATTGCAAGAAACATAATAATAATGAGCAACATGTTTATAAATATAATAAGATTTATATCAAAGTGATAATTAATCATATAAGGGTTAATTAAATTTTTATGGAGGTTAACAATTATATTGATTGATGTAGGATATGTGTATATTATTAATTAATATTCAATTTATAAGATGAGAAATTATATGTGCAAGCATGCGAATTAAATGTGTAGCATATATTAGCTGACTATGTATTATGTGAAGTGTAATATGACACTATTATATGGTAAGGCTTATTAAACCATGTGAGCTACTTGATTAATAACTTGTGTGACAATAAATATGTGTGTGTATATAACCTAAGTATTAACACTAGTTTGTTTACAAATTGGAAATGCTGAGATTTTTATGCCTTGTCCCATATTAATAAGACACAAACCTTGTACACGTAAAACACTCATGAAGCTAGCCTACTCCTACCTTCTCAAACTCAGCATTCTAGCAAATCATGATACGGGGAGTGGGCACAACAGTGTTCTTCAACCACTCTACCAACTCTTCCTTAGCTGATATACAAAGCTTCAATCTAGTGGTTCAATTTAATGGACAATTGCATTGTCTGTGTAAGGATTTTTCTATAAATAGCAGCCATGTTTCTTCGTTTTCAATTTGCTGAGAGTTTGCATAAGTGATGAGTGAAAGCAATATACATATATCAGTAGGAGAAGTTGGATTAGCAGCAAACTATATTGGAATCCTAGCAGAGGTATAATCCCTCTTCCTTTGTTCTTCATTTTCGTTTTCTATTTCCGAAGTTTCCTTCAAATTTTTGATTATGCCAAATTGGTTCATGATTGGTTTGTAGAACCCTTATATTGTTGTTATATGGACATACATACGTGATGGAACCACTATATAGCTTTCTTGACTTTCATTTCCATTGTTGCTCTTTAATTTCTGTAAAGCATCGAATTCGTGAAATAAGTTGGAGTTCATCAAATTGGGAATCGTTTGGGCGATTGACTGTTATATAACAATATATATGTGTTAGTAAGGTAAAAAGGTTAGTGTAATAGCATATGGGTATGTCGAGATCGATAAAATGGGAGGTTTTGGGTCGGTTTCGCTGCAGTCTGAACTGCAGGAACTGTCCCCACGCCGCAGCGCCGCAGCCAGCGCCACAACGCCGCAGCCCGCGCCGCAGCGCCGCAGCCCGCGCCGCAGCCCCACCCGCGCCGCAGCGCCGGCCTCTGTGTGCAGTTTTCTGCATTATGCAACAAAACTGTTATGTACTAATTGGTTGATTTTTGTTTAAACAAGCATGGAAGCATGATTAATACACATATATAAACCTAATGAGGCAATGTAAGCATGTTTTAGTATATTAGCATGCATGGTTAACAAAACGACATATAGTTTGAAAACAAACTTAAAGTTTCATAAACGAACGTTAACATTATAAAGCATGTTTACATACTGACCTTGCAAGCACGTTAGTACCACCTAGAGACACATGAAGTGCATGTTAGCTTATCTATATTGGTTCCGTAATAAAATATGAACATGTGAACCTAACTAGTGCTCATTCCTAACAAAAATATAAGTTTGAAGGTGGATATGATCATGTAAATGCTATATAGTCATTTTGATGTTATGAGCATGTTTAGATAACTTTGAAATATATGAATGAAGCCTTAACTTGTGTTTATATAGTTCGTAAGGAAGCATGAACATGTTAGGCTCTATTAGTAAGATTCACTAATAGAAATACAAGCCTTGCACATGAGCATTAACACGATACGTGGAGATTTAAATTCTGATATTTATGGACACATGTGATAGTACTCTTAGACTCATTCATGTGTCATGCATATATATATACCATGATTGGTTGCCGTGATTAAAGTTTAGCATAAACAAAGCATGTTTTCAAGATAATAACAATGCTAGCTACATATATGCAATACGAGTACTCATGAGCATGACTAATACAAGTTATATGAATATCTTATGTGTTTTAAAACGACCATGTTAGACCATATGAGTTCGTGTCCTTGAATGGCTTTAAGTATTAACTTAAGAACCTATACCATGTACGATTGGATTTGGAAAAGTTATACAAGCATGTAAAGTATCCTTTAAATATGAATACATGCTACGTGATATTATATGATGTTACTTGAACCCGATTTTGACAGTTAACTTAAGGAGATGCCGTAACTTGCTAAAATGAAATATATTTAGTATTGATTGTGGTCTTATGTGATATTAATAATATGCAAGCATATTTGCTAATTGTTGAGATCTTATATAATATGAGAATGCGTTTAAACTCTAAAGAAGGAACGTGAAGGATAGAAATTATATTCTATATAACTGTGTAGCTAGGTAAAACTTACCTTATGTGTTGATCGTATTTTCAAAGAGAAAATGTGAAGTTAAATTATATGACTAATGAATATCATATATATACGTAACTGTATTACGATAGGAATTCGAAAGTGTTGATTGCTTTTCGTGGATAAACTACGCTAAAGGCAAGTTCTCTTACTTACACTCTCTTAAAGTGCAAGTATCCTAACCGACGCATTTACTTTATGCAAGGAAAGCTATGATTGTGAAAGTTTCCTAACTTATACTCTTTTACTATGCAAGTATCCTATCTTGTGTATTGCGAACTAGTTTCCTATTTAATCGGTTGAATTGAATTAGCATACTTGAACTCTTATTTCATTAAAGCTATTATTCATGTTGAACTTAGTATTGTTCTTGAATATTGTGAAAGTGTCTATGCCATTTGATTCGGCTGGACTTATGTTATTGAAAAGCAACCCAAACTAATTAATTGGTGCGGGATCTTGTATTTGACTGAGAAGAACAACCTTCTTTGAAGGGAATATATAAATTGTCGGAGAACCGACGTGCACACTTGAGTATGATTGATTGTTATGCATAACGAGGGTACTTTAGGCTGATCACCTGTTGTACCTGTTTTTTTTTGGATTTTCAGTTTATTACTGTCAATTCTAGTAGAAGTTCATAGTCCTTAGTGACTGCTCAGTATTCAGTTATTTGAAATCTTGAATTGACTTATTATTGAATCATATCCTGTCCTTAGCGACTGTTATTGAGAACTGTTGATATTCTTGTTATTCTTGAGCTATCAAATCTTGCTATACCATTTCGAGAATTGAGAATCTTATTATTCACCCTTATTGTATATTACTTGCTGGGCAATTTGTGCTCATTCTTGCTTTCCCTAAAACATTTTAGTTAAGGCAGAGCATGGCGAACCTTCGGGCATTGATAAGGGCAAGGGCAAGGCTACCAACTAGCTTATGTCTGTTATGTTTCAAATATATTAATATTGTGTGAAGATGATGTAGTAAGACTGGATTTGTTTATGTTTAAGCTTAAGTTAGATTATATAACAAGTCGTTAATTGATATTGCTATGTAATCTATTAAGTATTGTAGGTTGCGAGACTTGGGGGAATAATTATAATAAATCATTGTAAATTATTCTAGAATAGATTTTCCGCTGTGGTTGTGTGATATTTAGTTATCATTATTGCGATGTATTACCATGAGCACGTACGCGATGAACCGAATTCGAGAGACCAAGTGGCGGTCCTGGAATTTGGGGGCGTCACACCGATGGTGCAATCCGTTGACTACAATTCAACGCATGTCGACTTAATCCCGACAACGTAATCTTTAACTTCCCCAACTGGGGGAGAGTAATCCTTTTATAATTTCACATATCAGTACATCTGTTATACATGACATTGCATCATCAGATATACCTTGTCATGCATTCTCCATGTCTAGTAATCTTTGTCGTGTTCATTCCATTATATTGCATAAACATGACAAAGAAGGGCATCTGTAGACACTCGAAATTTTACTTTCTTTGTACTAACATTGCAGAAGGGCAAAAGCATAATTTTACTTTGGAGACAACCCCGAAGTAGAGCAAAAGAGCCAGGTCATCCTGGAGACGACCCTATGAAAGATTCAAAGGACCAATTATGCCCGAACATGTCCTGAACCGAATAAGGATTGCCAAGCTGAGACAGTGTCTGTCGAAAACTAACTCAACAAACCTCAAAAAGCGTGCCATCGACGATAAACTAGCTAATTATCGTCGGGAACCAGCAGATACTTCTCATCTATCAGCATCATCTTCTCGGACCGCGACCCAATTAGACTCGATTGGATTTCCCTGCATTTCGTATAGACTTTTCGAAAGACCGGTCTACACAGGTTAAATTCCTTCGAACCGAGACCTAAGGCACGTATTTCGAGATAATCATACATGTGGGGCCTAGCCTCATACATACATGCTCCAACCTCAACCATAGTCAAGGCTAGCCGTATGTATGGTTGTGGCTGGTTCGACCAGCTTATATCACCCGCACTAGTTCATTTGTAAGATGAGGGGAGATACAATATAGAGAGAGAAAGTTATTCTAGAGAGAGAAGCTCGGGTGGAACTTGTCAAGACCAACTTCAAGCTTAATCATCTCCTTTAGCGTCTACATAGAGCCCTGATAGTGTTCTAAGTTCATCATGGGAGTTAAAATGCTTGTTCACGCGTCCCAAGGTGAAACAACGCACTTTCTAAGCTTCGTTCTTTGTAAATCTTACTTAAATATACTAGATTATTGATATAGTTTGTTTAAATCTAGTTAATATTGTTGTTTTTAAGCATATTGTGTAATAGTTGATAGATATTACGTTTCTATCGGTAATATTGTGCTTATTGTGTTGTAAATCGATTACGGAGGCTAGATCTACCTAGATCTAAGCCTAATCAAGCCTTTGAGAGGTTATTAAGCATGAAGCCTTAACCCATGGGCTAGAACGATTTAGATTGATGGTAGATCTATGGATTTATTACTTTAAATGGTCACGGGTACCCGTTATAACCCTAAATCTATATTTAGAGGCGAAAGGGGTCCGAAATGGCTTAAAACGGTGATTTCAACCTTTGAAATCACCTAATATCAAAGTCGAGGACATTGTATATATTTAATTCGGTAATAAATGATGTGAGCCTAGGAATCGCAATGTTGAGATCCCTGAATAGATCCGACTTGATTCCCACGATGGACCGATTTTTATGTTGTAATAGCGTAAATACCGTTGTATATATAATATTTGGATCTTGAAAACGAGTTCGAGGGGTTAGTCCTGAGAAGTCGGATCCAAGATCCCGTGATAGTGAAATCCTTGATTGCTGGAGCTCGGTTCATCGAGATGGCTTATATGCCCGATGATGATCCGAATCCTTTTTAACGCTTTTGCATGCATATCATCAAAATGATTTCTAATCAAAACCACAAAGAGCTTTCAATCATAATAAAGCGATTCAAGGTAGATCACGTAATAAACATAAAGAATAAAAGGAAGTATCGAAGTCCTCGATTCCTAGTCTGGCAAAGGATTTGAAAACCTTACTCTCTAAAATCTCATTGCAATTCATATATCTTGTTAAAAATGAACTTTTTAACAAATCAAATCCTTCGTACTTAGGCGCAAAGGAGGTACAACACTACTTTTAAGTCACCCAAAATAAAGACTTAGAAAAAAACTAATAAAGCTTTCAAAATAAAACACACACACACATACACACTTTATGCATAAAAAATCAATAAGATGCGGTACCGTGCTTGCACGGGAGTTGGGCGGTGCCTAACACCTTCCCCCCGCTTAACTCGGATGAATCTCGGGTTTCAAGACCAATCTTTCGAAGTCACACATTGGACCATCTTGCGAAAAATTTATTAAAACTCGGATGAGTTGATACATCCATTTAAACCATACCAACTGGCGGCTCTGTCTCATTCGGTCCAATCATAAAATAATAAAATCAATCTTTTCAAAGTCATCGACACTTATGTCGGTATCGCTTTCCTAAAACATTACCCTTTAATAAAATCCATAGACATAGAGAATTGGGAAAGGGTAAAACAAACAAAACAAACTTAGGAAAGACGAAACACTTATAAAGAATTTTTCCCGGCGTCGACAATGTAGTTTAAGGGCTTTGCAATTTTTACGCACCTACTTCCGATCCTCATAAATTCCTCATATGATATCAGAATGAGTCCGTTCTTGAGCCTTTTTTTTGCTTGCAACATCCTTTACAAATTTCCCTTGATGGACTAATTTTTTTGATTCTCTAACAAACTTAAAAATTGGCTCAAAAATCCTTCGTGAGATAGTTTTTCAACATAACGTTCTCAACGTCTATTTTTCAAATCTTTGTAACTTACTCATCCGAAGTCGGAATGAGCTCGTTCTTGAGCCTAATGCTCACATTTACTACGCTCTACACAACTCCCAAGGAAATATAATTTTCTATAAGTTATAATTAACTGTAAACTTGGCCCAAAAGTCATACCAAGCTAAGTTTTTTGACTTTTAACATCTTTTACTAAAGTTTTTGCCATAACTTTGTTATATCATATTTTTACTCCTTTCCACTTGGGTTATCTTTGTAACTCATATGAACACAAAACCCTATTCTCGAAAATTTTAAAACCCATCTACGGTTCATACATGTAACGCCCGAGAAAATTAAACGATTAGGTAAATGGATTTTATTTGATTTATTGAATAAAATTCGATTATTTGTTTATTAAAGTGAGTAAGCAAATTAAAGGTCGATTTATGACCTAGAGAAGTTCAAAATTGTTAGTATTCTAGATTTGTGCTAGAGATAATGAATGTGAATTTTTAAGACGAAAATAAAGCCTTTTTGAGAAAATGACAAAATAGGCACTATTTATGAAACCTTAAGGGTTAGGGTTTGACCCTAAGGGTTAGGGTTCATGTAACCCTAAGCTCGTTTGAGAGTTCAAAATGTCGAAATGACATTATGTCGAAAGATTTGACGGTAATATACCGTGAAAAGTTAAATTAGCCACGAAGAAGTTTTCTCGGAAGAAAAGTACAAAAATCACTATTCATCCCTTTCTGATTGGAAATTTATTTTGAGATTCTGAGAAACGCGTAATGATAGGATTTTGAGGCGAGGTGGAATACGTAATAATATTTCACTTATAGCTCGCGAAGTTTTTGCATAAGGAATTAAAGTCCTAAGCGTTAGAGAAAGTAAAATTAATGATTTAATTGATTACGTATAATAGTAAATGATTATTATACGGAAGGAATACGTGTATAATATGAGGTATTATACAAGAATAGTGTTGAGGAGATATAAGGATTAATACGACGTATAATACGAATTTTATACGGAGTAAATACGTTGAAATGAATTGAATTGGAATTAATTTGAATTAAAGTTAATAATTAAACCATGGGTCGAACCGTTGGGCAAACGAATGGGTTAAACCCTTGGGGCAACCCAAGGCCACATGGGGCATGTGGGAGCACAAGGGGGGACATGTGCTAGCACATGGGTGGACATAGGCAAGACATGGATAGGAGGTGGGAGTTGAGGAAGTTTGGCCTAATGACCAAACTACCCCAACTCTTGCCAATTCTATTAATAGAGGGCTTGGCCCTTCATTCTTGTTGTTTGAGAATTTCTACCAACATCTAGAGAGAGAGAGAAGGAGCTAGCTTGATATTTGTGAAACAAATTCATCAACCAAGAAGAAGAAAGCCTTTGAGTTTCTATAATCAAGCTAAACCAAGAACAAGTAAGGTATAACATAAGAAACCTTATAAAATTCTCTTTTCTTTCAATAATAATTTTGATAGAGAAGTGATTGAAGGAGGTATGATCATGGAGAAGATATAATGATGGTATAATGGTGAATTAGGAACCCTAATAAGCCTTGCATGATAAGGTAATAAGAACTCATTAAGGTCTAATGAAGAACTTGGTGAATTTGTAAGAAATGGCATAATGAAAATGTTAAACCTTTAGAACTTGAGCATTTTGAATGGTAGGAATCATTAATAATCAACCATTGGATTGATTCCAATTGGTTTGAAGAAAGAATAAAGAAGAATGAAGATTCAGCGAAAGTTACGCGATTAGACGATAATCGTCGAAAACGTACTTTTCTCGAATTAGAAGTTAAAAGTTGCTTGTGTGACTCAAAAATAGTGGTTTTTAATTGTAACACATGTATTTAGGTAAATAAGACTTGCAAGAACAAGAATGGATTGATTCCGACTTAAAAAGAAGAATTAAGCGTCGAACGTTCGCGAATGTTTAACGAAAATGTAAAAATGGACTAATTGGCGAATTTCTCGCCGACGGATTCAGAAATAAATTCTGACTTGATAGGATGACAGAGCATATCATTTATGAACTTTTGGCTTTAGAACAAGCCAATTCCGAGTTGTAACGGTTACGTTACGAGCTTCGAAAATTTTAGAATTTGCAAGACTTAGAAAAATTTTCTGAGGCACAGGGCAAGAGCGGGACGTGCTGCCCAGCAGCCTTAGCGGGTGCAGGGCGCGCCAGTCCAGGAAGAGTTACTGCATAGGCAGTGCAGGGCACACCGCTTGCAAGGCAAATGGGGCGCGAGCTGCGCCAGCCAGGGAAAAATGTTGACCAAGTGGGTTGTTTGCTTAACCTTTTCCAATAAGGATGAAAGGGTTAGTAAGTAATGAAACATGAATGTATACCCTTTAAACGACATGTTTAAACAAGGTTTTATAAGGAATGAATTTTAATAAAATGTAATTGAACCTGAACTTTGGAAACATAAACCGTAAACCAAAGATTGGGTCGAAGACCAAGTGGAAGAACAAGTTAAGGTCTCGTCTATTATCGCGGTTAGTGGTGATCAATGAGAGATCGATTTAAAGCATAAGGTGTGTTTATAAGCTATAATTACCATTGAATGGCTTAAACAAATGTTATTAGTTAACATTTCGGTTAAGTTATGCAAGAAGGAGAAGTTACGCAAATACATTGTATATCAAAAATATTTTCTCATTGGTATACTATGTGGTATGCTTGTAGAAGTGCTAAAGACCAAGTAGAGTACCTTAAAGATCAAAGAGACGCGAAGGCAATTATTTCTAACCTTGTTCAAGATTTACATGATGCAAGTTTTCTAACTCTTGTTTATACTTTATGGTTGTACAAGAGGTCATTATGCATAATTGTTTATGCATAAAAGAGATTATTGAATGGTCGATGCCAATTATTTCGGCTAGACTGAAAAGTAAATATATTTTGGTGGGTTTTTCCACAAATCTTTCCAGAATATATATATATATATATTGAAGCTATCCTATGCCAAGTGATTGGTAAGGATTCTCAAAGAAACTTGAGAGTGAAAGACAAATGTTTTTACGTCGTTAATTCGACGGGCACGCAAGGTTGCCAATGATTAAACGTCAACACGTTTAATGAATGAATGTTGATTAACATAGAGTACTATAGGCTGATCACATGGATGTGCTAGTAAGATATATCGGGCTTACGGCCTTAATGCTGGGTTGTCGTTTTTAAAATGGGAACCAAGTGTTGGTTCGTGGTCTTTGGCCAGGTAAGATTCCGGAGAGACTATATATCCTTGGGAATGATTTTAAAGAAATCAAAATGATATTTTGATTGTTCAGAAGTACTTCAAAGCTATTATACAGCTATTGAAGTGGAGTAGATATTCTTCTTGATTTTGTGATTTCAAGATAAAATGTTTACTTGCTGAGCTATTTATGCTCACTCTTGCTTAAGCTAAATGTTTTCAGCGAGGAATGAACGGACCGAAGAATCCAGGAAAGATAAAGGCAAGTCCAAGATGGACAAGTAGAGACCTTTGTAATAGTATAGTATTGGTACTGTAATTACTGATATTATGACACAGAACAATGTAATGGTTATTGAGAACTTGGGAAGGAATGAATATAATGTTTGTTTAGTAAACTCATGTGTGCTATTGAGATGTTTCAATGGAATGTATGAGTAGAATGTTGTACCATGTAGCACCAGGTCTAGGCTTTGAAGGTACCCGGATTTGGGGCCGTCACAGGTTGGTATCAAAGTCGTAGGTTATAAAACTTAAGGGGTAAAAACCATATGTTATAACCTAGAGAAGAGAAGTAGAAGTTAAAAGTAAACAAACCCGGGTAGAGGTTCTGAAAGAAGAAAGTAACCTTAAACATATTAAATGTGATATATATACATTGTTTATGTTTTGATTGTATACTAATCCAGTTATTTATGTTTTATGTATGTAACAGGAATAATAAGCATGTATAATAAATTGCATGAGGTTAGCGAGGATTCAGTCAACCTCATAGAAGTAGTACCTATGCCGGTAGCAGAGATACCTGTGGTAATCTTAGAGGGGACTAACATAGAAGAAGAGGACCTGTCCGAACATTCTGACAACTTTGACTTCGCGTCATTGTTCGAGGGTATGCCGGAGGAGGAAGTTGAGTCAGTGCCGATTAATACGGTACTGCCTGCTGAGGATGTGGAGGATTCTACACCGGAGGAGTCCATGAGACTGCTGTTCATGGCAATATTGGATAGAAATGTCCAACTGAGTAAGGAGGTCCGTGACCTCAAGAAAGTGGTTGATGATGTAGTAGAAGACAGAGAAGATATGGAGATCTTCTAGGAGGCCGAGCACGATGAGAAAGTGCTGGCTAAAGATAAAGTTTGGGACTTGAAATTATAAGTCCATGAATTAAAAACTAAGCTTCTGAACAAGAAGCAAAAAATAGGGCAGATGACCTATATTCATAGGTGCTCGCACGAGGATTACCAGCAGAAGATTACTGAGTATCCTATAGAAGAAGGATAGACTCGACATACTATTAGCTGGGACATTGTGGCCAATATGGCCAATGCAGATTACATGAATTTCGTGTTGCAGATGTAGTTCCGTAGTATGTATGGAATGTAAATAGCTATATAAATTTTTGTATAGCTAGTAATGACGTAAAACCTCTTTTATTTAGATAAGGGTAGTCTTTTGTAAATCCCAACTTTTGAAAGTAAACGCAGGATGGTAATGTAAATGGCTGAAGCCATGGGATGTACAGTGTGGTGTTATACCACGAAGAAGCATTTTAATATAAGAGTTTATTGAAGTGCTTGTTAATGTGATTGAGTTATTATTTGATTGTTAATAATAACCAAAGAAAGAAGTAAGTAATAACGAATATGTTTCGTATTAACAGAAAATGCCGCCAAGAAGACGACACAGAAATCGTGAAGAAGAACCTCATGAGGAGGAAGAGCATGGGAATGATAACCCGATGCAAGAATTTGTTAATTTATTAGCGACGACTCTCAATCGAATGAAAGGTACCGTACGCACGAATCCTGGAGTAGGTCGGGGAACTACCTTTAAGGAGTTCAAAGTAATAGGTCCGCCTGAGTTCCATGGAACTACGAATCCTATAGCTGCCCAAAGTTGGGTAAAAGAGATTGAGAAGGAATTTGTTATCGCAAATGTCGGTGAGGCGCAGAAGACTTCTTTTGCGACCTATCTAATGAAAGGCAAGGCCAACTACTGGTGGGAGGCTAACCAGAGTAGGGTCGGAACAGACGTGGTTGTGTGGGAGCGATTTAAAGAGTTGTTCTTTAAGAACTACTTTCCCTGAGTGTGCAGGGGAGGATGGAAATTCAGTTCTTGGAACTAAAGCAGGGGAAATGACGGTTCCCCAATATACAGCCAAGTTTAATGAACTGGAGAGGTTTGCTCCACACCAAGTGGACACGAAATTGCAGAAAGCACGACGGTTTGAGCAGGGATTGAAATCCTGGCTCTATAACCAAATCTCAGTTCTCTAAAGTGTTACCTTTGGAGCTGTATTGGAGAAGGCTATTATAGCTGAAGGTGGTAGCGAGGCATTGACCTTATACCACAAAGAAAAGAAGAATAAGGCTAAGACTGAGGTGTCAGTTAAAGTAGAGGGGGCCAATGGAAGTGACCAGAAGAGAAAAGGGTTCAGCTCCGGGAATACCGGGGTAAAGCAAGAGTTTTCCAAGAGAAAAATAGAGGCATGCAAGACTTGTGGTAAGGCTCATTCAGGAGTCTGCCTCAAGGGAAAGGCGGTCTATTATAATTGCGGACAGAAGGGGCATATTTTGCCTAACTGTCCCAGTCCTAAGAAGAGTCGCGGGTGTTTTGTGTGTGGATCTATGTACCACATGGCATGGAACTGTCCGAAGAAAGGTTTGGATAGTGGGAAGGATGTTGGCATTGGTAAACTAGAAAGTGGTGGTACAGTACCACAGGGTAAACCGACTGCCCGTACGTTTAATATGACGGTCCAGGATGTAGTAGCATCGAGCAACGTCGTAGCAGGTATCATCCCGGTCAACGACATAAATGCATAGGTACAGTTTGATTCAGGTGCAGCGTGTTCGTTCATAGCATGCGAGTTTTCTAAACGATTAGAATTACTCCCCGAGAAGCTTGCGATACCTTTGGATATTAAGGTAGCAAACGAGGAGGTAATTCCTATGGATTCTGTTCACAAGAATTGTTGGGTAGACATTAGAGGTAACAAATTATCGGTAGATTTAATACTGATAAAATTGGGAGAATTCAATGTAATTCTCGGAATAGACTGATTAGTTAACCATGGGGCGAGGAAAGATTACCTAAATAAGAGTGTGAACCTTTGAGTTTCTAAGAAACCTAAGGTGGTGTTCTACTGTAGTAAATAACTGGGACGTTCTTGTTGTCTAACCATGAGGCAAGTCAGAAAGTTGTTAAAGAAGGGATGTGAAGGTTACCTGTGCCATGTTGTTGATACCCAGCGATTGGGAGCAACGTTGGAACAGATTCCTATTGTTAACGAGTATGCGGATGTATTTTTGAGTGACTTGCCAGGTCTTCCATCTGACAAAGAGATCGAATTTGTTATCGACCTTGCGCCTGGAACGGCACCAGTGTCGAAGGCACCGTATCGGTATGGCGCCAGTGGAATTGAAAGAGCTGATGATTTAGTTGCAAGAACTATTGGACAAGAAGTACATTCAACCGAGTGTCTCTCTATGGGGAGCGCAAATATTGTTTGTAAAGAAGAAGGATGGATCGTTGAGGCTTTGTATCGACTATAGAGAGTTGAATAAGCTAACGATAAAGAATAAATACCCATTGCCCAAGATCAATGATCTATTTGATCAGTTGAGAGGGGCAAAATATTTTTCAAAGATAGATTTAAGTATGGGGTAGCATCAGTTGAAGGTCAGAGCGGAAGATGTACCTAAGACAACATTTAGAACTCGTTACGACCATTACGATTTCTTAGTGATGTCATTTGGGTTAACGAATGCGCCAGCTGCATTCATGGACATGAGAACCGAGTGTTCAAACAATATTTGGACAAGTTCGTTGTGTGTTCATTGATGATATCCTAGTCTATTCCAAAATGAAGGAGGATCACACTGAACATTTGAGATTTGTGTTGGAAGCACTAAGAAACAAGAAGTTATATGCGAAATTCACTAAGTGTGAATTTTGGTTAGAAAGAGTGCAGTTTTTGGGGCACGTTATTGATAAGGAAGGAGTTTCAGTTGATCCAACGAAGGTGGAAGCCGTGATTAACTGGGAAGAGCCAAAAACGCTGACTAAGGTGCGAAGTTTCTTAGGGTTTGTGGGTTACTATCGAAGGTTCATTCAAAACTTCTCGAGGATAGCTACTCCGTTAACAAATTTAACTAGAAAGACGGTGAAATACGTATAGACAGAGAAGTGTGAAGACAGCTTTCAAGATCTAAAGAAAAGATTAAGTCAAGCACCGATGTTGTCTTTACCGGATGAGACGAGGGATTTTGTAGTATATAGTGATACTTCACATAAAGGACTGGGTTACGTGCTCATGCAATATGGCAAAGTCATTGCGTATGCGTCTAGGCAGTTGAAGGAGTATGATGGGAATTATCCTACTCATGACCTTGAACTTGCCGTAGTGGTTTTTGCCTTAAAGAATTGGAGGCATTACCTGTATGGAGAGAAGTTTGAGATCTACACAGACCATAAAAGTCTGAAGTATATCTTCACTCAGAAGGAGTCTAATATGAGGCAGAGGGGATGGCTGGAGTTGATAAAGGATTACGATTGCAAAATCCTGTATCACCTAGGGAAGGCGAACGTGGTCGTCGACGCCTTGAGTAGAAAGGGTTGGAAGAAGCTGTCGATGTTAAGAGCTCAGAATGAGTTGGTGATAGAGATGGCAAGAATGGAATTGAAAGTTCGATGCCCTAGTGAGGAAGGGGAGAAACTGTTTGCAATAGAAGTTCAACCTACTATTGTAGATAGGGTGAAGGAAGTACAACTCAGAACAGAGGAGTGCGAAAGAATAAAGAAGAAGATTGCAGATGGTTCCGAGAACGCGTACAGTCTTGATAATGAAGGATTATTGAGACTTGAAGGAAGAATTTGGGTTCCAAGTGAGCCAGATTTGAAAGAGGAGATAATGGATGAAGCTCATCGTTCGAGGTACTCGATTTATCCTGGTAGTCCCACGATGTATCAAGTCCTTTGAAGAAATTTCTGGTGGTCTAACATGAAGAGAGAGATAGCAAAGTACGTAAGTAGGTGCTTACTTTGTCAAAAAGTTAAGGCCGAGCATCGAAGACCCAGTGGGTTGTTACAATCATTGGAGATTCCGGAATGAAAGTGGGAAAATATCACGATGGACTTTATGGTAGGGCTTCCAACGACGCAGAAAGGGTACGACGCTATTTGGGTAATAACGGATCGTTTGACGAAGTTGCCTCATTTCTTGCAGATAAGAGTCAGGTATAACCTGGACCAGCTAGCTAAACTTTATGTCAAGGAGATTGTCTCCAGACATGGAGTTCTAGTTTTAATTGTGTCAGATCGCGACCCGCGATTCACGTTGAATTTTTGGAAAAGTTTACAAGAGCAAATGGGAATGCAACTGAGGTTGAGTACGGTGTATCATCCACAGACGAATGGGCAAAGCGAAAGGACAATCCAAACGCTAGAAGACATGCCAAGGTCTTGCGTTATGGATTTTAAGGGTAGTTGGGACGATCATCTACCGTTGGTATAGTTCGCCTACAACAACAATTATCACCCTAGTATAGGTATGTCGCCTTATGAAGCGTTGTATGGACGAAATTTCGAACGCCACTTTGTTGGGATGAAGTGGGAGAACGTCAAAAGTTGGGTCCTAAAATGGTACAACAAATAGCGGAAGTGGTTAAGTTAATACTAATGCGACTAGTTGCAGCTTAAGTCGGTTCGTATGCATTCCTGAAGGTGTCACCCTGGAAGGGGAAGATACGTTTCGGGAAGAAAGAAAAGTTAAGCCCTAGGTTCATAGGACCTTTTGAGGTTTTAAGGAGGGTAGGAGAGGTAGCTTATGCGATAGCTTTACCTCCAGAGTTGGGACATATTCATAATGTGTTTCACGTATCGATATTGCATCCCTATAAGCAGGATTAATTACAAGCATATAATCAAGTATGAACCTATTCAAGTCGAGAAAGACATAATGTACGAAGAGATTCCTATTCAAGTCATTGATAGGAAAGAGCAAGTGTTGAGAAGTAAAGTTATACCTTCGGTGAAGGTGATATGGAGGAACCACAATACCGAAGAAGCAACGTGAGAACTCGAGGACAAGATAAGGAAGGCTTATCCTCATTTGTTTAAGTAATTTATATTGTAATTCTGGGGACAGAATTCTTATAAGGAGGGGAGAATGTAACGCCCGAGAAAATTAAACGATTAGGTAAATGGATTTTATTTGATTTATTGAATAAAATTCGATTGTTTGTTTATTAAAGTGAGTAAGCAAATTAAAGGTCGATTTATGACCTAGAGAAGTTCGAAATGGTTAGTATTCTGGTCTTGTGCTAGAGATAATGAATGTGAATTTTCAAGACGAAAATAATGTCATTTTAGAGAAAATGACGAAATAGGCACTATTTATGAAACCTTAAGTGTTAGGGTTCGTGTAACCCTAAGCTCGTTTGAGAGTTCAGAATGTCGGAATGACATTCTGTCGAAAGATTTGACAGTAATATACCGTAAAAAGTTAAATTAGCCACGAAGAAGTTTTCTCGGAAGAAAAGTATGAAAATCACTATTCATCCATTTCTGATCGGGAATTTATTTTGAGATTCCGAGAAACGCGTAATGATAGAATTTCGAGGCGAGGTGGAATATGTAATATAATTTTACTTATGGCTCGCGAAGTTTTTGCATAAGGACTTAAAGTCCTAAGCGTTAGGGAAAGTAAAATTAATGATATAATTGATTACGTATAATAATAAATGATTCTTATACGGAAGGAATACGTGTATAATACGAGGTATTATACAAGAATAATGTGGAGAAGATACGAGGATTAATACGACATATAATACAAATTTTATATGGAGTAAATACGTTGAAATGAATTGAATTGAAATTAATTTGAATTAAAGTTAATAATTTAACCATGGGTCGAACCGTTGGGTAAACGAGTGGGTTAAACCCATGGGGCAACCCAAGGCCAGATGGGGCATGTGGGAGCACAAGGGGGGGCTATGTTCTATCACATGCCAGCACATAGGGGGACATAGGCAAGACATGGAGAGAAGGTGGGAGTTGAGGAGGTTTGGCCTAATTACCAAACTACCCCAACTCTTGCCAACTCTATAAATAGAGGGCTTGGCCCTTCATTCTTGTTGTTTGAGAATTTCTACAAACATCTAGAGAGAGAATGAGCTAGCTTGATATTTGTGAAACAAATTCATCAACCAAGAAGAAGAAAGCCTTTGAGTTTCTATACTAAAGCTAAACCAAGAACAAGTACGGTATAACATTAGAAACCTTGTAAAATACTCTTTTCTTTCAATAATAATTTTGATAGAGAAGTGATTAAAGGAGGTATGATCAAGGAGAAGTTATAAGGATGGTATAATGGTGAATTAGGAACCCTAATAAGCCATGCATGATAAGGTAATAAGAACTCATTAAGGTCTAATGAAGAACTTAGTGAATTTATAAGAAATGGCATAATAAAAATGTTAAACCTTTAGAACTTGAGTGTTTTGAATGGTAGGAATCATTAATAATCAACCATTGGATTGATTCCAATTGGTTTGAAGAAAGAATAACAAAGAACGAAGATTCGGCGAAAGTTACGCGATTAGACGATAATCGTCGAAAACGTACTTTTCTAGGACTAGAAGTCAAAAGTCGTCGTGTGACTCGAAAATGGTGGTTTTCAATTATAACACGTGTATTTAGGTAAATAAGACTTGTAGGAACAAGAACGGATTTTTTTTGACTTAAAACGAAGAATTAAGCATCGAACGTTTAACGAAAACATAAAAATGGACTAATCAGAAAATTTATCTCCGACGGATTTAGAAATGAATACCGACTTGATAGGATGATAGAGCATATCATTTATGAACTTTTGGCTTTGGAACGAGCCAATTCCGAGTTGTAACGGTTACGTTACGAGCTTCAGAAATTTCAAAATTTGTAAGTTTTAGAAAAACTTTCTGAGGCACCGGGCAGGTGTGGGGCGCGCGGCCCAATAGGCTTTGCCAATGTGGGGTGCGCTAGTCTAGGAAGAGTTACTGCATAGGCAACTCGGGGCGCGCCGCTTGCAAGGTAAATGGGGCGCGGGCCGCGCCAGCCAGGGAAAAATGTTGGCCAAGTGAGTAGTTTACTTAACCTTTTTCCATAAGGATGAAAAGGTTAGTAAGTAATGAATGAACATGAATGTATACCCTTTAAACGACATGTTTAAGCCGGGGTTTATAAGGAATGAACGTTAATAAAATGTAATTGAACCTGAACTTTGGAAACGTAAACCGTAAACCAAAGACTGAGTTGAAGACCAAGTGGAAGAACAAGTTAAGGTCTCGTCTATTATCACGCTTAGTGGTGATCAATGAGAGATCGATTTATAGCATGAGGTATATTTATAAGAAATAATGACCATTGAATGACTTAAACGAATGTTATTAGTTAACGTTTCGGTTAAGTTATACAAGAAGGAGAAGTTAGGCAAATACATTGTATATCAAAAATGTTTTCTCATTAGTATACTATGTGGTATGCTTGTAGAAGTGCTAAAGACCAAGTAGAGTACCTTAAAGATCTAAGAGACGCGTAGGCAAGTATTTCTAACCTTGTTCAAGATTTACTTGATGCAAGTTTTCTAACTCTTGTTTATACTTTATGGTTGTACAAGAGGTCATTATGCATAACTATTTATGCATAAAAGAGACTATTGAATAGTCGATCCCAATTGTTTCGGCTAGACTGAAAAGTAAATATATTTTGGTGGGTTTTTCCACATATCTTTCCAGAATATATATATATATATATATATATATATATATATATTGAAGCTATTCTATGCCAAGTGATTGGTAAGGATTCTCAGGGAAACCTTGGAGTGAAAGACAAATGTTTTTACGTCGTTAATTCGACGGGCACGCGAGGTTGGCAATGATTAAATGTAAACACATTTAATGAATGAATGTTAATCAACATGGAGTACTACAGGCTGATCACCTGGATGTGCTCGTAAGATATATCGGCTTACGGCCTTAATGTCGGGTTGTCCTTTTTAAAATGGGAACCAAGTGTTGGTTCGTAGTCTTTGGCAAGGTAAGATTCCGAAGAGACTATATGTCATTGGGAATGGTTTTAATGAAATCAAAACTATATTTTGATTGTTCAGAAGTACTTCAAAGCTATTGTACAGTTATTGAAGTGGAGTAGATATGATTCTTGATTTTGTGGTTTCAAGATAAAATGTTAACTTGCTGAGCTATAAATGTTTTCAGCGAGGAATGAACGAAACGAAGAATCTGGGAAAGACAAAGGCAAGTCCAAGATGGACAAGTAGAGACCTTTGTAATAGTATAGTATTGGTACTGTAATTACTGATATTATGACACAGAACAATATAATGGTTATCGAGAACTTGGGAAGGAATGAATAGAATGTTTGTTTAGTAAACTCATGCGTGATATTGAGGTGTTTCAATGGAATGTATGTGTAGAATGTATTACCGTGTAGCACCATGTCCAGGGTTTGAAGGTACCCGAATTTGGGGCTGTCACAATACATTTTGCTAGTCCAAAAATTATTTTACGAACTATGTTCTTGTCCATCCTTTATGCTTTGGTCTTAAGTTTTATTACTTCTATTTTTTTTCATGCTAACATGGTTTAATCTTCTATTCTCCATCATATCCCACCTTATTACTTGTGTTCCACCATGATCCCCAATCAACCCACAACAAATACCACAATAAGCAAGCAATATATACTTCTAAAGCTTAAAAGTTAATTTTAAAGGTTAGGGTTCAAATTTTCATCTTACTTTCCTTTTTCATACATATTAACCTGGTTAAACATATACCTATAATATTCCACCATCTCATACTTCCATATTACATAAGCTATATACTTATACATATAAAGCTTAAAAGAATGGATTAAGGTTAGGGTTTATAATATTACCTTTCTTAGTTCTTCTTCTTTCCTAGCTTGAACAAGTATGATAGCTTGATCTCTTCCTTTTTGCTCCTACAACAGAGCTCTCTTTCTCTTCCTCTCTCAATTTCTCTAGAGTTTCTTCTCTTGGTTTTGTGAGTTGGTAAGAATTAATGAAGGAATGGTCTTCTATTTATAGGCTTGCAAGAGTTAAGGCATAAGGGTCATTATGCTAACTCTCCTAGGTTAACTTAACCATCTAGCTAACCATGGTTAATACATAGGGGAGCATCATGAGTGAAAATTGCATCATCCTTCTCCATGATTGGTGTTGGTCGATTTTGCAACCGATAAACACACGCAAGTATATGCGGTCAACAAGTAATAAAGTGAAAGTAAGTTGTCGATCCCACGAGGAATTATCACTAATATTTACCAAGTACCGACTTTATATCAACCCAATCTTATTTAAAAATTTGAATAACAGGTAAATAATTAAATTAAATTAATTATAATTAATAGAGTAAACAATGGGCAACGACTGAAATAAAGGGGAGTCAAGCTAAGATTATAATTTCCCCAACACAAGCATTCCGTCGAACACCTGGCGTGTAATGTTTTGTTTAATATCCTAACTCTTCCTTTCAATTAATGTATCACTCAAATGGTTAACCGAGAATTCTAAGTATTCATAAGCCTCTTCCGATGGTTAAATGATTATCCCCTTTCTAAATAAATCACGATATTCCTACGTAAAATAAATTAGGCAAGGAGTTATTAAGATTTAATTCTCATAATGGTTACACATGGGACATATGTATTTTCCTATCCTATATACAAATTATGTATTCACTCCTATAGAGAAAAGTCCATACGATGTGTTATCATAATTAGGTTCTAAACTCTATATTCCACTTTCCAATTTCATATAAAGGACCACAAAATAGCAAAACAATTAATACATTAAGAGCAAAATATAATAGCCCATCCAAATGTGAATCAAAACAATTAAAATGAGAGAAATTCAATTAAAACCATACATTGGGTTCCATTGCAACCTTAGAATGAAAGTTTAGTTCATAAGCTATTGAATTAAACACCATTAGTAAAGTATTCAACATTCATAGATTACAAAATTAAAGAGAATGATTAGAGAAGAAAAACTCTATAGAAGTAATCTTCAATCTCTAAGAACCCCCTTTCAATTCAATCTCTCCAATCCATGTTGCAAAGCTTTCTCTTGAGCTCCCATGGAGTCCTAGCCGCTATCCCTTTCTCCCAATAGAAAGAGAGGAAGAGATGTCAAGAGAATGAGAGATGGGTTACTAGGTTAGGCTTAAAACAGCTCAGATTTGTCAAAAATTTGCGCTTGGCGCTTCGACGCCGGATTTGGCTTGAAAGAGGGCACTGCGGCACTACAAAATGGGCTGATCTACTTCTTCTGGGCGCTGCGGCGCCGGAAATACACTAGAAATGGGCGTTGCGGCGCTGGGCAATTTTCTAGAATTTCCAACTTTGACGTCTGTTGGGAGAATGGCCACAAAGTCTTCATCCAAACTCCAAATTGGATGATTCAAGATGTTATAGAACGAGGAGACGTAGATCTACAACTTTTGTTCTTTAAGTTTTCCAAAATACAGATTGGATCGAGGTTCAAATTGAGCCTAAAGTGACTGCTATGTTAATAGCAAGGCGAAAACGCGAATGTAGCAACCCCAAACATCGATCCACGTAGCTTTTATTCTAATTCCTATAAAACAAAGTAAAAACACATGAAAGTATTACAAAAACACATAAATGCATTACAAAACCATATTATACAATAATAAGATGAAAATACATAAAACCCAAATGAAATACTCTAAAACTTACAAAGTATCAAGGCCAAAAATACCCAATTTGTAGGTATAAAACCTACTCATCAATTGGTTCATTATCCTCCACTTAGATTGAGTTATTACTTAGTTTGTTTAACTAGTTTTTGTTTCTCTAGTTCGATTACTCCAACTAGTTAATTAGTCGTAATCGTTGACTTTGACTTTTAGTATTTCTACTTTATAATTTTTGTATTTTACTCGTATTATTATTATATTTTACTAGTATAATATTTCATATCTTACTCGTTTTATTCTCTGTTAGCTTTCACAATTAGTGATTAGCCAAAAAATCAAAATTTTCTTTCTTAAATTTTATTGCAGATTCCGTCTTTTTTTCTAATATAAACACTATGACGTTATTCAAAAATTTGAAAAACTGTAAAAGCATTTTTAGCATGAATAGTGTTTTTACATCTTTTCTCAATTCTTTTTCTTATATGAAACCCTAATTATATATTCTAACACGTAAACACAATCTAGTTTATAATACGACCATTAAACACATAACATATAGTATTATCAATAAAAATTCATTTTATTCAATAATTATCCTTAAGCCTAATTACAAGGTTATACAATTTCTCGGGTCATCACACCAATTCCCAGTTAATCAGATTCTTCAAGCTTGTTGAGAATGAGAAGGGCGAGAAGATTAATGTATTAATGAGTGATCATGGAAGGGAATTCGATTTCTCTAAGGTAGACAAGTTATGTGAAGACAATGACATTCATAATAATTTCTCAGCTCCAAGAACTCCATAGAAAAATGGAGTTGTGACGGCCCCAAATCCAAATTACCTGCGGGTTTGGTGCTCACGATCCAACATTTGATTATCATCTAACTACCCATTTATTTATGAATAGAAATATACATATCATTAACTGATATTTATAATACATTGTCCTAGGTTTTCTAACCTTAACATAACAAATATACCCTTAGATATACAAAAAGGGTTATACAAAATAACATAATAAATATGTTCATTATAACTACTCCAGCAATAAACCTTTGCCTTTGTCATTCTCTACCCCTCTGGCTACCTCGTTCCTAGCTGAAATATTATATTTAAGTAAGGGTGAGCAACAAATTTGCTCAGCAAGTTAAATCATACAATAAAGTATAAGAATCAAGAATATAAGACTATCAATTCAATAGAATATCACCAAAGTTCAAAGGACTTTGAATTAGCTGAATAAAGCGTTGATCAATAACAAGACTTTCTCGCATTTTATGCAAAACAATAATTCGATAGTGAAAGAGTAAAACGCTTTCAAAATTTCTCAATTGAATAACAAGAATCAATTCTACGCAATAACAAAAAGGAATATTATCCAGATTTTTTTAAGTTGAGTGGCCCCACAGGATCTTGAACTTCTCGAGTAACTATCAAAGGTTTTACTTTAAAGTACCCAGGTGTATTAGATAACCATAAAGATTAAATCATATCCCTCCGCAAGTATATAAAGTGATCAGCTTCATTATACCCCATATTATGCATAATACTTACACGCGCGCAACGGCCGATTATACGACCACAAAGCCCCTTTTTATATAAAAGGTTGTTTTTCTCATTCTTATAACCAGAATTCGAATCACAACAACGAAATACAATGATTTCAATATCTAATCGCTTTCTCGATCTAGCCGGAATAATTGGCATTGACCTGTCAATAATAATTGAGTTCTATTCGCGAACCTATCAAGTTTCAACAAATGTTTGTCTAGCCAAAACAATTAGCTACAACATATCTCAAAACGATTCAATAATAGACAGAAATTAACTGTACTATTTTCAATCAATAATAACTTCTACGGATGTGAATAACCAACAACAGTTATTCCCCAAGCATATTCTCAAAATCAATAATTCAATTTGAATTAATAAACATGCACTTACTGCGAATAATCAACAATAATTCTCAGACGTCGTATAATCAGCAATAATTAACCACCACTATATTTGAAAAGTAATAACTCGAGATGGAGTTAAGAAAACTTGCCTGATTCGTTAACTACTGCTACGCAATTTACGTTAACTTCTTTTGTAAGACCTATCATTAATAAGATCGATCTCTTAATTAGCATCACATATCTTACTCATCGCATGTAATCATATAATCAATCATTAAAGAGTACAACTATACTACCTTAAACTTAACACTACTATATCATACAATTTATGAATTAACACTTAGTCTTTCATTTTATAAGTCCTTTACAATTAAGTAAGCCGAATACCTAATCTAGCAACCTAAATTCAAACTGAATTTTAATTTAGTAAACTACTTTCCAATCCAGCAGACTGGATTCAACTGGCCTCCAATCCAGCAAGCCTGGATTCAACTTACCTCTAATCCAGCAACCTGGATTAGCCAAACAGATCATTCCAGCAACTTGATGGCCAATCCAGCAAACTAGATTGCAATCCAACAAGCTGGATTCCTCCTTTTTAACCAAATCATCTTATTATTTTTTTATCTTTTTTCCATACATAAATACATATATTTCATATACAAAAATAAATTTTTAGGAATTTTTCAACTTCCTTTAGTATTTTTCAAAAATCCGCTTCTAGTTAATTTCTTAAGAAAATAGCTACCTCACGCTTAACTCCAGAAATTCGCAACTCTTGGCGGGATCTTACACATGTTAACGTCAGTCTCCAGTTTAAATTTTGTGGCCATCGGAGTTATACAACTCCGGTTATAGCTTTTTTCGTTGGGAAAACCCAAATATTAAAATGGTCATAACGTGCTCATTTTAGGACGGAATGAGCTCATTTTTTAACACAAGCTACTTTATAACATATATATTCATGTACAAAAAGGTTAGAATTTATTACATAATTTAAGTGGACGAAACTGCCCTTCAAAAGTCCGGATAACCTACTTTTGTCATTTTTCAGATTTTTCCTAATTTGCTAAAATCAGTCCACACGAAAATCTACAACTCCTTTTTCAGTGATTCTACTTGGAAAAGTTAGAAGACTTATAGATCTAAGTCCAGAAATTTACCACACTCAAAAATTCGAAATATATTGAGAGATATGCTTGTTTTAATTTCATGTATCGTTTTCTCAAAAATCTGATTTCTTAACCTTTGTGATTTCTAAGAAAACTTTCTTGATCTCTCATATTAATCACACATAAAACCTCATAAACCAACATAATACATACTAGTACTCCTTAAGATCAAGGATCTACCATGACCCATCATCTATTTCATTAAAACTTCACCAAAACCCAAACAAAACATAATCAATGCCAAGAAATACAAACAAGGGTTTCTAGTTTTCATTTTCTTACTTTAGATCTAACTTTTGACACTCAAAAGTGATAGATCTAAACATAATAGACTTATAAGCATGTAGATCTAGAGTTTTAGATCTCAAGATCATAACTTCAAAAATCAAAACAAATGAAAAAAAATTAAACTATATTACATAGAAACCTTTTATACCTTAGCTTGTTCTTCCTTCTTCTTCCTAAGTTTTGATTATGAAACTAAGAACACATAAAGAGAAAATTCTTTCCCTTTCTTCTCTCTTTATGGCCGAAGCCCCCTCTCTCTCTTTCTTGGTTTCTTGTGTTTAGCTAATAAAAAGGAGAGAGAAATGAAATGAAAAAGAAGAGAAGTGAAATGATTTTGTATAGGTTAGTAATTAGCTATAGATATAGCATGTATATCTATAAAAAAATCTCCAAGATCTCTTGCTCCTTCTCTCTCTTAATTACTAGATGGTTGCTTGCAAGCTTGTACATAAGTGTTGGGTAAAACCAAGGCTTGACACATAAGGAGGTTAGGTGGGAGTGGTTTACCTAATAAAGTGAAGTAATGATTACTATCATCCCCCTTTCTCCTCTCTTCCCTTGTGGCCGGCCATGTGGCCTTCTTTTGTCCTAATTTTATTTTATTTTAATTCCTTATTAGGTTTATTAAATGTCCAACAAGTCCCTTCTCCATTGGCTAAAAGTTGGGCTACTCATTTAATATTTTGGGCTTGCAAATTAATTCTTTGGGCCCTAAAATCAACTTAGTCCCACACTTTTAATTTTTTTATCTTACCCTAATCATTTAGTTAGGGTTTCCATTAGCAAGCTAATTCCTTACTCAAATATCTTTAATTTCATAACCCAATTAGACTTGCTTTACTTAGCTTATAAAATTAATTATTTAAGATGTATAAAATAAATCTCTTAGGGTTAGTATATATATTTTTAAATACTATCATTCTCTTATATTATAACCCATTAGGTTATTTAATTATCATACCTAATATATGTATTAGGTTACATAACTTTGTGCTTAACTCTCTTTTTATGCTAAATAGACATATACAAACTAAATAATATATATTTATTTAGCCGCAAACATAATCCACAATACATATATCATTGTTGATAAATCCTTGTTATATTTAAATATTCACATAATCATATAATCACTTCACATAATCTATATCACTAATTAATTACTTAAAGATTATAAATCTTTTTAACTTACCATTCAAGGTTAACATTCAAGCTATGTTAATTTCTTACATAACATACATTACTCTTCCTAAAAAAAATTTATTCTTAAAAAAAATTACACATATGATCATGTGAAATTCTCGGTCCTTACAGGAGTAGTTGAGAGGAAGAATGTAACTCTCATAGAGGCGAAAAGGAAATTTCTAGCTGCAGCCTGTCTCCCTGAATATTTCTGGGCTGAAGCTGTTAACACTTCATGCTACACTCAGAATAGATCATTGATTCACTCTACGTTTAAGAAGATGCCCTACGAGTTATGGAGAGGAAGAAAGCCCAATATCAGTTATTTTTATGTCTTTGGTTGTGCGTGTTATGTCCTAAATAATGGAAAGAGATATCTGACCAAGTTCCAGCCTAAGTCAGATGAAGGAATTTTTTTTGGATACGCCATAAATAGCAAAGCCTACAAGAGATCGTAGAGTCTATAGTTCTAAATATAGAAACTCTATGAATTGAAGACCCAACTGATCGTGAGCCAGAGCTCGAAGAACTCAGGCAGGAATGCACGAGGACAGATGTTCCACCTGGAAGAAAATGTGACATCCCAAAATCCGGCCTATCTTCACACCCGGATTTCGTACATCACGAGTACATCATACTCCATACATAAATCATTATACCATAAGGAATAATGACATATCTATTCAATTCCTTGGTCCTATTACCTTAAAATCTTTCTTTCATTACAAATAATGATAATCACATTATTTATATCATCTTACAAGTGTGACTTAACTAGTCACCATATCTACAGAATAGTTTAACTAACTATTCTACAAGTCTTGGCTTGATCTTCATGCTCATTCATACGGCGAATGACACTTCATCGTATGACGCCAATGGTAATTGCAACCATAGCACCTTACAATAGCAAGACATCGATCAACTTGATCTTCACATGGTCCTTTAATACATACTACCGTCGTTCGCTGAAAATATTTTTATTTCAAGCAAGTGTGAGCATTCAATTGCTCAGCAAGTCATAGCAGTTGAATAACTGTAACGACCCCAAAATTCATACAATACAACTCTCGACATCGGCCGTTAACAATACATCCTTATTCAGACTTTACATCATTAATCAATGATACAATCACTAAAAATACGGACTATTTAAAACTTTGCTATTATTCCTTCTTTATTATCCCTGAATCTCAACCTTTATCATTACATAACTTTGATTCAACTTTATTTCATGAATCGCTTCGTCAGAGTTATTATAAACTAAAACTTACAACCACGTTCAATAACCCTTATACATCGGGTAAAATTTAAACTTTACAACTCAACATCTGTTAATCATCATACATTATCAAATACATTATCTGAAACCTTAAACAGGGTCCAAAATAATAACAATTCAGCCAAAGTATATAAATCTTCATGCATTACATCTGATTCATTTCTTTCAAGTAGCATATAGCGTTACCTTGAATCCTTAACCTGCAAAAGTGATTATTTGCAAGAATGAGCTCGACAGCTCAGTAAGATCTAACAGCTTTCATGCATCACATAGCACATAAATACATGCTCAACATAAATCTCATAATAATTAAAGTAACATGGCATGCATGCTTTACTACACATAACAAATATAAAGATTGAGTTCCTTACTCAATCAACATTCTTTAATCAAGCAATGTAGTTATAAATTGACTTTAACATTTCAGGCTTACAACATATATAAAACATATCATGCTCTTTGCAAAACAATTTAAAACTGTTCATCATCAAGTTCACGTAGAAAATAGGAACTGAAAGACTTGCCTTGATCGTTGTTTACCAATAATAGTTTAACAGCTTACAGATATCTGCACTTCACGTGCCCTACACAATTATATAATCATGCACATCAACTATTAGTCACATAGCAAAGCATATTAGTTGTAATGTAAACTTTACTCTACATCTCATAAACCTTCCTATTATTAATACACAATGTTCAATTTGATTGTGTTAGTTATCGACTTATATTTCACTATATTTCTTTTTCGTAATATTCGAAATTCATTTAAGTGTTTAAGTCTTGCTAGGACTACTTATTGGTTTTATACTAACCCCATTTCATATCTTATAATGTTCATTTCATTTGACTTACAATACTTTTTACATTCATTAACACTTGTCATGGCGTTTCGACGTTCATTCGTCACCCGCCCGAATTGTCTCTTTTGTGCATGCTTAGTGTGCTTATGCAACTAATCTAATACATCATTTATTAATGTTAAACATTATTATATTTACTAAAATTCATGTTTCATAACTTATAACAACATCTATTATCGTCGACATCACTATACTTGCATATGTGCATGTCTGACCCTCCGATTGCCTCCGAATACGCATCAGTCACAAAGATGACCATTTTGACCTTAGCTAACGACCTCAAATTGAAAAAGTTAAAGAACAAAAGTTGTAGGTCTACTCGTGCTCGTTCCGGATAATCTTGAATCGCCTCAATCTGAGTTCGTATGAAAATGTTATGGATGTTTTACCACAGCAGGTCAAAAAAGTATTTGTTTGTTTTTTTTCTGACCATGACCGGCGCAGCTGCGCCCCAAATTGCCTTGGGGACTGCGCAGCTGCGCCACTAGGGGCGGAGGGAGGGTCCAGGCTTGGTTCTTTGCGAATTTCTAACCATTTTCTCCTTCTAATCTTCATAAATCAAGCTACGCACATCCGATTGAGTCCGTTTTCGACTCTATGGATTCGTAATTCATAGAACTACACATCTACATGATAATTATAACACTTCAAAAGCATTAGCGATTCATTATAAGCGTTCCAATTTAGTGTTCATGCTACTTTTTCATATTTTACACATATTTAGCGAATTCATTCACCACGGATTCGTTATTCAACCAAATCGAACCGTTTAACTTCCGTTGTTTTTGTATTTCAACGTATTAACAACATCCAACATTAATTTACAGTTTAGAGTATGAATTCAAAACCAATTTTGACTCCAAAACAGACCATATAATAAATATAAAAACCAAAACTCAAATTCTTCACTTTTAAACATGCTTTCATGAATTCGATACTTCAAAAATCATCTATATACAACATATAATAGATTATGTAATCCCAATACACATAAAACTAATTTCTCAACAAATTAACCATAGAACTTCAATTACAGAGAACTTAGAAAACAAAACTAAGAACTCGAAACTTTAAACTAGATTATTTACCCTTAATTAGCTAGATGATTAGAGAAGCTTGATTAATCTTCTTCCTCTTCTTTGATTATCAGAATTTTCTTCTCAATTTGCAGACAATTCTCTCAATTTCTCTAATCCTCTCTTTTGTGTTCTTAACCTTAGAAAAATAAGTTACGTATATTTACTTAGCCCTCAGTTACACAAACCAAGAGTCGCAGCAGTTAGAAAATACAAAGGGTCTATAGGCCATGTTTGGCTAGAACCGAAAATCCCTTTTTAATTTATTATAATATTCCTCTATTATATAATACATTTGTCACACATAACCAAACCAATCTTATAATTTTATATTAAGTTACATTGGGTTTATTAATCACTTAATTTATCAAATCACTCCTTATCAACAAAATAAATTTATTTAATAAATCATTCATCCTCTAATTTAATTATTTAATTAAATTAGAGCATTGTCATTCCATTAGCGTAATAAAATACGCACCGATTATAAATTTGTTTATCATCAATTTACTTAATATCATCATACATGATTAAATTATTCCATAATAATTTCCATCAAATATTTACTTTATTTAATAAATATCTCAATTAAAATATTTATTTTACTAGATAATTATCTTAACTATTTACGAAATTCTCAATCAAATTACATTAACATATTACATTTATATGTAACACATTACCCTCTCATTTTATTTAAACAAATATATTTACATTAATTCACTCTTTTAATTAAGTGAATTACTCTCATTATTTATGAAATTTAATTCATAACAATTATACTGCCAACAAGGCATAATAATCAAATTATATTATTCAATAATATAACTTCCAACTTAATTAACTTAATTTGCCTTTTCAAACAATTTCGTTTCCCTTCTTTAATAGTTAAAATAAATTAACTACTAAACCTCATTCCTCCAATCTATAAATATATATATATATATATATATATATATATATATATTCTATATTCACACCACATCATATACTTCACCATATATAACACATATATACACATATCCAAACTCAAAACATCTCGTAATAAAAATTTTATTTATTAAATTCTTATTATAATAATTTTTGAAAATCCGGGTTGTCACATCCTTCCCTCCTTATAAGGATTCCGTCCTCGGAATCACTGAAACCCTACCTTACTCAGGTTTTCATCAAATCACTTTAAAAATATTTATCGTTGAATAACTTCAATACATTACCTTAGTATAGGTTTTATATTTCCTACTACATTCATTTCTTCAACAAATTCTAGGTTTTATTTCATACCTTTCACTTGAACTCAATTATATTTTGAGTATTATATATTCTTTAACCAGTTCATTTTCTTTCCAAGGATTATTACCATATACCTTACTCATCGAATTCATATACTTCATAATTCACTATCTTATAAGTGTTCGGGTTATCACATTCACCCCTTCTTCTAAGAATTTCGTCCTCGAAATTTTCATTATTCTTCATTCGTTCAATCTATCGAAATAGATTTAACGTTAATCTTTATTCACTAGATTAAAGCATTCTACAACTACTTCTTTCTAAGGAATATCATTCTTGCCACCTTCACCTTCAGAATAATAAGAATCTTCCATAATTGCTCAATAATTGGAAAGCAATATGAATAACAGGAATTTAAAAGATTTCAATTCACGTTGAGGGGTCATAAGACCTTGAACTCTTCTCCAGGTTTAATAGTGCATCACCACTGTAAACCATCTTTAACAGAATGTTTAGCAATCACACGGACTGAAAACACTCTTTGCAAGTACTCTAGGTGATCAGCCTATCGTACCCCTACGTTGTGCACAACGTTTTACATCTTAACATCGTAACGACTATATGCGTTACTCTCGGAACCATTGTCTCCGATAACATGTCCCCTTTACAGGGTTGTTCACCTCAGCTTCTTCACATTTGAATCTACACCAAAACAATTTGGTTTGGTATAGTTTGACAAAGAACGCTTAAATTTCATGAACATCTTTCAATATTCGTCTAGCTGAATCAAGTAGCATAGACTTGACATCAATCGAGATATATATATATATATATATATATATATATATATCTTTAACCAACTCAATTTTTTTTTCATTTAAAGAAACTAAAAGTAAATAAATCCCCTATTCTTTTTATAGTTTAAGGAAACTAAAAATAAATGAATTTTTCATAATATCCTGATACCGTACAGTAATAATGGTACGTTGAGAATTTTAGTCATTACATGACGTCGTTATACTACATCATACCATAGTGGGCTGATGATCATACGATCACATCCAACACTAGGTTTAACTGCATTGATAACTTCCTCGATTATTGTCTCTACAACATATCAAATGATGCATAGAACACATAAAATATATTTTGAAAATTTAAAATTATTTTTGTTTAGCTGAAGCAATTAGCATAGACATGTGAATAATAGCACTATTTTTAAAAATATCATTGGTTCCATCATTTGATCCAATATTTTTTTTAAAGAAAACAGAAGTGCAACATCAGCACGAAGTCAATAAATTTCGATAATCTAGCAAAGCTAGGAGATTTAGAATATAAAACTTTCTCCATTAATTAAATCTTTACTCCATCATTACTTAATCATTCTATCAACCTTAAACAACATCAATGCTTCCTACACCATAACCTTTCTATTCCCAGTATAGTTCATCAAACTTTTCACACTTTGGAAGTCAGGAACTTTTCACAATAATATGAGTTTAAGAACTTCCTAGTAAGACCATAAGCGTCCATTCGCTGAGAAGTTCCAAACATACCATATAATTATGAGCCATGGACTTATCATAAGCATGAGTTTTAAGAACTCACACTTAATCCTTAGTAACATCTTACTAATCTTAATAGTCTCTAACTATCAAATAAACACATGAGAAAAGAATCACCTTTTCACCATATATACATTGATAGCGCGACACCAACATTCCAATTATTATCAATGTGATAAACTAAGTGCAAGCACAAAACTCTCGCCCATATAAAGGTTTGTAGAACTCAGCCATCACATGATTCTTCAATTGAAATCCCACCTAACTCTATCTTGCTCATAACTTGCTCTTTACTCGATATAAATTTTCTGCATCTCATCATTTATAACTCCTCGTGAGTTAACCTCGTACTATATCATAGTACATTCTCGTTATAGCATCAAACTATAACTATTCAATCATTACTGACCATCTGTCCTTCAACTTTAAAAGATCACTTCGTAACCTTATTCTATAATCGTCTCCCATATGATTCTTTCTTATCTCATTATCATTTTGTTTTAAAACTTCTTATCTTTTCCTTTAATCAAGTTATATCAGGACCTCATTATGGTTTAATCTTATAGACTTCGTCTATTCTTCGTTATTCGTCATCTTTATTATTAAAGTTAGGTAACTCCTGATTCTCATCTTCATATCTCTTCAGGATTCTTCTTTGAATCCTCTTGTTTATTTAGCAACTCTTCTTTTAAGAATTTCCAACTTCGTTCATAAAGTTCAACATTTTATTCGAGTTTAATTTCTCGTTAATCTCACCTTCCTCTTATAACATTTCTAGGACTTAACTCATCATATATATCTACCTATGTGAAAGGAATTACCTTTTCGTTATACGTAACTTAACCTCTCATTCTCTAAGGTCATAGCCTAAGGTACTCTTACCTAAGGTGTATAACCTATCAGCTCTGATACCAACTGTAACGACCCCAAAATTCATACAATATAACTCTCGACATCGGTCGTTAACAATACATCCTTATTTAGACTTTACATCATTAATCAATGATACAATCATTAAAAATACAAAATATTTAAAACTTTGATATTATTCCTTCTTTATTATCCCTGAATCTCAACCTTTATCATTACATAACTTTGATTCAACTTTATTTCATGAATCGGTTCGTCAGAGTTATTACATATCATGCTCTTTGCAAAATAATTTAAAACAGTTCATCATCAAGTTCACGTAGAAAATAGGAACTGAAAGACTTGCCTTGATCGTTGTTTACCAATAACAGTTTAACAGCTTACAGATATCTGCACTTCACGTGCCCTACACAATTATGTAATCATGCACATCAACTATTAGTCACATAGCAAAGTATATTAGTTGTAATGTAAACTTTACTCTACATCTCATAAACCTTCGTATTATCAATACACAATGTTCAATTTGATTGTGTTAACTATCGACTTATATCTCACTATATTTTTTTTTCGTAATATTTGAAATTCATTCAAGTGTTTAAGTCTTTCTAGGACTACTTATTGGTTTTATACTAACCCCATTTCATATCTTACAATGTTCATTTCATTTGACTTACAACACTTTTACATTAGCACTTGTCACGGCGTTTCGACGTTTATTCGTCACCCGCCCGAATTGCCTCTTTTGTGCATACTTAGTGTGCTTATACAACTAATCTAATACATCATTTATTAATATTAAACATTACTATATTTACTAACATTCATGTTTCATAACTTATAACAACATCTATTATCGTCGACAGCACTATACTTGCGCATGTGCATGTCTGACGCCTTTCGATTGCCTCCGAATACGTATCAGTCACAAAGATAACCATTTTGACCCTAGCTAACGACCTCAAATTAAAAAAGTTAAAGAACAAAAGTTGTAGGTATACTCATGCTTGTTCCGGGTCATCTTGAATCGCCTCAATCGGAGTTCGTATGAAAACGTTATAGTTATTTTACCACAGCAGGTCAAAATAGTGTTTGTTTGTTTTTTTTTCTGACCATGACCGGCGCAGCTGCGCCCCAAATGGCCTTAGGGGATGCGCACCTGTGCCACAAGGGGCGGAGGGAGGTTCCAGGTTTGGTTCTTCTGGAATTTCTGACCCTTTCCTCCTTCTAATCTTCATAAATCAAGCTACGCACATCCGATTGAGTCCGTTTTCGACTCTATGGATTCGTAATTCGTAGAACTACACACCTACATGATAATTATAACACTTCAAAAACATTAGTGATTCATTATAAGCGTTCCAATTTAGTGTTCATGCTACTTTTTCATATTTTACACATATTTAGCGAATTCATTCACCACGGATTCGTTATTCAACCAAATCGATCCGTTTAACTTCCATTGTTTTTGTATTTCAACGTATTAACAACATCCAACATCAATTTACAGTTTAGAGTATGAATTCAAAACCAATTTTGACTCCAAAACAGACCATGTAATATATATAAAAACCAAAACTCAAATTCTTCACTTTCAAACATACTTTCATGAATTCGATACTTCAAAAATCATCTATAGACAACATATAACAGATTATGTAATCCCAATACACATAAAATTAATTTCTCAACAAATTAACCATAGAACTTCAATTACAGAGAACATAGAAAACAAAACTAAGAACTCAAAACTTTAAACTAGATTGTTTACCTTTAATTAGCTAGATGATTAGAGAAGCTTGATTAATCTTCTTCCTCTTCTTTGATTATCAGAATTTTCTTCTCAATTTACAGAGAATTCTCTCAATTTCTATATTCCACTCTTCTGTGTTCTTAACCTTAGAAAAATAAGTTACGTATATTTACTTAGCCCTCAGTTACACAAACAAAGAATCTCAGCAGTTAGAAAATACAAAGGGTCTCTAGACCATGTTTGGCTAGAACCGAAAATCCCTTTTTAATTTATTTTAATATTCCTCTATTATATGGTACATTTGTCACACATAACCAAACTAATCTTATAATTTCATATGAAGTTACATTGGGTTTATTAATCACTTAATTTATCAAATTACTCCTTATCAACAAAATAAATTTATTTAATAATTCATTCATCCTCTAATTTAATTATTTAATTAAATTAGAGCATTGTCATTCCATTAGCGTAATAAAATACGCACCGATTATAAATTTGTTTATCATCAATTTACTTAATATCATCATACATTAATAAATTATTCTATAATAATTTCCATCAAATATTTATTTTATTTAATAAATATCTCAACTAAAATATTTATTTTACTCGATAATTATCTTAACTATTTACGAAATTCTCAATCAAATTATATTAACATATTACATTTATATGTAACACATTACCCTCTCATTTTATTAAAACAAATATATTTACATTAATTCACTCTTTTAATTAAGTGAATTACTCTCATTATTTATGAAATTTAATTCATAACAATTATACTACCAACAAGGCATAATAATCAAATTATATTATTCAATAATATAACTTTCAACTTAATTAACTTAATTTCCTTTTCAAACAATTTCGTTTCCCTTCTTTAATAGTTAAAATAAATTAACTACTAAACCTCATTCCTCCAACCTATGAATATATATATATATCTTCTATATTCACACCACGTCATATACTTCACCATATATAACACATATATACACATCCAAACTCAAAACATCTCCTAATAAGAATTTTATTTATTAAATTCTTATTATAATAATTTTTGAAAATCCGGATTGTCACATCCTTCCCTCCTTATAAGGATTCCGTCCTCGGAATCACCGAAACCCTACCTTACTCAGGTTTTCATCAAATCTCTTAAAAAACATTTATCGTTGAATAACTTCAACACATTATCTTAGTATAGGTTTTATATTTCCTACCACATTCATTTCTTCAACAAATTCTAGGTTTTATTTCATACCTTTCACTTGAACTCAATTATATTTTGAGTATTATATATTCTTTAACCAGTTCATTTTCTTTCCAAGGATTATTACCATATACATTACTCATCGAATTCATATACTTCATAATTCACTATCTTATAAGTGTTCAGGTTATCACAATAACAACCAAAGCAAGAATCAAAATTCTTTTAAGACTTCAATAACTGAACAATGGTTATGAAGCAGCTCGAATAATAGGAATACATTCTGATTCCTATAATTTTAAAACATACATCTCATTTCCTTTGTCATACTTTCATTATGTCTGGCTAGAATCATTAGCACAGACTTAGCGAGAACAGTTCATAAATAAACTGCACTCCTTCACATTGAACAGTTCAATCATAGAAACACCGAAGTGTTAACATTGTGGCACAAGGCCTCATACATTCTATCACCTTGTATAAATATCACACACTTGTACATAGGTAAAACTTCCCAAGTTCAACATCTGGGAAAGTTTAAGAAACTAGCATTCATATGAAAATGAATGAAGTTAGGAAACTTGCCTTCGCACAGCTATCGCTTATGGTATACGCTGAACTGCTCATCGAAATTCCTATGTATCACATAAGGAATAACACATACCAATTAGTCAAATACTTGACTTATGCATTAGTTTAAACTTCACTTTAATTTTTATGGTTCGCGTTCTTGTAATCTAAGTTTACGCGACCAATCTCCATATTCATTTCTTCTTTTCTTTCAATTACATTATACTTAGCACACATCGAGTCTCAAACAGTATTCAATATAGTACACTGAGTGGTTTTCCACAAACAACGAACAAACTAGTTTCCCATCTCGCCTACACTGTCTTTCACAGTGAGTTAGATCGGTTGCTAGTTCGTATTAACCGTCGCTCTCTGACGGAATTGTTTAGCCCAGATACTATATCTCGACCATTATAGACTATGATCGCATTACAATTTAGACTTAACTTATCCAAACCCCAAGTGTTGAGCATACAAAAGCTCTTCGCTGTCTTTTCCCCTGCACCGGCGCTGCGGCGCCAGTTCCCTTTGGTTTGGTCGCGCTGTGGTGCCCCACCTACAGTGACCATCCTCTCATACTGGCGCTACAGCGCCATCATTTACACTTGAATCCGCGATGCGGAGCTGCACCTATAGAGAGTTTCTCCCGGGCAGGCACTGCGGTGCCAGCTCCTTAGGCATGGGCGGCGCTGCGGCGCCGAACCCCAGCCTTAGAAAAATTTTCAAACTTTGAACTTTCCGAGCTCGTAACACGATCGTTATAACCCGGAATTGGCTCTTTCCAAAGACATTATTTCACATATCATAGGTTCTATGATTTTATCCAGTCGGAATTCATTTCTAAATTTGTTGGCGAGAAATTCGTCATTTTGACAATTTTTATGCGTTTGTTAAACGTTCGTGAATGTTCGACAACCAATTCTTCGTTTTAAGTCTAAATTCGTTCTTTCTTTCTCTTGCAAGTTTTATTTACCTAATTCTACGATACACCAGTGAAAACCAAGGTTTCCGAGTTAAATGGAAACTTTTGACTTTCATTCCGAGAAAATTTACGATTCGACGATTAACGTCTAATCTCGTAAACTTTGCCATAACTTCGTTACTCGATATTTTTAATTCAAACCAAATGGAATCAATCCATTATTTTTTTATCTACGATTCTTACCATCATAAACATCTAAGTTTTAATGGTTTTCTTTTTTAAGTCCCTTAACCATTCCATTATAGTTTTAACTCATTTCTTCACTAACTTCGTAACCATTCCATTATGGTTATACTTGTTCTTGCTTATTAGTTTTTAAAGTTCACTAACATCCACCTTATTACTTCTTATAATCCATGCACTACCAATTATCACTTTTCTATCAATTTAAGAATTGAAGGAAGATGAAAATTCAAGGTTTAAACACTTGTACCTTTTAGTGTTCTTGAGTTCTTAACTTTGTTCTTGACAAAAGTCTTACATAGCTTCCTTTGCTTCTTAATTGCTTGTCATAAGCTCTTCATCTTCTCTTCTCTTCTCTCTTAATATTGCTTGGTGATTTTGCAAACCCACAAATGAACCACCAACCTTCTCTTATATAGGATTGCAAAACCAAGGTTAGTTTGGTCTTTAGACCTGTGACGAACGATAATTTTATAAATTATTTAAATATTTATTGAATTAAATAAATATTTTTTGATTATTTAATTATTGAGTTAAATAATTATTTGATGTAATTGTGGTAGATTAATATAATTATATATGTTACATTAGTTAAATTAATGTGGAGAATTTTATTATTCAAAGTATGTATTTAATTGAGCTTATTTGATTAAAGGAATTATTTAATAAGCATAATGTTATTCTAATTAATTTAATAATTATTTAGAGATTTAAAGATTCTACATCATTAATAAATGAAAATTTTAATTATGTGATGATATGATTTAATGTGGTTTATGATATTTTATTTAATTAATTTAAATAAGATTATTTGATTAATTAGAGACATTAAACTGTATAATAAGCATGTAATTAAAATAAAGTGAAAGAAAGAATAAAGGACAAACAAACAAGGCCCTAAATGGAGTTGGGCAATTAACCCATTAAGGGATTAACTGACCACTACGATATCAGTTTTATACATATATTATATACGTATATTATATCTAGCCTTATATTACATTACATACCAGATATAACATATATCATATACAGATTGAAACTTAGGGAAATATCAGAGATAAAAGAGAGAATTTGAGAGAGAATTGAGAAATTGAGAAGAAGAGTTGTAGATTCTAGAGTCTCTATCATCATCCTTGAATTATATACACAAAGTAGCAAGGGTAATCCCCCATCTCAAGTTTCTAATTCATGTTTTCATGTTTACTCCATTAAAAGCATAATGAGGTTCTCTATAATTAAAGTTATGGATGATTATTGTATATATGATGATATATATATATATATATATATATATTAATAAGTGTTCATAACATATTTTTTATTATGTAATCATGTTTTAAAACAATCAAAAATATGAAATTATGTTTAATTTGGATTTTTAGAAGTTACAGAGCATGAAGAACACGTATATGGCCTTATGTATAAATTGTATGCTTTAAATTGTTTAATTAACTCGAAATTGATAGTTAATTATGATCATGTATGTTTAAATGAACAAAACAAACTTTAAACAGACGGATTCAGAGTTATAACGAATCCGTAACGTTGAATTTTATGAATTTTCTTCAAAACCTTCAAAGTACCAAGAACAGTGAATTTAAGTAATTTGAACTGAGTAATCGCATGATCTAAAGTGTTAAAAACATGTTAGTATCATTGTATGATATTTCTGTGAAGTTTATACTTCATGAGTATCAGTAATTATCATCGTGTTAGTATAAATTGGAGTTAATTGGGCTACAAACTGTCAAATCGCGAACTGGAGTTGAACTGACCGAAGCCACCAGCCCCAGCAAGGTCCAGACCTGCCTCAGCGGGTACCCTACCGAGCATAGGCCCGGCTTAGCGGGCATAACACCCGCCCCAGCGGGTGTAGTGCAAAAAAAATTGGATTTTTGCCCGTTTGTGTGTTTTTAAGCCCTAACATGATATACTAACTGAATGTAATGAACCTAATGACATGTTAGGTGTATGAAACAATAATAAACATGTTGATTGACATTTATAATATAATTTGAAGTTTCATGTTAACAAACTAAGTTATTGACATGTATAATATAATGTGAATTTTCATGTTAACAAACTAAGTGTAAACTTGGATATGGTGGTCGTAAGACTTGATTATGATTGCCTAAGAGCTTACACTTGTATGGTATACATGTTATGAGTTTAAACTCATGTTATATAGTTAGTCAACAAGTTAGTATTATAAACCAAGTTATAAGTTGAACTTAAGTGAGAAGTTCAACAATTAAACATAATAGCTATGAAAACTAATCAATGTCATATACATAATGTAATGTGTAGGACGTTGAGGAATTGAATTGTAATTATATTTGTAGCTTGCGCATGAGGCAAGTGTTCTATCCCTAACTTATTATTGTTAAGCAAGTTTTCTTATCTATACTCTTTAAGTTGAATAAGTGTTTTATTCCTTATTCTTATGTCAAGCAAGTTTCTAAACTCAAACTTTATTTTTAGTGAGCAAGTTTTCTATTCTTGAAATACTATCATGATGCAAGTTCTTATCCTTGATTATTCAGGTTGAGATTCCATATGAGATGTTATAATACCTTTAAAGCATGATTCCAGTTATACAATATTTATTCGGTTGTATACTCTTGAGAAATTATTATTTGATTTGAATATCATTTATTGCTGAACATTGTAAGGCTAGCGAACCCTTATGGATTCGACTAGTCCATAGTTGATGAACGTTCTAAATTCTAGAACTGTTAGTGGGCTTATCCAAACCAAAATTCCTTTGGTGCTGACTCTGATGTCAAACTGCGATGAATAACCCTTTTAATAAAGGATTAAATACGCTTTAGCGTTGAGATATTGTGCACAGTATGGTACTAAGGCCTGATCCCCCTAAGTATGAGAAGTAGAGTCCATATAGTCTTATGATTGTTAAAGGTTTAAAGTAGAAATACATGACAACCTAGGACATAGTTCAAGATCTTATGACCCTCAGAAGTTCTTTTGATTCTTGCTATTCATTCTTTATTCAAAAGTCGAGTTTACTTTATTCAGAAGTCTATGATTCACTCGAATGTTATTATATTGTTATATTGTTATACTTATGGGCAATCGTGCTCACTCATGCATAATAACATTGCAGTTAAGAAAGAAAGCTCCGACGAGCCTTCCACTAGCAAAGGCAAGGGCAAAGTCAACAAGTGATAAAGACTTGTTGTTTATTTGATAATGTTGTTTAAGACTTATGTGTAATGATTAAGACTTATTTGTTTACGTTTCCGCATTTGAGATTTAAGGTTAAGTATGACCTGGGATTATTTATGTATTTTATTTCAGATGTTGTAACCCCATAAGGGGAGATGATGGAGTTTTTCTATCTATTTCACGGTTTGCATTTATTATGGGTAGATAGATATATGATATTTGTACAGTGAACACCAAATTCCATGGAAATTTAAGTACCCGGATTTGGGGGTGTCACAAGTTGGTATCAGAGCTGTAGGTTATGAACCTTAGGTGGGGGAAAAACTTAGGAGAGTAGCCTTCAAGAACACAGTAATGATAAACTCTTATCGAATTCTAAGAAAGATGATAAATTTACCATTAGTGTTATGTGTTTATACTTATGTACTTGCTAGTATCGATTTGCATCACGTAATAACTAAGACTTAAAATTTGATTCGTCAGGATGTCGGATGTTGGAGGATCCATTCAGCCTAAGGAGGTTGTACCCCGAGTGGCTATTGAGGATGAGCCCCGAGAAATTCACACAGTCTGGGAGCAGTTGATTCGTAGAGAGTCATCTCCTTTGATCACAATTTTTGGTAGGGAGCATGAACCAGTGTTCGATTCAGAGGAGGACTCTTAGGAGATTGAGATTCAGGCTGAGGCAACCAAGGAGAATGATTAAGACCCTGAAGAGTTCCCACCGAACTCTACCAGTGCTGAGATGTATGATGAACTGTATGACCGTAACATTGAGTTACATGATACTGTTCGGGAGTTGAAGGAATAGACTGTTACTCAACAGACTAACATCGAGCAGAAGGATGGTGATGCTGAGACTCTTTACACACGTCTTGGAGACGTGGAGTGGGAATTGGTTCATGAGAAGGGCCTAGGTGAGCAGAAGTCAGAGGAGATAGAGAAGTTGAAGAATGATTTGAAAGAGAAATCAGCAAGGCTTGCCATAGCAGAGGATGCTTGGGTGAGGGATTCTTGACGTGCAGATTTGCAGAGGATAATGATCGTGTAATAAAAGCAAAGATTGAGGAGACGAATTATACATTTTAGAATGCAATTGACAAGGCCCAAGATCGGGTTATGTACTATCCAATTCAGTTCGAGGGTCTGCCTTGGTATATGCTAGATCGCAGGACGATGTTCCGCATTATGGAACACAGTAAAGCTATTCGACGCCTTATTAAGCAGTGATAGGAATAGTTTGATTATGTGAATACTTCTTTGAGTAGTTAATAATGTAAATTCTGATGTGATTATAAACAAAGGAATATTTTGATTATTTAAATCCTGAAGATTCTTTGTCTCAGAATAGTTGATGTAAATAGCAATGATGCTATCTTGTTATGTTTAAAACTTTTGATTAAATAAATTATCAGAGTTTATTTGAGATGTTATATGTTAAATGTTAACTTAAGTATTTACGTTCAATCTTAAATATTTAAAGAATTGAATAAAGATCTAATAAGCATATATCTTAACAGAAATATGCCGCCGAGAAGAAGACCAAACCGTCAACTGGCCCAAGAAGGGTCAACTAACAACAACGACGTCAATGCCAATGCGAACCCCGTTCAGCAGTTGGTTAATCTGTTTACCGGAGCTATGAACAATCAGCGTAATCTCCACCGAATACGTCATTCAAAGACTTCAAGGCGAGGGGACCGCTAGAGTTTAAAGGATCCATGAACTCGATAGAAGTTCAAACTTGGGTTATGGAGACGGAGAAAGTTTTTGACGTCGCCAGAGTCAGCGAGGACCAGAAGACCGCCTACGCAACTTTTATGCTGAAGTCAGAAGCCAGCTATTGGTGGCAGACAAATAAAGTCAGGGGAGGAGAGGGCATCATAACATGGGAAAGATTTAAAGAAATGTTTTTCAAGATGTACTTCCCGAAAAGCTCACAGAATCAGATGGAGGTACAGTTTCTGGAGCTTAAGCAGGGAAACATGTCTGTACCAGATTACACTGCAAAGTTTAATGAGCTGGCTAGGTTCGCCACATATCAAGTACACACGGACGAGAGAAAAGCAAAGAGGTTTGAACAGGGACTGAAGCCCATGTTATATAGCAAGGTGTCGATGTTCCAGCTGAACACCTTTGTTAGAGTGTTAGAGAAGGCCATCCTGGCTGAGGGTGGGAGCGATGCCGTAACCAAGTACAACCAAGATCAGAAGAAGAAGAAGAGTGAAGGAGAAAGTGTTAAGGCTAGTGGTAGTAACGCGGAAGGAAGCAATAATAAGAAAAGGAGGTGGAATGACAGCACACAGACTGGAAATAAGCAAGGAAACCAGAAGAAGAGGGTTGAAGCGTGCGCGACCCGCCAGAAAAACCACCTGGGGATCTGTATGAAGGGTAAAAGATTTTGCTACAATTGTGGTCAGGAAAGCCATATAGCACCTAACTGCCCTAACCCTAAGAAGGGCTCCTGCTTTACATGCGGATCGAAGGACCATCTGGCAAGGGACTGTCCCAAGAAGGGATCTGGAAGGGCAGGAATAGGAGGGAACAGGGGAAACAGTGGTGGCAATGCTCTAACTATCACGGGACCAACCGCAACCAACTTACCTACCGCCAGGATATTCAACATGATAGTGCAGGATGCTGTGCAGTCTCGCGATGTGGTGTCAGGTATCATTTCGATCAATAAAGTTAATGCATATGTATTATTTGATTCGAGTGCTACTTGCTCATTCATATCCGATGATTTTGGTAAGAACTTAGGATTGCCTAAGAACGAGTTAGAATACCCTATGAACATAGAGATTGCGAATTGAGAAGTTATTCCTATTAAGTACGTACACAAGAACTGTAGGGTGGATATTAAGGGTAACATTATGAACGTAGATCTTGTCCTGGTTAGACTTGGGGAATTCGACGTTATTCTGGGAATGGATTGGCTATTCAATTATGGAGCGATAATTGATTGCCAAAGGAAGTGTATTAACCTTATGACTCCGTCAAAGGTTGTATTTTATGGCAGCAAGTCGCCTAGATAAGCGAGTTCTCTGACGATAATGCAGGCCAGGAAGTTGTTAAGACAAGGCTGTGTAGGATATTTAGCCTACATAGTCGATAGTCGTAAAGAGAGTCCAAAGCTGGAGGAGATACCAGTCGTGAGGGACTTCATAGACGTATTTTTGGATGATCTGCCAGGACTTCTGCCAGATATAGAGGTTGAGTTTGTGATCGATTTGGCTCCAGGAACGGCTCCAATATCGAAGGCACCGTGCCATTTGGCTCCGGTAAAAATGAAAGAATTGATGGTACAATTACAAGAGCTACTGGACAAGAAGTACATTCAACCGAGGGTATAACCGTGGGGGGCGCCGGTGTTATTTGTGAAGAAGAAGGATGGAACGATGCTCTGCATCTACTATAGAGAGTTGAACACGGTCACAATTAAGAACAAGTATCTGTTGCCTAGGATTGACGACCTATTGGATCAGTTGAAGGGAGAGAGGTGCTTCTCGAAGATAGACATGAGAAGTGGTTATCATCAATTGAAGGTGAGGCCAGAGGATGTTCCGAAGACAGCGTTCAGAACTCGATATGGTCATTATAAATTTCTGGTGATGTTATTTGGTCTAACAAATGTGCCTGCAGCATTTATGAGCCTAATGAACGGAGTGTTCAAACCGTTTTTGGACAAATTCGTGGTGGTGTTTATCAATAACATTTTAGTATACTCGAAGACTAAAGAGGAACACGTAGAGCATTTGAAGGTGACTTTGGAGGCGTTAAGAAGGGAGAAGTTGTATGCTAAGTTTTTGAAATGCAAATTTTGGATTGAGCAGGTACAATATCTTGGACATGTAATTGATAAGGACAGAATTTCGGTAGATACCTCCAAAGTCAAAGCTGTGATGAACTAGGATCAACCGAAGACACCATCGGAAGTGAGAAGCTTTCTTGGATTGGCAGGATATTATAGAAGATTCTTTCTGAACTTTTCCAAGATCGCAACTCCACTGACAAATTTGACTAGGAAATCGGTCAAATTCATTTGGACAGAAAAGTGTGACGAAAGCTTCCAAGAGCTTAAGAAGAGGTTGAGTACTGCACCTGTGTTATCTCTTCCGGATGACACAAGAAATTTTATGGTTTATAGTGATGCGTCACATAAAGGACTTGGTTGTGTGCTTTTACAAAATAGCAAGGTTATTGCATATGCGTCACGACAGTTGAAGGATTACGAGAAGGGGTATCCAACCCACGACTTGGAGTTGGCTTCAGTGGTATTTGCTTTGAAGATCTGGAGACACTATCTCTATGGGGAGAAGTGTGAAATATATACAGACCACAAGAGTCTGAAATATATTTTTACACAGAAGGATTTGAATATGCGCCAGAGAAGATGGTTGGAATTGATAAAGGACTATGATTGCGAGATCTTATACCATCCGGGTAAGGCGAATGTGGTCGCCGACACCTTAAGCAGAAATGGTCGGGAGAAATTGATGATGTTGACTGCCCAAGAGGAGTTAATTTTAGCGATGGAGAAGCTGGAATTGGAATTGAAGTATCCTATTGAGACTGACGAAAAGTTGTTCCAGCTGCAAGCTGGTACAACTTTGTTGGTTAAGGTTAAGAGAGCGCAACTTCAGGTTGAAGACTATGAGAAGATAAAGAAAAAGATATCCGAAGGAACTGAACTGAAATTCAAGATGGACAGTGAAGGGCTGTTAAGATTTGAGAGCAGAGTTTGGGTACCGCCAGTGCCAAAGATTAAGGAAGATATTTTGAGAGAGGCTCACTCACGGTATTCAATTCACCCTGGAAGTACAAAGATGTACCAGAATCTCCGACAACATTTTTGGTGGCCGAATATGAAACAAGACGTCTTTGATTGTGTTGCCAAATGCCTGACATGTCAGAAAATGAAGGCAGAACATCAGAGGCCGAGTGGTTTCCTACAACCTCTAGAGATCTCAGAATGGAAATGGGAATATATTACAATGGATTTCGTGGTTGGCCTTCCAACAACTCAGAAAGGCTACGATGCAGTATGGGTTATCGTTGACCAATTGACGAAATCAGCAAACTTCCTTCCGATCAGAATCAAATTGAACCTAGACCAGTTGGCAAAGTTGTATGTGAAGGAGATTATTTCAAGACACGGAGTTCCAGTGTCGATTGTTTCCGACTGAGATCCACGCTTCACATCGAATTTCTGCAAGCGTCTACAGGAATGCATGGGAACGCAGCTGAGAATGAGTATGACGTATCAACCTCAGACAGAAGGGCAGAGCGAAAGAACGATCCAGACATTGAAGGATATGTTGAGAGCGTGCATCATGGATTTCAAAGAAAATTGGGATGATCACTTACCGCTCGTTGAATTAGGTTACAACAATAGTTACCACGCTAATATTGGCGTGTTGCCTTACGAAGCGTTGCACGATAGAAAGTGTAGAACTTTACTATAGTGCGATTAAGTTGGCGAGAGACAATTGCTAGGTCCAAAACTAGTACAACAGACAGCAGAGATCGTCAAGGTGATCTGGGCAAGATTGGTAGCTGCTCAGGATAGGCAGAAGAATGTAGAATTTGAATCGGGTAGCTTTATATTCTTGAAAGTATCTCCCTTGGAAGGGAAAGATCAGATTCGGTAAAAAGGGAAAATTGAGCCCAAGGTTCATTGGACTCTTTGAGGTACTGCGAAGAATAGAGGAAGTCGCATATGAGGTAGCCTTACCTCCAACGCTAGAGCATGTCCCCAACGTCTTCCATGTGTCTGTGTTACGACCATACAAACCCGATTACAAACATGTTATTAAATATGAACCTCTATAATTTGAAAAAGACTTATCCTATGAAGAAGTTCCTGTTCAGATTGTTGACAGGAAAGAGGAAGTTCTCAGAAATAAAGTAATACCTTTTGTTAAGGTAATATGGAGGAACCACAATGCTGAAGAAGCTACGTCGGAACTCGAGGAACATATGTTGAAGACTTACCCACACTTATTTGCTTAATTAATGTGTAAGCGATTCTGGGGACAGAATCTTTGTAAGCGGGGAGAATGTAAAGGGACGAATTTAATTGAACCGTGATTCTAGGGACAAAATCCTTTTAAGGGGGGAAAGAATGTGACAAACGAGAAATTTGTAAATTATTTAAATATTTATTGAATTAAATAAATATTTTTCGATGATTTAATTATTGAGTTAACAAATTATTTGATGGAATTGTGGTAGATTAATTTCATTATATGTGTTACATTAGTTAAATTAATGTGAAGAATTTTATTATTCAATGTATGTATTTAATTGAGCTTATTTGATTAAAGAAATTATTTAATAAGCATAATATTATTCTAATTAATTTAATAATTATTTTGAGATTTAAAGATTGTACATCATTAATAAATGAGAATTTTAATTATGTGATGATATGATTTAATGTGGTTTATGATATTTTATTTAATTAATTTAAATAAGATTATTTGATTAATTAAAAGTGTGACATTAAACTATATAATAAGCATGTAATTAAAATAAAGGGAAAATAAGAATAAAGGACAAACAAACAAGGCCCTAAAGGGAGTTGGGCAGTTAACCCATTAAGGGATTAACTGACCACTACGATATCAGTTTTATACATATATTATATACGTATATTATATCTAGTCTTATATTACATTACATACCAGATATAACATATATCATATACAAAGAGAAACTTAGGGAAATATCAAAGAGAAAAGAGAGAATTGAGAAATTGAGAAGAAGAATTGTAGATTCTAGAGTCTCTATCATCATTCTTGAATCATATACACAAAGTAGCAAGGGTAATCCCTCATCTGAAGTCTCTAATTCATGTTTTTATATTTTCTACATTAAAAGCATATTTAAGTTCTCTATAATTAAAGTTATGGATGATTATTGTATATATAATGATATATATATATATATATATATATATTAATAAGTGTTCATAACATGTTTTCTATTATGTAGTCATGTTTTAAAACAATCAAAACTATGAAAATATGTTTAATTCGGATTTTCAGAAGTTACAGAGCATGAAGAACACGTATATGGCCTTATGTATAAATTGTATGCTTTAAATTGTTTAATTAACTCAAAATTGATAGATAATTATGATCATGTATGTTTAAACGAACAAAACGAAATTTAAAAGGACGGATTCGGAGTTATAACGAATCCGTAACATTGAATTTCATAAATTTTCTTCAAAACCTTCAAAGTACCACGAACAGTGAATTTAAGTTCAAAACCTTCAAAGTACCATGAACAGTGAATTTAAGTAATTTTAACTGAGTAATTGCATGATTTAAAGTGTTAAAAACATGTTAGTATCATTGTATGATATTTCTGTGAAGTTTGTACTTCATGAGTATCAGTAATTATCATCATGTTAGTATAAATTGGAGTTAATTGGGCTACAAACTGTCAAATCGCGAACTGGAGCTGAACTGGCCGAAGCCACCCGCCCAAGCGGGTTCCAGACCCGCCCCAGCGGGTACCCTACCAATCATAGGCCCACCCCAGCGGGCATAACACCCGCCCCAGCGGGTGTAGTGCAAAAAAAAATTGGATTTTTGCCCATTTGTGTGTTTTTAAGGCCTAACATGATATACTAACTAAATGTAATGAACCTAATGACATGTTAGGTGTATGAAATAATAATATAACATGTTGATTGACATTTATATTATAATTTAAAGTTTCATGTTAACAAACTAAGTTGTTGACATGTATAATATAATGTAAAGTTTTATGTTAACAAACTAAGTGTAAACTTGGATATGGTGGTCGTAAGACTTGATTATGATTGCCTAAGAGCTTACGCTTGTATGGTATCATGTTATAAGTTTAAACTCATGTTCTGTAGTTAGTCAACAAGTTAATATTATAAACCAAGTTGTAAGTTGAACTTAAGTGAGAAGTTCAACAGTTAAACATAATAGCTATGAAAACTAATCAATGTCATATACATAATGTAATGTGTAGGATGTTGAGGAATTGAATTGTATCTATATTTGTAGCTTGTGCACGAGGTAAGTGTTCTATCCCTAACTTATTATTGTTAAGCAAGTTTTCTTATCTATACTCTTTAAGTTGAATACGTGTTCTATTCCTTATTATTATGTCAAGCAAGTTTCTAAACTCAAACTTTACTTTTATTAAGCAAGTTTTCTATTCTTGAAATACTATCATGATGCAAGTTCTTATCCTTGATTATTCAAGTTGAGATTCCATATGAGATGTTATAATACCTTTAAAACATGATTCCAATTATACAATATTTATTCGGTTGTATACTCTTGAGAAATTATTATTCTATTTGAATATTATTTATTGCTGAACCTTGTAAGGCTAGCGAACCCTTATTTATTCGACTAGTTTATAGTTGATGAACGTTCTAAATTCTAGAACTGTTAGTGAGCTTATCTAAACTAAATTTCCTTTGGTGCAGACTCTGATGTCAAACTGAGATGAACAACCCCTTTAATAGGGGATTAAATACGCTTTAGCATTGAGATATTATGCACAGTATGGTACTAAGGGTTAACCCCCCTAAGTACAAGAAGTAGAGTCCATATAGTCTTATGACTGTTAAAGGTTTAAAGTAGAAATACTTGACAACCTAGGACAAAGTTCAAGGTCTTTTGACCCTCAGAAGTTCTTTTGATTCTTGCTATTCATTCTTTATTCAAAAGTCGAGTTTTCTTTATTCAACAGTCTTTGATTCACTCGCATGTTATTATATTGTTATATTATTATACTTATGGGCAATTGTGCTCACTCTTGCATAATAACATTGTAGTTAAGAACGAAAGGTCTGACGAGCCTTCCACTAGCAAAGGCAAGGGCAAAGTCAACAAGTGATGAAGACTTGTTGTTTATTTGATAATGTTGTTTAAGACTTATGTGTAATGATTAAGACTTATTTGTTTACGTTTTCGCATTTGAGATTTAAGGTTAGTATGACCTGGGATTATTTATGTATTTTATTTCAGATGTTGTAACCCCATAAGGGGAGATGATGGAGTTTTTCTATCTATTTCACGGTTTGCATTTATTATAGGTAGATAGATATATGATATTTGTATAGTGAACACCAAATCGCAATGAAATTGAAGTACCCAGATTTGGGGGTGTCACAAGTTGGTACCAGAGCTGTAGGTTATGAACCTTAGGTGGGGGAAAACCTTAGGATAGTAGCCTTCGAGAACATAGTAATGATAAACTCTTATCGAATTCTAAGAAAGATAATAAATTTACCTTATGTGCTATGTGTTTATACTTATGTACTCGCTAGTATTGATTAGCATCACGTAATAACTAAGACTTAAAATTTGATTTGTCAGGATGTCGGATGTTGGAGGTTCCAGTCAAGCTAAGGAGGTTGTACCCCGAGTGGCTATTGAGGACGAGCCCCGAGAAATTCACACAGTCTGGGAGCAGTTGATTCGTAGAGAGTCATCTCCTTTGATCACAGTTTTTGGTAGGGAGCATGAACCAGTGTTCGATTCAGAGGAAGACTCTTAGGAGATTGAGATTCAGGCTGAGGCAACCGAGGAGAATTATTAAGATCCTGAAGAGTTCCCACCGAACTCTATCAGTACTGAGATGTATGATGAACTGTATGACCGTAACATTGAGTTACATGATACTGTTCGGGAGTTGAAGGAATAGACTGTTACTCAACAGACTACCATCGAGCAGAAGGATGGTGATGCTGAGACTCTTTACACACGTCTTGGAGACGTGGAGTGGGAATTGGTTCATGAGAAGGGCCAAGGTGGGCAGAAGTCAGAGGAGATAGAGAAGTTGAAGAATGATTTGAAAGAGAAATCAGCAAGGCTTGCCATAGCAGAGGATGCTTGGGTGAGGGATTCACGACGTGCAGATCTTGCAGAGGATAATGATCGTGCAATAAAAGCAAAGATTGAGGAGACAGATTATACATTTTAGAATGTAATTGACAAGGCCCAAGATCGGGTTATGTACTATCCAATTCAGTTCAAGGGTCTGCCTTGGTATATGCTAGATCGCAGGAGGATGTTCAGCATTACGGAGGAAGAACGCTGTAAAGTTGTTCGACGCCTTAGTAGATAATGATAGGAATAGTTTGATTATGTGAATACTTCTTTGAGTAGTTAATAATGTAAATTTCAATGTGATTATAATTATAGGAATATTTTGATGATATAAATCCTGAAGATTCTTTGTCTCGGGATAGTTGATGTAAATAGCAGTGATGATATCTTGTTATGTTTAAAACTTTTGATTAAATAAAGTATGAGAGTTTATTTGAGATGTTATGTGTTAAATGTTATCTTAAGTATTTAAGTTCAACCTTAAATATTTAAAGAATTGAATAAAATCTAATAAGCGTATATCTTAACAGAAATATGCCGCCAAGAAGAAGACCCAACTGTCAACCGGCCCAAGAAGGGTCGCGAACGCGAACCCCGTTCAGCAGTTGGTTAATTTGTTGACCGGAGCTGTGAACAATCAGCCGCAAGCTCCACCGAATACGTCATTCAAAGACTTCAAGGCGGTGGGACAGCCATAATTTAAATGATCCATGAACCCGATAGAAGCTCAAACTTGGGATGGAAATGGAGAAAGTTTTTGACGTCGCCATAGTCAGTGAGGACCAAAAGACCGCCTACGCAACTTTCATGCTGAAGTCAGAAGTCAGCTATTGGTGGCAGGCAAATAAATTCAGGGGAGGAGAGGGCATCATAACATGGGAAAGGTATAAAGAAATATTTTTCGAGATGTACTTCCCGACAAGCTCACTAGAATCAGATGGAGGTACAGTTCTGGAGCTTAAGTAGGGAAACATATCTGTACCAGATTACGCTGCAAAGTTTAATTGTGACGCTCCCAAATCCGGGTCCCTAGAACCTCGGATCTGGTACGTTACGGTACTTCATTATCATACATATTCTATCATCTAATGCGGAACTAATAAACATATATTTTTTATTTCACATGATTTTATAACATTTTCCCATGTTTTATTAACCTTAACTGAATACATACCTTTAACATAACAAAAGGTTTACATAAGATAAATAAAAAGTTATTTTGCATAACACTCTAATCTTGTCATTTGTTTGTGTCTCTGTCTTTAATCCTGGAACATTCGTCTTAATCTGAAATGTGTTATCATGATATAGCAACAGTGAGCAACTACTTTGCTCAGCAAGTTTAAATACAATAAAGATATATCATGATTGAAGAAAAGAGTATAGCTTTCTGAATTTTCAACAATATATAACAATTGTGAAAGATTGAGAATTAAATTTCAATAATTGAATGACTAAATCAATAATGTTGGGTGGTCAACAATGACCATTAATAAATTTAACTGAACCTTATGGTAATGAAGGTAATCAGCATTTCATACCTGATGAACATATGCAATTTGCACTAAGTGCGAATCAATAATCAGAGATGTGGAATAATTATAAATAATTAAACCACTAGCATGCTTGAAACATAATAACTCGAGTTTGAGTTAGTAAACTTGCAATAAATGCGAATATTCAATAATAATCTTAGATGTGGAATAATCAACAATAATTATCCACTACCATGCTTGAACAATAATAACTCGAGCTTGAGTTAGAGAACTTGCAATAAATGCGAATATTTAATAATAATCTTAGATGTGGAATAATCAACAATAATTATCCACTACCATGCTTAAACAATAATAACTCGAGTTTGAGTTAGAGAACTTGCTTGTTCAACGAGCTACGGCTAGCTAGCTTTAATGAAAACTCTTTGAATGACCTAACATTGATAATGTAGATCTATCAATTAGTACTGCGTATAATTGTTTATCTATACACTTACTGTTGCTATTATTTAACAAATAATTCGATCACAAAGTACATATTTATAGTGTACTATCATTCATCCTATAAGATATTTAATTGATCTTAGGTTAATTATTTAATAATTAATAAGGCTTTTCTTAGGTGATAAATACTTATTAGATCTTTAAACAATTTATTATAATTATTTAATTAAGGAGTTATTTAAATTTTCTTTAATTGTTAACTCCCTCTTCATTTGATTACTATTTAATATTAATTAAATAGTAATTAATTAATTATATTTAGTTATTATTTAATAATAAATAATAACCAATTATAACTCCTCATTACTTAATGTTAATTAAATAATAGATAATTAAATTATTATTTATCTTTAATAATAATTAATTAATTCATTATCCTTGAATAATAGATAATTGATTTATTTACTTCATTAGTCTTTAATTATTCTTTATTATTATTTAAAGAATAATTAATTAACATTCGTCCTTATTTATTATTAAATAATAAATAATTAATTCACTTAGTAAATCTTTAATTATTCTTACATATTAATATAAGAATAATTAATTATTACTTGTTCTTATTTATTATTTAATGTTAGTTAAATAATAAATAATCATTTATATAACTTTTATGTCAATGTAAGTAAGTAATTACTTTATTATTACTTAATCTTACTTAAATATTCTTTAATTATTATTTAATATTAGTTAAATAATAATTAATTAATTATTTAACTCTAATTATTATTTAATATTAATTAAATAATAAATAGTTATTTTATTAACACTAAGTCTACTTAATTATTACTTACTATCATTTAAATAATAATTAAATAGTTAATTACATTTAACTTTATATGTAATTAGCTTACTAGCTCATTAGTGGCTTTAAAAGTTATTTATTATAATTATTCATTTTCCATTTAATCTCTATTCTTACTATAATTTTCGTCTAAATTTCAGATTTGGGGTCCTTCACGGAAACGCTTGTAGAACAAAGTCTACAACTCGGATTTAGATTCCGTCAGACGAATTGGATTCGTATCTTCCTGAACTATAGTTTGTATTTATCAAACATCAAATTCTGATCTGTCTAGGTCCCGGAAATCAGGGTTAAAGTGACTGATCAGCAAAGATGTTTACAACAGTTGGTTCGTTTTTCAGATTTGGGGTCCTTCACGGAAACGCTTGTAACTCGAGATCTACATCTCGGATTTAAGTCCAATTCATATCGTTGGATTTGTATTTTCCCGAACTACAACTTTCATATATCAAACACCAAATTTGAGTCCGGTTTGGTTACCGAAAACAGCCCAGACTTGGCTGATTAGTAGCATGATTCCAACAGTTGGGTAGTTTGGGATTAAACTCATAACTTGCTCATTTTTAATCATATTTGAGTGATTCCAAAGGGATTTTGCCCTTAACTCTTGTATCTAGCATACCAAGAAAGAAAATCTCAAATTACACTTATAGATTTCAACATGCACATGCTATAGCACACTAGTTAGATAAAGATTTCCCAAAAAATCCATCTAACTTCCTGTTTTAAAACTTTCTCATATGAACTCATAAAAATCCACAAGTTCAACTTATTAAAGTCAAGATCTAGCATTCTAACATAATATTAACCATATACAACATGCATCCCAAGAATCTAACATAGAATACATAGAGCATGTATGCATAAGCTTTTTTTTCTCTACCCATTTTGTACAAATCTCTCTTTTCTCTCTTTTGATCTAACTTTCAACTTTAAAAATGTTTTGATCCTCATATAAAACACTTATACTCATATAGATGAAGAGTCTTTAAAGATCAAACATAAGGCTTCTTGTTTCATGAAAATCTAACAAAATAAGTAATCTAAACTTGAAATTTTTGAGAATCATTACCTAGTTCTTCTTGTTATTCTTCTTATTCTTCCAAAGTAGCTTAGATACTTAGCATGCATGAAGATCAAAGCTCTCCTTTCCTCCTTATAGTGGCCGAAATGGCTCTCCCTCTCTTTCTATTTTCTTTTTTTTTTGCTAAGGAGCTTGGAAGTGTAAGGAATAAAATGATGTAAGTGGAGTAAGTATAATTAAGTGTGTAAATATTCCCTCCTCCACTACTTCTCTCTCTTAATCATTCTAATGGTTGCTTGTACATTTAACTATAAGTGTTGGACATGCTAAGAGAGTGACACATGGCTTAGTTGGTAGATTTAGTAGATTTTAACCAAGATTTTGGACAAGCTCAACAAAATTGCTATCTCTCCCCATAATACCCCCATAGGGCCGGCCATGTCCCTCCACTTCTCCCATTATAGATTTATTTTTTTTGTATTATTTACTTACTCTAATGACTAAAAAGACCCTCCCTCAATGGACCATGATTTGGGCCTCTTTAATTAATGTTTGGGCTCATATGATTATTTTGGGCTACTAGTAGTCAAGTTCATTTATACTATACTTGGGCTACTATTTATTTCTCTACATGTTGGGCTAAGTTAATTAATTTACCTAATGACATTCAAGTCCACCTCCAATAAAATAAGTGGGCTTGATTATTAATCCAATTGGGCTAGTCCACTAGTATTATAGACTACTTGGACTATTACACATTGTAACAACCCCAAAATTCTTACAATATAATTCTCATTCTCGATTGTTAACAATACAACTTTAATCTATCTTTACATCATTATTCGATATTATAAAACTTTTATACAATCTTTCTTTATTGCCCTGAATCGTAACCTTTACATTACAAATATTTGATTCAATTCTATTACATGAATCGCTTCCTCTAAGTTACTATACAAAGTATTACATCACAAGCAATATCCACTATACATCAGATAGCTCAACTTTACAACTTTAACAAGTATAATACATCCAAAACAAACACAATACTCATCTAGAATAAATAATTTCTTGCATCGCTATTGATCTTAACATTCAATTAGCACGCATCATTATCTTGCATCCTTGACCTGCAAAAGTGGTTATTTGCAAGAGTGAGCTCGAGACCTAACAGTTTTCATGCATCACATAGCACATAATAACATGCTCAACATACATCTCGTAATCATTGAAGTAACATGGCATACATGCTTTAATTCACATAACAAATATAAAGATTGAGTTCCTTACTCAATCAACATTCTTTAATCAATCAACGTAGTTATAAATTGACTTTAACATTTCATGCTTACAACATATATAACATATCATGCTCTTTGCAAAACAATTTAAAATAGTTCAGCATCAAGTTCACGTAGAAAATAGGAACTGAAAGACTTGCCATGATCGTTGTTTACCAATAATAGTTTAACAGCTTACAGATATCTGCACTTCACGTGCCCTACACAATTATATAATCATGCACATCAACTATTAGTCACATAGCTAAGCATATTAGTTGTAATGTAAACTTTACTCTACATCTCATAAACCTTCCTATTATCAATACACAATGTTCAATTTGATTGTGTTAGTTATCGACTTATATTTCACTATATTTCTTTTTCGTAATATTCAAAATTCATTTAAGTGTTTAAGTCTTGCTAAGACTACTTATTGGTTTTATACTAACCCCATTTCATATCTTATAATTTTCATTTCATTTGACTTACAACACTTTTTACATTCATTAACACTTGTCATGGCGTTTCGACGTTCATTTGTCACCCGCCCGAATTGTCTCTTTTGTGCATGCTTAGTGTGCTTATACAACTAATCTAATACATTATTTATTACTGTTAAACATTATTATATTTACTAAAATTCATGTTTCATAACTTATAACAACATCTATTATCGTCGACATAACTATACTTGCATATGTGCATGTCTGAATCCCTCCGATTGCCTCCGAATACGCATCAGTCACAAAGATGACCATTTTGACCCTAGGTAACGACCTCAAATTAAAACAGTTAAAGAACAAAAGTTGTAGGTCTACTTGTGCTCATTTTGGATCATCTTGAATCGCCTTAATCGGAGTTCGTATGAAAACGTTATGGATGTTTTACCACAGCAGGTCAAAAAAGTGTTTGTTTGTTTTTTTTTCTGACCATGACCGGCGCAGCTGTGCCCCAAATGGCCTTGGGGGCTGCGCCACTAGGGGCGGAGGGAGGTTCCAAGCTTGGTTCTTTGCGAATTTCTAGCCCTTTTCTCCTTCTAATCTTCATAAATTAAGCTACGCACATCCGATTGAGTCCGTTTTCGACTCTATAGATTCGTAATTCATAGAACTACACATCTACATGATAATTATAACACTTCAAAAACATTAGCAATTCATTATAAGCGTTCCAATTTAGTTCAATCAACCCAACCCATTCTGAGTCACCAAATACATGGTACAAAATTCAAATACAATCTTTCATATCAAACAGCCGTGCAAAATATGACCACACAACTGTGAGTGTCAATACAGACATGTAGAAAATATTAACATTCAAACTAAGTCCTCATTACATTTATTATCACACTATTTAAAAAAAATAGTGAGGGCTTCTAACTCAGACCATCACTCCATTCCCCGACTAGTACCCGCGATATTCTCATTTCTTGAAGAGAACAATGGAAGAAAAGGGTGAGCTCAACTAGCCCAGTAAAGAATATTATGACTAAGATAATGAAGAAGAAATTATCGTTAGTCTTCAACAAATCAGATAAAATATTATGGACAACAAGTTTTAGATCAACAACTTGCAGCGAAAATAACAATTCATTAGAAGAGTTAAGTAGAGAATGATGTCTACTATCTTCTATGATTTAAAGTCCATCATCAATATTTTATCCCTGTAACATCAATCAATATATATCTCGAATCAAATATTCATCTTTGCACTACGGGCTAAAGATATTCATTTGTATCACCAGTGGTCATGTTCATCTCAACACCTGTCCATCTTTGCACTACGGGCCAAAGATATTCATTAGCTAATCATCTTTGCACTACAGGCCAAAGATATTCATCAAATAATCATTCATCTTTGCACTACAGGCCAAAGATATTCATTTGTATCATCATTTAAGACTGAGGATGATGAAAAATAATATAAAAACGAATCCAGTGAGATAAAGGACAAAAATTAGGGATTCGTAATTTAGTTTATCCAAGTTCAAGAATACTCCGTAATAATAAATTATGGAGCAAAATTCAAGAATGAAGTTCAAAACTTGGATCCAATTAAAGATAAAAAAAATATTTTTTTACCGTAAATAGTAACTCGTGAATAGTAACTCATGAGTAGTGACTCGTGAATAGTAACTTGTCATGAAAAGATGAAAATTTTATAACAAGGTCAGACCAATATTCCAGTGAAATAATATTTCGTACGAGTATAAATGAATATACGAAACTGTAATAGAATTTTCACCCATCATGCGGTAATCCGCGTAGACAGATCATTTTCACAATTTAATAGAAATGAATACGAAGGGTGATTCACCACGCATGCGTTAATTCGCGTAGACAGGTTATTCCCACAGATTATTAAGGAATTAAATGAGTACAAAAGGTTTTCACCAGGCATGCGGTAATCCGCGTAGACAGGTTACTCCCACAGATCAATAAAGAATGAATACGAAGGGTTATTCACCATGCATGCGATAATCCGCGTAGACAGGTTACTCCCATAGATCAATAAAGAATATAATAACAACCCTTACGAGTATTGAAAAAAAATAGCATTCTTTATGAATATAAAAGAAATAATACCCCTTACAAGAAAAATAATATCCCTTACCTCAGTAGAAGATTGGATACTAGAATAGTGTAGTAGCAGAATACTCTTCTTCTTTCTCTCTCTATAATTTTTCTCACTATTATAACTTTGCTCTTCAAGAATGGTGAGAAATAAATGAAATTAGCTTGCTATTTATAGGCTAGAAAAAAGTTATTTAATTACACTTTTGTACCTCTATCTTTGCCTAAATTTTTAATTTAGTCCCTCAAGTTTATAAATCTTGCACCTCCACCCCTGTAACTACCCACCAACTATTTATTATCCACCAATAAATGGGTCCCACATGTTAACCACCTATTAATTACTCATTTATCCGACTAATTCTCCGTTTGGTCAATTTAACATCCCAAAATTAACTATTATCGAAATAAATGTCGATTTCTACTAACATTAATATTTCCAACACAATGAAAATATTTTTATCAACCATTCATCAATTATTATTTTAATTAATATTACAGAATCACAATAATGACAACCAGGTCGTTCCCAGGAAAGAGGGGGCCTTTCGATAAAGATTTTTTCTTATTGGCGCGCAATTAACTAACCCCTTTCCTAGACAGAACTTTCTAGACATTGCCAATAATGCTATCTAATAATATCATTTAAATAATATAACTGACCATTATTGATTTAATAATATAAAATATTGTGCAGATGATACTGTGACAATAATTGAATCAATAATATGATATACTGTGCAACAACTACTGTAGCAATTATTAAATACTGAGTGACTTCTTACGTAAGCATCAATAATCAAAGATATTGTGCAATACCGTGTGCTACTTTGCAACAATACGTGTTACTGTATTTTTATCACCGGGTATTTTAACAGTTTAACGGTAAAAATTTTGCCGAGAACATGTTATTTCTGTCGCTTACGAATATGTTATGACCACTTGCTTACTTTGTAAAATTTGCACATTCCACCCATAACTTAACACATTTATCAAATCAACACCTTACTATTTCAAAATAATATATAGAGGAAATTAAATCTTTATTCATAAAAGTTGGGGTCTTACAACCTCCCCTCCTTATGAAATTTCGTCCTCGAAATTGACGTACATGCCTGGTATGTCAAAAAGGTGAGGATACACCGCTTTTATTTTCGATTCTAACTCCTAGGTCATTTCCTCGATATCATGGTTCCTCCACAAAACTTTAACTTGAGGTATAATCTTCGAGCGTAGGACATGTTCCTTGTTATCCAAGATCTTGACAGGTACCTCCTCGTATGTTAAATCTTCGGCTATCTCGTCTGGTTCTAACTCAATAATATGGTTTGGGTCTTTCACATATTTACGTAACATGGATATGTGAAAAACGTTATAAACACGAGACATGCTTGGAGGTAAAGCGAGTCTATATGCCATATTTCCTACTCGGTCAAGTATATCAAATGTACCAATGAATTATAAATCGGTGTGCATAACTTTCTACAAACTGACCCTTTGGCACTCGATGCTTCGCCTTGACACGTTTACACGTTAAACACCTCGAGATAAACTCTGCGATCTCTTTCTTCATATTGCTCCACCAAATTGTATGTTGACGATCACGATAGATTTTGGTATTTCTAGGATGGATTGCGAACGGTGTGTTGTGTGTTTCCATCATGATTTTATACTTCAATTCAGAGTCGTTAGGAACACAAATTCTGGATTTGACTCGAAGTATTCTTTCTTCATCGATTCTTGCTTCGGGAATAGTATCCTCTTGCACCTTCTTCTCCATCTTCATCAGCACCGAGTCTGTAGCTTGAACAACTTTAACTCTATCCATTAAAGCTGGTTCTACGCATATATTTGACATCATTACGTGGGTCTCTGGAGTGTTTAACTTTATCTTCATCCTTTGTACGTCATACAAAATGGGCTTCGTGTTGACAATATCGCACTTGTACCCGCATACCGATCTTCTACTCAACGCGTCAGCTACCACGTTCGCTTTTTCTAGGATAGTATTGGATGGTATGATCGTAATCTTTCAACAGCTCCAACCAACGTCGTTTTCGCATATTAAGTTCATTCTAAGTAAGAAAATATTTAAGACTTTTGGAGTATATTAGGATGTTATTAATAATAACAACCACAAAATGATCTAAATATTTGATACCAACTGTGACCCTCATGGTGCTTCAAACATAGCACCTTGCAATTGGTCGAATAGGTCATCAATACGAGGTAACGGATACCTATTCTTGATGGTGACATGGTTCAACTCCCGATAGTCAATACAACGTCGTATACGGTCTTTCTTCTTTACGAATAAAACAGGAGCACCCAAAGGAGATGTACTAGGATGAATGAAACCAATGTCTAACAACTCCTATAGTTGGACCTTTAACTCCTGAAGTTCAATAGAAGCCATTCGATATGGGGTTTTAGAAATGGGTTTTGTACCGGGTTCAAGGTGAATAAATAATTCAACTTTACTTCTAGGGGTAGACCAAGAAGTTCTTCGGGAAATACATCAGGAAACTCATTAACAACAAAAATATCATTCAAATCTGATGTATTTTGATTTAAATCAGTGACATGGGCTAAGAAAGCTTGACATTCGTTTTTCAATAAATGAATAGCTTTGTGACTTGAAACGACAATGATTGATTTTAATGGTTTGGTTGTTTGAATTCGCACAACAGGTTGGTTAGGAATATGAAAACAAACAACCTTAAGAAAACAATGAATTTTTGCATGATGAATGGTTAACCAATCGATTCAAAAAAATCACATCAAATGCAAGAATTTTCAAAGATATAAGATCAACAAGAAGTGTGAGGGTACCAATTTGAATCAAATAAGATTTGTAAACAATAGATGTAACGAAGATTTCATCCAACGTAGTTTCAACAGATAAGTCAAAGTTTAATTTCTCAGAAGTCAGGTTCAAATGTTGAGCACAAGTAGGTGAAATAACAAAATGGGTAGAACCGATATCTAATAAGGTATAGACTTCGCAAAAATTTATGATTAACTAACCCGTGATAAATTCATTCGGGTTCCTTGCATTTTGGGCAGTCACGACAAATGCGTTTCCAGGAACCACCAACTTTGACTTGTCAGGGACAGCCTTTGGTGTCACCGTTCCAGCTGGACTTAACTTCGCTATAGAGTACATTCCACCCTCAACTGCTTCGTCGCACTCCTAATCCATGATTTGAATCATTATTCTTCGATCCATATTGAATTGGGGTTGACCGCTCTGTGCAGGGTAATTCCAAACTCGATGTTGGATCCTCTCAATTGCTGTCCAAAAGGAGAAATCCATATTATCTATTTTGGCCTTCTTGGATCGGACGTCTCTTTCTACAACATCAACGCGTCGTGCGGCTTTTACCCATGCATCCTCCATTTTCATTCGTTCAGTTGTTTCTTCTTTCATCAGAATTTTGACAATAGCATTCTCAGATTCCAACTCTAATATTATATGCTCTGCCAGAGAGAGCTTCTGTTCAAGCTTCGCATATCGGGTAGCAAAATCTTGAATTGCCGCATCCCTTTGTTCCACGATCGCCTGCCGTTCTTCACCCTGCTCTTCTAACTCACGAATACGATCTTGCAGTTCAACATTTCGATCATAAAATTCTCCTAACAAATCCTCCTCCTCATGTTCCTCTTCTTCCTCACTCTCAGCTGCTACCTCTGTTACTAGCTCGGGTGCAACTATAAATTCTTCACTCACCACATGAATATTTCTAATTTCTTCCTCTCCCGACATCATATTATCCTGGTTGGTGATTAGCAGTGCCTCAATGGTCTCATTCACTCCATTGTTTAGATTTTCAGCTGCCATTCCCAAATACTGCCATAAAATAAGGGTTAATTCCACAAATTAACATATCACATATTAACCCTATATGTTCCGACCGACCAATTAAATACCAAATAAGCTTAGGTAGGACACACACTAGCGAAGGATTTACTCGTCTCTCCCCTCCTAGTTCTATTCCCAGATCTCCGCCAGAGATCATATCCCTAAGCTCTGATACCAACTGTGACTCGTATCCCCACATTAGATAGCACCTTACAATGGCACCTATCAGTTTGCCACCACAGAACGGCGTCCCCTACGGAGAGAGTCTGGCTTCGGTGCATCCCCAATACACAGGAAGTCACCAGATAGAGGCTCATGTCTATTTACTTATGGCTCTGATACCAACTATGACGCCCCCAGAATTAGTTCAATCAAGCCAACCCATTCTGAGTCGCCAAATACATGGTACAAAATTCAAATACAATCTTTCATATCAAACAGTAGTGCAAAATATGATCACACAACTGTGAGTGTCAATACAGACATGTAGAAAATATTAACATTCAAACTAAGTCCTCATTACATTTATTATCACACTATTTAAAAAAATAGTGAGGACTTCTAACTCGGACCATCACTCTATTCCCCGACTAGTACCAGCGATATTCTCATTTCCTGAAGAGAATAATGAAAGAAAAGGGTGAGCTCAACTAGCCCAGTAAAGAATATTATGACTAAGATAATGAAGAAGAAATTATCGTTAGTCTTCAACGAATCATATAAAATATTATGGACAACAAATTTTAGATCAACAACTGCAGCGGAAATAACAATTCATTAGAAGAGTTAAATAGAGAATGATGTCTACTATCTTCTATGATTTAAAGTCCATCATCAATATTTTATCCCTATAACATCAATCAATATATATCTCGAATCAAATATTCATCTTTGCACTACGGGCTAAAGATATTCATTTGTATCACCAGTGGTCATGTTCATCTCAACACCTGTCCATCTTTGCACTACGGGCCAAAGATATTCATTAGCTAATCATCTTTGCACTACAGGCCAAAGATATTCATCAAATAATCATTCATCTTTGCACTACAGGCCAAAGATATTCATTTGTATCATCATTTAAGACTGAGGATGATGAAAAATAATATAAAAACGAATCCAGTGAGATAAAGGACAAAAATTAGGGATTCGTAATTTAGTTTATCCAAGTTCAAGAATACTCCGTAATAATCAATTGTGGAGAAAAATTCAAGAATGAAGTTCAAAACTTGGATCCAATTAAAGATTAAAAAAAATATTTTTTTTACCGTGAATAGTAACTTGTGAATAGTAACTCATCAGTAGTAACTCGTGAATAGTAACTTATCATGAAAAGATGAAAATTTCATAACAAGTTCAGAATAATATTCCAGTGAAAAATATTTCGTACGAGTATAAATGAATATACGAAACTGTAATTGGATTTTCACCAGTCATGTGGTAATCCGCGTAGACAGATCATTTCCACAATTTAATAGAAATGAATACGAAGGGTGATTCACCATGCATGCAGTCATACGCGTAGACAGGTTATTCCCACAGATTATTAAGGAATTAAATGAATACAAAAGGTTTTCACCAGGCATGCGGTAATCCGCGTAGACAGGTTACTCCCACAGATCAAAAAAGAATGAATACGAAGGGTTATTCACCATGCATGCGGTAATCCGCGTAGACAGGTTACTCCCACAGATCAATAAAGAATAGAGTAACAACCCTTACGGGTATTAAAAGAAAATAGCATTCTTTATGAATATAAAAGAAATAATACCCCTTACGAGAAAAATAATATCCCTTACCTCAGTAAAAGATTGGATACTGGAATAGTGTAGTAGCAGAATACTCTTCTTCTTTCTTTCTCTATAATTTTTCTCACTATTATAACTTTGCTCTTCAAGAATGGTGAGAAATGAATGAAATTAGTTTGCTATTTATAGGCTAGAAAAAAGTTGGTTAATTACACTTTAGAACCTCCATCTTTGCCTAAATTTTTAATTTAGTCCCTCAAGTTTATAAATCTTGCACCTCCACCCCTGCAACTACCCACCAACTGTTTATTATCCATCAATAAGTGGGTCCCACATGTTAACCACCCATTAATTGCTCATTTATCTGATTAATTCTCCGTTTGGTCAATTTAACATCCGAAAATTAACTATTATCGAAATAAATGTCGATTTCTACTAACATTAATATTTCCAACACAATGAAAATATTTTTATCAACCATTCATCAATTATTATTTTAATTAATATTACAGAATCACAATAATGACAACCAGGTCGTTCCCAGGAAAGAGGGGGCCTTCCGATAAAGATTTTTTCTTATTGGCGCGCAATTAACTAACCTCTTTCCTAGACAGAACTTTCTAGACATTGTCAATAATGCTATCTAATAATATCATTTAAATAATATAACTGACCATTATTGATTTAATAATGTAAAATATTGTGTAGATGATACTGTGACAATAATTGAATCAATAATATGATATACTGTGCAACAACTACTGTAGCAATTATTGAATACTGAGTGATTTCTTACGTAAGCATCAATAATCAAAGATATTGTGCAATACCGTGTGCTACTTTGTAACAACGCGTATTACTGTATTTTTATCACCTGGTATTTTAACAGTTTAACGGTAAAAATTTTGTAGTGAAAATGTTATTTTTGTCGCTTTCTATATCCGACAATTATTCTGTTGTGGGGTCCACCAATGACTGCACCGTCGTACGAATATTCTCTGACAAAAGAATATTCCCTGACACAACGAATATGTTATGACCACTTGCTTACTTTGTAAAATTTGCACATTTCACCCATAACTTACCATATTTATCAAATCAACACCTTACCTATTTCAAAATAATATATTGAGGAAATTAAATCTTTATTCATAAAAGTTGGGGTCTTACAAGATATATCATGATTAGAAAAGAATTTAGCTTTCAATGTTCAACACGATAAATCAATTGTGAAAGAACATGAATTAAAGATCTATAACTGAATATTCAAATAATTGAGTAGCATGTACTGAGTGGTTTGAAATAACCATGAATATTTGCCAAGGTTCTCAGTCATTTAAACTGGACCTCTTAATAAGTTTTGGTATTCAAGGGGATCAGCCTTTCATACCTCGTGATTTATGCATAAACACTAAATAATACAGCATCGATATCATGCTTTAATCAAATTCGTCCTTTTCTCAGTCAAGTGTTCTTATCATATCAATTTAATAAGAACAGCTTTTTAAAATACATTTGATTTAACAAATTTAAACATGCTTGATCTAGCTGATACAATTAGCATAGATATATCTCATAAACAGTTCATGAATGAAGAACTTTAATATAATTCACAGTTCAGTAATAATAGAACAGGAATTCAATTGCACAAAGTGCGAATCTCAATAATCAGTATAGATGTGAATAATCGACAATAATTATTCACTTACATGCTTTGAAAATAATAACTAAAGTTTGAGATAGGGAACTTGCCTTGTCTGTAGTCTACTGCTATGAAAATAAATATATCTGGTTAACATTCTATCTACCTTCTTTCGAAATACTTATTATTGACCTCTCGATTAGCAAATCATATACTTGTTCATGATATCATTATTCTATATTAAATTACCTAATATTTAGTCACACGGTTAAATATTAGTTATTACACTAATTCCTTAGTAACATTATTATCTCCTGATAATATTACTATTATGTAAATATTATCTTCACTCATCCTTTTATAATACTTTACTTACTCCTTAGTATTATTAATCAACTAATAATACTATATTCACTTACTAATATTATTACCCTCCTAATAATATTTTATTCATTTACTAAAGCTATTAATTAGTATTTTATTCCTTTAAAAATGTTATTATATTTTAATAACATTTTATTTAAATATATTTTAATCATCTAATAATACTTTAATATAATTTTATTAACTTTTTAATAATATTTTAATCTAATATTATTAATTATATTAATAATATTTTAATTTAATATTATTAGTCATTAAAAATATTTATTAATGTTATAATCTAATATTATTAGTCATCTAATAATATCTTAAATTAAATTTTAATCTCAATATTCTTATTTATTTAAAAATATTAGATTCTAACATTATTAATATTATCATAATATTTTAATAATTTATTAGGCCAATAAATAATTTATTTTAATTGTTTACCCTTTATTAAACCACTTATTTAATACTCATAAAAGATCATAAAAAATTCTTCTTATTATAAATTACCAAAATACCCTCAACTAGTCATAATATTTTATATTAGGAGTATTCAAGCATTAAAATCATATTTTCCTTATTTATGACATTATTTAACTATTTATTTCCTTTTATTCATAACTTCATCATTTTGAGGAAAAATACCAAACTGATTCCAAAAATTCTTCTTTTCTGGATTTGGACAGCGTTTGACTCAATAATTATTCCCAAATTTTCTTGGAATTTTAGAACTTGTTTTACTATTTTTAAAGTACTCCAAACCTCCAAATTTTGTTACATTTTTCATAAATCGAGTTTTGCTCAGAAAATTCTAAAACTTTCAAGATACACTCTCATAACATATATGAACGTACTTTAAAAGTTTCATATTTTTCCAGTGTATAAACAATGAGTAATACGAGCACAAATATTTGAGAGTCCTTTACGATAAAAGCCATTACACAAACTACACATCAAAACGTGTCCGTTATTTTTCCTACATGTAGATAACTTCTTAAGGTACCTCTGTGATTTTTATTAGATTTTTAAAAGGCTTGAAACAATCCAAAATAGTCTAAAGAAAAATGGATTAGTAGCCTTTTTAGGGTTTTAAAGGTTTAAGGCTCTATGTGGACTGTTTTGGGGAAAACAGCCCCCATGGCTTTAATACTTGCTAGATTTGTGTTCTACCACTTGGGTTTACTAGGTACCTCATGTACCTAGCACCCCCCTTCGACGGATCACAAATCCAAGCTATAAAACTTGAGTTACACAAGATTTAGTAGAAGAAAAACTAGGGTTTCACCCCTAGGAGAACATGTGCTCATTTCCTTCCTCTAAATCTCTATTCTAATACAAAAGATACTTAGTCCTACATATGAAACATGTAGAACTAGGGCACTTTGAGTATTAGACCATAACCCTCATATATATTAAGGTAAACCAAAATAGAAGAAGAAAAAAACATAGAAGAGAAGCTCACCTAGTTTTCTTTGCTATTCTTCTTGTTCTTCCAAAGTACCTAATGAACTTAGGATGCATATAAGCTTGGGGTTATGATCTCCCTTTCTCTCCTCTCCTCTTGTGATTTCTTTTGTTGTGTTAAGAAATGAAATGAAGAGGAAGTGAAATGAAAATGAAATAAAAATGAAGTATTAGTTTGTTAGATTAAAAGTATAGATATACAACCTATATCTATCTTATTATCCCCCATACTTCTTTTATCCCCCATACTTTCTTTGTCCATTAGACAATACCCCTTATCTTGTCTTTAAGTATGCTTAATGAGATTCCCAACCAATGAGGAGTAGACAACAATGTCCTTTGTGTAAGAGATTAGGAAAAGTAAGGTGATTAGCTATAAAAGGAATGTGGGTTAGCAATATTTCATGCCTAAAAAGGCCATCCCAAATCCTCCATTTTTCTTTTATTTTTAATGCCCAAATTTGATTAATCAAATGTCTAAAATACCCTTAATCAAGTGGGGTTTGCATTTTATTCTTTTTGGGCTTCTCATTTAATTGTTTTGGGTTATGTAATAAACATAGTTTAATAATTTTAATATATATTACCCTAATTGTTTATTTAGGATTTCTATTTTCAATCTTATGGAAATTTAATTACTTACACATATCTCTTTAACTTGTAACTTAATTAGGTTTACTATAATTAGGTTTAAAATTATTAATCACTTACAATAATAAAATTATCCACTTAAGTTAGTATAAATATTAAATACTAACTATTTATTATTACCATAACCCTTAGGTTATTTAATTATCTCACCTAATGTATAATTAAGTTATGAAGCTTTCCTTTTTTAATGAAATCTATAAATATATATATCCATAACTATAGTATATATATTTATTTAGCCATACACCACTTCACATATGTTATCACATATTAAATCACTATATAGCATAAAATTTTAAATAACAATAATGTACATACATATAAGGTGACTTGAAATTCATGGCTATTACATCCTCCCCCCCCCCCCCCTTATATGAATTCCGTCCCCGAAATTACACATAAGGTTGCTCAAAAAGATGTGGATAATTTTCCCTCAACTTTTTCTCGAGTTCCCACATAGCTTCTTCAACATTGTGGTTCCTCCAAAGAACTTTTACAGAATGTATAACCTTATTTCGCAATTTCTGCTCTTTTCTATATAAAATTTCTACCAGAATTTCCTCGTACGACAAATCCTTTTCCACCTGAATTGGTTCGTACGATATCACGTGCTTGTAGTCAGGCTTATATGGTCGTAACACAGACACATAAAATACATCAGGAATATGTTTCAATTCAGGAGGTAGAGCTACATCGTACGCCTTTTCGCCTATCTTCCTCAAGATCTCAAGTGGTCCAACAAATCTCGAACTCAACTTACCTTTCTTTCCAAACCTTATCTTCCATTTCCAGGGAGATACTTTCAAAAATGCATAGCTTTCCACTTCAAAATCTCTCTTCTTGCGATGTAAGTCTGCATATTTCTTCTGGCGATCTTGAGCTGCTATCAGCCGGGCTCTTATCACCTTGATGATCTCTACGGTCTAATGCACCAGTTCTGGTCCCAACAGTCGACGTTCACCCATTTCATCCCAGAATAATGGCGTCCTGCATTTCCTCCCATACAATGCTTCGTACGGCGACATTCCAATGCTGGCGTGATAACTATTGTTGTATGCGAACTCTACTAATGGAAGATGATCCTCCCAACTACCCTTGAAGTCCATCACACAAGCTCTGAGCATGTCTTCAAGTGTTTGAATCGTTCGCTCGCTTTGCCCATCGGTCTGCTGATGATACGTGGTGCTCATCCGTATCTGTTTCCCCATTCTTTCTTGAAGACTCTTCCAGAAGTTTGACGTGAATCGCGGATCTCTATCCGATACAATAGATACCGGTACTCCATGTCTCAAGATAATTTCTTTAATATATAATTTGGCTAGCTGGTCCAAACTATACCTGATCTTGATCGGCAAAAAGTGAGCTAACTTCCTAAGACGATCTACAATCACCCATATGGCATCGTGCCCTTTCTGCGTTGCTGGAAGTCCCACCACAAAATCCATCGTTATTTGTTCCCACTTCCATTCTGGAATCTCTAAAGGCTGTAATAACCCGCTTGGTCATTGGTGCTCTGCCTTGACTCTTTGACAAGTTAGACATCTGCTGACGTATTCCGCAACCTCTCTCTTCATGTTTGGCCACCAAAAGTGTTGATCGCAAATCTTGGTACATCTTTGTGCTTCCTAGATGTATCGAGTACCTTGTCCTATGCGCTTCTTGCAAAATCTCCTCTCTTAGTTCTGGTATTAACGGTACCCAAACTCGTCCTTCGAATCTCAGCAGTCCAGTACTATCAATCTTGTATTTTAATTCATCACCTTCAGCTAACTGCTTCTTGATGTTGTTGCAATCTTCGTCCTTCTCTTGTGCCTCTTTAACCTTATCTAATAAATTCGAGCTCGCTGCCACTATAAATAATTTTTCATTGGTCTCCATCGGATACTTAACCTCCAAGTCCAGTCGTTCAAAATCTTTCACCAATTCCTCTCGAATGGTCAACTTCAATAACTTCTCCCTGCCTTTTCTGCTTAGGGCATCTGCACTACATTTGCTTTGCCTGGATGGTACAGAATCTCACAATCATAATCTTTGATCACTTCTAACCATCGGCGCTGCCTCATATTTAGCTCCTTCTGCGTGAAGATATACTTCAAACTCTTGTGATCCGTATATAACTCACACTTCTCGCGATACAAATAATGCCTCCAAATCTTCAAGGCAAAAACTACCGCTGCTAACTCTAGGTCATGAGTCGGATAGCCCTTCTCATAGTCCTTCAGCTGACGTGAAGCGTAAGCAATGACCTTGCCGTGCTGCATCAGTACACAGCCAAGACCCTTGTGTGACGCATCACTATACACTATAAATCCTCCCGTGTTATCTAGTAAAGCCAACACAGGTGCTTGACTAAGCCTCTTTTTCAATTCTAGGAAACTCTCCTCACATTTCTCCGTCCAAAAGAACTTTACCGTCTTCCTAGTAAGATTGGTCAACGGTGATGCTATCTTCGAAAAATCCTGGATGAATCTCCGATAGTATCCTGCTAATCCCAAGAAACTCCTGATTTCTGTCAACGTCTTCGGCTGCTCCCAGTTGATAACCGCTTCTACTTTTGCCGGATCTATCGAAACACCATCCTTGTCGATAACGTGCCCCAAAAACTGCACTCTCTACAACCAAAACTCGCACTTGGAGAACTTTGCATATAACTTCTCCCTCCTTAACGTCTCCAACACTATCCTTAGATGCTCAGCGTGCTCTTCCTCTGTCTCTGAATACACCAGAATGTCATCGATGAACATAACAACGAACTTATCCAAATACTGCTTGAACACTCTTTTCATCAAGTCCATGAATGCTGCCGGCGCATTCGTCAACCCGAATGACATTACCAGAAACTCAAAGTGTCCATACCGAGTTCTGAATGCCGTCTTCGGAATGTCCTCCTACCTCACCTTCAGTTGGTGATAACCGATTCTCAAGTCAATTTTCAAAAAGTATTTCGCCCCCTTCAACTAATCAAACAAATCGTCGATCCTAGGCAACGGGTACTTGTTCTTAATGGTGACCTTGTTCAACTCTTGGTAGTCGATACAAAGCCTTAATGACCCATCTTTATTCTTTACGAATAAGACTGGTGCTCCCCAAGGTGATACGCTCGATCGAATGTATCCCTTATCTAACAACTCTTGTAGTTGAACCATCAGCTCTTTCATTTCTATCGAAGCCATACGATACAGCGCTTTGTATACCGGTGCTGTCCCTGGTGCCAAATTAATAACAAACTCTACCTCTCTATCCGGTGATAATCCAGGAATCTCATCTAGGAAGACATCAACGAATTCCTTACAATAGGTATCTGACCCAGTTCACCCTCGACTCCGCGAGTATCCACAACATGAGCCAAATAACCTATGCAACCCTAAGTAACTTATATGCTTGCATTATCATCAGACAATCAGATTATCTCAGCGATTTACTACCATAAAATACCACCTTCAACTTATTCGGAGTCTTCAGTTGTACGCACTTTTTCTTATAGTTAATGACCGCTCCGTGACTCGATAACCAATCCATCCCGATGATTACATCAAACTCTCCATGACGAATCGATATCAAATCCACGTTAAGCTTAAACCCTCTTAAATCAGCACAACAATTCCTATGAATGTGGTCTACAGGGATAATTTCTTTGTTTGCTACTTCTACATTCATTGGGTGTTCTAATAGTTCGCGAGGTAAATTTAATCTTTGCGCAAATTCATCAGATACAAAAGAACATGAAGCTCCCAAATCGAATAACACATATGCATTTATATCGTTGATCGAAATTATACCTGACACCACCTCCCTGGATGCCACGACATCTTGCACTGTCATGTTGAAGGTCCTTGCCGTTGGCTTATTTGGCTAGGCTGGTCCTCCACTGGTTGCCCTAATGTTGTTGCCTCTATTGACGCTTCTGCCATCCGTGCTTTTCTTCCTTAGACATTCCTTGATCCGATGTCCTGATTCACCACAGTTAAAACAACCTCCCTTCTTCGCCTTAGGACAATTGGGTGAGATATGCCCTTCTTGTCTGCAGGTATAACATACCATTTTTCCCTTCAGGAACTCTCCCGAGTGATTCTTTCCACACCTACTGCATGCTGAATTCTTTCGTGGTGCACTCCCTTGTTGAGTTCCTAAGTCATTACCACTGTTCCACTTGCACTTCTTACTGTTACTGCCACCACTGCTGGCACCCTGATGTTCACCTTCAATCTTCTTCTTATTTTTCTCCCGGTTGTACTTAGATACTGCCTCACTACTACCTTCTGCAATGATAGCTTTTTCTAACAGTGCTGAAAATGTAGCTATTTGTAGCACTGCAACTTTTCTGTGTATCCATGGTTTCAGCCCATTCTCAAATCTACGCGCCTTCCATACTTCTGTATCCACTTGATGAGATGCGAATCTGGCTAGCTCATTGAATTTTGCTGCATATTCGGCAACTGTCATGTTTCCTTGCTTCAATTCAAGAAACTGTACTTCCATTCTGGCTTGCATGCACTCTGAGAAATATTTCTCAAAGAACAACTCCTTAAACCTTGTCCAGGCTACTATTTCCATTCTGACTCTAGCTTGGTTCAACTCCCACCAATAGTTAGCCTCACACTTCATTAAATAGGTAGCAAAAACTGTCTTCTACTCTCTTCTGCTACTCTAGAAATAATGAAGGCCTTCTCAATCTCCTTTATCCATGTCTGGGCCTCTATTGGGTTTGCTGCTCCTCTAAACTACGACGGTCCTACTGCCTTGAAGTCTTTAAAGTTGGCTAGTTGGTTTACCGCCTGATTTCCTGCAGGTTGAGCTTGGTTCCGCATAGCTTCTATCATCATGTTAATAAAGTCTTGCATTGGGTTTGGTTGACCTCCCTCTGCATTATTAACCGACTCTTCCATCCCTTGGTTCCGTAGTACTCGTCTGGGCTGCATTATCTAGTTAAACAAAATTCTAACACGTTACTTGGGTTTTATTATCATATTAGTATTTAGCATGTAATGCAATACTACATTCTAACAATCACATGATCATCCTGTGAGAGTTTTAGATTACCAAACTTTGGAATTCTTCTTCCCCGATTAATGTGTTAAGTTTGCTAAAATACTGATTCAGTTTACTGAATTTACATAACATTAAATAGACAATTTACTATTTAAATTCTCAAACACATATCATAATAATGCATTTAAATTCATATACCAAATTTCATGTCTTACATTCCTCATAATCGGTATACTACTATAAATGTTACCATCCCATTTTGAAACATAAAAGATGGGATTACTAAGTTCATACCTTCCTACCTACATAAAAAGGAAATACAATCTACCCACTTACTACCTCACACATGCCGAGGTATACATCATCATAAAAACTGATAAATAAAAGTAGTACTAATGCATCTATATACATAATATCTGGCCTATCCCATAGTCTCACTAGTGGCTTGGCTGAGCCACATGCACATACATCTCAGGAAAAGTCTCCTCCATCACTCGACGTCGAATAGCCCTGCTCAACTCGCCGATCTCCATGCGAGGCCTAACACTCAGTTCCTTCTGGCTCTGGTAGGCTGCATCAAGTGCCAGCCCCAGTGTCTCTATCTTGGTATCCTTCACCAGTAGCTCACCTTCCAACTGGTCAACCCTAGTAGCTGCATTATACCATGCTTCATCCATCCTGGTCCTCTCCAGCCTTTCCACCTTAAGCTCAGCAATCAAAGCTTGAACCTGAACCCTCAGCATCCCAAGTTGCAACTCTGACTCATCCAACTTTCCCTTTTGTCCGACTATCTCCATATGGGCTTGATAAGCGGCATCCTTATATTGACCTCCTATGTACTGGAGTGTGTGGTTTTCAACCTCTAGTTCTCCCACTCTGCCTTCTAATTGACTGATTCTCCTTAACAAATCCCCTATCAGAGGACCCTGAGGGGCTTCTTCCGTGACTTCGCGCTCAATGGGCTCTTGCTCCACTGAGTGACTGCCTTGATGTTCTTCAGGCATCCTACAAACACCACGAACAAAACCAACATCAGTACCATAATAAAATATATTCATTGGTAAAAATGAAATGATATTTTATTAGGTACAACCAACACTCGATGGATTTCCTCAATCCATCACCTAACGTACTCTATATGAGTTTTCTAATAAGGTTATAACCTAGGTTTCGCATTCCTAATATTTATAACCTACAGCTTTGATACCAACCTTTGACGCCCCTAAATTCGGGTCCTCTAACCTCGGATTCAGTGCTCACGATACATCATCATCATAAGCATTCTATATGCTATTGCAGAAAAATAAACATACATTGTTCATTATAATAAAGTCTTACAACATATCCCAAGGTCTTATACCTTAACTTAAGCATACCTTACAGAAGTTATATATAATAACATAAAAGGTTTACAGAACCATCAAACATAGTATCTCATAATACTAAAACATTTACATTAACTATTCTTGGACCTTTCCGTTGCCCTTGTCCTTCTTACTCGAACTCTCGGGCTTAGCTGAAATAATTGTCATGATATAGCAAGAGTAAGCAACTAATTTGCTTAGCAAGTTTAAATATGAAGGAGATATATCATGATTAGAAAAGAATTTAGCTTTCAATGTTCAACAAAATAAATCAATTGTGAAAGAACATGAATTAAAGATCTATAACTGAATATTCGAATAATTGAATAACATGTACTGAGTGGTTTGAAATAACCATGAACATTTGCCAAGGTTCTCAGTCATTTAAAATGGACCTCTTAATAAGTTTTGGTATTCAAGGGGATCAGCTTTCCAAATCCCGTGATTTATGCATAAACACTTAATAATCCAGTATCGATATCATGCTTTAATCAAATTCATCCTTTTCTCAGTCAAGAGTTCTTATCATATCAATTTAATAAGAACAGCTTTTTAAAATACATTTGATTTAACAAATTTAAACATGCTTGATCTAGCTGATACAATTAGCATAGATATATCTCATAAACAGTTCATGAATGAAGAACTTTAATATAATTCGCAGTTCAGTAATAATAGAACAGGAATTCAATTGCACAAAGTGCGAATCTCAATAATCAGTATAGATGTAAATAATCGAAAATAATTTGTCACTAACATGCTTTGAAAATAATAACTCGAGTTTGAGTTAGGAAACTTGCCTTGTCTGTAGTCTACTGCTATGAAAATAAATATATCTGGTTAGTAGTCTATCTACCTTCCTTCGAAAGACCTATAATTAACCTCTCGATTAGCAAATCATATACTTGTTCATGATATCATTATTCTATATTAAATTGCCTAATATTTAGTCACACGGTTAAATATTAGTTATTACACTAATTCCTTAGTAACATTATTATCTCCTGATAATATTACTATTATGTAAATATTATCTTCACTCATCCTTTTATAATACTTTACTTCCTTAGTATTATTAATCAACTAATAATACTATATTCACTTACTAATATTATTACCCTCTTAATAATATTTTATTCATTTACTAATGCTATTAATTAGTATTTTATTCCTTTAAAAATGTTATTATATTTTAATAACATTTTATTTAAATATATTTTAATCATCTAATAATACTTTAATATAATTTTATTAACTTTTTAATAATATTTTAATATAATATTATTAATTATATTAATAATATTTTAATTTAATATTATTAGTCATTAAAAATATTTATTAATGTTATAATCTAATATTATTAGTCATCTAATAATATCTTAAATTAAATTTTAATCTCAATATTCTTATTTATTTAAAAATATTAGATTCTAACATTATTAATATTATCATAATATTTTAATAATTTATTAGGCCAATAAATAATTTATTTTAATTGTTTACCCTTTATTAAACCACTTATTTAATACTCATAAAAGATCATAAAAAATTCTTCTTATTATAAATTACCAAAATACCCTCAACTAGTCATAATATTTTATATTAGGAGTATTCAAGCATTAAAATCATATTTTCCTTATTTATGACATCATTTAACTATTTATTTCCTTTTATTCATAACTTCATCATTTTGAGGAAAAATACCAAACTAATTCCAAAAATTCTTCTTTTCTGGATTTGGACAACGTTTGACTCAATAATTATTCCCAAATTTTCTTGGAATTTTAGAACTTGTTTTACTATTTTAAAGTACTCAAAATCTCCGCATTTTGTTACATTTTTCATAAATCGAGTTTTGCTCAAATTTTTTAAAACTTTTAGGATACACTCTCATAACATATATGAACATACTGTAAACGTTTTGGATTTTTCTAGTATATACACAGTAAGTAATACGAGTATAAATATTTGGGAGTCCTTTACGGTAAAAGCCATTACACACAAACTACATATCGAAACGTGTCCGTTCTTTTTTTCCTACATGTAGATAACTTCTTAAGGACCCTTTGTGATTTTTCCCAATTTTTATAAGGCTTGAAACAGTCCGAAATAGTCTAAAGAAAAATGGATTAGTAGCCTTTTTAGGGTTTTAAAGGTTTAATGCTCTATGTGAACTATTTTGGGGAAAACAGCCCGTATGGCTTCAATACTTGCTAGATGTGTGTTCAACCACTTGGGTTTACTAGGTAACTCATGTACCTAGCACCCCCCTTCGACGGATCACAAATCCAAGCTATAAAACTTAAGTTACACAAGATTTAGTGAAAGAAAAACTAGGGTTTCACCTCTAGGAGAACATGTGCTCATTTCCTTCCTCTAAATCTCTATTCTAATACACAAGATACTTAGTCCTACACATGAGACATGTAGAACTAGGGCACTTTGAGTATTAGACCATAACCCTCATATATATTAAGGTAAACCAAAATAGAAGAAGAAAAAGAAGAAAAGAAATAAAAACATGGAAGAGAAGCTCACCTAGTTTTCTTTGCTATTCTTCTTGTTCTTCCAAAGTACCTAATAAATTTAGGATGCATATAAGCTTGGTGTTATGATCTCCCTTTCTCTCCTCTCCCTCTTGTGTTTTCTTTTGTTGTGTTAAGAAATGAAATGAAGAGGAAGTGAAATGAAAATGAAATAAAAATGAAGTATTAGTTTGTTAGATTAAAAGTATAGATATACAACCTATATCTATCTTATTATCCCCCATACTTCTTTTATACCCCATACTTTCTTTGTCCATTAGACAATACGCCTTATCTTATCTTTAAGTATGCTTAATGAGATTTTCAACCAATGAGGAGTAGACAACAATGTCCTTTGTGTAAGAGATTAGGAAAAGTAAGGTGATTAGTTATAAAAGGAATGTGGGTTAGCAATATTTCATGCCTAAATAGGCCATCCCAAATCCTCCATTTTTCTTTTATTTTTAATGCCCAAATTTGATTAATCAAATGTCTAAAATACCCTTAATCAAGTGGGGTTTGCATTTTATTCCTTTTGGGCTTCACATTTAATTATTTTGGGCTATGTAATAAACATAGTTTAACAATTTTAATATATACTACCCTAATTATTTATTTAGAGTTTCTATTTCTAATCTTATGGAAATTTAATTACTTACACATATCTCTTTAACTTGTAACCTAATTAGGTTTACTATAATTAGGTTTAAAATTATCAATCACTTACAATAATAAAATTATCCACTTAAGTTAGTATAAATATTAAATACTAACTATTTGTTATTACCATAACCCTTAGGTTATTTAATTATCTCACCTAATGTATAATTAAGTTATGAAGCTTTCCTTTTTTAATGAAATCTATAAATATATATATCCATAACTATAGTATATATATTTATTTAGCCATACACCACTTCACATATGTTATCACATATTAAATCACTATATAGTATAAAGTTTTAAATATCAATAATGTACATACATATAAGGTGACTTCAAATTCATGGTTATTACACTGATACCGTACCGTAGAAATGATACGTTGAGGATTTCGTCATTACATGACGTCGTCATACTATATCATACCATAGTGGGCTGACGATCATACGATCACATCCAACACTAGGTTTAACTGTATTGATAACTTCCTCGATTATTGTTTCTACACCATATCAATGATGCATATATAAAATACATTTTAAAATTTTAAAATTATTTTTGTCTAGCTGCAGCAATTAGTATAGACATGTGAATAATAGCACTATTTTAAAAGTTTCATTGGTTCCATCATTTGATCCAATGTTTTTCAATAAATAAACAAAAGTGCAACATCAGCACGAAGTAAATAAATTTCAAAAATCTAGCAAAGCTAGGAGATTTAGAATATCAAAGTTTTCTCCATCAATATAACTCTTTACTCCACCATTACTTAATCATTCTATCAATCTTAAACAACATCAATGCTTTCTATACCATAACCTTTTTATACCCAGTATAGTTCATCGAACTTATCACACTTTGAAAGTTCAGGAACTTGCCACAATAATATGAGTTTAAGAACTTGTTCTAGCAATACGTAGTCAAAGAACTGATCAGAGACTGTCCATATGCTTAGGGGTTTAAAAATATACATACGACTATAAATCACGAACTTACCATAAGTATGAGTTTTAAGAACTCGCCTAACCTTAAGATCATCTAATGTAATCTTAATATCATCTAATCTAATATCTATTGACTCTAACTATCAAATATAAACATGGGACAAGAATCACCTTCTCACCATATATATATTGATAGCACGACACCAACATTCCAATGATTATCAATATGATAAACCAAGTGTACGCACAAAATCCCTGCCCATACAGAGGTTTGTACAACTCAGCCACCACATGAGTCCTCAATTGAAATTCCACTTAACTCTATCTTACCTATAACGTCTCATTCTATACTCTATACAGACTTCTGTATCTCATCATTTATAACTCCTCGTGAGTTTATCTTGTACTATATCATAGTATATTCTCGTTATAACATCAAACTATAACTATTCAATCATTACAGACTACAATTTTAAAAGATCACGCCGTGATCTTATTCTATAATCATCTTCTTATGATTTTTTTCTTATCTCATTATCGTTTTGTTTTAAAAACTTCTTATCTTACCTTTCATCATATCATACTATGATTTCATTTATGCTTTTAATCTTATAGACTTTGTCTATTCATCGTTATTCGTCATCTTTATTATTGGAGTTAGGCAACTCCTGATTCTTATCTACATATCTCTTCAAGATTCTTCTTTGAATCTTCTTGTTTATTTATTAACTCTTTCTTTAAGAATTTAATATCATTCACGTTACTAAATATTTTATTCGAGTTTTATCCCTCACCATTATAATCCTCTTCTTATAACAGTTTTAGGACTTAACTCATCCTATACATCTACGTATGTGAAAAAAAATCACCTTTTCATTATACGTAACTTAAACTTAACTTCTTATTCTTTTAACCTAAGGTCGCCTAAGGTACTCTTACCTAAGGTGTATAACCTATCAGCTCTAATACCAACTGTAACTCTCCCAAAATTCTTACAATATAATTCTCATTCTCGATTGTTAACAATACAACTTTAATCTATCTTTACATCATTATTCGATATTAAAATCACTAAAAATACGGAATATTTAAAACTTTTATACAATCATTCTTTATTGCCCTGAATCGCAACCTTTACATTACAAATATTTGATTCAATTCTATTACATGAATCGCTTCCTCTAAGTTACTATACAAAGTATTACATCACAAGCAATATCCACTATACATCAGATAGCTCAACTTTACAACTTTAACAAGTATAATACATCCAAAAACAAACACATTACTCATCTAGAATAAATAATTTCTTGCATCGCTATTGATCTTAACATTCAATTAGCACGCATCATTACCTTGCATCCTTGACCTGCAAAAGTGGTTATTTGCAAGAGTGAGCTTGACAGCTCAGTAAGACCTAATAGTTTTCATGCATCACATAGCACATAATATTGCTCAACATACATCTCATAATCATCAAAATAACATAGCATACATGCTTTAATTCACATAACAAATATAAAGATTGAGTTCCTTACTCAATCAACATTCTTTAATCAATCAATGTAGTCATAAATTGACTTTAATATTTCATGCTTATAACATATATAACATATCATGCTCTTTGCAAAATAATTTAAAATAGTTCAGCATCAAGTTCACGTAGAAATAGGAACTGAAAGACTTGCCTTGATCGTTGTTTACCAATAACAGTTTAACAGCTTACAGCTATCTGCACTTCACGTGCCCTACACAATTATATAATCATGCACATCAACTATTAGTCACATAGCAACGCATATTAGTTGTAATGTAATTTTACTCTACATCTCATAATTCTTCCTGTTAATTAATACACAATATTCAATTAGATTGTGTTAACTTTCAATTTATATCTCACTATATTTCTTATTAGTCATACTCGAAGTTCATTCAAGTGTTTAAGTCTTGCTAAGACTCCTTATTGGTTTTATATTAACCCCCTTCCATATCTTATAGTGTTCATTTCAGTTAAATTGAAACACTTTTTACGTACATTAACACTTGTCACGGTGTTTCGAAGTTCATTCGTCACACGCCCAATTCACTTCTCTTCTGTATGCTTAGTGTGCTTATATAACTTATCTAATACATCATTTATTAATGTTAAGCATCAATATATTTACTAACATTCATGTTTTATAACTTAGAACAACATCTATTATCGTCGACATCACTATACTTGCGTATGTACATGTCTGACGCCCTCCGATTGCCTCCGAATATGCATCAGTCACAAAGATGACCATTTTGACCCCTGCTAAAAACCTCAAATCGAAAAAGTTAAAGAACGAAAGTTGTAGGCCTACTCGTGCTCGTTCTGGATCATCTTGAATCTCCTCAATCGGAGTTTGTATGAAAATGTTATGGCCGTTTTACTACAGGAGGTCAAATCAGTTTTGCATTACACTACTTAAACCACTACGGACAGCTTGTAGGCCCGCTGGGGCGGGAGCTCCTAGGCCAAAAGCCCCGCTGGGGCGGGACCCCCTGCTATTGGGTTCCCCGGCTCGCGAACTTGCAGAGAAATAAGCCAATTTGGCTTATTTCTTCGCACCAAAATCCGATTTTAACTAACACAATGTACATGAAACTTTTTACCAACAAAATCTTACACTTCTAACATGATTTTAACATACAATAACACCACAACACATAATTAAAACACTAACTTTCATGATTATGAGAAAAACACCATTTTTAAGCGTTCTTAACGAAATTTAACATTGTGAGTTCGTTTTTAAGCCAAATCGCATGATTCAAATCATGCTTTGTTCGTTTCTTGATATATTATTATAATCTATGATCAATTTACAGAACATTTCACAACCAAACACTAATTTTGATATTTAAAAAACTATTTTTCAAGTTAGTTCATTGTAAATTGCCATTTTCATAAAACTTATACTTTTAACAAAATAATTCACCAAAATTTTAATTCTCAACAGATTCCATTCATAATACATGCATTATTTTTGTTATTGAAGATAGTATCATGAACATCTTTCAGTTTTGCATATTATTACATACTATATCATCAATTTTTATTCTAAAATGAACCAATATAATAAAAACTCATAAGGACACAAATCTTCATGTAAAACTTGTTTTTATGGATTTGATTACTGAAAACTCATTTATAACCACATAGACCAAATTATTCATACTCACGAACCTATATTATAGATTCCTTAACAAATAAATCATAAAAATCTATTTTTATGAAGAACTCAAGAAATAATAAACTAGAGTTTCTAGGGCTAGATTATTACCTTCAATTCTTAGAATAGAAGATGATTAACAACTTTGATTAACAATCTTCTTCTTCCTCCTTGATTCTCAAAAATTTTCTTAACTCCTTAGAGAATTTCTTCTCTTCTCAACTTTCTCAGAACTCTCTTCTCTGTTTCTTCCTTTCTCTTTTCTTCTTTTAGTTTAGGCTTAGAATAACTTAGCGTAAACTCATATAACTGATAATACGTACACTAATATAATATAACTGCTAATTAATTAACCCATATAATAAATATATTAATTATACTTAATACATGAGTTACAAAGTTTGGAATTTAAAAAGCCTTAAGACTTGTTTGGCAAAACAAGTTATTTTAAAAATAGATTTAAAAACTCTTTTTATTCTTTTAATAAATCCTTTAACACATCTTTTTAATGTTATCCTTTAATTATTTAAATCTTAATATTAATTTAATTAATTAAAAGTTTAACATCAATTAATCACATAAAATTATCACATTATAATTACTCGCTAATTATAACTTCATGTAACAATTACCACATCACTACATCTAATTTAATTATCTCAATTAAATTAGAACTATAACATAAAATTATTACATATTAATTAAATTAAATATTAAATAATCATTTAATTAATATAATACACTTAATTACATTACTCCATATTAATCACATAATTATTTATTTAACTCAATAAATAATTTAATTAAAATTTTTATTTTAATTCAATAAATAATAAAATTAATATTTAAATCATCTTCACATAAATTCACATATTTTACAATATATAACACGTATACACATACTCAAACTCAAAACATCAGATAATAAGAGTTTTATTTATTAAATTCTCATTTATAAATTCTTAAAAATTTGGGATGTCACACACATTTGATAGTAGTGTGCATACAAGCCAATCATATATGATGATAAAGCACATACTTTGTAAACAATCTTATTTATTTATTAATAAAATATTCATTTAAGGCATTTAATTATCTACATGGTGCTGTTTTTATAATATGTAAATAACCCATAGTTTTAAGCAATGCTTTTAGAATCATAATGAGATCATGCTAATGAGATCTAAATTCTTAGAAAGCTTAAAAACTAAAATAGTTCCCAATCGTGGGATTACTAAAATGGGGATTAGTAAATCCGGATAGATTGGTACATATGTTGCTTGCTCATTAGATGAGGATGACTGATCTCATGGTCATTTGTGTGGAGACACTAAAGCAAGTATGTAGGTGCTTATTGGAGAATAAGTTCACTGAACGTGACTCGCTATAGAATACCTAATGGAGTTTTACTCGCTTGTCAATAGGAATTCCTAATGTGATAGTAGTACAAGTGATCCTTGGACTTGAGATCATCATAGTATCTTGTATGTAACAAATTATACTTTGACTTATTCCTTAAGGCCTTTTAAGGCATATATAGGGTATGCTTGGGTATAATGATTTGCATATGGAGATAATGTATGATCAATAGAGAATCTACCACCTCTAGTAAAAGAGAAGATATGTCCTATGTGATTCGTTAAATGACAACCCAGGAATCCTTGGCCAAGGTAGAATAAAATTAGAAAGAGGTTTCTAATTTGCATTATTTGGAGTTGTGCATTTTCTAATCGAAATACATATGATTAAATAAATTAAGACTTGACAGTAAATCCATGTCTTATATTTAATTAGGACATTGTATGGTAGAAGGATTGAATTATCCGGTAACTATTAACTCACAGGTTCTTTTATGATTAATGTTAAAATCTATATTATCTGGAAAGTCGTTGATCGCTAGGGAGGCTTATCCCTATTGTAGAATAAATGTTATTTATTTAAATATATTATTAGTTTAATTTATTTATTTAAATAAGATTAGAATTGTTCTAATTGATTTATTCACAACCGATTTAATATGGAGAACCTAAAGGGTCACACCATAAAAGGAAGAAAAATTATTTAAGAAGAAAATGGCATGATAGTAATAATGCATTAATTATAATTAATTTAATCTATGGTGATAGAATAAATTAAATAGCTTAATGTTTATTATTTAATATTTTAGAAATATTAAATATAAATTAATAAGAGGAGTCTTATTAATATTATTATTATTATTATTATTATTTTAATTCTAAAGGAGTTTAGGAATTAATATAATATCAGTACTCTCTCTCAATCCTAATAAGATTAGGATATAAATTAATTAAAAGTGTTTAATTAATTAATTAAATAAAACCCTATTCTAATTAGATTAGGAGGGTTAACCTAATATCTATATAAGAGAGTCTTATATCAGAAATAAGGGACGTGAATTTTTCCAAGAGTTGGGAGTACACATATTCTATAGAGATAGAAACAAGGGTTAAGCCAATAACCCATCTTCTTGAGTTCTTCATCTTCCTTGGTGGATCACCGTTAGAGGCCAAACATTTGGGTGGCTGACATTGATCAAGGGAAGGAGCCACTACAGAGGAATCAAAGGAATCAAAGGAGTAGAACTTGTACCTGAAGAAGCTTGGATCTTCAAAGGTATAATTCTATTTTTCTCCTTCTATATTCACTGATAATTGATGCACAAGAATGATCATGGTTATGGGTTTGTATAAATTTTTGAAAACCTAGTTTTTGCGCTTCCGCCCTATTTATGTGATTTGATTGCATGATTGAGTTACGTACAAACCCAACAACATTCCCATAAATCAATCATAATACTTTATTTGCATAACCCAACTAGACTTGCCATATACAAGTAAACTAAATATATCATTAGGGTTCAATAATTCCCTACACTTGGTGGGCTTAGTTGGGCCACCTTATATAATGTGTTGGGCTCTATAATTAATTCGTTGGGCTATGAACATTATCAAAGTCCAACACTCTTAATTATATCATACCCTAATCATTTAATTAAGGTTTTCATTTCCCACGTTTGAAAATAAATTCCTTCCTCATGCCTCTTTAATTTCATATCCCAATTAGACTTGGTTATAAAATTAATTATTTGAGATATAAAAAATAAATCTCTACGGTTAGTATATATTTTACATACTAACATCCTCTTCTATTATAACCCTTAGGTTATTCAAATATCATACCTAATATATATATTAGGTTACATAACTTTATTCTTAATTATCTCTTTATATACAAAATAAATGTATTCACATCATATAATATATATTTATTTAATCACATATATAGTTCACATAAATCATAACATATTCCACCTCTAACTCCAATTTTGACTTTTTTCCATAAAAGTCAATTGTTGGCTTTAACCAAAAAGTCAGCCCTTACACATTTTGTGTTTACTGTCATTTCTGACTAAACTTAACGTTCCGGATGCAATCGAGCAGTCCGTGCTTCAAAATTCTATCTCTAACTCAAATGTTAAGTTTTAACTTACTCCCTTATCATTGCTAATTATATTAGCTAATGGTTTTATACTCATTCATATTCTTATTTGCCAATCAAGGCCAACATTCAAGCTATGCTAATTACTAACATAGTTTTAACTTAATTCTCATATCCTTAACCTAACTCATCATTCCTCCTGCTAGAATATATAGCACCTTTCTGAGTATATATATATATATATATATATATATATATATATATATATATATATATATATATATACATATACTCATCTTTGTTTAATCTCATAGAATCTTTTCATGTGAATTTTAATTAATAAAATTTTCACATGCATCATTATAACATTTCTTACACTATTCAGTTTACATCAACTTTCTAGGTATCGTAATACCTTAGTCTTAACATTTCTTCACACCATTTTTAGGGTTTTGAAATTGTGTAACCCATATTTTCTCTATTCTCATTCAAATAAGAAACCATATAGATTTTATTTAAAATTTTTAAATAAATTCTCAAATTCTCATCTAGGTTTTATTCTTTAACCTTTATTCTAATCATTCAAGATTTTACATTTTCGGGTTATCACATTCACCCATTCTTCTAAGAATTTCGTCCTCGAAATTACAGCATACTAATTTCTACTCATTTTATTCATCAAAATTAGGTTTTCAAGTTAACCTTTACATGATTTTATTCTCAATTTAATGAGTCCATACTGCTTCCTTGTATGAGGAACTCTGCTATAATCACATTCTTCCATGACTTCTCTCTAAGGAGTCAAAACTTTCACTACTAGAAAAAAAGAATACGTGACGGAATTTTGTGACAATTTTTAAAAACAATCACAAAAGAAAGTAATTTGTGATGGACTTTTTAAGCAATCACAAAATAATAGTATATATAATGGCTCTTAGTGATGGCTAATTTTGCCATCAATGTATTATAATTGTGATGGTCATGTCAATCACCAAATTTTTCACGTAAAATAAATTTTCTTTTTTGTGACGCACTAAGACATCACTTATAGATATACCTTTTTCGTGATTGCATTTAAGCTATCACTAATATTTTAATGTAAGAAATAATCAAAACAATATTTTATGACGACCATGACAATCATTAAAAAATATAAATTTTTGTGACGACTTTTATTTACAATTACAAAAAGAAGCTATTTTGTGATGGGCTTTTCAAGTCATCACAAAACAATAAAATATATGATGGCTCTCAGTGATGACTAATTTACCATAATTATAACGTATTTGTGACTGTCATTGCAATCACCAAATCTTATGTGAAAGTAATTTTGTTTAGTAAATCAACTCACATATGTTTCCTTTTATATTTTGTTTTAAAATTATAATCATGATCTAGGCTTTGGTGTAGTGGTAATACTCGTTATTTAGTTTGCAAATGGGGGGAGGGTTCGAATCCTAAAAGTATCATTTGATACAATTATTATAGTGAAATAAATTGTTCGTAAATAGAAATTCACGTTCTTACCTTTGATCCCTAAAACTGTGTTTTTTGTGATGACTTTGACGATCATTATAGATTACATGTTAATGTGATTGTATTAATCATCACAAAAGCACTAAGCATTTGCGTGATTGCCAAAACCATCACATAAAACCTATCATTATGGGCGTATACAAGACGACCATTGTGATGTTTAAAACCATCACGTAAACCTTTCATGATGGTTTTTCTAGTTTTTGTGATGGATTTTGGACATCACAAATGACCATTTTTTTAGTAGTGTTTTCATATCGGGCTGAGAGTTCATATAGACTGTGAACTCTCAGGTTTAACGGTATTCATCGTAACCAAATCTGTTAACCATGTTGCACTTGGGATGTTTACAATCACGAAGAAAGTAAATTATCGATACGGGTACGTTAGGTGATCAATCTATTGTACCTTAGTTCTCAGAACGGCTGTATGCATTCAAAGATTAGAATATATCATCCAACCAGTATATCCCCATTTTTCGGGGTTGTTCACCTCAGTCGTAATGTAACGATTGAGATTTTATATTTAATTTTAAATATTTATTGAGTTAAATAAATATTCTATGTGACTTATTTATTTAGTTAAATAAATAAATTATGTGATTTATGGAGCGATTTAATTAATTGTTATATATTAATTAAATGAATGTGTAATATTTATTTAATTAATGTATATTAATTTTATAGTATAGTTCTAATTTAATTGAGATAATTAAATTAGATGTATTATGTGATGAAGTGTTACATGAATTATAATTAGCGAGAAATTATAATTATGTGACAAATTTTATGTGATTTATTGATGTTAGATTCTAATTGATTAAATTAGTTGTTTAATATTTAATTGATTAAAATATGACATTAAAGTATGTGTTAAAATGATTTGTTAAAATAAAAGAAAAATAATTTTTAAAATAATTTTTACCAAACATGGCCTTAGTAATAATAATCTGTTTTTAAAAATAATGTTGTTTTGGTCCAAACAAGCCTTAAAGTTTTTTAAATTCAAATAGTTGTAACTTATATAATAATATGTATTTATTATATATCTTAATTAGTTAGCACTTACATATATATTATTAGTATACGTATATTATATCAGTTATAATATATCTACTACGTTAGTTCTAATCCTAAGTCTAACTAAGAACTAAGAAGAAAAAGAGCATAGAAGAGTTAGAGAAGAAGAGAAAAGAGGAAGAAGAATTTCTAGAATTGAACTCACATCACCTTCTCTTTCAACCTATTAACAAAAGGTATCATCTATAATCTCTAATTGTTATAGAACTCAGTTATATATTTTTCATATTCGTTCTTTGTTAAAAAAATAAGTTGTGATGAAATTGTATAAACATGAATGGTATATATATATATATATATATATATATAGATTGTGTTCATGTGTTGTTTATAGTGGGTTATATGCTATGAATGATTTTTAGGAATCAAAGTATTGTAAAAATAAGTTTTATATGTGAAAATAGTGTTCTTATGGAAATTCATGTATTTGGTTGATTTAGAGTAGAAATTTATGAATTATATATGTGAATTGTGCAAATTGGTAGTTGTTTACGTTACTAGCTTCTATAACAGAAATAATGTATGTATACAAAGTTGAATTGCTTGAGAAATTTTATTATAGTGACTTGTTTTGTTAAAATATGAGTTTTATGAAAATATCCAAATTGGACTTTTAAAACCATTGATTCTTGTTGTTTAGATGGTTTTGTGTTTTAGAAGCATGTTATATATATGTATTATTACATATACATGATTTACAATGTCTACGTTACTGTAATTTTCCGTTTGTTGGCTTGTTTGGGTTAATCGGTAAACCAAAGAGCCGTGGCTGTCTGCATCTGGCCGAGTTGCTGCGCAGTTGCGCCGGCAGCAAGGCCAGGAGCAGCGCAGCTGCGCCGCTTGCCCTTCCCAGATTCTTACCCTGCGCAGCTGCTCCGGTTTCAAGATAGCTGGCTGCGCAGCTACGCTGTGCACAGTGCTTGGACAGTGATTTTAGTTTATTTGTGCAGATTATTTTTGAGCCTTAGTTTAATTATTCCTTGATAGTGGACATGTATTTAAATGATATAACATGTTGTTAACATAGAATTAACAAATTCATATTTAAAAAATAAAAGGAATTTTGAAAACCTTAATTAGATTATAAATGAGTTATTTAATTATAATTTGGTTAATTATAATTAAGAGTTAATGTTTAAATTTAATTTATAATTTTGTTAAATTATAATGAATAGTAGTTGATTTATTTTAATCAATTAGATGTTAATTTAAATTATAATTTATGTAATTATAATTTAATAATTGCATGTTTAATTATGGATTATAAATTGATAATTGCATGATTAATTATAATATGTGTAATTATAACGCATGATATACTTTAATTGATTATAAATTATAATTTATTTATAATTTAAAAGATAATTATAATTTAAGTAATTATAATTTAATTAAGTGTTTGAATTATAATTGTTTAATTATAATTTAGCTAAATACATAATTGATTTAATTATGTGAATATGTATGTGATGTAATTAACTATGTGATAGTTAATTATTATTAATTATTTAATTAGAATAAGTTAACCATGAGGGTTAACCACTTATGTGAATTAGTTATGTATTAACTGATTTAGATTATTATAATTGAATGTGTATAGGAAGTGTTTAAGTATGTGGTTGAGTTAAGTAGCTTGCGCGTAAGGCAAGTCTTCTAACCCTAAACTTGTTAATTCTATACAATTTCTTGAGTTCATATATTCATTGTTGAGAATGTCCTTTCCATTTCTGTATTGGACAATTATTTATTTAATTGAAATGATCTTAACTTATTATTCAAGTAAGATCCAGTTATTATTTTAAATATTTTAAGTTGATTCTAAAGCATATATTAGTTCATAATTCTGTTATTTACGAATTATTGAACGACGATTCAACTAATCCTTAGTTGATGAACGTGAATTCTAAATTACCCTTGTAAGCTTATCCAAACCAAACTTTCTTTGGTGCGGACTTGAATTCAAATTATTGAGTTGAACAACCCTTTTATTAGGGGAGGTTGCTACGCATAGCGTTAAGATGTTTGTACACAATACATGGTACGAAGGGCTGATCCCCCTAAGTACGAGTTAAGGTCCATAGTCTTATTGACTGTTAAAGGTTTAAATAGAAATATTTATAACCTAGGACAAGAGTTCAAAGGTCTTACGACACTCAGATAAATTCTATATTCGAATTTTAATCTTAATAGTGAATTATTATTCAATTCTTTATTGTTGAAGTAAGCTAAGTTATTCAAATCTTTTTAAAGATATCCTGTCATGTATATATTATTGTTAAACTCCAGTGAGCTGTGGTTTGCTCACTCTTGCATTAAATAACAATTTCAGCTAAGGTTGATAACGTTGATGCTCCATCTACGAGTAAGGGCAAGGGAAAGCAAAACAAGTGAAGACTTGTTTTTATTTATTTGAAATGATTGTAATAAAACTTTTATGTCGTGTTTTTATTTCGCACTTTATTGTTTATGTCAAGGTTAGAATAACCCTGGGATTGATTTTTGAGAAGGTTGTAACCCTTGTTTTAAGGGAGATTTTATTATTTTGAATAAAGATTGTAATTTACTTTGAGATATATTGGATAGATGTTTGTTATAGTTAGAAAGTGAACACCAAATTATGTGAAAACGAAGTACCCAGATTTGGGGGTGTCACAGGTTGGTATCAGAGCTGTAGGTTATGAAACCTTAGGTGGGGGAAATCTTAGGCAGTAGCCTTATAGGTAAGAACAAAAAGATAGATGTGATAGGTAAAGATAATAAACTACCTTATGTGCTATGTGTTTACATTATAGTATTCGAAGAGTGACGACTCGATATCACGTAATAATAAACTTTAAAATTCTTTTGTCAGGATGACGAACGTTGGAGAACCTAGTCAGGCTAGAGAGGATGTACCTCAGGTGCCTAGAGAGGAGGAGCCCCGTGACATACATGTTGTCTGGGAGCAGCTGGTTAGGAGAGAAGCCATCTTCAATGATCACCATAGCTGGTCGGGAGCATGACCTGACACCTATTCCAGAGGATGAGGACGAGGACGAGTCTGAAAAGGAGGAAGAGGATCCTGAAGAGGAATTCCCACCTCACTCTACTAGTGCTGAGATGTACGAGGCAGTCTACGATAGCAACGTGGAGCTTCATGGACGAGTAGGAGATCTCGAGGAGACTATCCAGCAGCGAGATGAGACGATCAAGGAAATGGCAAGTGACCTAGGAGATGCACAGTGAAACCTGGTATATGTGGAGGTTGATAGAGATGCTGCTCGATTTGAACTGGCACAGCTGAAGCAAGACATCCAGGAGGAGTCGAGGAAGCGTGCCAGAGCTGAAGAGTCAAGCTTGAGGGCTAATCAACGAGCCGATCGAGCTGAAGGTGAATCTGAAGCTAAGAGGGCCAAGCTGAGGGAAACGGAATATGCTTTTCATATAGCGATAGAGAAAGCTCAGGACCATATTTTCTACTATCCAGCTCAGTTCCAAGGTTTATCGTGGTATGTGGTGGACCGAAGAATGGTGTTTTAGGTAATGGAAGAGGAACGCAGAGAGGCTGTGCGACGTATGAATATGCCTAGGCAGTAGTAGAGTTTTGTTTATGTATTGGTTTTTGTATTAAATAATATAAATCCTATAATTTGAGATAAGAATGGGATGAGTTAAAAATGTAATCCTGTAACTTTTCTAGTTCAGGAAGGATGATAGAAATAGCAGAAGTGCTATCTGTTTGATGTTTTTAAACTACGAGTAATGAATAAAAGAAGTTTATGGACGTGCTATGTGTGAACTGAGCCATTTAAACGTTTAAGTATGAACTTGGATACTTAATAGTTGAATAAAGGGTCTAATAATAATATTTTCTTAACAGAAAATGCCTCCTAGAAGAAGACCAACACGTTAAAACCCCGAGGGTTCGACGAACAACAATAACGATGGGATGAATCCCAACTCGGTTCAACAGTTGGTGAATCTGTTGACCGGAGCTCTTGCGAATCAGCCACAAGTGCAGGGAACAACGTTCAAGGAATTCAAGGCAGTAGAACCGCCTGAGTTTAAAGGATCGACTAACCCTATCGAAGGTCAGACATGGGTTATGGAAATGGAGAAGGTATTTAACGTGGCGGCTAGGGTAGGGGAAGACCAAAAGACAGTGTTTGCGGCTTTCATGTTGAAGTCGGATGCTAGCTTTTGGTGGCAGGCTAACAAGACCCGAGAGGGAGAGGGAGTCATCACGTGGGAACGTTTCAAGGAAATGTTCTACTAGATGTACTTTCCAGTGAGTTCGCAGGACCAGATGGAGGTCCAGTTCCTAGAACTTAAGCAAGGAGGGATGACGGTGTTCGAGTATGCCGCTAAGTTTAACGAGTTGGCCAGGTTCGCTACTTACCAGGTCAGCACTGACGCTAGGAAAGCGAGAAGGTTTGAGCGGGGACTGAAGCCCTGGCTCTACAGCAGGTTTCCATGTTCCAGCTGAATACCTTTGCAGCGGTGCTAGAGAAAGCCATACTTACTAGGGAGGAAGCGAAGCGGTGACGAAGTTCAACCAAGATAAGAAGAAGAAGAATGAGGTAGAAACCAAAGCTGGGGGTAGCAGCGCTGTGAATTAGAAGAAGAAGTGGACTGACAATACCTCTGCTGTAAGTCAGTAGGGAGGCCATCAGAAGAGGAAGTTTGAAGCATGTCCAACATGCGGTAAGAATCACATTGGCCTGTGCATGAAGGCGAAGCGGGTGTGCTTCAACTGTGGTCAGGAAGGCCATATTGCGCCTAATTGCCCAAACCCAAAGAAGGGAGCTTGCTTTACATGTGGATCCAAAGATCACATGGCTCGCAACTGCCCGAAGAAGCTGATGGCAGGGTCAACAGGGAGCGGAGGGAATGGAAGCGGTAGTTTTGTAACCATTGCTGCACCATTGCAAGCTGTTCGACCCACTGTACGAACATTCAATATGACGGTGCAGGATGCTGTGCAATCAAAAGACGTGGTGTCAGGTATTATTCCGGTATGCATATGTATTATTTGATTCGGGTGCTACTTGCTCATTCATATCTGATAATTTTGCTAAAACCCTAGACTTACCTGTAGAGGAGTTAGTTTACCCTTTGAACATAGAGATTGCGAATAGGGAGGCTATTCCTGTTAAGAGCGTTTATAAGAATTGTAGATTGGACATTAAGGGTCAGGAGCTTAGAGTAGATTTAATTCCGATAAAACTTGGGGAATTCGACGTCGTACTAGGTATGGATTGGTTGTTCAACCATGGGGCGGTAATCGACTGTCAGAAGAAGTTGGTAAACCTTACGACTCCGTCAAAGTTGGTGTTCTATGGTAGCAAATTACCTAGACAAGTGAGTTGTCTGACGGTTATGCAAGCCAAGAAACTTCTGACGTAAGGCTGTGTAGGATATCTAGCCTACATAGTAGATACGCATAAGGAAAGCCCGAAGGTGGAGGAGATATCGGTAGTTAAGGAGTTTGTAGATGTTTTTTCGAGCGATTTGCCAGGACTTCCGCCAGATAGGGAGACAGAGTTCGTGATCGATTTAGCCTCGGGAACTGCTCCAATTTTGAAGGCTTCGTACCGAATGGCTCCAGTCGAGATGAAGGAACTGATGGTTCAACTGCAAGAACCGTTAGACAATAAGTATATCCAACCGAGCGTTTCACCGTGGGGAGCGCCTATTTTGTTTGTTAAGAAGAAAGATGGATCGATGCATCTTTGCATTGATTATAAGGAGTTGAATAAAGTTACAATCAAGAATAGGTATCCTTTACCTAGGATCGATGACTTGTTTGATCAACTGAAGGGTGCAAGGTACTTCTCGAAAATTAATTTGAGAAGCGGGTATCATCAGTTGAAGGTGAGGAAGGAAGATATACCGAAAACGGCTTTTAGAACTCGATATGGTCATTACGAATTCTTGATGATGTTATTTGGTCTCACGAATGCCCCAGCTGCATTTATGGACCTAATGAACAGGGTATTCAAGCCATTTCTGGATAAGTTCGTGGTAGTGTTCATAGATGACATCCTGGTTTATTCTAAGTCTGAGGAGGAACATGTTAAACACTTACAACTAACCTTAGAAGCACTGAGACGAGAGAAGCTTTATGCTAAATTCTCAAAATGCAAATTCTAGTTGGAACGTGTGTAATTTCTTGGCCACGTGATCGACAAGGATGGTATTTCAGTGGATCCATCGAAGGTTGAGGCCGTAATGAGTTGGGATCAGCCGAAGACGCCGTCTGAAGTGAGATGTTTCTTGGGATTGGCAGGTTATTACCGTAGATTTATCCAAGACTTTTCTAGAATAGCAACTCCATTGACGAATTTGACTCGTAAAACAGTTAAGTTTGTTTGGACGGAGAAGTGTGAGGAGAGTTTTCAAGAGTTAAAGAAGAGGCTGAGTACTGCGCCTGTATTGTCCTTACCGGATAGTTCGAGAAATTTCGTGGTATATAGCGATGGCTCACATAAAGGATTAGGCTGTGTGTTGATGCAAAGCGGCAAAGTCATTGCCTATGCGTCACGTCAGCTGAAGGATTACGAGAAGGGGTATCCGACCCATGATCTAGAATTGGCGGCAGTAGTGTTTGCCCTAAAGATTTGGAGGCACTACTTATATGGAGAGAAGTGTGAAATATACACAGATCAAAAGAGTCTGAAGTATATATTTACCCAAAAGGATTTGAACATGCACCAAAGAAGATGGTTGGAACTGATTAAAGACTACGATTGCGAGATACTTTACCATCCGGGTAAAGCTAACGTTGTTGCCGATGCTTTGAGCAGAAAAGGTCAGGAGAAGCTGAACGTGTTAACAGATCGGATCGGTTAATAGAACAGATGGCTAGATTAGAGTTGGAAGTGAAGTTTTTGAAGGAATCGGATGAGATGTTGTTTCAAGTAACCACTGGTTCTACTCTAATAGGCAAGGTGAAAGAAGCACAACTTCACGATGAAGAATGCGGGAAAGTACGGAAGAGAATAACCGATGGCAAAGAGTTCAAGTTTAAGATCGATAATGAAGGTCTGTTATAATTTAAAGGTAGAATATGGGTACCGCCAGTACCAGAGGTCAAAGAGGAGATTCTGAGCGAAGCTCATACTTCTAGATATTCTATTCAACCCGGGAGTACGAAGATGTACCAGGATCTCAGGCATCATTTCTGGTGGCCGAATATGAAGAGGGACATTGCAGAATGTGTTGCGAAGTGCTTAACGTGCCAGAAAGTTAAAGCAGAACACCAGAGACCAAGTGGATTGCTGCAACCGTTAGAAATTCCAGAGTGGAAGTGGGAGCACATCACGATGGATTTCGTGGTAGGTCTTCCAGTGACCCAGAAGGGATTTAATGCGATATGGGTTATAGTGGATTGACTGACGAAGTCAGCCCACTTTCTGCCTATCAGGGTTAAGTATAACCTGGATAAGTTAGCGAAGCTGTACGTCAAGGAAATCATTTCTCGACACGGTGTTCCGATGTCGATTCTGTTCGATAGAGATCCGCATTTTACGTCTAATTTCTGGAAGCGTTTGCAAGAATGTATGGGAACACAATTGCGAATGAGTACAGTGTATCATCCTCAAATCGATGGCCAGAGCGAAAGAACGATTCAAACGCTTGAGGATACGCTGAGAGCTTGTGTGATGGATTTTAAGGGAAGTTGGGAGGATCATCTACCATTGGTGGAGTTCGCCTACAAAAATAATCACCATGCGAGTATAGGCATGCCGCCTTACGAAGCATTATACGACAGAAAATGCAGAACTCCTTTGTGCTGGGATGAAGTCGGTGACCGTCAATTGTTGGGACCAGAATTGGTACAACAAACCGCCAAAATTGTGAAGCTGATCAGAACGAGATTAGTTGCTGCACAAGACAGACAGAAGAAGTATGCCGATTTACATCAATAGAACCGAGAATTCTTACTAGGAAGTTTCGTGTTCCTGAAAGTATCTCCCTGGAAGGGGAAGATTCGATTTGGTAAGAAAGGAAAGCTGAGCCCCCGATTTATTAGACCTTTTGAGGTACTATGAAAGGTGGGCGAGGTTGCTTACGAGATGGCATTACCTCCGGAGCTCGAGAATATACATAACGTCTTTTATATTTCCATGTTAAGACCTTACAAGCACGATTATAAACATGTAATAGAATATAAACCTTTGCGATTTGATAAAGACTTACCATATGAAGAAGTGCCTATTCAAATAATTGATAGAAAGGAACAAGTACTTAGGAATAAAGTGATACCTACTGTTAAGGTAATCTGGAGGAACCACAATGCTGAAGAAGCCACGTGGGAACTCGAAGATGTGATGATGAAAACTTATCCGCATTTATTTGCTTAGTTGTGTGTAACCCTTATATACTGATTCTGGGGACAGAATCCTTTTAAAGGGGGAAGAATGTAATAGACGAGAATTTTTTTTTATGTGTGATTCTGGGGATAGAATCCTTTTAAGGAGGGAAGATTGTAACGATTGAGATTTTATATTTAATTTTAAATATTTATTGAGTTAAATAAATATTCTATGTGATTTATTTATTGAGTTAAATAAATAAACTATGTGATTTATGGAGCGATTTAATTAAGTGTTATATATTAATTAAATGAATGTGTAATATTTATTTAATTAATGTATATTAATTTTATAGTATAGTTCTAATTTAATTGAGATAATTAAATTAGATGTATTATGTGATGAAGTGTTACATGAATTATAATTAGCGAGTAATTATAATTATGTGGCAAATTTTATGTGATTTATTGATGTTAGATTTTAATTGATTAAATTAGTTGTTTAATATTTAATTGATTAAAATATGACATTAAAGTATGTGTTAAAATGATTTGTTAAAATAAAAGAAAAATAATTTTTACCAAACATGGCCTTAGTAATAATAATCTATTTTTTAAAAATAATGTTGTTTTGGCCAAACAAGCCTTAAGGTTTTTCAAATTCAAATAGTTGTAACTTATATAATAATATGTATTTATTATATATCTTAATTAGTTAGCAATTACATATATATCATTAGTATACGTATATTATATCAGTTATAATAAATCTACTACGTTAGTTCTAATCCTAAGTCTAACTAAGAACTAAGAAAAAAAAAGAGTAGAGAAGAGTTAGAGAAGAAGAGAAAAGAGGAAGAAGAATTTCTAGAATTGCACTTACATCACCTTCTTTTTCAACCTATTAACAAAAGGTATCATCTATAATCTCTAATTGTTATAGAACTCAGTTATATGTTTTTCATATTCGTTCTCTGTTAAAAAAATAAGTTGTGATGAAATTGTATAAACATGAATGGTATATATATATATATATATTATGTTCATGTGTTGTTTATAGTGGGTTATATGCTATGAAAGATTTTCAGGAATCAAAGTACTGTAAATATAAGTTTTATATGTGAAAATAGTGTTCTTATAGAAATTCATGTATTTGGTTGATTTAGAGTAGAAATTTATGAATTATATATGTGAATTGTGCAAATTGGTAGTTGTTTACGTTACTAGCTTCTATAACAGAAATAATGTATGTATACAAAGTTGAATTGCTTGAGAAATTTTATTACAGTGACTTGTTGTGACATCCCGGATTTTTAAGAATTAATAAATGGGAATTTAATAAATAAAATTCTTATTTTAAGATGTTTAAGTACGAGTATGTGTGTATGTGTTATATATTGTAAAATATGTGATTTGGTGTGAAGAGAATTTATATATTTATTGAATTAAATAAATATATTAATTGAATTATTTATTGAGTTAAATAAATAATTATGTGATTATTATGGAGTAATTTAATTAAGTGTTATATGTTAATTAAATGACTATTTGGTATTTAATTTAATTGACATAATGATTTTATGTTATAGTTCTAATTTAATTGGGATAATTAAATTAGATGAGTTATGTGGTGAGAGTAACATGAAATTATAATTAGTGAGTAATTATAATTATGTGATTAATTGATGTTAAACTTTTAATTAATTAAATTAATGTTGAGTTTTAATTAGTTAAAGGATAACATTAAAAAGTATGTGTTAAAATGATTTATTAAAAGAGTTTTCAAAACTATTTTCCCAAACAAGGCCCTAGCACCGTTTTTAAATTCGTTTTGCCAAACGGGGCCTTAACTATTAAAACCTGTTTTTAAAATGATGAGTTTTACCAAACAAGGCCTTTGTACTTGTTTAATCTTATTTCTTCCAAACAATGCCTTAAACTCAAGAAGTTAGTTTTTAAAAATAATGTGGTTTTGCCAAACATGACCTTGGGCTTTTCAAATTTTGTAACCTATGTAATAAGTGGTAGTTAGTATAGCAATTAGTATATTATTTATTAGCTATATTAATAATATAAGTTACATATATTGTATATGTATATTGTATATTGTATAATATATGCTAAGTTAAAAGATACGTTAGTTTTCTAAAAGCCTAAGTCTAAACAAAACAAAGAAAGAAGAAGAAGAGGGTTAGAGAGAATTGTCAGAGAAGAAGAAGAGAGAAGAGGAAGAAAAGCTTGAGAAGGCAAGAGAGGATCATCATCTTCATCATCTCTCTCTTAAGTCAAAACTAGTAAGATTATAATCTTAACCCTTGTGATCAATTCATATGTTTTGTATTTAGTCTTTGTCAAATTGGGTTTTTACAATCATAAAATTATATGTATATATGGTGTTCATATGTTTTCATATGTAATTGTATGCCATGAAAGGGTTTTCAAAATCAATTGTTGTAAAAACATGTTTTCAAAGCATATTCTTCTATGTTTTCATGGTTTTAGAATTCTATGTGGAAGTCTCTTTGTGAAACTTCATAATTTTGTTATGAGAATGGGATATGTATGTATATATATATATATATATATATATATATATACATGAGAGTTTCATAGTTGTTTAAGAATTTCAATTCACAAGTATATGATGAACACCATGAAATTCATGTTCATAGTGTTAGATTATGGAATTATGTTGAAATTTTTTTAAATCCTTGATGTGAGAATGAATTATGTGTAATATGTGATATAACATGATTATATATGAGTTATATGGTTGTTCTAGCAATTCAATCCATGAATTTTTGATAAACAATAGGAAGTGTGTTCATAGTGATTCTCGGTGAAGTAATTTCTGAAAAATAACTTTTGAAACTATCAAAATTAATGTTGATTATGAGTTATTGTTAAAATTGATTAAGTATTATGTTAGTATGTTAAGAATAGAAGTGATTACAGTTGGAATCACTTGAATTGATTGAAAAACGAGTTCGTAGTAGCAATTTCAGTCAAGAACGCTTAAAGTTGTGTTTTTCTTCGAATTCCATGAAATCTTGGTTGTGATTATGTGTTTATATGAAATTTTTATGTTATGAGCATGTTAATAAGCTTAAAATATTGTTTGTCACATGTTTCATGTTTATCATGTTGGGAAAATTCGAATTCGGTGTGACGGAATAAGCCAAATTGGCTTATTTCTCCACCAGTTCGCGACCCAGCACCTCCATCAGCCCCTGGACCCGCCCAGCGGGTGTTTATGCCTTGGGGGACCCGTCCCAACGGGTATACTTGCTGTCGGGGTAGTTTAGTTGTCGTAATGCAAAACTGTTTTGACCTCTGTTACTAAAATGGCTATAACGTTTTCATACGAACTCCGATTGAGGTGATTCAAGATGATTCGGAACGAGCACGAGTAGACCTACAACTTTTGTGTTTTTGACTTTTTGATTTGAGGTCGTTATCTAGGGTCAAAATGGTTATTTTTGGGACTGATGCGTATTCTGAGGCAATCGGAGGGCGTCGGTCATGCGCATACACAAGTATAGTGCTGTCGACGATATTAGATGTTGTTATAAGTTATAAAACATGAATGTTAATAAATATAATGATTTTTAACTTGAAATGTAATTTGATTGACGTAAGATGTAATTATAATTGGTTAATTATGTGAAATGTAATATGATTATGTGAGGTGATTAAATTACGTGGTGATTAATTATTAACTTATTAGTTAATGAAGAATGAGTTAATCTTAATTGGTTAACTAACATTGAAGATTAGATATGTAATAATTATAAATATGATTTGACAGCGAGTGTCAAACGAGTGAATGGAAGAGAGTTACGAAGTGTAAATTAGAGAGTGTAAATTAGAATTTACTTAGATGTTTGATAAGCGTTGCTAAGTGACTAATAATTAATGCATATGGTGATACGTTATGTAGGATCATAAAGCAGATTATATTAAGTAATTTTTCGGTAATTGGTAATCCACGAACCAGGCAAGTCTTTCGGTTTCTACTTGTCTACGTGAATTTGATGAACTGTTTTAAATTGCAAGCGAGCATGATATGTTATACATGTTGTAATCATGAAATGTCAAAGTCAATTTATGACTACACTGTTTGGTTAAATAATGTTGATCGAGTATGGAACTCAATCTTTATATTTGTTATGTGAATTAAAGCATGTATGCCATGTTACTTTAATTATTATGAGATTTATGTTGAGCATGTTTATTACGTGATACGTGATGCATGAAAACTGTTAGAACTTGCTGAGCTGTCGAGCTCACTCTTGCAAATAACCATTTTTGCAGGTTAAGGACGCAAGGTAATGATACGTGTTAAGAGATTTATAGAGATCAATGTTCAAGAATATTAGTTATGTTCAATTTTAAATTGTAGTTAATGTTTTGAATGAAATATGTCGCTGAGTTATAGGTAGAGTTATCCAATATAGATGGATATTGTTTTATTATGTAAGACTTTGTATAGTCATTTTGTTGTAATGATTCATGATATAGATTTGAATCAAAGAGATGTAATGTAAAGGTTACGATTCAGGGCAATATAGAAAGAAAGTTTATAAAAGTTTTAAATATTCTGCATTTTTAGTGATTTTTAATATCGAATAATGATGTAAGTGAGAGATTAAAGTTGCATTATTAACGATCGAGAAGAAGAATATTATTGTATGAATTTTGGGGTCGTTACACTTGTTTTTGTTAAAATATGGGTTTTATGAAAATAGCCAAATTGGACTTTTAAAACCATTGATTCTTGTTGTTTAGATGGTTTTGTGTTTTAGAAGCATGTTATATATATGTATTATTACATATGTATGATTTACAATGTCTACGTTACTGTAATTTTTCGTTTGTTGGCTTGTTTGGGTTAATCGGTAAAGCAGAGAGCCGTGGCTGTCTGCGTCTGGCCGAGTTGCTTCGTAGCTGCGCCGACAGTAAGGCCAGGAGCAGCGCAGCTGCGCCGCTTGCCCTTCCCAGATTCTTACCCTGCGCAGCTGAGCCGGTTTCAAGGCAGCTGGCTGCGCAGCTGCGCTGTGCACAGTGCTTGGACAGTGATTTTAGTTTATTTGTGCAGATTATTTTTGAGCCTTAGTTTAATTATTCCTTGATAGTGGACATGTATTTAAATGATTTAACATGTTGTTAACATAGAATTGACAAATTCATATTTGGAAAATAAAAAGAATTTTGAAAACCTTAATTATATTATAAATGTTTTATTATAAATGAGTTATTTAATTATAATTTGGTTAATTATAATTAAGAGTTAATGTTTAAATTTAAATTATAATTTTGTTAAATTATAATGAATAGTAGTTGATTTATTTTAATCAATTAGATGTTAATTTAAATTATAATTTATGTAATTATAATTTAATAATTGTATGTTTAATTATGGATTATAAATTAATAATTGCATGATTAATTATAATCTGTGTAATTATAACGCATGATATAGTTTAATTGATTATAAATTATAATTTTTTTATAATTTAAAAGGTAATTATAATTTAAGTAATTATAATTTGATTAAGTGTTTGGATTATAATTATTTAATTATAATTTAGCTAAATATATAATTGATTTAATTATGTGAATATGTATGTGATGTAATTAACTATGTGATAGTTAATTATTATTATTTATTTAATTAGAGTAAGTTAACCATGAGGGTTAACCACTTATGTGAATTAGTTATGTATTAACTGATTTAGATTATTATAATTGAATGTGTATAGAAAGTGTTTAAGTACGTGGTTGAGTTAAGTAGCTTGCGCGTAAGGCAAGTCTTCTAACCCTAAACTTGTTAATTCTATACAATTTCTTAAGTTCATATATTCATTATTGAGAATGTCCTTTCCATTTTTGTATTGGACAATTGTTTATTTATTTGAAATGATCTTAACTTATTATTTAAGTAAGATCTAGTTATTATTTTAAATGCTTTAAGTTGATTCTAAAGTATATGTTAGTTCATAATTCTGTTATTTACGAATTATTGAAAGACGATTCAACTAATCCTTAGTTGATGAACGTGAATTCTAAATTACCCTTGTAAGCTTATCCAAACCAAACTTTCTTTGGTGCGGACTTGAACTCAAATTACTGAGTTGAACAACCCTTTTATTAGGGGAGGTTACTACGCATAGCGTTAAGATGTTTGTGCACAATACATGGTACGAAGGGCTGATCCCCCTAAGTACGAGTTAAGGTCCATAGTCTTATTGACTGTTAAAGGTTTAAATAGAAATATTTATAACCTAGGACAAGAGTTCAAAGGTCTTATGACACTCAGATAAATTCTATATTCGAATTTTAATGTTAATAGAGAATTATTATTCAATTATTTATTGTTGAAGTAAGCTAAGTTATTCAAATCTTTTTAAAGATATCTTTTTATATATATATTATTGTTAAACTCCAGTGAGCTGTGGTTTGCTCACTCTTGCATTAAATAACAATTTCAGCTAAGGTTGATAACACTGATGCTCCGTCTACGAGTAAGGGCAAGGGAAAGCAAAGCAAGTGAAGACTTATTTTTATTTATTTGAAATGATTGTAATAAGACTTTTATGTCATGTTTTTATTCCGCACTTTATTGTTTATGTCAAGGTTAGAATAACCCTGGGATTGATTTTTGAGAAGGTTGTAACCCTTGTTTTAAGGGAGATTTTATTATTTTGAATAAAGATTGTAATTTACTTTGACATATATTGGGTAGATGTTTGTTATAGTTAGAAAGTGAACACCAAATCATGTGGAAACGAAGTACCCAGATTTGGGGGTGTCACACTTAACATCAGAGTCTGTACCAAATCAATTTGGTTCGGGATAAATTCTCAAAGAGATGCTTGAATCTTCATAAACATTTGTCTAGCTGAATGAATTAGCTTAGACATATACCAATAATTCGAATATCAATCAAAACATGTATCTGACCAAATTTAATTGGCACTTAACTTTTCTTTAAAATTCTGAAAATCATTTATGACGTCATGATACAGCACTGTATTTACAGTCCGTTTGAGAATTTCGTCATTTTATGACTTTGTCATACTACATCGTACCATAGTGGACTGACGATCCTTAGATCACATCTAACACTAGATAATCCTGCATTAATAACTCCATTATTTTTATCATTTCTGCATCAAGTTCCATGATGCATCGATGATATATAAAATACATTTTGATATCTCAATTTTTTTTGTCTAGCCGAAATAATTAGCGTAGACTCTTCTTTAAACCGTTCAAAAATCATTGAAAATCATTTTTGATGTTATCATGCCGCAACTGGTAACAATGTGTTAGTGGTACAAAGCCCACTTCTATACAATTGTAACCATGTGTTACTGATAACAAAAATTCATTTTATTTCGAAAGACACATCAGTGCGAATTTAGCTTAATATCAAAAAATTAAAGTCTAGCACATCTAGAAGATTTGAAATACCTATGCTTCCACCATCAACTTCAATTTCTCTAATGATCAATTGTTTAATAATTCTATCTATTAAAAATCCTCAGTTCTCCATCCACAGCTTTCCTATACCCCATATAGTTCATCAAACTTATCACACGTTATAAGTTCAGGAACTTACCACAATAATATGAGTGTAGGAACTTATCCTAGCAATACGTAGTTCAAGAACCAATCAGGAACTGTCCATACACTTAGGGGTTCAAAAATATACCATACAAATATGAGTCACGAACTTACTATAAGTATGAGTTTTAAGAACTCGTACCTATTCTTATATTCTCTACCTATCTGTCATACACATGAGAAAAGAATCACCTTCTTAGCATACATATAGCGAATAGCGCGACATCGACATTTCAATGATTATCAGTGTAAGAAGCTAAGTGGTTGTCAAACCTAACACAATCCCCTGCCCATATAAGGAATTGGTCAACTCAGCCACTAATCAATACAGGAAGCTAAGCGGTTTGTTAGACCAAGGATAACTCCCTGCCCATACAAGGAATTATTCAACTCAACCACTATATCAATATAGGAAACTAAGTGGTTCTAAAACCAAGCATAAATTCCCCGCCCATAAAAGGAATCATACAACTTAGCTGCTAACATGAGTCCTCAATTAAAATCCCACATAATCTTAGTCTCCTCTTTGATTAATACGAATTTCATTTAATCCGTATATCATCCTTTTCAACTCTTTTGAGTTTACCTCGTACTATTTTATAGTACCATATTTTTATAGCAATTCTGCTATAAAGTCTTCAATCAATAGATTGATAATCTATTCTCATAGGACCTCATTAGATCACGTTGTGATAGTATCTTGCAATCGTGTTATATTACGATTCTTTTCTATCTCATGATCGTTTTATTTTACGATCTTCTTTCCCCTTAATCATATTATAATATGATTTTACACTTTTCATCTTATAAATTTTGTTTATTTATTATCACTTTTCATCTTTACTATTGGAGTCAGGTAACTCCAGATTCCTATCTTATAATTCTTCAAGATTCTTCTTTGAATCTTATTTATCATCTTCTTATCTTAATGCTGAATTTCCTGAATTCATCTCTTATCACTTCAACTCTATTTAAGTTTATTCATCATCCTCATCGTTGCAGTTATAGCCTAAGGTAATCATACCTAAGGTTTATAACCTACAGCTCTGATACCAACCTGTGACGCCCCCAAATCCGGGTACCTAGAACCTCGGATCTGGTACGTTATGGTACTTTATTATCATACATATTCTATCATCTAATGCGAAACTAATAAATATATATTATTTATTTCACATGATTCTATAACATTTTCCCAGGTTTTATTAACCTTAACTGAATATATACCTTCAACATTACAAAAGGTTTACATTATTTTGCATAACACTCTAATCTTGTCATTTGCTTGTGTCTCTATCTTTAATCTTGGAACATTCGTCTTAATCTGAAATGTGTTATCATGATATAGCAAGAGTGAGCAACTACTTTGCTCAGCAAATTTAAATACAATAAAGATATATCATGCTTGAAGAAAAGAGTATAGCTTTCTGAATTTTCAACAATATATAACAATTGTGAAAGATTGAGAATTAAATTTCAATAATTGAATGACTGAATCAATAATGTTGGGTGGTCAACACTGACCATTAATAAATTTAACTGAACCTTATGGTAATGAAGGTGATCAGCCTTTCATACCTGATGAACATATGCAATTTGCACTAAGTGCGAATCAATAATCAGAGATGTGGAATAATTATAAATAATTAAATCACTAGCATGCTTGAAACATAATAACTCGAGTTTGAGTTAGGAAACTTGCAATAAATGCGAATATTCAATAATAATCTTAGATGTGGAATAATCAACAATAATTATCCACTACCATGCTTGAACAATAATAACTCGAATTTGAGTTAGAGAACTTGCAATAAATGCGAATATTCAATAATAATCTTAGATGTGGAATAATCAACAATAATTATCCACTACCATGCTTGAACAATAATAACTCGAATTTGAGTTAGAGAACTTGCAATAAATGCGAATATTCAATAATAATCTTAGATGTGGAATAATCAACAATAATTATCCACTACCATGCTTGAACAATAATAACTCGAGTTTGAGTTAGAGACCTTGCAATAAATGCGAATATTCAATAATAATCTTAGATGTGGAATAATCAACAATAATTATCCACTACCATGCTTGAACAATAATAACTCGAGTTTGAGTTAGAGAACTTGCCTGTTCGACGAGCTACGGTTAGCTAGCTTTAATTAAAACTCTTTGAATGACCTAGCATTAATAATGTAGATCTATCAATTAGTACTGCGTATAATTATTCATCTATACACTTACTGGTGCTATTATTTAACAAATAATTCGATCACAACGTACATATTTATAGTGTACTATCATTAATCCTATAAGATATTTTATTGATCTTAGGTTAATGATTTAATAATTAATAAAGCTTTTCTTAGGTGATAAACACTTATTAGATCTTTAAATAATTTATTATAATTGTTTAATTAAGGAGTTATTTAAATTTCCTTTAATTGTTAACTCCCTCTTCATTTGATTACTATTTAATATTAATTAAATAGTAATTAATTAATTATCTTTAGTTATTATTTAATAATAAATAATAACCAATTATAACTCCTCATTATTTAATGTTAATTAAATAATAGATAATTAAATTATTATTTGTCTTTAATAATAATTAATTAATTCATTATCCTTGAATAATAGATAATTGATTTATTTACTTCATTAGTCTTTCATTATTCCTTATTATTATTTAAAGAATAATTAATTAACATTCATCCTTATTTATTATTAAATAATAAATAATTAATTCACTTAGTAAATTTTTAATTATTCTTTCTTATTAATATAAGAATAATTAATTATTACTTGTTCTTATTTATTATTTAATGTTAGTTAAATAATAAATAATTATTTATATAACTTTTATGTCAATGTAAGTAAGTAATTACTTTATTATTACTTAATCTTATTTAAATATTCTTTGATCATTATTTAATATTAATTAAATAATAATTAATTAATTATTTAAATCTAATTATTATTTAATCTTAATTAAATAATAAATAGTTATTTTATTAACACTAACTTTACTTAATTATTACTTAATATTATTTAAATAATAAATAAATAGTTAATTACATTTAACTTTATATGTAATTAGCTTACTTGCTCATTAGTTGCTTTAAAAGTTATTTATTATAATTATTCATTTTCCATTCAATCTCTATTCTTACTATAATTTTCGTCCAAATTTCAGATTTGGAATTCTTCACGGAAACGCTTGTAGAACAAAGTCTACAACTCGGATTTAGATTTTGTCAGAGGTGTTGGATTCTTATCTTCCTGAACTACAGTTTCCATTTATCAAACATCAAATTTTGATCTATCTAGGTCCCGAAAATCAGGATTAAAGTGACTAATCAGCAAAGATGTTTACAACAGTTGGTTCGTTTTTCAGATTTGGGTCCTTTACGGAAACGCTTGTAACTCGAGATCTACATCTCGGATTTAAGTCCAATTGGTATCGTTGGATTTGTATTTTCCCGAAATATAATTTTCATATATCAAACACTAAATTTGAGTCTGGTTTAGTTACCGAAAATAGCCTAGAAGTGGCTGATCAGTAGCATAATTCCAACAGTTGGGTAGTTTGGGATTAAACTCATAACTTGCTCATTTTTAATCATATTTGAGTTATTCCAAATGGGTTTTGCCCTTAGCTCATGTATCTAGCATACCAAGAAAAAATAATCTCAAATATCACTTATAAATTTCAATATGCACATGCTATAGCACACTAGTTAGATAAAAATTTCCCAAAAAATCCATCTAACTTCCTTTTTTAAAATTTTGTCATATGAACTCATACAAATCCACAAGTTCAACTTATTAAACTCAAGATCTAGCATTCTAACATGATATTAACCATATACAACATGCATCCCAAGAATCTAACATAGAATACATAGAGCATGCATGCATAAGCTTTTTTTTCTCTACCCATTTTGTACAAATCTCTCTTTTCTTTCTTTTGATCTAACTTTCAACTTTAAAAATGTTTTGATCCTCATATAAAACACTTATACTCATATAGATGAAGAGTCTTTAAAGATCAAAAATAAGGCTCCTTGTTTCATCAAAATCTAACAAAATAAGTAATCTTAACTTGCAATTTTTGAGAATCATTATATAGTTCTTCTTGCTATTCTTCTTATTCTTCCAAAGTAGCTTAGATACTTAGCATGCATGAAGATCAAAGCTCTCCTTTCCTCCTTGTAGTGGCCGAAATGGCTCTCCCTCTCTCTCTATAGTTTCTTTTTTTCTTTTGCTAAGGAGTTTGGAAGTGTAAGGAATAAAATGAAGTAAGTGGAGTAAGTATGATTAAGTGTGTAAATATTCCCTCCTCCACTACTTCTCTCTCTTAATCATTCTAATGGTTGCTTGTACACTTAACCATAAGTGTTGGACATGCTAAGAGAGTGACACATGGCTTAGTTGGTTGATTTAGTAGATTTTAACCAAGATTTTGGATAAGCTCAATAAAATTGCTATCTCTCCCCATAATACCCCCATAGGGTCGGCCATGTTCCTCCTCTTCTCTCTTTATAGATTTATTTTTCTTGTATTATTTACTTACTTTAATAACTAAAAAGTCCCTCACTCAACGGACCAAGATTTGGGCCTCTTTAATTAATGCTTGGGCTCATATGATTATTTTGGGCCACTAGTAGTCAAATTCATTTATACTATACTTGGGCTACTATTTATTTCTCTACATGTTGGGCTAAGTTAATTAATTTACCTAATGACATTCAAGTCCACCTCCAATAAAATAAGTGGGCTTGATTATTAATCCAATTGGGCTAGTCCACAAGTATTATATACTACTTGGACTATTACACATTCCCATAAATCAATCATAATACTTTATTTGCATAACCCAACTAGACTTGCCATATACAAGTAAACTAAATATGTCGTTAGGGTTCAATAATTCCCTACACTTGGTGGGCTTAGTTGGGCCACCTTATATAATGTGTTGGGCTCTCTAATTAATTTCTTGGGCTATGAACATTATCACATTCCAACACTCTTAATTATATCCTACCCTAATTATTTAATTAGGGTTTTCATTTCCCACGTTTGAAAATAAATTCCTTTCTCAAGCCTCTTTAATTTCATATCCCAATTAGACTTGGTTATAAAATTAATTATTTGAGATATATAAAATAAATCTCTACTGTTAGTATATATTTTACATACTAACATTCTCTTCTATTATAACCCTTAGGTTATTTAAATATCATACCTAATATATATATTAGGTTACATAACTTTATTCTTAATTCTCTCTTTATATACAAAATAAATGAATTCACATCATATAATGTATATTTATCTAATCACATATATAGTTCACATAAATCATAACATATTCCACCTCTAACTCCAATTTTGACTTTTCTCCATAAAAGTCAATTGTTGGCTTTGACCAAAAAGTCAGCCCTTACACATTTTGTGTTACTGTCATTTCTGACTAAATTTAACGTTCAGGACGCAACCGAGCAGTCCGTGCTTCAAAATTCTATCTCTAACTCAAATTTTGAGTTTTAACTTACTCCCTTATCATTGCTAATTATATTAGCTAATGATTTTATACTCATTCATATTCTTATTTGCCAATCAAGGCCAACATTCAAGCTATGCTAATTACTAACATAGTTTTAACTTATTCTCATATCCTTAACCTAAGTCATCATTCTTCCTGCTAGAATATATAGCACATTTTTAAGTATATATATATATACATATAATCATTGTCGTTTAATCTCATAGCATCTTTTCATGTGAATTTTAATTAATAAAATTTCTATAAGCATCATTATAACATTTCTTACACTATTCAGTTTACATCAACTTTCTAGGTATCGTAATACCTTAGTCTTAACATTTTTCACACCATTTCTAGGGTTTTGAAATTTTGTAACCCATATTTTATCTATTCTCATTCAAATACGAAACCATATAGATTTTATTTAAAAATTTTAAATAAATCCTCAAATTCTCATCAAGGTTTTATTCTTTAACCTTTATTCTAATCATTTAAGATTTTACATTTTTGAGTTATCATATTAATGAGCTTGCTAGGTTCGCCACATATCAAGTACACACGGATGAGAGAAAAGCAAGGAGGTTTGAACAGGGACTGAAGCCCTGGTTATATAGTAAGGTGTCGATGTTCTAGCTGAACACCTTTGTTGAAGTGTTAGAGAAGGCCATCCTCGCTGAGGGTGGGAGCGATGCTGTAACCAAGTACAACCAAGATCAGAAGAAGAAGAAGAGTGAAGGAGAAAGTGTTAAGGCTAATGGTAGCAACGCGGGTGGAAGCAATAATCAGAAAAGGAGGTGGAATGACAACACACAGACTGGAAATCAGCAAGGAAACCAGAAAAAGAGGGTTGAAGGGTGCGCGACCTGCGAGAAAAACCATCTGGGGGTCTGTATGAAAGGTAAAAGAGTTTGCTACAAAGAGAGTAAACTACCTTTTTTGGTACGTTAGGTGATCAACCTATTGTACAACCCCATTTGGAGGTGTGTTCTCCTTAGACTTATGTATTCGGATTCCGCACCAAAATAATTTGGTTTGGAATAACTTCTCAAAGAAAGATCGATTTCTTTTAAACATGAGATACCATTTGTCTAGCCAAATAAAATAGCTTAGACCATATCAATAATTTAGATCTCAACCTTAACCATTCGTCTAGTCAAATCAATTAACATTGACTACTTTAAATTCTTTCATCATCACTCAAAATGTTTAATGACATCATGATACCGCACACTCTAGGTACGTTGAGGACTTCGTCATTTTATGACTTTGTCATACTACATATTACAATAGTGGTTTGATGATCTCACGATCACATCCAACACTAGGTTTAATGCATTGATAACTCCATTTTTTTACAATCTATGCATCAAATGCACTGATGATATAAAATTCATTTTGATATTTCAAATCAAACTCTGTCTAGCCGAAATGATTAGCATAAACATACAAAGAATAGTTCCTTTTTAAAATCCATTAGTTTCCAAAAGTTGAAACTAATATTTCCTTTCCAAAAACATACAATCCGCACGATGTCAATAACATCGAAATCTAGTATAGCTAGAAGACTTGGAAGTTTCTACTTCCTTCTTCTTCCTTCATTGTCATACTTGCGACAATCTTAACTTCTTCTAGCACCTTCAATGCTACTTATACTGAAAATAACTTATTTTCAGTCTAAACATTCCTATACCATAGTATATTTCATCAACTTACCACACTTTCTGTGTTTAGGTACTTTCCACAACCATATGTGTTTAAGAACTTATTTTCGCAGTATGTAATCCTAAGAACAAATCAAGGACTATCCATATGCTCAGGGCTCAGAAACATAGCATGTAACTATGAGTCACAAACTTTTCGTAAGTATGAGTTTCAAGAACTCGCACCTACCTTAATACATTCTACTATCCAATATACACATGAGAAAAGATTCACCTTCTCGCCATATACATATTGATAGCGCGACATTACTATTCCAATGATTATCACTATAATAGACTGAGTGGTTGTTACACCAAAGTATAAACCTTTGCCCATAACAAAAGTTCATACAACTCAACTATCACATGAGTCCTCAATTAAAATTTACAACCTTCTGACTTTCTCTTTGACTTAATATGAATTTCTTTTAATTCGTATACCTTACAACTCTTCTGAGTTCTTCTCCTCGTACTACTTTGTAGTACCATTTTCATTATAGCACTTAGCCTCATCCATCGCTTAACAGAAACTCTGTTATTATAATTTAATATGATCACATCGTGATCTTGTTCCTTAATCATTTAACTCAATGATTTTCTTATCCTTCTCTCTCAGAGTATAGCCCAAGGTATTCATACCTAAGGTTTATAACCTATCGGCTTTGATACCAACTTGTGACGACCTAAAATCTGGCTTATCTTCACACCCGAATTTTGTACATCATGAGCACGTACATCATTATACCATAAAGAATAATTTCGTATCTATTCAATTCCCAGGTTCTATTACCTTATAAATCTTTCTTTCATTACAAATAATGATAATAACATTATTTCATATCATCTTACAAGTGTGACTTAACTAGTTATTTATCTACATAATAGTTTAACCAACTATTCTACAAGTCCTGGCTTGATCTTCACGCTCATTCATACGAAGAATGACACTTCATCTTGTGACGCTAATGGTACTTGCAATCATAGCACCTTACGACAGTAGGACATTGATCAGCTTGATCTTCACATGATTCTTTAATACATACTCTTGTCGTTCGTTGAAAATATTTTTATTTCAAGCAAGTGTGAGCATTCAATTGTCCAGAAAGTCATAGCAGTTGAATAACAACCAAAGCAAGAATCAAAATTCTTTTAAGACTTTAATAACCGAATAATGGTTATGAAGCAGCTTGAATAATAGGAATACGTTCTGATTCCTATCATTTTAAAACATACATCTCATTTCCTTTGTCATACTTTCATTATGTCTGGCTAGTATCATTAGGATAGACTTAGCGAGAACAGTTCATAAACAAACTGCACTCTTTCACATTAAACAGTTCAATCATAGAAACACCGATGTGTTAACATTTTGGCATAAGGCCTTATACATTCTATCACCTTATACAAATATCACACACTTGTACATAGGTAAAACTTCCCAAGTTCAACATCTGGGAAAGTTTAAGAAATAAGCATTCATATGAAAATGAATGAAATTAGCAAACTTGCCTTTGCACAGCTATCGCTTACGGTTTACGCTGAACTGCTCATCAAAATTCATATGCATCACATAAGGAATAACACATACCAATTAGTCAATTACTTGACTTATGCATTGGTTTAAACTTCACTTTAATTTTTATGGTTCGCGTTCTTGTAATCTAAGTTTATGCGACTAATCTCCATATTCATTTCTTCTTTTCTTTCAATCGCATTATACTTAGCACACATCGAGTCTCTAACAGTATTCAATATAATACACTAAGTGGTTTTCCACAAACAACCAACAAACTAGTTTCTCGTCTCGTCTACACTGTCTTTCACAGTGAGTTAAATCGGTCGCTAGTTCATATTAGCTGTCGCTCTTTGACGGAATCGTTTAGCCCAAATACTATATCTCTACCATTATAGACTACGATCGCATTACAATTTAGACTTAACTTATTTGAATCCCAAGTGTTGAGCATATAAAAGCTCTTCACTGGCTTTTCCCCTGCACACCGGCGCTGGTTCCCTTTGGTTTGGCCGCGCTGCGGCGCCCCACCTGCAGTGGCCAACCTCTTATACTGGCGCTGCAGCGCCATCATTTACACTTAAAAAGCCCCACTAAGGCACTGCACCTGCAGAGAGTTTCTCCCGGGCAGGCGCTGCGGCGCCAGCTCCTTAGGCATGGGCATCGCCAGACCTCAGCCTTAGAAAAATTTTTAAACTTTGAACTTTCCGAGCTCGTAACACAATCGTTATAACTCAAAATTGGCTAGTTCCAAAGCCATTAGTTCACATATCACATGTTCATCCAGTCAGAATTCATTTCTAAATCTGTTGATGAGAAATTCGCCATTTCGTCCATTTTTACAAGTTTGTTAAACGTTCGTGAACGTTCGGCGCTTAATTTTTTGTTTGAAATCTGAATTCGTTCGTTCTTGCTTTCGCAAGTCTTATTTACCTAACTCTACGATACGCCATTGAAAACCAAGGTTTTTGAGTTAAATGACATCTTTTAACTTTCATTCTGGGAAAATTTACGATTCGACGATTAATTTCTAATCTCGTAAACTTCGCCATAACTTTGTTACTCCATATTTTTAGTTCACACCAAATGGAATCAATCCATTGGTTATTCATCTATGATTCTAACCATCATAAACATCTAAGTTTTAATGGTTTTCTTCTTTAAGTTCCTTAACCATTCCATTATGGTTTTAACTCATTTCTTCACTAACTTCTTAACCATTCCATTATGGTTTTACTTTTTCTTGGTTATTAGTGTTTTAAAGTTCACTAACATCCACCTTATTACTTCTTATAATTCATGCACCACCAATTATCACTTCTCTATTAATTTAAGAATTGAAGGAAGATGAAAATTCAAGGTTTAAACATTTATACCTTTTAGTGTTCTTGAGTTCTTAACTTTGTTCTCGACAAAAGTCTTACATAGCTTCCTTTGTTTCTTGATTGCTTGTCATAAGCTCTTCCTCCTCTCTTCTCTTCTCTCTTAATATTGGTTGGTGATTTCACAAACTCACAAATGAACCACCAACCTTCTCTTATTCTCACCCATAAGTTCGATCCACGGGTTTGGTTATTAGTATTAATTCAAATTGGACACATTTACTTCGTATAAAATTCGTATTATACGTTGTATTAATTCTCTTATTCTCTTCGTACTATAGTCGTATAATAACTACTATTATACTCGTATTCGTTATGTATAATAATTGTTATTATTACACTTAACCATTTCCTTCTGCGATTTCACTTTCCCTAACCCTTAGGGTTTCAACACATGAATAGTGCCTATTTTGTCCTTTTCTCAGAAATATTTTTATTCCCGAAAATCCTTTATTTTCGTCTTGAAAATTCTTACTCGTTCATTTTAGCTCGTAGCCAGAATCCTCCCGGTTTCTAGTCATCCTATGTCATAGAATGACTAATAAACACATAACACATAATATAATTAATACAAATTCATTTTATTAATTATTAATTCTTTAAACTTAACTTCTGGACAATCCAATTTGTGACAAACAAGATTTTTGTAATTTATTTTGAATATTTATTGAATTAAATAAATATTTTTTGATGATTTAATTATTGAGTTAAATAATTAATTGATGAATTTATGGTAGATTAATTTAATTATATGTGTCACATTAGTTAAATTAATGTGGTGAATTTTTATATTCAAAGTATGTATTTAATTGAGCTTATTTGATTAATATATTAATTAATAAGCATAATGTTATTCTAATTAATTTATTAATTAATTAGAGATTTATGATTAGACATAATTAATAAATAAGAATTTTAATTATGTGACTATGTGATTTAATGTAGATTTATGCTATTTTATTTAATTGATTTAAATAGCATTATTTGATTTAATTGGGTGTGACATTAATTAACTATATTATAATAAATTAATTAAAATAAATGAGAAGGGATTCCTTAAGCTAGCCAAACAAGGCCTTAAGGGGAGTTGGTCAGTTAACCCACTAAGGGACCAACTGACAACCACTCACCCATTATATATTATACGTATTATACTTATATACATATATACTATATCAATTTATATATTCATATCAGAGGAAATAAAACTTAAAGAATCAGAGAGAATTTTGAGAGAAAAGATTGAAGAAGAAGAATTTGAAAAGTTTATATCATCATCCTTGAATCATCTTCACAAACTAGCAAGGGTAATTCCTTCTCCTAAGTTTTTAAATTCAAGTTCTTAAAGTTTTCCATTAACGTATGTTAGATTCTCTGTGAATAACTAATTTGATAATTAATGTATGATATGATTTTATATGTGTTATTGTATGATCATAACATGTTGTATATCATGTATGCATGATTTAGTGCGATTAAATCCATGTGGTTATGCTTAATTTGATTTTTCAAAAGTTACAGAGTGTAAAAATTGTACATATGGCCCATATGGCCCTTACGTACAAAATTTACACACCTTATGCGTTTATTTAACTTAAATTAACACTTGAATGTGATTGTGTACATTTAAACGAACAAAATAGAAGTTAAACGAATGGATTCGGTGTTATAACGAATCCGTAACGTTGAATTCTTGTTTTCTTTCAAAACTTTATAAAATGTTGAAAATAGTGAAATTAAATGTTGTGATTTGTGTAATTCCGTGATTTAAAGTGTTAAAAGCATGCTTAGAACATGGTATGATGTTTCTGTAAATTCTATATCTTATGGGTAGCCTTAAATTCATTACGTTAGTTTAATTTGGATTTATTTGGGTTGCTCTGTGTGTCATTCGCGAACTGGAAATCTGGGTCTGCGTTGCCGCGCGACCGCGCTGGTCCCAAGGGTAACTGGCGCGCGGCCGCGCCCCTTGCAGAAATTTGAAATTTTTTTTTTGCTAAGTGTTCGTGTGTTCTAAGAGGTGGTTTAAAACCTATTGTAATGAACATAAAGACATGATTAAACATATAATAAGAGGTTAATAACTTATATTACGTGAGTAATTAATAAGTTAATTACATGACTTGAATCGTTAATTGTATAGTCCAATAACGTGCTCAAGACCGATGTGTGTGATTCGATACGTATATCGAGTTATTGATTAATTTGTATTGTGAACGTATTGATGTGTAGGGTTTAATAAAGAACGTGAATTATAATTGTAGCTTGTGCAAGAGGCAAGTATCCTATCCCTAACTTATTGATTTAGCAAGTTCCCTAAATTCTAATTTATTCATTTATTAAGCCTTAGACTTGTGTTTCTATATCGAGTAAGCTCGTGTTTTTAATTGTTCAAGTTCGAAATTCATATTACATATTGTAACTCTTTTAAAAGCATGATTCAGTGATACAATACTTATTCGATTGTATACTCTTGAGATTTATTATTCAAGTTGAATATCGATGTTATTGTTGAACCTTATAGGACTAGTGAACCCTTATTGATTCGACTAGTCCATAGTTGATGAACGTTCTAAATTCCAAAATACTTATTGAGCTTATCCAAACCAAACTTCCTTTGGTGCGGACTCTGATGTCAAAACTGAGATGAACAACCCTGTAAAAGGGGATTATTTACGCTTTAGCGTTGAGATATTGTGCACAATATGGTACTAAGGGCTGATCCCCCTAAGTACGAGAAGTAGAGTCCATAGTCTTATGACTGTTAAAGGTTTTAAGTATAAACACTTTACAACCTAGGACATAGTTCAAGGTCTTATGACCCTCAGATGATATTTTGATTCCTGTTATTTATCCTCGAGTCAAAAGTTGAGTTTCTTTATTCAGATGTCCTTGATTCACTCGCATGTTATTATATTGTTGTCATATTATTATACTTGTGGGCAACCGTGCTCACTCTTGCGTAATAATAACATTGCAGTTAAGAACGAAAGGTCTGACGAGCCTTCTACTAGCAAAGGCAAGGGCAAAGTCAACAAGTGATGAAGACTTGTTGTTTATTTTATGTGTTTATGTTTCAGACTTATGTTAAAGTTGTGTAAAACTTATTTAATTATTTATATTTCCGCATTTGATATTTAAGGTTAAGTACGACCTGGGATTAATGTATTTCTTTTCAGATGTTGTAACCCCATAAGGGGAGGATTATTTCTATTTATTTCATGGTTTGCATTTACTATGGGTAGATAGATAGATGATATTTGTACAGTGAACACCAAGTCCCGTGGAAATTGAAGTACCCGGATTTGGGGGTGTCACAGGTTGGTATCAGAGCTGTAGGTTATGAACCTTAGGTGGGGAAAAACCTTAGGATAGTAGCCTTTTTAGAGATCGAGAACATAGTAATGATAACTCTTATCGAGTTCTAAGAAAGATAATAACTTACCTTATGTGCTACGTGCTTATACTTATATATTCGAGTCTCGATTAGCATCACGTAATTACTAAAACTTAAAATTTTATTTGTCAGGATGACGAATGCTGGAGAACCTAGTCAGTCCAGGGACCTTGTACCCCTAGAGGCTAGAGAGGAGGAGCCCCGAGATATCCACGTAGTTTGGGAGCAGTTAGTCCAACGAGAGCCATCACCCTTGATCACAGTCATTGGTCAGGAGATTGTGCCGGTGTCTAATTCAGAGGAGGACTCTGAGGAAGACCCTGAGGAGATTGAAGTTCAGGCTGAGGCAGCTGAAGAGGAGGAGGAAGACCCTGAAGAGTTCCCGCCGAGCTCTATCAGTGCTGAGATGTATGACGAGCTGTATGACCGTAACATAGAGTTACGTGATACTGTTCAGGAGCTGAGGGAGACTGTTCAGGAGCTGAGGGAGCGGTCGGTTACTCAACAGTCTACCATCGAGCTGAGGGATGGAGAGGTTGAGGCTCTTCACACACGTTTGGGAAATGTAGAGTGGAATTTGGCTCACGAGAAGGGCCAAACCGAGCAGAAGTCAGAGGAAATTGAGGAATTGAAGAATGAACTAAAAGAGAAATCAGCAAGGCTGGCCATAGCAGAGGAGGCTTGGGTAAGGGAATCACGACGAGCAGATCTCGCAGAAGATAATTGTCGGGCGAAGAAGGCCAAGCTTGAAGAGACGTACTCTATACTTCAGTATGCAATTGACGAGGCCCAGGATCGGGTTATGAGGTACCCAATTCAGTTTGAAGGACTACCGTCGTACATGCTAGATCGCAGGACGATGTCTCGGATTATGGAAGAAGAGCGTGGCAAAGCTGTTCGTCGCCTTAATGGGCAGTGATAGGAACATTTGATTTTGTGAAACCTATCTGGTAGTTAATAATGTAAATTCCAATGTGTTTATAAACAGAGGAATATTTTATGTTTTAAATCCTGTAGATTCTTTATCTCAGGATAGTTGATGTAAATAGCAGTGATGCTATCGTATTATGTTAAAACTTTTGATTTAGTAATATATCAGAGTTTATTTGAGATAATGTGTTGACTGATTGTGTCTAAATGTTTAAGTTAAGCCTTAGATATTTAAAAGATTGAATAAAGTTCTAATACGCGTATTTCTTAACAGTAAAATGCCGCCAAGGAGACGATCTAACCGTCAACAGGCCCAAGAAGGGTCAACTAACAACAACAACGACGCCAATGCTAACCCCGTTCAGCAGTTGGCGAACTTACTTGCTGGAGCGCTTAACAACCAACCTCAAGCTCCACCGACCACAACGTTCAAGGACTTCAAGGCGGTGGGACCGCCAGAGTTTAAAGGCACCATGAACCCGATAGAAGCTCAAACCTGGGTCATGGAGATGGAAAAAGTTTTTGACGTCGCCAGAGTCAGAGAGGACCAGAAAACCGCCTATGCAACGTTCATGCTGAAATCTGAGGCCAGCTATTGGTGGCAAGCGAATAAGGTCCGGGGAGGTGAAGGTGTGATTACCTGGGAGAGGTTCAAGGAGATGTTCTTCGAGATGTACTTTCCGACCAGCTCGCAGAATCAAATGGAGGTCCAGTTCTTGGAACTGAAACAGGGAAATATGTCCGTACCAGAATATGCGGCGAAATTCAATGAGTTGGCTAGGTTTGCCACGTATCAAGTGCACACCGATCAGAGGAAGGCAAGGAGGTTTGAACAGGGCCTGAAGCCCTGGTTGTATAGCAAAGTGTCAATGTTCCAATTGAACACTTTTGCTGGGGTGTTGGAGAAGGCCATTCTCGCTGAAGGCGGGAGTGATGCAGTTACAAAGTATAACCAAGATCAGAAAAAGAAGAAGAGTGAAGGTGAAGGAATTAACAAGGCTAGTGGTAGCAACACGGGAGGGAGTAATAATCAGAAGAGGAGGTGGAATGATAACTCATCGACTGGGAATCAGCAAGGTGGTCAGAAAAAGAGGATCGAAGCTTGTTCGACCTGCGGGAAAGCTCACCTGGGGGTCTGTATGAAGGGAAAACGAGTATGTTATAATTGTGGTCAGGAAGGCCACATAGCACCTAACTGTCCGAACCCAAAGAAGGGCGCTTGCTTCACTTGCGGCTCAAAGGACCATCTGGCAAGGGACTGTCCCAAGAAGGGATCTGGAAGGGAAGGATCAGGTGGAAACAGGGGAAACAGCGGTGGAAGTGCTTTAACTATCACGGGACCAACCGCAACCAACCGACCAACCGCCAGGACCTTCAACATGACCGTGCAGGATGCTGTGCAGTCTCGCGATGTGGTGTCAGGTATCATTCCGATCAATAAAGTTAATGCTTATGTACTATTTGATTCGGGTGCTACTTGTTCATTTATATCCGATGACTTTGCTAAGAACTTAGAACTTCCTATGGACGAGTTAGAATACCCCATGAATATAGAGATTGCGAATAGAGAAGTAATCCCTGTTAAGTATGTACACAAGAACTGTAGAGTAGATATTAAGGGTAACATTATGAACGTAAATCTTATCCCGATTAGACTTGGGGAATTCGATGTTATTCTGGGAATGGATTGGCTAGTCAATTATGGGGCTGTAATTGATTGCCAGAGGAAGTGTATCAACCTTATGACCCCGTCAAAGGTTGTGTTTTATGGCAGTAAATCGCCTAGACAAGCGAGTTGTCTGACGATGATGCAGGCCAGGAAGTTGTTAAGACAAGGCTGTGTAGGATATTTAGCCTACATAGTCGATAGTCGTAAAGAAAATTCGAAATTAGAAGATATACCAGTCGTGAGGGACTTCTTAGACGTATTTCCGGATGATCTGCCAGGACTTCCGCCAGACAGAGAGGTTGAGTTTGTGATCGATTTGGCGCCAGGGACGGCCCCAATATCGAAGGCACCATACCGGATGGCTCCGGTAGAGATGAAAGAGTTAATGGTACAACTACAAGAGTTACTGGACAAGAAGTACATCCAACCGAGCGTATCGCCGTGGGGAGCGCCGGTGTTATTTGTGAAGAAGAAGGACGGGACGATGCGACTTTGCATCGACTACAGAGAACTGAATAAGGTCACAATTAAGAATAGATATCCATTACCGAGGATCGACGATCTGTTCGACCAATTGAAGGGTGCAAGGTACTTTTCAAAGATAGACTTGAGGAGTGGCTATCATCAGCTGAAGGTGAGGCCAGAGGATGTTCCAAAGACAGCATTTAGGACTCGATATGGTCACTACGAATTTTTGGTAATGTCATTTGGTCTAACGAATGCTCCTGCAGCATTCATGGGCTTAATGAATGGAGTGTTCAAGCCGTTTTTGGACAAATTCGTGGTGGTCTTTATCGACGATATTTTGGTATACTCGAAGACCAAGGAAGAACATGTAGAACATATGAAGTTAACATTAGAGGCGTTGAGAAGAGAGAAGTTGTACGCCAAATTTTCTAAATGTGAATTCTGGATTGAAAGAGTGCAATTTCTTGGACATGTGATCGACAAGGACGGAATTTCGATAGATCCCTCTAAAGTCGAAGCTGTGATGAACTGGGATCTGCCGAAAACACCGTCGGAAGTGAGGAGTTTTCTTGGATTGGCGGGTTATTATAGAAGATTTATTCAGGACTTTTCCAAGATCGCAACTCCGCTGACAAATTTGACTAGAAAATCGGTGAAATTCGTTTGGACAGAGAAGTGTGAGGAAAGTTTCCAAGAGCTCAAGAGGAGGTTGAGTTCAGCACCTGTGTTATCCCTTCCGGACGACACAGGCAATTTTGTGGTTTATAGTGATGCGTCGCATAAAGGACTTGGCTGTGTGCTTATGCAAAACGGCAGGGTCATTGCGTATGCGTCACGACAATTGAAAGACTATGAGAAGGGGTATCCGACCCATGACTTGGAGTTAGCTGCCGTGGTATTTGCTTTAAAAATTTGGAGACACTATCTCTATGGGGAGAAGTGTGAAATATATACAGACCACAAGAGTCTGAAATATATCTTTACACAGAAGGACTTGAATATGCGCCAGAGAAGGTGGCTGGAGTTAATTAAGGACTATGACTGTGAAATCTTATACCATCCGGGTAAGGCTAATGTGGTTGCCGACGCCTTAAGCAGAAAGGGTCGGGAGAAATTGATGATGTTGACTACTCAGGAGGAACTAATTTCAGCAATGGAAAAGCTGAAATTGGAAGTGAAGTATTCGATGGAGATTGACAAGAAGTTGTTTCAGATTCAAGCTGGTACAACCCTATTGGATAAAGTTAAGGAAGCTCAACTTCAGGACGAAGAATGTGAGAAGGTTAAGAAAAAGATATCTGAAGGAACCGAACCGAGATTCAAGATAGACAGTGAGGGACTACTGAGATTTGAGAATAGAGTTCGGGTACCGTCAGTGCCAGAGATTAAGGATGACATTTTGAGAGAGGCTCATAGCTCACGGTATTCAATTCACCCCGGTAGTACCAAGATGTACCAGGATCTTCGACAGCACTTCTGGTGGCCGAATTTGAAACGAGATGTTGCTGAGTGTGTTGCAAAGTGTCTAACCTGTCAGAAAGTGAAAGCAGAACATCAGAGACCAAGTGGTTTGCTACAACCCCTGGAAATCCCAGAATGGAAATGGGAACACATTACGATGGATTTCGTGGTTGGCCTTCCGACGACTCAGAAAGGCTACGACGCAGTATGGGTTATCGTTGACCGACTGACGAAATCCGCACACTTCCTTCCGATTAAAATCAGATTCAACTTAGACCAGTTGGCAAGGCTATATGTGAAAGAGATTGTTTCGAGGCACGGAGTTCCGGTGTCAATTGTTTCCGACAGAGATCCGCGTTTCACATCGAACTTCTGGAAGCGACTACAAGAATGCATGGGGACACAGTTGAGAATGAGTACGGCTTATCACCCTCAGACAGATGGGCAGAGTGAAAGAACGATCCAGACATTGGAAGATATGTTGAGAGCATGCATCATGGATTTTAAAGGAAATTGGGATGATCACCTACCGCTTGTGGAATTCGGTTACAACAACAGTTACCACGCTAGTATTGGCATGCCGCCTTACGAAGCGTTGTACGGAAGAAAATGCAGAACCCCGCTATACTGGGATGAAGTTGGCGAGAGACAACTATTAGGTCCAGAACTGGTACAGCAGACAGCAGAGATAGTCAAAGTGATCAGAACAAGACTGGTAGCAGCTCAGGATAGGCAGAAGAAATACGCCGATCCACACCGTAAGAACGTTGAGTTTGAATCGGGTAGCTATGTGTTCTTGAAAGTCTCTCCCTGGAAGGGGAAGATCAGATTCGGTAAGAAGGGAAAATTGAGCCCAAGGTTCATTGGACCCTTTGAAGTACTGCGAAGGATTGGAGAAGTCGCGTATGAGGTAGCCTTACCTCCGGCGCTTGAGAATGTCCACAACGTCTTTCATGTGTCAGTTTTACGCCCCTACAAACCCGATTACAAACATGTGATTGAATATGAACCCCTACATTTTGAGAAAGACTTATCCTATGAAGAAATTCCTGTTCAGATTGTTGACAGGAAAGAGCAAGTCCTCAGAAATAAAATTATACCTTCTGTTAAGGTAATTTGGAGGAACCACAATGCTGAAGAAGCTACGTGGGAACTCGAAGAGCATATGATGAAGAATTACCCAGATTTATTTACTTAATTTTTTTGTTTATGCGATTCTGGGGACAGAATCTTTGTAAGGGGGGGGAGAATGTAACGGGACGAAATTTAATTGAACCGTGATTCTGGGGACAGAATCCTTTTAAGGGGGGAAAGATGTGACAAACAAGATTTTTGTAATTTATTTTGAATATTTATTGAATTAAATAAATATTTTTGATGATTTAATTATTGAGTTAAATAATTAATTGATGAATTTATGGTAGATTAATTTAATTATATGTGTCACATTAGTTAAATTAATGTGGTGAATTTTTATATTCAAAGTATGTATTTAATTGAGCTTATTTGATTAATATATTAATTAATAAGCATAATGTTATTCTAATTAATTTATTAATTAATTAGAGATTTATGATTAGACATAATTAATAAATAAGAATTTTAATTATGTGACTATGTGATTTAATGTAGATTTATGCTATTTTATTTAATTGATTTAAATAGCATTATTTGATTTAATTGGGTGTGACATTAATTAACTATATTATAATAAATTAATTAAAATAAATGAGAAGGGATTCCTTAAGCTAGCCAAACAAGGCCTTAAGGGGAGTTGGTCAGTTAACCCACTAAGGGACCAACTGACAACCACTCACCCATTATATATTATACGTATTATACTTATATACATATATACTATATCAATTTATATATTCATATCAGAGGAAATAAAACTTAAAGAATCAGAGAGAATTTTGAGAGAAAAGATTGAAGAAGAAGAATTTGAAAAGTTTATATCATCATCCTTGAATCATCTTCACAAACTAGCAAGGGTAATTCCTTCTCCTAAGTTTTTAAATTCAAGTTCTTAAAGTTTTCCATTAACGTATGTTAGATTCTCTGTGAATAACTAATTTGATAATTAATGTATGATATGATTTTATATGTGTTATTGTATGATCATAACATGTTGTATATCATGTATGCATGATTTAGTGCGATTAAATCCATGTGGTTATGCTTAATTTGATTTTTCAAAAGTTACAGAGTGTAAAAATTGTACATATGGCCCATATGGCCCTTACGTACAAAATTTACACACCTTATGCGTTTATTTAACTTAAATTAACACTTGAATGTGATTGTGTACATTTAAACGAACAAAATAGAAGTTAAACGAATGGATTCGGTGTTATAACGAATCCGTAACGTTGAATTCTTGTTTTCTTTCAAAACTTTATAAAATGTTGAAAATAGTGAAATTAAATGTTGTGATTTGTGTAATTCCGTGATTTAAAGTGTTAAAAGCATGCTTAGAACATGGTATGATGTTTCTGTAAATTCTATATCTTATGGGTAGCCTTAAATTCATTACGTTAGTTTAATTTGGATTTATTTGGGTTGCTCTGTGTGTCATTCGCGAACTGGAAATCTGGGTCTGCGTTGCCGCGCGACCGCGCTGGTCCCAAGGGTAACTGGCGCGCGGCCGCGCCCCTTGCAGAAATTTGAAATTTTTTTTTTGCTAAGTGTTCGTGTGTTCTAAGAGGTGGTTTAAAACCTAATGTAATGAACATAAAGACATGATTAAACATATAATAAGAGGTTAATAACTTATATTACGTGAGTAATTAATAAGTTAATTACATGACTTGAATCGTTAATTGTATAGTCCAATAACGTGCTCAAGACCGATGTGTGTGATTCGATACGTATATCGAGTTATTGATTAATTTGTATTGTGAACGTATTGATGTGTAGGGTTTAATAAAGAACGTGAATTATAATTGTAGCTTGTGCAAGAGGAAAGTATCCTATCCCTAACTTATTGATTTAGCAAGTTCCCTAAATTCTAATTTATTCATTTATTAAGCCTTAGACTTGTGTTTCTATATCGAGTAAGCTCGTGTTTTTAATTGTTCAAGTTCGAAATTCATATTACATATTGTAACTCTTTTAAAAGCATGATTCAGTGATACAATACTTATTCGATTGTATACTCTTGAGATTTATTATTCAAGTTGAATATCGATGTTATTGTTGAACCTTATAGGACTAGTGAACCCTTATTGATTCGACTAGTCCATAGTTGATGAACGTTCTAAATTCCAAAATACTTATTGAGCTTATCCAAACCAAACTTCCTTTGGTGCGGACTCTGATGTCAAAACTGAGATGAACAACCCTGTAAAAGGGGATTATTTACGCTTTAGCGTTGAGATATTGTGCACAATATGGTACTAAGGGCTGATCCCCCTAAGTACGAGAAGTAGAGTCCATAGTCTTATGACTGTTAAAGGTTTTAAGTATAAACACTTTACAACCTAGGACATAGTTCAAGGTCTTATGACCCTCAGATGATATTTTGATTCCTGTTATTTATCCTCGAGTCAAAAGTTGAGTTTCTTTATTCAGATGTCCTTGATTCACTCGCATGTTATTATATTGTTGTCATATTATTATACTTGTGGGCAACCGTGCTCACTCTTGCGTAATAATAACATTGCAGTTAAGAACGAAAGGTCTGACGAGCCTTCTACTAGCAAAGGCAAGGGCAAAGTCAACAAGTGATGAAGACTTGTTGTTTATTTTATGTGTTTATGTTTCAGACTTATGTTAAAGTTGTGTAAAACTTATTTAATTATTTATATTTCCGCATTTGATATTTAAGGTTAAGTACGACCTGGGATTGATGTATTTCTTTTCAGATGTTGTAACCCCATAAGGGGAGGATTATTTCTATTTATTTCATGGTTTGCATTTACTATGGGTAGATAGATAGATGATATTTGTACAGTGAACACCAAGTCCCGTGGAAATTGAAGTACCCGGATTTGGGGGTGTCACACAATTTTTCGGGTTGTCACAAAAAATGGACAATAGATCATGGACAAAAAATGGACAATAGATCATTGGAGATCCTAGTGCAAGGATCAGGATAAGGTCGGCTACTCAAAATGAATGTTTCTTCCTAAGCTTTCTCTCTCAGATGGAGCCCAAAAAGATTAAAGAAGCCTTGAAAGATTCAAGCTGGATCGAAGCTATGCAAGAGTAGCTGAACCAATTTGAAAGAAGTAAAGTTTGGAGGCTAGTCCTAAGACCAAAGAATCATCCTTTCGTTGGCACCAAATGAGTATTTAGAAATAATATGGATTAAGATGGGTTGATGTGACACCCCCAAATTCAGACCGTCACTGATCTCGAATTCGGTTCATCACGTACTAATTATAATAACTAAAATTTCAAATAATGGAATAACAGAATAATTTACATTGATATAACATAAATATTCTCGTCCAAAGTCTTGAAACTATTACTAATACACTTCATAACTTAAACCAAACATTTCTTAATACATAATATTTAAATAAGTCTTAATACAACATAACGGAAACATCCTAATATAGAAAATCACAGCTACTCCATAGCCTTGCCTTCGCACTTGTCCTGTCCTGGGGTTCCACCTTGCCCTACCCTAACTGAAATGTTTATGGGAAGCAAGAGTGAGCAACAAATTTGCTCAGCATGTAATATGCCAATAAATGTGAACAAGAATATATACAGTTCTAAATCTCAAGGGTAAAACGGTAATTAATCACTCAGGATTTCAAATAAAAATGTTGTGAACGAAATAAATAACAATGTCTTCCAAATCTACTCCGTGAAGTTGAATAAGGACCACTACGGGTCGAGAAGTTCTTAAAAGTTTCAAATGTTTCAACAATTTCAAGTGAATGAATATATATCAATGAGTGTCGCTATGGACCAAAGATTAATAAAGAATCCAATGAATTCAAAGTTTCAAGTTAATAAATACTGGATACTGAGTGGTCGTTAAACCTAGCCGCGTATTGCGCCACCGTCATCTCACCTTGTTTTAACTCTAGGAATTTCACCTCCATCCTATTCTTCATACTCTTCGGGAAGTAATTCTCGAAGAACAGCGTCTTAAACTTATCCCAAGCTATTGTCCCTTCTCCAGCTCTTTGTTGATTAGCCTCCCACCAGTAGTTCGCTTCTCCCCTCATCATGTACGTGGCAAACACCGTCTTCTGATCTTCGCCTACGCTAGCTATAGTGAAAGCTTTTTCGATCTCTTTGATCCAGGTTTGTGTGACGATTGGGTCGATAGTTCCCTCGAACTCCGGGGGTCCTACACTCTTAAAATCTTTAAAGGTTGTTACTAGCACAGTCTGAGGGTTTGGGCAAATGGGTTCATTGTTCCTTCCCCTTAAGGCCTCTCCTAACATGTCTACCAGTTTCTGGATCGGGTCTACTTGTTCCCTCTCATTGTTCACTGACTCCTCAGGTGCAGTCAATCTACGTCTGGGCGGCATTATCTGCATCACAAGTTTTCATTTTAATATTATTCAAGTATATTACTTAAGTATTTCTTTTAATACTAAAAGAAAACAAAATTTGTAACACATTTCTGAAATAAACTTCATTTATATTCATATGCCAAATCGTTTCATTACATGATTTCCTAGCATACTGCTATAAATGTTATCACATATATCCCCTAATATCACAAAAGACGGGGAATCTACCAACCTACTACCAAACTACCCCTCTAACAAAAGCTAACACGGGGTTCACAACACTATCCCACATCTTACACAAAAGATTGGGATTACAACATAGTATGTACAACACATAAAGATAAATTCTACTAAACTACTACTAGACTGACTAAGGGAATCTCATCCCATTATCTCGCGCTCCACTGCGCTCTTGTACTCCAACTGTGCTATATAAGCAACCAGCTCTATGCTCATAGTGTGTAGGGTCTGTCCCTGCTCTGCCGGGTAGTGGTACACACCATCAAGTACCCTCTCAAAAGCTGAACGGACCACATACCCCATCTTGTTCATCTTTCTCTTCTTGCACCTGACCTCGTCCTCTAGGTCGTCAGCTCTCTCAATGGACGCCTCCCACTTCTCCTCGAAGTGTAACCTATCCATCACCTCCAATTCTAGCTGAGTACGGAGTGCCTCTTTCTCAGTCTTCTCACTCAATTTTCTCTATTCTACTTCTTCTAGCTTTCCTGCCAGATCCACGTTCAGAGCCACTGACCTGTGAAACAGAGTCCCCATCTGGATTCCTGCCTCCCTACGGTAGGCAATCTCCACCTCTAACTCCTGCATAGCCAGCTTCCTCTGATGGTCCTCGTCCCTCAGTTTATGGAACTCGGACTCTCTCTCTTGAGCCTCTGCCTCCAGCTCCTGGACCCTGTAGTCTAACTCTAGGATCCGCTCCTCGTACTCTCCTAACATCTGCTCCTCTATAGTAGCCTCATCAGAGTCCTCTACTGGTTCATCCTCCATCGGCTCCTCCTCTGGATCAGTCTCTATCTCAATCTCGATCTCATCCTCGTCATCAAACTCGGATGGTGTAATTACCTGCACTGGCACAGCCTCTAGAGGTGCCTCGTATACTACATGTATATCCCTGGGCTCCTCCTCTGCCACTCTACTAGGTACACCTGTGTCTGTCATCCTACAATCACAAACACAAGACAAACAAACAGCAACTCCATTAGAATGTTAAATAAAACATAAGTTCATTGTATAGAATGAAGTTACATTTCATAACAGACTAAGTCTCTCAAGGAAAACTCTACATGAGTTTTATCTCTTTCCTAACTTCTAAGTTCGCCTAAGTTATAGTCTAAGGACACTCGTTTCTAAGGTTTATAACTACGGCTTTGATACCAACATGTGACGCCCCCAAATTCCAGGACCGCCACTTGGTCTCTCGAATTCGGTTCATCACGTGCTCATGGTAATACATCACAATAATAATAACTAAACAACACACATCATAGCGGAAAATCTATTCTAGAATAATTTACAATGATTTATTATAAGTATTCCTCCAAGTCTCGCAACCTACAGTACTTAATAAATTACATAATAATATCAATTAACGACTTATTACATAACCTAACTTAAGCTTAAACATAATCAAAATCAGTCTTACTACATCATCTTAATACGAAAATAAAATATTTAAAAACATAAAAGAGACAAGCTAGTTGGTAGCCTTGCCCTTGCCCTTATCAATGCCCGAAGGTTCGCCCTGCTCTGCCTTAACTGAAATGTTTTAGGGAAAGCAAGAATGAGCACAAATTGCCCAGCAAGTAATATACAATAAGGGTTTGTAATATAATTCTCAATTCTTAAAAAAGGGTATAGCAAGGTTTGATAATTCAAGGATAATAAGAATATCAACAGTTTTCAATAACAGTCACTAAGGACAGAATAATATCAATGTGATTCAATAACAAATCAATTCAAGATTTCAAGATAACTGAATACTGAGCAGTCGCTAAGGACTATGAACTTCTACTAGAATTAACAGTAATAAACTGAAAATCCAATAAAAACAGGTACAACAGGTGATCAGCCTAAAGCACCATCGTTATCCATAACAATCAATCATACTCAAGTGTGCACATCGGTCCTCCGACAATTATATATTCCCTTCAAAGAAGGTTGTTCTTCTCAGTCAAATACAAGATCCCGCACCAATCAATTAGTTTGGGTTGCTTTCCAATAATATAAGTCTAGCCGAATCAAATGGCATAGACACTTTCACAATATTCAAGAACAATACTAAGTTCATCAGGAATAATAGCTTTAATGAAATAAGAGTTCAAGTATGCTAATTCAATTCAACCGATTAAGTAGGAAACTAGTTCGCAATATACAAGGATAGAATACTTGCACAGTAAAAGAGTGTAAGTTAGGAAACTTGCACAATCATAGATTTTCTTGCATAAAGTAAATGCGGCAGTTAGGATACTTGCACTTTAAAAGAGTGTAAGTAAGAGAACTTGCCTTTAGCGTAGTTTATCCACGAAAAGCAAATCAACACTTTTGAATTCCTATCGTAATACAGTTACGTATATATATGATATTCATTAGTCATATAATTAAACTTCACATTTTATTTTCGAATATACGATCAACACATAAGCTAGGTTTTACCTAGCTACACAGTTATATAGAATATAATTTCTATCCTTAACGTTCCTCCTTTAGAGTTTAAACACATTCTCATATCTTATAAGATCGCAATCAATACTAAATATATTTTATTTTAGCAAGTTACGACATCCCCTTAAGTTAACCGTCAAAATCGGGTTCAAGTAACATCCTATAATATCACGTAGCATGTATTCATATTTAAAGGATACTTTCATGCTTGTATAACTTTTTCAAATCCAATCGTACATGGTATAGGTTCTTAAGTTAATACTTAAAGCCATTCAAGGACACGAACTCATATGGTCTAACATGCTCGCTTTTTAAACACATAAGATTTTCATATAACTTGTATTAGGCATGCTCATGAGTACTCGTATCGCATATATGTAGCTAGCATTGTTATTATCTAGAAAACATGCTTCGTTTATGCTAAACTTTAATCACGGCAACTAATCATGGTATATATACATGCATGACACATGAATGAGTCTAAGAGTACTATCACATGTGTCCAAATTATCAGATTCTAACTCTCGTCATAACATACCAAAGTTTACATTCAAAGCTTATACTTTGTTAGTTTAGTTCATTAATAAGGTCTATCATGTCCATGCTTCCTTATGAAACCTATATATATAAGTTAACATGCTTTTCATGCATTTCAAGGCCCTATAAATATGCTCGAAAAGTCAGAATGTATACATGGTCTTTACATGTCAATATCAACCTTCAAAACTTGTATTTTTGTTAGATATGTTCAATAGTGAGGTCTAACATGCTCTTGTCATACTACGAACCATATATACATAAGTTAATATGTCTTTTATGCATCTCTACCTCATACCGACATGCCTTGAAAAATTAGAATATTAACATGCTTCATATATGTTAACGTTCGTTTAGGAAACTTTAAGTTCGTTTCCAAACTATATGTTGTTTGGTTAACCATGCATGCTAATATACTAAAACATGCTTACATTGCATCATTAGGTTTATATATATGTATTAATCATGCTTCCATGCTTGTTTAAACAAAAATCAAACAATTAGTACATAACTAGTTTTGTTGCAGAATGCAGAAAACTGCACACAGAGGCCGGCGCTGCGGCGCGGCAACAGCAGCCACAATCTGGCGCTGCGGCGCGGGTGGCACTGCGGTGCGGGAATTGGAGCTGCGGCGTGGGAGGCGAGGACCATGGCGCTGCAGCGTGGGGACAGTTTCTGCAGTTCACACTGCAGCCGAAACCGACCCAAAACCTCCCATTTCATCGATTTCAACATACCCATATGCCATTACACTAACGTTTTTAACTTACTAACACATATATATGCTTATATAACAGTCAATCGCATTTATCAATTCTCAAATTCATGAACCCTAACTAATTTCACACGAATTTGATGCTTTACAAAAATTATAGAGCAACAATGGAAATGAAAGTCAAGAAAGCTATATAGTGGTTCCATCAGGTATGTATGTTCATATAACAACAATATAAGTGCTCTACAATCCAATTGCAATCCAATTTTGCATAATCAAGAATTTAAGCAATTGCAGTAACAGAAACAGGAAATGAAAATGAAGAACAAGGAGAGGAATTATACCTCTGTTAGTTTGTGAATTGAACTTGCTGCTATACTACTACTTACAATGCTGCTATACTATCAATGTATTCTCTCAACTCAACACTTATGTAAACTCACAGCAAATGAAATTGAAGGAGAAGGGCCATATAAATAGCAAGGCCAAGACCTAGACAATGTAATTGTACAACAAATTAAACCAACGAGATTTGTGAATTGCATGGGGGTTAAAGAGTAGTAGGTAAATGGTAGTTGGATTCATCATGAATCCCATTCCCTCCATAATCATGAGCTATGCAATGTTGAGTTTGAGGAAGAAATAGGGAGTAGGCTAGCTTGAGTTGTTCACGTGTATAAGGATTGTGTTTGTCAGCATGGGCCAAGCTTCTAAGTATCCAGCATTTTGCAACATGAAGTGTATTAACACTAAGGCCATATATACATATATCATACACTTAGGCTATTACATATACATTCATACTATATATTTAGATTATAATTATCATTATAATGTAAGTCACATGCTTAATTTTTCAAAGTAGTAGATGTGATATGGCAATGTAACATACATATCATCCATGTACATTTATTAATACCTGATATAATCACATCACATTATTTCCTTTATTAAATTTTATTATTCCATTATATATATAAATATTCATCAATTATTATTTATATTTATGATACAATATTTTAATGTATACTTACATACATATTGTCACATAGGCTATTAATCAAGTAGCTCATATAGTTTAATAAGCCTTACCATATAATAGTGTCATATTACACTTCACATAATACATAGTTAGCTAATGTATGTTACACATTTAATTCGCATGCTTGTACATAACAATGAATATAATCTTATTATATTAATAACTTACTTATTTATTTTATTATTCATAATATCAAATAAATAAATTATTTATTTCATTGATTAATTAATAATAATATTAATTAATCCATTCCTCACTGATTATTAATTTTCATAATAATCGATTAACACTTATATGATTAAATATCACATTAAATGAATATAAATCTTATTATAATATAAACACATTGCTTATTATTATTATTATTATATTTCTTGCAATAATAATAATCACATATTATTAATTAATCACCATTAATATTCTATAACAATTATTCTATGATGACAATTAATTAATATTTTACGATTAACAATTAATATAGATTAATTGTTCGCTTAAATTAATATAATCATTCTTATATTACGTCACTGTGCCACACAAGGCTATCAATGAGTTTATCGCAAACTCCATCAATTTCTCAATTATTATAATTATTCAATTTTATATATAATTGAATTAATTATTCTCATAACACAAAATCATTTATATTTCAAATAAATTCTCATATCCATTAATATATTTATTTAATAATATTAGGAAATTCTCGGGTATTACAGTCCTGTCCTGGGGTTCCACCTTGCCCTACCCTAACTGAAATGTTTATGGGAAGCAAGAGTGAGCAACAAATTTGCTCAGCAGGTAATATGCCAATAAATGTGAACAGGAATATATACAGTTCTAAATCTCAAGGGTAAAACAGTAATTAATCACTCAGGATTTCAAATAAAAATGTTGTGAACAAAATAAATAACAATGTCTTCCAAATCTACTCCGTGAAGTTGAATAAGGACCACTACGGGTCAAGAAGTTATTAAAAGTTTCAAAAGTTTCAACAATTTTAAGTGAATGAATATATATCAATGAGTGTCGCTATGGACCAAAGATTAATAAAGAATCCAATGAATTCAAAGTTTCAAGTTAATAAATACTGGATACTGAGTGGTCGCTAAGAACCACGAACTTCTACTAGAATCACCAAAAATATTTCTGGTAACCCAACCAAGTACAATTACGGGATCAGCCTGTCGTACCTGGAGTTATGCATAACCTATCACACCACTGTCGGCACCCCGACTATATAGTTTCCCTTTTTACAAGGGTTGTTCAACTCAGTCAATTTATAAGAGTATGCACCAAGGCAATTGGTGTGGAATGCTTTCTAATTCATGATATTGGTCTAGCCGAATTAAATGGCGTAGACAATTTCAACAATGTATATAAGAACAATTTATGAGTTCAATACTCGCAACAATAATTCGAAGAATATAATCGTGATTTAAATCAAACTATGAAACATAAGTTTGTAATGCAAGAATTATTCTAGCTCCTATTTACTCGTACGACCAAAGTTAGTACAAGCTCGAATATGTGTTCTACAAAGAGTATGAATCAAATACTTGCTCAATAAAAGAGTAGTCAGATACTTGCAATTAATACACAAGAACGGTTTCAAGGAAACTTGCACAATGAAAGAGTATAAGTTAGGGAACTTGCTTACGACGTTCCTCGAATAAGTAACCACAAGGATAGGATACTTACAACACAATAAAAGTAGGGTTCAGATACTTGCACTATAAATGAGTGTAAGTCAGGAAACTTGCCTTTAGCGTAGTTTATCCACGAAAAGCAAATCGACACTTTCGAATTCCTATCGTAATTACGTATATATATGATATTCATTAGTCATATAATTTAACATCATATCTTATCTTTGGATATACGATCAACACATAAGCTAAGTTTTAACCTAGCTACACCGTTATATAGTGTCATATAATTATAACTTTTATTCTCAACAGTTCCTCCTTTTGAGTTTAACATATGCTCATATCATTAATATCACATAAGATCACAAAAAATGGCAACCATAATCTTTCTAGCACTTTATAGCATTATTATAAGCTAACCGTCAAATCGGATTCAAGTAACAACATATGATATCATATAGTATATATACATTTTTAAAGGATACTTCTATGTTTATATAACATTCCTTTGTTCCAAATATATGTGATATAGATTCAAAGTTGACACTTACGGCCATTCAAGGTCATGGATTTCACAAAGCCTATCATGCTCGCTCTTTAAACACATATGGTATTCATATATACCTTATACTAAGCATTCTTATGAGCATTCATATTTCATAGAAGTAACTATCACAGTTATTAGTTGAAAACATGCTTCGTTTGCGCTAAATTTGAATCACGACATCTAGTCATGGTATGTATACACGTATGATGCGTGAGTAAGTCTAAAAGTACTATCTCATATGTCCATAAACATCAGAATTAAAATCTCCACGTATCATGTCAATGCTCACGTGCAAAGCTTGTATTTTCATTAATAAATCTCACTAATAGGGCCTAACATGTTCATGCTTCCTCGAGAACCATGTAAACACAAGTTAACAGTTTATTCATGCATTTCTAAACCATTCTAACATGCTTACAAAATTAGTACTTTAATGTGTTACACACATGTCAAAGTTCGTTTTCAAAACTTCCATTTTCGTTAGGAAGGGGCACTAGTTAGGTTCACATGTTCATATTATATTACGATACATATATACTTAAGTCAATATGCATTTTATGTGTTTTTAGGTGGTACAAACATGTCCCAAAAGTCAGAATGTCTAAAACGGATAAAACGAGTCAATGTCCCTTTTTGAAATTCTAAGTTTATTTCGAAAATCTATAACTTCATCGTTCACGTAAGCGATCCGAATATAATATGCTCATACTAGTTTAACAAGTCCATATATATGTATTAATCATACCAGCATGCTTGTCCTAATTCCTTTCAATATCTATCACTTAGCAGACTATCAAGCATGAACAAAATCTGTAGAAATTAGGATCAGGGCCAGGCGCAGCTGTAGTGTAATGTCGGCGTAGCTGCGCCGTGCCTGGTTCAGTTCAAGACATAGTCTGCTTTGGCAGACTTTATCCCAATTCACAGAAATTCTTCACAAATTCATTTATAACTAGCAACATTGTATTACCAATATGTTTACAAGCTAATATAGCAATAATTTAACATTATCAAATTGCAGAATCATGAATTCCATGAAACATTCAAAATCTAAGAAATCTTAGAGACAAAATAAAGAACATGGAAATTGTTGTATGAATTCGATTGCTAGTAAGCCACATTGCATTCTAAGATGTTACTAAGTCTATATAACAACCAACAATTACAGCCCAATCAATTTATCATGATAACCATGCTTAATTCAAGAATTAGCAAATCTTTGAGAAGCAAAAATGAAGAACATGAATGAAGAGTTTTATACCTCTGCTATGAATTAAACTAGCTCCAACTGGATTCCCAACTCTCTGATTACAATCTGAACTTGCTGCTACTTCACAATGCTATTATACTAATATGTGTATTACTCTTAACTCAAGAAATTTATTAGCAAATCAAATTGAAGGAGATGAGTTATATTTATAGAGAAACTAATATACAGACAATGCTATCTTTCCATGAATCAAACCAACGGATTGACAAATTGCATGAAGGTTATGGAATGGTTGGTGAATCAAATCATGGTGCCCACTCCCCCCCATAATCATGAGCTAGGATTGCTGAGTTTGAGGAATAGAGAGCTATGAATTATTTGCTAAAATTGAGAATATAGAGTAGAGTAGCTTGTATGCTACACACGTGAAGGAGAATGGGTCTCATATAATGGGACAAGCCAATTTCAATCTCAGCATTCTAGCAATTGTACAATGAAATGTTATAACATATATCATACACTTAGGCTATTACATATATATTCATACTATATATTTAGATTATAATTAACATTATAATGTAAGTCACATGCTTAATATTTCAAGTAGTAGATGTAATATGGCAATGTAACATACATATAATCCATGTACATTTATTAATACCGGATATAATTTACTCGGATATAATCACATCACATTATCTCCTTTATTAAATTCTATTATTCCATTATATATATATATATATATATATTTAATCATCAACTATTATTTATATTCATGATACATTATTTTAATGTCCACACACTCACATAGTCATATAGGCATTATCATGTAACTTAGTAAATCTTACTATATGATTTCTATATAATATAGTCACACCGCACTTTAAACTTTATATATTATATAGTTAACTACTATACGCTATACATTTAATTCGCATACTTGCATATAGAAGTAAATAATTTACTTATCTTATCAATTAATTAATATATTAATTAATCCATTCCTCATAATTATTAATAGCACTTAATTCATAATCTTAGGATTAATTATCACAAATATAAATCTCAGCATATTTATAAACAGGTGGTTTATTATTATTTCATCGCTTGAAATAATAATAATTAACGTATTATTAATCGCTACTAATATTCCATAACAATTAATTAATATTCTACAATAACAATTAACAGTTAATATAGATTAATTATTCACTTATTAAGTCCTTTGTCAATTAATATCATCATTAATATTCTTCATCACTATGCCACACAAGGCTTTCACGAGTTTATTATAAACTCCATATTTTCCTCAATTATTATAATTACTTAATTTAATATAGTTGAGTTAACTCACAAAATCATTTATATTCAAATAAATTCTCATTTCTATTAATATCTTTATTTATTCTTTAACCGATTATTATTCTTAACAACATTATTTTAACTATAACATGTATTGCACTTAACAATAATCAAATATAACTCTTATTATACACATTAATTATTTACTTGCAAATATTTTGTTACTCATAATAACATATTATAAATAATTACTTATTAATATGCTATTACTAATTACGACGATTAATTAATAATGTAATACTAATTAATCATTCACTTATTAATTCCTTCATCATTTAATTAATTAAATCACCACCATTTCCCTTCTCATGCCACACACGGCATTCTATAAGTTCGTTAAATTCCTCCATATTTTCTTCTAAATTCAATTTAATATAATTGAATTACTTTTTTCATAACTCATCATAAACATTTATGTTTCAATAAGTATCCGTTTTCTTATTGTATCAATAATAAAAAAATTATTCATGAAATTCACGGTTCTTACAGTTGATCACAACAAACAAAGCAAGATTGGTGGCCTAAGGGTATTCGCAGGAAGGGGGGGATTGACTATGATGAGACCTTTGCTCCTTGTCGACGTCGAAAAAAAATCAGCGGGTCGGGTCACAACCCGGATCTTTCTCTCTTCCTAAGTTATCTCTACCCTTACTCTTTTTATTGCGAAAAAGGTTTTGAAGGATTTTTAGGAAAAGACCAACATGTATTATGTCGACGATTTGAATGTTTTACAGAATGGCCAGTTGGTAGATTTGAAATGGTTGTACCAACTCAACCGACTTTTGTTTAAAGGAGGCCCAATTGCTGGACACTGTCGAAACTTGATCTTTGAAAATAAAGTTTTGAGTTCGGGGGCCTGGTTAAGTGTGGGGAAGGTGTTAGGCACCCCACAACTCCCGTGTAAATACGGCACCACATCTTTTCAATATTATCCTTAAAAATTAAGATGTGTGTGTGACTGATGTTTGAAAATTGGGCCTATGTTTGATGGAAAACATGTCTAGACATTGTTGAACCTATATACGAAGGGTTTGATTTGCTTTGCAAAAAGTCTTTGATTTGATTTATAAAAGTGTTTGATTTGATTTGCAAAAGCTTTTATTTTTGAAAAGATTATTGAATCATATTTTGAAAGAAGGTTTTCAAACCCTTATACTAACATAGGAATTGAAGCATATCGATTCTTCAGTTTTATCTTTTCAGCCTTAAGGCTCAATTTGAATGGAGATTGTCGGGCTGCGAAGCATCCTCGACCACAACATATATACACATGTCAGTCTCCTCATGGGCATGATAGCCATCGGAGGGACTCTGACACGATAGACCATATTTTTCATTATGTTTAGACCTTAAATCTGGATAACCGTTTTAAGGTCTTTTGCATGTATATTTTTACAGAAAAACTAGCAGGGTACATTTGTAAAGTGGAGTTTGTCCATCGTGGGAATTCAGATTCTGATCAGTTTGATCATGAATCCCACAATTTCTAGGCTCACATATGAGTAGCCAATAAACCTGCACAGCTCAAATTTGTACAGAAAAAGAGATATATCCCAAATGTCGCCAGAACCAAGGATTCATTCAGTAAATCCTGGTTTGCACATGGGCGAAGCGTCTCGTTCCCACTACATAGCAATCTAAGGGCCGCGAGGTTGCTTTTGTAACTGAAACTAGAAAAAAGGCTAGATTTAAGTAAATCTCGGCCATTCTTGGTTCTCGGATCTGTCTGTACCTATTTTGAACCGTTTGAAAGCTAGAGTTGACGAGATTTAAATAAATCTAGTTCGCACGCAGATATGTCAGTGCCAATTCATATCAAATGAATATTTAAAGCAATAATTTAATAAAAATGAGTAAAGCCATATATATGTAGTTATATATACGAAAGCTGTAAAGGGCGATGGGTTTTCACACCGGTGCCCGGAGTGGAATTGAAATATATATATATATATATATATATATATATATATATATATATATTTATAAAAGCTGTATAAAATCCACGGAATGATCCAGGCTGAACAAAATTGAAATATATATAGAAAAATAGTAAAAAGTGCGATGGGTTTTCACGCCTGTGCCCGGACTGAAATATAAATATATACAAAAATGTAGTCAACCAAGACTGGGAAGATAACCCAATGTGGTGAAGGCTGCTTATATATGCATATTTATATATATAAGCAGTAAACTACCGCGGATTTGACATCCGGGCTTGACAGAATTGAAAAGGTAGTACATATACAGTTAAATATATGCAAAAAAGCCAAACCCGGACTGGAAAGGTAACCCAGTCCGACGAAGTTGCTAGTAACGAAGGTGCAAATGTATAAAAGCTACTGGAAGCGATGGATCGTCAATTCGAGTTGTAAAAATGCTAGAAAATGCGTTTATGTACAAAAATATACCAAAAGTTGACAAAAATGGCCATGGAATTGAGTTCCGAGCATATTTAGAAAACAAAACTTGATATGCAAGTGTATAAAAGTGCAAAGAAGTAATATTGACTTGCTGATCGTAAAAATACTCATAATGGACTGCTACACGGGCATTTTGCAAATCGTAGGCTTTAAACGTCCGAATCTACCGGTTATTTTCTGATATGTGGTAGTATGTGGGTATATCTACGTGTTAGAGTGAAAAAATTTGGGTTTGGAAGACAAGAAAAATAGACAGAAAAATAAACGAGCAGGGGTTCGGAGCGTTTCTAAATTCTTAAAATGAGGGGGGTGCCCTCTTATTTATAGACTAGGGAGCCTCCACTCTACCTGCTGCTGCCGCAGATAGAGGTGCGGCTCCACATGGTGGGGCCCATGTGGTGGGTTTCGTCATCTCGAAGTACGTACACTCTGAGCAACGCGAGGTTGAAGTCGAAACTTTCTAACTTTTGATCGGAGCGTCCGTTTGAGGCGTGCTATACCTTTCCATAAAGCCCTTGTCGAGAGTGTCACAATGACATGGGATAAATTATTTTCTGCATCCAAGAAGATGGGTTCATAACCAAGTCTTTGATTCCCCGTAGTTTATCCGTTGAGCTGTCTTGTGCTGTTTGCACTCGGGATCATTGTTATGGTTTGTTCTGACATTGGTGGCATCAATTTGGCTTGAGTTTGACCGAATCGGCTTAGATTTTGTAAAATGACCATTTTGCCCCTCTCGGGGCTGCCCTTAGTGTGGGCATGGCATTCGGTTGGCTTCCTGGGGTCGTTTCCAAGGTTTGGATCCCATTCGAGTCTGTTTGTCCTCAGTGTTGCCTCTGAGGGTTGACTTGGTCATTCCAGGTTTTCCTCTGGAGGTGTTGTGAGGCTTCAGGTTTATTTTTGAAGTTGACCTAACTTCCCGGGTTGAGACCGGGGATGACCTGTACCTCTCGGGTTAAAATCGGGGTTGACTTGTACCTCTTGGGTTGAGACCGGGGCTAACCTGTACCTCCCAGGTTGAGACCGGGGCTAACCAGTACCTCCCGGGTTGAGACCGGGGCTGACCTGTACTTCCCGGGTTAAGACCGGGGATGACCTGTACCTCCCGGGTTGAGATAAGGGCCGACCTGTACCTCTCGGGTTAAGACTGGGGCTGATATGTACTTCCCGGCTTGAGAACGGGGTTAATTTGACGGCCTAATATTGAGATCGGGGTTGAACTGATGATCCGGTATTAAGATCGGGGTTGAGTTGATGGCCCGGTATTGAGACCGGGGTTGAGTTGATGGCCCAATATTGAGATCGGGGTTGATTTGACGGCCCGATATTGAGATCAGGGTTGAACTGATGACCCGATATTGAGACCAGGGTTGAGTTGATGGCCCGGTATTGAGACCGGGGTTGACTTGACGGCTCGATATTGTGACCGGGGTTGAGTTGATGGCCCGGTATTGAGACCGGAGTTGACTTTGATGGCCCGGTATTGAGACCGGAGTTGAGTTGATGGCCTGGTATCGAGATCGGGGTTGAGTTGACGGCCTGGTATTGAGACCGGGGTTGATTTGATGGCCCGGTATTGAGACCGGGGTTAAACAGATGACCCGGTATTGAGACTGGGGTTGAGTTGATGGCCTGGTATTGAGACCGGGGTTAAACTGATGACCCGATATTAAGATCGGGGTTGAATTGATGGACAGTCTTTCCCTCCTACAGTGTTAGTAACAGGGAAAGGAAATTTTGAGTGTCTACAGATGCCCCTCTTTATCATGTTCATGCAATGCAGTGGAATGAACAGGATAAAGATTGCTAGACACTAGAAATGCCCCCATTGTAAGATATGCTATGCAGGTTGGATACCTTTGAGGGGTTAGGGTTATCACTGATTGATTACGTTAGCTTCTGCTGGGGATAACGTTATTCATGATAACCCTTGGGCCGGCATTGTCAGCCGGTTATTGGTAGGACATCCACTGACATGTTATCAGAGTTAGGCTGCTGTCTCGTTCTACTAGGGATGCCACTAGTAGGCTACCGCGACCTATTTTTGTTACATTCTGCTGGGGATGACATCATCTATGATAGCCTAGGTGACTCTGATGAGGACGACATTGTTGTCGTCGAGTTATTATAATGAGTGCTCCCGATGCCTATCTTGACGATAATCTACACCGGTAGTTCGCTAAGTAAGTTGAATCACCACTTCATATCGGTGCTCCCTCTGACGATGTGTATAACAGATTGGATTATTATATTTCTTCCATTACCAGATCCCTTCCGAAGCTTCGTCGGGGTTGATCCAAAGGCTGAACTGTCTCGGTCTATACCCGACACTTCGCTGGGGTTGAGCCAACGGCTAAACTATCATCGGTCAATACCTGACGCTTCACTGAGGTTGTGCCAATGGCTGAACTGTCATCGGTCTATACCCGACGCTTCGCTGAGGTTGTGCCAATGCCTGAACTGCCATCGGTCAGTACCTAACGCTTTGCTGGGGTTGTGCTAACGGCTGAGCTATCATTGGTCTATACCTGACGCTTTGTTGGGGTTGAGCTAACGGCTGATCTGTCACTGGTCAGTACCCAACGCTTCACTGGGGTTGTGCCATTGACTGAACTACCTCGGTCTGTACCCAATGCTTCGATGGGGTTGTGCCAACGGCTGAACTATCTCGGTCTGTACCCGATGCTTCGCTGGGGTTGTGCTAACGGCTGAACTGTCTAGGTCTGTACCCGACGCTTTGCTGGGGTTGAGCCAATGACTAAACTGTCACCGATCTGTACCCGATGCTTTGCTGGGGTTGTGCCAACGGCTGAACTATTTTGGTCTGTACACGATGCTTCGCTGGGGTTGTGCCAATGGCTGAACTATCTTGGTCTGTACCCGACGCTTCGCTGGGGTTGTGCCAATGGCTGAACTGTCTCGGTCTGTACCCAACACTTCGCTGGGGTTGAGCTAATGGCTGAACTGTCTCGGCCTGTACCCGATGCTTCGAAAGTGGCAATTTTTGACAGTTTTGCGCAGTTTTTTTCGTAGTTTGCATCATTGATACCCGTATATATACTTAGGATAAATACCAAGGGTTTTCAGAGAGTTCCCCTTTCTGTCAGGATTACACTGCTTAAACGCAGGATTTCAGGACAAACCGCTCAATCGCGTAGCTATTTTTCTTTAGATTTGACTTGGCAGCTCATATAAACTCTATTTTAACTAGAACCAAACCGAGCCCGATGGAGTGGGACCCACCCTGGGGAGACGCAGGTAGAGGTGCGGCTGTCGCAGGTGGGCCTGCTTCTATCTGTGGCTTTATATTGGGTAGCGGGAGTTTATAATTTTTAATTTTCATTTCGAGTTTCAAACGGAATCCGATTTTTTTAGAGCTACGTAGTTCGGGTAGTCTTTTTTAGATTTTGTCAGCTCCTACGCATTCAGCGCATCGTAGGTAACATTTTACGTCTTTTTTTCCCAAGTTTTGACCGTTAAAAGCATGTAAACCACGTAGGGGGCTTTTAGACACAATGTATGAAAAATGTATACTCATATGACATGCTAAAAATTTTCTGACTTCATATGTATGCATATCTTACTGTAATGCACGTTTGGATGTAAGAAAATTCAGATTTTGAGATAGTCATATTTTGTTCTTTTTGATCAGTTTGCTCATCCTTTTTGAGGCCTAGTGAGCCTGGATTTTCAACTAAAAATGTCCATGGTAATTTGGCTACCATGTGAAGTTTACTTTTGATTTATTTCATAAATATGAACTGTTCCTGTTTTTGGGAAGGTGTGCTACCGAATGGCCACCTGGACATGCCTGTGTGCATGCGAACAGTCCATTTTACAAAGGAGACTTTGGAAAAAAAATTCAAAAGCCCGAGCATTTAAAAACATGCAATTTTGACTCTACTGGGGATTTTTGACTGACCCCTGCATGTTTTAGGATTTATTTTTTGAAAAAGCATGCAGTTTTAACTTTATTGGGTATTTTTGACTGACCCATGCATGTTTTAGGACTTGGAAATGTATAGAGTATTGATTAAAAATAATAAGCCATAGGTTTTAGGCTTACCACACCCTTTCTGAGGTGATTTAGAGATTTTGTCTAGGTGATGGACTGAGATAGACCCAGCAGTGCTAGCAGGGTAGTTCCAGGCGTTAGACATAGGCAAGCCTCTGATGTTCCTTAGCCACGTCCATCTCGATCGCCTCGCAGATTGGCAGAGTTGGTGATCCATCCACTACAGAACGAGTAGTCGATTGATATTGATGATGAGCATGCTCATATTGCTACTCCTGCCGTTGCTCAGGCCCCACGTGCGGAGGTTCTGGGGGTTGTTGTGCCGACCTAAGAGCTGTTCGGAGACTTGAGTCACAATCCATCGAGATTTCTTCACGTCAATGAGATAACTTAAAGTTTTCTTCTTTCTGGATTCTCCTTCTTTCTTTTGCCATTCTTGGGGTACAGGTTTTTGAAATGGATTAATTTTTTATCTAGGTTCTCGAATTTACGCAGCCTTGAGGGAACTGGTTCAATGTGCACTCCCTGTACCATACTTTGCACCAAGACTACAAGGATATCGTTGATGGCTGGGGGTTTCAGGCCTTCTTTTCTATTCTTCCCCGCCGTTGCCCTTGGGAATATATGAGGGCTTTATCTTAGCGCTGGTTCCACCAGACTCAGTCCCTTCATTTATTGGACTGTGAGGTGATGATGACCCCTATGGACTGGAGGTTCATCACCGACATTAAGTTCGAGGGTGAGCCAGTGCCTGTCGTGGCTGACATCACACCTACTACCGTTCAATCCCTGCTGGGAGTTCCTGCGATGGCGATCAAGGGTCGAACGGTCCGATCAGGTCCCTTGAGTATAGATGCCCAGAGTGGGGTCTTACTTCAGCCTCTGCCTGATGATCAGAGGGTTAGAGATCGCATTTTGAGGCGATTGTTTCTGGTGATCATCAGGGGTTGTTTTGTGGCGGACAACTCATCGACTGTGTCGTTTGCCCTGGTTAGCGCTACTCGATATGTAGAGCACCTCAGTGACTTTGATTGGGGTTCCTACACCTTTGCCTATTTTCTCCGGGGCATGCGTATGCTTTCGAAGGGTTTGACGGAGGCTTGGTTAGGGTTCTACCCGTTTTTGCTGGTGAGTACATCTTTCTTGTACCTTTTTGATTTTTACATTTACATTTGTCTGTCTTGGTCACTGAAGACTTTTGATATTTTACATGGCCAGTTCTGGGCATATGAGAGGCTTCCTTGCCTACGGCCCGCCACTGCTTTAGGTCTGGAGACCTATCCCCGGGGACGACTTTGGCATCACTCCACTTTGACGGAGGTCCCTGTTGCTAAGGGATTCACCCATTCTCGCTTGCAGCTTGAGCTTTTAATAGCCGGAGCGATCACATGGATCCCATACTCCTCCAAGTTTTTGGCTGTGGGATTTGAGGGAGGCTTCCCCTTTGGTCTGGAATTTTCATTATCCACCCGCAGAGTTTTGCTGTTGACAGAGGGAGGCTGGGAGCTCTATCTAGGAGAGCGTGCTATCAGGAGCATTACAGGGAAGATCCGCATTCCCATTATTCCTCCTGCTTGGCATCATTGGCCATTGGTTCAACCACTGACAGATATCCCCAAGGAGGGTATAGACGGCTTTACCCTATCAGAGGGCCCTTATAGCCAAGAGACATTCAGCAGCTGGTGGAGTCCTCGCACTAATGGAGCTCAGACATGGTGCCTAGGTCTGTTATGATGATAGACTAGATAGCTTTCCTTAGGGAGCCCACTCATTCAGACCAGATCGTAGATCTTACCTGGGAGTTGGAGAGAGCTAGCTTTTTTATCAGGCATCTTGGCCGAGATCCGTCAGAGGCATCTTCTTTTGACCCTTCTAGCTCAGGAGCGGCCCCCTTTTTAGGTTCATTTTCCAGCAGTTTTGCATAGGCTGATCCTCCCTTGTACTGCCCAGACATGCCTGATGACCGCGACTTTGTGTCCATTGAGGAGATGGAGCAGGTTAACCACCTGAGCGTAGATGTTTTGGATCTTTTTGGATAGCTATTATAGCAATATCTTTTCGTCGGCCACTATTTTGGCTGTTGGGTGGCCGTGCCCTATTTTAATATACCACTATTAGTAGTTGGGTGGTGGTGCCCCATTATCCTATACTTTTTATTTTGTATTGTATTATCAGACATGGATGATGGTTGTAGTAGATAGTTTATTATAGATGTTCATGATATTTCCTATCTATTGCATCATATTTATTATTGTCATCATGCATGTATTATGTCATGTGTATGCATTTAGATAGATGAGTTCAGATTTGACCACTGGATGGTCTTGTGATATGGTGATACAGATGGCATCGTCTACCGTTAGCCGTATCGAGCACCTACCATCGTCTGAGGTGGCAACGTTGTTGAGAGCGTGGTAAGAGAGCCTGCCCTTCTCAGCCAGAGGGACATTGGATCAGATGCTAGGGCATTCATTGGCCCTCGCAGACTTTCAAGTTCCATACGGATTCGTAGATGGCATATTATCTCGTTGGATACCCGATAAATAGGTTTTTTGATTCGGGCATCATGACCTGACTCCGACCTTTGAGGAGTACCAGCGGTTCACTAGCTTAGCTTTAGAGGCACCGTGCGCTCACACGGTGATCAGTGATATGAGGAGACCATTTATATGGATGTCGGGTCTCCGCCAGAGCGTAGTGATGGATGAGATTATCTCTGGACCCATGATTTCAATCGATTTTTTGATCGATCGCTTAGGTGAGCTCGACAGTTATGATCAATATGCTGGGGATTTTATTGTATCGGCAGAGGCGTGACATCTGGCCAGGATAGACATTTTGTTGATGTGCATCGTATCCTACGTCTATATGCCGCTGCGCTTGGACCATTTGGATGTGGGATTGATAGTTGTGGTTAGGGCCCTTACGTAGGGTAGCACCATTATTCTGATGATATTGGCTGAGACTTTGAGGTCAGCCACCCACTGCAGTACCCACCCGGAGGGGTTCTTAAGAGGCAGTTCGGTCTTGTTGTATATATGGCTCATGTCCCATATCCGACCGATTGGATTTTTCAGACATCGGGGGTATTGTTTCTCCCATGATATAGCCATGTCCTACTCCTTTCAGCCCGCAGAGTGTACTGATGTAGAGACATGGTCAACATTTCTGTCTGATATTATGCATCCATTTTTGATTCTGCCCTGCGCAGGACTAGTCTCCCCTATAGCTGTATTACCAATGCATCTGGCATGGACTATCTGCCCCTAGCGGGATTGAGGGGAGTGACTACTTATCATCCTCTGGCTGCTATGGGCCAGTTCGATCAGTTTTAGAGACTGCATCCATTTGAGGGGCTGTTGATCGGAGGATGTCAGCTTCGTCTATATCCTCAGCTGATTTAATTCGAGTGTATGAGTGTTGGACTCATAGGGAGAGGGCTGATTTCTCCAGTAGCCATCCAGACCGTTCTCCAGAGTATTCGGTATGGTTAGAGGCAAATATAGCATCAGCTACATTCATCCAGTCAGCTCCTATTATAGATTTAGACGAGGAGGAGCCTATGGAGGATCGTGAGTCTCCTACCGAGGATGAGTTGTTCATGGGTCTGACAGCAGCACTAGTTAGTGATCCGCCGATCATTCCTGTAGGGACAGATCCGACTTTAGCAGACTCGCTAGCTAGGATGACCTTTGAGAGGGATCAGGCTAGAGCGCTGATGTTAACTGCTTTGTCTGGCAGAGATATAGTTTTGGCTGAGAGAGATATGGCTCGAGCTACTCAGAATGCAGGATTGATTGAGCGAGAGGAGATTCGATCTACCAGAGACACAGCTTTTGCGGAGAACAAGGAGACTTTGATTGATAGGGATGCAGCTTTTGTGGAGAGGGACAAAACCATAGCTTCCCGGGATTTCCACATTGCCGATAGTACTGCTCTTCGGTCTTCGTCCATCTGAGCGTCGATTAACACTCGCAAGGACTCCATCTCTACTTCTATGGGAAGGACAGCTTCTATGCTATAGACCAATGAATAGGGGGTAGCCCCAATAAAGGTGCGCATTGATGTCCTGTATGCTAACAAGGTTAGAGTCAGCAGGTCAGGCCATTCTTTGTGATTGGCGAACATTTTTTGCATGATCTTCTTGATGTTCTTGTTGGTCATTTCGACAGCACCATTCATCTTGGACAGATAGATAACGAAATTAAGATACTTAATGTGGAACTTACTGAACAGTTCTTTCATCATTTGATTGTTCAGGTTCTTGGCATTGTCTGATAAGATCACCTCTGGTTGTCCATATCGACATACGATATTATTTCTGATGAAACCAATGATGACCACTTTCGTGACTTTGGGAAAGGAGGCAGCTTCAACCCATTTGGTGAAGTAATCAATCATGGTGAAGATGAATCGATTACCATTGCTGGCTTTTGGTTCCACTGGACCGATCACATCCATTCCCCATATGGAGAAAGGTCATGGTGAACTCATATTGTGTAGCTCATTTGGAGGAGCATGTATGGCATTTCCATGTACTTGGCATTGAAAGCATCTCCTGACATGATCATCACAGTCAGCTTTGAGCAAGATCCAGTAATGTCCTGTTCTTAATATCTTCTTGGCCAGCAGATGACTGCTCATGTGTGGACCACAGACTCCATCGTGGACTTCATCCATCAGTCTCTAGGCTTATTCTTTATCAAGGCATCTTAACAGGCCTATTCCAGCATCTCTTTTAAAGAGTGTGTCCTCGCTCAGATAGAACTTCATAGCCATTTTGTGAATCCAATTTTGTTCGGATTGTCTTGCCCCAGCAGGTGTAGATCCATCTTGGAGATATTCCTTGATGTCTTGATATCAAGGCTGATTAACAGGAGGTATTTCATCTGATACTTCTCCAATGTAATTCCTGCATGTCGGGGCTTTCTGAATTGTGAATTTGATGCAGGTAATCCCACTCCTATTGGATATGCGGATTAATGAAGCCAACATTGCCAATGCATTAGCGAAGTCATTCTTACCCCGAGGAATATAGCTAAAGGTTATGTCTTCAAACTCCAAGGATATTTTGACTACCTGCCGATGGTAGGGCAGCAAATGCAGTTCTTTGGTGTGATATGCCCCAGTGGTTTGTCTGATGACCAACTCAGAGTCTCCAAAGACCAGTAAATGTTTGATACCCATGGATTGGGCTAGTTTTAACCCCATTATATAGCCTTCATACTAGGCTGTGTTGTTGGTGTTTCCAAATTAATGTTTGGTAGCCACATGATATTGTTCTCCTGTGCCAGAGATAAGGACTGCCCCAGCTCCAACACCATCCATGTTTACTGCTCCATCGAAATACATTTTCTATGGTTGAACTGTATTCTCTTGTTGGAGTTGTTGAATTTTCATAATCCCATCATCCAAAAAATAAGTCTTCAGGGGCTCGAACCCTCCTGCATGTGCTTCAGCTAATTTATCTGCAATTCCTTGACCCTTGATTGACTTTTGAGTCACGTAGACAATGTCGAATATAGGATCAACTGCCATTTGAACAGTCGATAATTCAATATTGGCTTGTTGAATACATATTTCAGGGATCTATGCGGGATATGAGGTAGGTCGTGTGCCCATGTAAATAGTGTTGCAAACTCATGGCGGCCCATGCTAACGCACAATATGTCTTCTCGATCAGGGTGTATTTCTATTCACCACTACTGAATCTTTTACTGATGTAGTAGATGGCTCTCTCCTTGCTACTATCATCCTTATGTCCTAGCATGCAGCCCATTACATTGGTATTGACGGACAGGTACATGAACAAGGGAACTCCATCCCTCGGAGGTACCAAAATAGGTGCTTTGACAAGCTGTTTCTTGATGGCAAGGAAGGCTCGTTGACAATCCTCGTTCCATTTGGTGGAGGAATTCTTCCTTAGTAGCTTGAATATGGGTTCACAGGTTGCTGTGAGCTGGGAAATGAACCTGCTTATGAAATTGATCCTTCCCAGTTACCCACGTATTTCCTTCTCTGTTTGAGGTACTGGCATCTCAGTGATGGCTTTTATCTTGGCAGGGTCTAGCTCGATGCCACGATTACTCACCAAGAATCCTAACAGCTTGCCTGCTTTGACGCCAAAAGCACATTTGGCGAGATTTAGCTTGAGGTTGTATTTACGCAACCTGTTGAACAGCTTCCTGAGATGGTCAATTTGATCATCCTCCCTTTGGGATTTGATGATGATGCCATCCACATAGACCTCTATCTCTTTGTGCATCATGTCATAAAATAGGGCCATCATGGATTGCTGATATATAGCTCCGACATTAATGAGGTCGAAGGATAGTCGCCTATAGCAGAAGGTTCCCCAAGGAGTGATGAAAGCTATTTTCTCCCGATCCTCTTCAGCAACCATGATTTGATGGTAAATAGCAAAGCAAACTATGAAGGAATAGGTGATGTACTGCGCCGTATTTTCGATCAGGATGTGGATGAAAGGTACGAGGAAATTGTCCTTGTGGCAGGCTTTGTTCAAATCCTGGTAATCCACACATACTCGTACCTTCCCTCCGGGCTTAGGCACGGGGACTATATTTGACAGCCACTCTGGGTATGTTGATACCATGATGATTCCGGCTTTAAATTGTTTAACTACTTCTTCTTTGACTTTTAGACTCCATTCAGGTTTCAATCGCCTGAGCTTTTACTTGACCGGCTTGAATCCATCTTTGATGGGTATTCGATGAATGACAATGTTAGTAGACAGGCCAATCATGTCTTCATGTGACCATGTAAACACATCCTGGAACTATGTTAGGAGTTCGATCAGGTCGAATTTTTGATCTTGGGTGAGGTCTATGCCTATCTGGATTTCTTTGATGTTTTCGGGGGTTCCTATGTTGATAGTGGTGGTTTGGTCGAGGTTTGGTTTGGGTTTTTCTTCTACCCATTCTTTGATCACCTCGGGCACCTCATGGTCATCTTCCTCCTCTTGATCAATATCCATTAAGTCGAAGTTCTATTCTACATTAATGTTGTAGTCACTTTGACAGGTTGGCATCTCATCAGCAGAGATAAACACATCCAATGCTTGAGTCCTGAAAACAAAATGCTTTCACTTTAATATATACAACTACTTAAATATACAGAGCATTTGGCAAAGCATGACAAAAGTTACTGCTATAGCTGTGCAATCAAAAGTAAGCAGTAAATGAAAGCATGATTAAAAGGCAGACATACTCTCTGCCCCTTTACCCTTTCCAACTGAGGCAAGGGATGCTGCTTCAGTTGTCCAAAGTCAGATCCTCATGAATAGGGAGGATCAAGGATAGGTGATCATCTGCTTCGTCTCGGATGATGACTAAAACATCCTTTGAAATATGGCCAGGATTTTTCTTCGAATTGCCCCCTTTGTCCTTTATGATGCGAGGAATTTGAAATTGATCCTCATTGCTGCTGTCTGGGATATCATCATTCATACCCTCGTAGTTTATGATAACTCGCATATTAGCAAATGGGTCTCGTCTTTTGTACAGGATCTTTTCTTTTCCCTTTTTGCTGTCCACCTCAGGCTTGAGGGCTTTTCTTTCATTGACAGGTATGATTGGAGCAAATAACATAGTTGATACTACAGTAGGGATCTTTCTCATTAGTTTCACCCATCCAGCACCCGTAAGGTTTGGCAATAGAATTGTGGAAGCAAGAGCCTGTGGATGCTTATGCGGGTTCCAGTAATTTTCCCTTGATGAAAATCCTAATTCGGCTCTCCCAGTCTGACTCGAGATTTGTATTGGGATCTGGATACCTTGCTGATTCTTTCCTAACCCTTCTCCAGGTTGGAAACCCAATGATACCATTTCCTGGCCCACTGTCATAACTTTGGTGGAGACCTTTGGCTTTAGGGCTGGTGCTCCGATAGGTAGATACTGAGTATCACTCACCTCTAGTAAAAGAGGAGATATGTCCTATGTGATTCGTTAAATGACAACCCAGGAATCCTTGGCCAAGGTGGAATGAAATTAGAAAGGAGTTTCTAATTTGCATTATTTGGAGTTGTGCATTTTCTAATCGAAATACATATAATTAAATAAAATAAGACTTGACAGTAAATCCATGTCTTATATTTAATTGGGACATTGTATGGTGGAAGGATTGAATTGTACTGTAACTATTTACTCACAGGTTCTTTTATGATTAATGTTGAAATCTATATTATTTGGAAAGTCGTTGATCGCTAGGGAGGCTTATCCCTATTGTAGAATAAATATTATTTATTTAAATAGATTAGAATTGTTCTAATTGATTTATTCACAACCGGTTTAATATGGAGAACCTAAAGGGTCACACCATAAAAGGAAGAATAATTATTTAAGAATGTAATGACATAATCGTAATAATGCATTAAGTGTAATTAATTTAATCTATGGTGATAGAATAAATTAAATAGCTTAATATTTATTATTTAATATTTTGGAAATATTAAATATAAATTAATAAGAGGAGTCTTATTAATATTATTACAATTATTATTATTTTAATTTTAATTTCTAAAGGAGTTTAGTAATTAATTTAATATTAGTACTCTCATTTATTCCTAATAAGATTAGGAGGCAAATTAATTAAATAAATTTAATTAATTATTCCCAATGTGGTGGGAAGCCTAAATTAATTAAAAGAGTTTAATTAATTAAATGAAATCCCATGTCTAATAGGATTAGAAGGGTTGACCAACATCTATATAAGAGGAGTCTTATAATAGATATCAGTTGATAAAATTTCAATTATTAGAGAGTACTCCTTTTCTATAGAGGATAGAAAACTAAGATTTAGCCAAACACCCTCCTTCTTGATAATTCCTCTTCCTTGGTGGATCACCTCTAGAGGCCAAACACTTGGGTGGCTAACGTTGATCAAAGGAAGGAATCTAACCCGGAAATTCAAGGAGATCACGAAGAACAAGGAGTTGAACTCGTACCTGTGGAAGCTTCGTTCTACAATGGTATGATTCCATAACTTCTTATTTATCGTTTTAAATTAATAATTTGCATAAAGGATGATCCGGGTAATGGTTTTGTAGAAATTTTTTAAACTCTGATATACCATGCTTCTGCTAATTTTTGTAATTTGATTGTGCACAATTTCGTACAAACTCAACAGTTATCCAGAGTTAGATCCTCATGAACAGGGAGGATCAAGGATTTGTGATCATCCGCCTCATCTCGAATGATGACTAAGACATCCTTCGAAATAGGGCTGGGGTTTTTCTTTGAACTGCCCCCTTCGAAATGGATGCGAGGAATTTGAATTTGATCCTCGTCGTCACTGTTGGGGATCTCATCATTCATACCCTCATAGTTTATTATAACCCGCATGTTAGCAAATGGGTCTCGTCCTACGTACATGATCTTTTCTTTTCCCTTTTTGTTATCCCTCTAAGGCTTTGGGGTCTTTCTTTCTCCTACTGGTATAATCAGAGGAAACAACATGGCTGATACCACAATAGAGATCTTCATTATTGGCTTCATGAAACCAGCATCAGTGAGATTTGGCAGCAGTATGGTGGAAGCATGAGCCTTAGGGTGCTTATGTGGGTTCCTGCGGTGTAACCCGGATGAATATCCCAATCTGGCTCTCCCAGTCTGGCTTGAGATTTGTATTGGACTTTTGATACTTTGCTGATTCTTTCCTAACCCTTCTTCAGGTTGGAAACCCAAAGATATCATCTTTTGGCCCACTGTCATTACTTCAGGGGAGACTTTAGGCTTCAAGGCTGGTGCTCCGATAGGTAGATACTGAGTATCACTCACCTCCAGGGCTTGAAAACTTGTAGGTTCAATCCTGTATCCAGGCTAATCATTGACATGTCTCCCTGTATGCAGACAGGGTATTCTTGTTCGGCTTTGACCATAATGAGGTTGTCGTTGATAATGTATTTGAACTGTTGATGGAGGGTGGATGGCACTACCCTTGCCTTGTGGATCCATGTCCTGCCCAACAACAAGTTGTATCCAGTGGCGATGTTGAGAACCTGAAAGGACACATAGAAAGTGTGTGGGTCAATCTTTAATGGAAGCTCTATTTCTCCCAAAGCTTGTCGGCGAGATCCATCGAAAGCCCAGATGACCACATGACTGGATTTGATCTAGTTCGGGTTGATCTTCAGTCTCTCCGAGGTATCATAGGGACAGATGTTGAGGGATGATCCTCCATCTATGAGCACATCTCCGATCATATACCCGGAAGATATTACAGCTATATGTAGGGACTTACGATGGCCCGTCCCTTCTGCAGAGATATCATCGTCAGTGAAAGATATCACATTGCTGTTGAAAATGTGTTCTACCACGTAACAGAATTTCTCGGCCTCCACGGTATATGGCAGATGGGCTTCTTCCAGTACTTTCACTAAAATGTTATAGTGATTCACCGATGATAAGATCAAATCTAGGATGGACATTTGCTTGGGTGCATCCTTCAGACTTTGCACTACCTTGATTTCATTGTGTCCCATTTTGTTGACGAACTCTTCAATTTTCTCTTCAACCACCTTTTCTTTAGCTTTGAGGATTGGTTTGATCACCCGCTGAGGCAGGTGCAATGGATTATCCTTTGGTACTATGGCAATGTTGTTTGAGGTGGAACCTTTATCGTTCTCGTAGTTCCATGGGACACTCTTCAGACTAATAACTGGATACTGAGGTCTGAAGGGTAAGATTAAAGGCTCGGGTGCGGCCACCTTCACAGGTTTTTTATGTTTCTTTGACCCCTTTCCCTGGTAGTACTAAGGGTGTGAGGGATGGCTCTTTATCACAAGAAACCACAACCATTGTATCCTGATTCCATGCAGTGGGGATAAAGAGAGTGTCTTCATCTGGGAGGCCATAATCTCGATTCCCTTTTATCAAGTCACCGCTTTCAATCATATTCTGAATCAGGTTACGAAGTGCCCATCAATCCTCAGTATCAAGGCCGGGTGCATTGGAGTGGTACTGACATATTTGGTCAGGCTTGAATTTTCTGGATCGCAGGTTTAATGGAGGTAATAAATCTGCAACCATTCTTTCGTTGATTAACATCTGGAGGCTTTCCTCCATTGGCTGGTTTAGGTTGGTGAAGTTCCTTTGAAATAAAAACTTCCTGCCATCTCGAAAATTCTCATCTTTGGCAATCTTGTCGGCCCAGGGCTCATGCTCATCAGACCGGTAGTGATCCCTCCTGGGGATGGGATTGATCTTCGGTGTGAGAGGACGATCTGCGTCAGACTGATTGGACATGTTTCATCATCTGTCTGGTGATCTGATGGTGATAGACGACCAGTTCTGCTAACTGTTCAAATTGTTCCTTGATAGACCTTATCTCCTGCTCTATCAAGAATCGCCTATACAAAACTTCCCAACTGTCTGGGCTGTTGTTATTGGATAAAATTTGATTCTCCAATATATCGGTGGCATTTGGATCCTCCTCCATTTCCCGTATTGATCATGTTTACTTTCTCCTCTTTATGCTGAGGGAGGGGATTATCTTGTACGTGTGGTTGTTCTAGTTTGGTCACCACAATCTCAAAATTGTCAATCAAGTCTTGGATTTTATGCTTGAGAGACCAACAGTTTTGAGTGTCATGGTCCGGGGATCCATAATGGTAAGCACATTTCTTGTTTGGGTTGAAATTTTGTCCACCAATGTTGGTTGGTGGAAGGAGTTGGACAATCTTCTTCTGTGCCGTCAACAGTTTTAGCACATTCTCGAGTGAATCCCCTAGAGGGGTGAAAGTTCTTCAATGCCTAACCTCCATATTTTTTTAAAATGGAGGATTTGAAGGTAATGCTGAAGCTTGGAAAGGGGTATAGTTCCTCCTTTGAATAGGCATACTGTTTGACTCGCCTCTTTGGTTATATCCTTGTAACACTAAGGACACTTCATCATCTTTCTTTTTGTGTACCCTTTGGGGATTACTCCCATAATTTTTGGACTGGATATGTTTCGACAACGGATTTTAAGGAAGTCAGGTCCTTTATCTTTCCAGACTTCAGCCCCATTTCGGCCATTTCACCGTGCTTGATCGTCTCAGAGAATGGTTTTCCTATGCCTGCTAGGACCCTCTCATAATATGGAGCTTCTTGGATGTCGATTGTGACGCCCCCAAATCCACGTTCCTTCGAAACCTTTGATTCGGTGCAGCCACGATACTACTAACGCGGAACTATTACATCTTTTAATCATTAGTAAAAGAATACAACTTTGTTTATTATAATTTAGAATATAAATTCTATTCATATCCAAGATCTCATCTTTACATCATATTCGATGTCACTAAAATGCGGAATAATTTAAACTTTTCAATATCCTTTGAATAAAAATCTTTTTATTGATTCCATAACTTTGATACCGATTACAAATCTTGAATCAACTATATAATATGATTCCTTCTTATCTGAGTTATCGTATAACCATTTACAACTCAACTCGATATCCTTTATGTATTAATTAATACATTCTTACAATACAACAAGTATTAAACAGTTTAAGCAACTATCGAGTACATCATCTAGAATCTAAATATGGTCCAGACAATAATCTAAGTAATATTCTTCAATACGATACTATCTATCTTTATCAATCAAGAAGTACGAAATCTTTACCGTGAATCCTTAACCTGCAAAAATGGTTATTTGCAAGAGTGAGCTCGACAGCTCAGCAATTGTAACAGTCCTCATGCATCACATAGCATATAACATCATACTCAGTTCATGCATTTATAAATAGTTTATATTTACTACGCATGTTACTTTTCACATAACAAGTATATCATCAAAGATCAACTTTCAATCTCATTTATATCTCATATACAGTTCATATATAGGTTCACATTATCACAGCATAATATAATTCAAATAACAGTTATTGAATTCATATATCAAATAGGAACTGAAAGACTTGCCTGATTCGTAGTTTAACAACTACGACTTAACTACTTAAGAATCTCTGCACTTTGTGTAATCCTACACAGTTATATTAATCATAGAGATCACACCCATCAGTTATATGCATCCACACATTCTCAATGTAATAATAAAGGTTACATTGTTGTCTAACTTGGTTCTTAGAACCTTGTTTCACTTTCTTATCATACGTTTAGTATAGCTAGGTACGCATAGGTATACCTTAACTATACTCAATTAATATCATCTTTCATATACACATGTCCGCCTACAACTAATCTATTTACCTATAGTTAGTGTAGTACATCTTCAAAACATGCTCGCACAGTGCATATCACGGTTAACTAGCGGGGTGCACATACCAATCACGACTAGAGGCATATAAGTCCTATCATGCATGTTCATAAAGTTAGAATGCCAGTAACTCTATGTTCAACCATTCTACTTTCAAAACTTCATAAGTTTTATTCTCCAAAAATCAATGTCATGCTTAACTAATCATGCAAGGCTACTTTGAATCATTTTATATCTACTTATGCCATGTACGTATGTTATCATATTTAGAAGTTTAAGTACACAAGTTCCTTTAAGTTTAATTTCAAGGCTTCAAGTTTTCTCTAGAACCGCACACTAAAGTGACCAAGAGGTTCATGGTATTCAAAGGGGTTTGAAACCACATGACATACCTATTTCCATGCATAACTAGGTCATACAATCATCCTTAAAAATCAGAACATACACATCATATGTATATGTCAAGGTTCGTTTATAAAACTTTAAGTCTATTTTCAAACTACAAGTCTTTTCTATCAATAATGTATGGTAGTGTGATTAACACCTTAAACATGTATTTCATGTCAATATAAACCATACTATCGGGTTCACAAAATCAGAATATAAACATGACTTATATATGCCAAAATTCGTTTATAAAACCTTAAGTTTATTTTCAAAACTATAACTTCATCGTTCACGTAAGCGATCCGAATATAATATGCACATACTAGTTTAACAAGTCCATATATATGTATTAATCATACCAGCATGCTTGCCCTAATTTCTTTCAATATCTATCACTTAGCAGACATCAAGAAGGAACAACATCTGCAGAAACTGGGATCAGGAACCGGCGCAGCTGCGCAGGGCCTTGCCCAACCCAAGTCTGGTACCGGCGCAGCTGCGCCGCTGGCCAGTATAAAACTGGCGCAGCTGCGCCACTGGCCGGCCAGAGACAGAGCAGCTTCTGCTTCGGCAGTACCTCAAGCCAAACTCTGAATTTCGCAACGATTATCATTCTAAGCTACTACATTACAGTTCTATCATGATTATAAGCTAGCATAGCAACTAAGGAGCAATTAACAAACATTGCTTGATCACATAATCATGGATTCCATACTCAATTCAAGAATTAGAAATTCTCAGAAAACAAAGATGAAGAACAAGAAATTAAGTGTTAAACCTCAGTAAATCTTGAAATGAGTTTACTGCTATATCAAACTTCCTCTATTCACAGACTCTTTGCTAATATAATGCATTACCTCTATATTTTATACTTACTAGAATTTCTCAGCAAATGAAATGAAGGAGGAGGAAGCCTTATTTATAGAAACTCTTTTACACAGACAATGGTTTTCTCCACCAATTCAAACCAACAGAAATGAGAAGAGCACATTGGCTCATAGAGAGTAGTTGGAGTAGTTGTTGAAATCCATCATGATCCCCACTCCCTTATCATTATTACTATGAAGCTAATGTTGCTGAGTTTGATAGAAATAGGCTTAGGCTTCATGAGTTATACACGTGAGAAGGAATTGGGTCACTCAATTAGGGACAAGGAGAGAACTCAGCAACTTGTTTTCCCACATACTAATGTTATATATGTATACATATAGTATATACTTAGGCTATATATATTTATTCCATATATATTTAAGTTATACACATTCCATTTTATATAACTTAAGTTATAAATTAATGTGTCACAATGTAGTCCCAATAATACTATCGTGTAGTAAATTTTAACTCACACATATAAAATCCATGTACAGTTCATCCCACCGGATATAATTCTATCGGGTATCATCACAGTGTATTGTCTCCTTTATTATTAAATTTTATTAATTCAATAATTATTTACAATATATTCATGATATATTATTTTATTGTATACTTAATATACACATTGTCACACCCACATTTCATGTACCTCTTGCAACTCAATAAACTTTACTATATAGTTTATATTCATATATAACATAGTCGCATTGCACTTTATACTTCGCATAACATATAGTTAACTATCATACGTTATACTTTAATATCGCATGGTTGCACATAGAAATTAATAAATTACTTATCTTATCAATTAATTAATAATAATATTAATTAATCCATTTCTCATTAATCCATGGAATTATAATTCCCACGCTAATTGATTAACACTTTATATGATTTATTATCACGTTAAATAAATATAAATCTTTTTATATTTATAAATCATTTACTCATTAATCATCATATTATCAAATAATTACTTGATAATAGTATATTGTTCATAACAATAATTAATATTAGAAGACAATTTATCTCATCACAAATCCGATTATACTTATAATCGATTTCCTTATTATTATACTATCAATAGCCATAATAATTTAACATACTATCATAATAACAATTAACAATTAATTTAGATTAATTGTTTAATTAATAATTCCTCCATCATTAAATTAGTCAATTCATTACTGAATCTATTATTGTGCCACACAAGGCATCTCTCACAAGCTCAATCTTAAGCTTATCATTATTCTCATCACTTACTCATTTCTCACCACATTACTACTTATAACATGTTCAATTAAATTAGAACTATTAAATCCAAGGTCCACATATAAATATTTTACAAATCGAATATTCAAATATTATATATAACCTTTACGGAAATATAATAACTCAAGCTATTAAAATGTTAAATTACTTCAATAATTATACTTATAATAAGTATAACCTTTACGCTTATAATAATTAATATATACTCTATTAATTATTCCAATAATAATATTCACGATCAAATAATAACTTAAGTTATTTAATATATTAAAATAACTTAGTTTCCTTTCATTAATCAAACTCCCTTGAAAATACATTTAAAATTATGTATTTAGCCATATCATAAAATATTATGTTTTCTCCAAATAAGCACATTCGTTATTAGAAAATAATTTACTTATTGTCTCGTGATATTATTTTTAATATAATATCAAATAACTATATGTATGACACATGTACATATATTATATATAAAAAATAGATAATAAGTTTATTTTCTATTATAATAAATCGTTTCCATTAATTTAATTACATATAGCAAATACGTTTTAATATATTTACTATATTAACCAAACACACCTCATACAAAAATATATAAGGTAATATTATTATTCAAAAATAACATTTCCTCCTTTTATTAAAATAATTCAATATTACAAATTATTTTAATACCCTTTATTAGAAAAATCATATCTCTTTCTTTTCTATAAATTGTTCCCAAAACAATTTTTTCAAATATTCATTTAAAGATATAATGATTTCCATCTCCCTTTAATAACGTATATATATATATTTAACGTTATTCGCACATTAGACTTTCTCACATATTACCACTCTAAGTAATATATATAAAAAGTATCAACTATAATTACATATTCAACACACAAATTAATTCACTCCTTTACTTAAGTAAATTAAACATTGTACTATATCACCTTAGTTAATTAAGATTCAATACTGACATTATATTATTCCATAATATAACTCACAACTTATATTAACTAATATTTATTCTTATTAGTTAATTCCTTAACTAACTCATGCTTCACTATCCAAACCTATTCACGGATAGCTTAAGTGCTATTAATAACCTATATTATAAACATACTAGTTATTAATACACATACTCAAGAATATGGTGATTATACATTAAGGATATTTAATGTCACCAACTTACTATGATAAAATAATTCTATAAATTATTTAATATCGATAGGAATTTATCCACCTCCTTTATCTCAACTGGATCGTCTCTACGATAAGTAACAAATATATATTAATAATATATTTATAAATCACAAAAACATATTTTACATAGTCCATATTATCCTATGTAATATAATACCATATACCTCATATCACATATATATATATTATTATTCGAACCCATCTCACGGTTTAAGAATTTTATTTTTTAAATCCTTATTTAATAATATCTGAAAATTCGGGTTCTTACATCGATGAAGGTCATAACTATCTCAGTCTTATTCATAGGTGGAATGACTTGTGCTGTAACTCGTCTCCATCGTTGAGCATATTCTTTGAATGATTCAGTGTTTTGTTTCTTGATTTTGGTTATTTGGTATCTGTCCGGAGCCATCTGAGATTGGAAACTGTATTGACTAAGGAAGGCATAGGCTAACTCTTCTCAACTGTGAATTTAGAGTTGTCCAGACGGGCATACTAGGCTCTTGCCTCTCCTGTTAAACTTTTCTGGAATAACTGCATTCGAAGCTTCTCGTCCGCTGCATAGGATCTGAGTTCTCCATTGAATACTTTCAGGTGGGTATAGGGGTCTCCCAATCCATCGTATTTCTCAAAATCAGGAGCTCTGAATTTTTTGGGATAAGAAGCCCAGGGAATATACAGAGGTCTGAATAATTGACACTGCCAAATGGCCCAGTCCCTTTGATAGACCGGATGGTTTCTTCCATTTGCTGTACTTTCTTCAGAATGTCACCAGCTTCCTACTCTTTGTTGAGGGTGGTGATTTCAAGGGTTTTGTTGATTATGTCCTGGTTTTGTGGTCCAGGAATATGAGTTTTGGCTTTTTCGGTCTCTTGACCGCCACCACTACCACCAGGTGCTCCTGGTTCGGTGTGAGCTTGGTCCTGCTTCCCTTTAAGATCTTTACTTTGTTCTCTCAAGAAACTGGCCCATTCAGCTATTTAATTCTTTAGTCCTTCAAACTCTTCCCTAGATACAGGGTTGGATTCTGGTTAAGCACTTGAAGTCATGTTCGTGGATGGACTTAGTGCCTTCTTAGACTTAGATCTAGTGACAGGACCAATTTTTCACCTACAACGAAACGTAGGCGTGTCAATTTCCTGATGTAGGTAGGGATAGGATGCATGCCATGATGTGTTATTCTAGTTTTTTTTTATCTTATCTTGCAAAATAGAGGTCAGTTATTTTGATGACAGGATGTATATGACAAGGAATGTAAATTTTTCATTATGATATTTACATTATGCTCCTTTACATTAGAATTGAAAACTTGACATTGAATTGAAAGAGGAAGGCATGAAGAAGTTTCTCATCGGAATTAGTTAATAAGAGGCTGACCTATCTTAGGATACTCTCGCGGCTTTTTGGCATGAAGGTCCCCAGATCATCGTAATCTACTAGAAAGGAAATTAATCCGATCTTTCAACTAGAGCGAATTTAGGTGGTGCTTTTTCATGAGCCCCTAGAGACTTAGCCATCCCTAGAGTCATTACTTATCACCGACGGGTTTTGCCTCCCGAAGGAGGAATCACACAACATACATTCACATACATCGCATCTCATCGTATGCATATGATGACATTGGTGTGAAGCACTAATATGGGTGTAAAGCACTAAAAAAGCAGGAAAGCATTCATTCACATTCATTCACTGTAAAGACGCAGCATTCACGTATTCATTCAATGTAAAGATGTAGCATTCACACATACGTAGTTTTGAAAGGGAAATGTTTGAAAAGATTGGAACGCGGCCTAAGCCCTCGACCGTCCCCAGCAGAGTCGCCACCTGTCGACGTCAGGAAAAATCCGAGGGTCGGGTCACGACCCGGATCTTTCTCTCTTCCTAAGTTATCTCTACGTTTACTCTTTTTATTGCCAAAAAGGTTTTGAATGGTTTTTTAGGAAAAGGCCAACATGTATTATGTTGACGATTTGCACGTTTTACAGAGTCGCCAGTTGGTAGATTTGAAATGGTTGTACCAACTCAACCGAGTTTTGTTTGAAAGAGTCCCAATTGCTGGACATTATCGAAACTTGATCTTTAAAAACAAAGTTTTGAGTTCGGGGGCTTAGTTAAGTGTGGAGAAGGTGTTAGGCACCCCATAACTCCCGTGTAAACACGGTACCGTATCTTTTCAATATTTCCCTTAAAAACTGAGATGTGTGTGTGAATGCTATTTGAAAATTGGGCCTATATTTGATGGAAAGCATGTCTATACATCATTGAACCTATATACGAAGGGTTTGATTTTCTTTGCAAAAAGTCTTTGATTTGATTTGTAAAAGTATTTTATTTGATTTGCAAAAGCTTTTCTTTTCGAAAAGATTATTGAATGATGTTTTGAAAGAAGGTTTTCAAACCCTAACGCTAACATATGAATTGAAGCATATCGATACTTCAGTTTTTTCTTTTTAGCCTTAAGGCTCAATTTGAATGGTGATTGTCGGGCTGCGAAGCATCCTCGACCACAACATATATACAAGTGTCGGTCTCCTCATGGGCATGATAGCCATCGGAGGGACTCTGACACGATAAACCATATTTTTCATTATGTTGAGACCTTAAATCCGGATAACCATTTTAAAGTCTTTTGCATGTATATTTTTATAGAAAAACTGGCAGGGTACATTTGTAAAGTGGAGTTTGTCCATCATGGGAATCAGATTCTGATCAGTTTGATCATGAATTCCACGATTCCTAGGCTCACATATGAGTAGCCAATAGACCTGCACAACTCAAATTTTTACAGAAAAAGAGATATATCCCAAATGTCGCCAGAACCAAGGATTCATTCAGTAAATCCTGGTTCGCACATGGCCAAAGCGTCTCGTTCCCACTAGATAGCGATCTAAGGGCTGCGAGGTTTCTTTTGTAACTGAAACTAAAAAAAGGCTAGATTTAAGTAATTCTCAGCCATTCTAGCTTCTCGGTTCTGTCTGTACCTATTTTGAACCGTTTGAAAGCTAGAGTTGGCAAGATTTAAATAAATCTAGTTCGCCAGCAGATATGAAAGTGCCAATTCATATCAAATGAATATTTAAAGCAACAATTTATTAAAAATGAGTAAAGCCATATATATGTAGTTATGTATACGAAAGCTGTAAATGGCTGACTTGGACATTCCAAGTTTTCCTCTAGAGATGTTGTGAGGCTTCAGGTTTGTTCCCGAAGTTGACCTAACTTCCCGGGTTGAGACAGGGGATGACCTGTACCTCCCGGGTTCAAACTGAGGTTGACCTGTTCCTCCCGGGTTGAGACCGGGGCTGACCTGTACCTTCTGATTTGAGACCGGGGCTGACCCATACTTCTTGGGTTTAGCCGGGGCTAACCTGTACCTCCTAGGTTGAGACCGGGGCTGACCTGTACCTCTTGGGTTGAGACCGGGGCTGACATGTACTTCCCGGGTTGAGACCGGGGTTGATTTGACGACCCAGTATTGAGACCGGAGTTGAACTAATGACCCGATATCAAGACTGGGTTTGAGTTGATGGCCCGGTATTGAGACCGAGGTTGAGTTGATTGCCCGGTATTGAGACCGGGGTAGATTTAACATCCCGGTATTGAGATCGGGGTTGAACTGATGACCCGGTATTGAGATCGGGGTTAAGTTAATGGCCTGGTATTGAGACTGGGGTTGAGTTGACGGCCCGGTATTGAGAACGAGATTGAGTTGATGGCCCGGTATTGAGACCGGGGTTGAGTTGATGGACAGGTATTGAGACCGGGGTTGAGTTGATGGCCCAGTATTAAGATTGGGGTTGAGTTGATGTCCTGGTATTGAGACTGGGGTTGATTTGACGGCCCGGTATTGAGACCGGGGTTGAACTGATGATCGATATTGAGACCGGGGTTGAGTTGATGGCCCGGTATTGATACCGGGGTTGAACTGATCACCAGGTATTGAGACCGGGGTTGAATTGATGGACAGTCTTGCCCTCCTACAGTGTTAATAACAGGGAAAGGAAATTTCGAGTGTCTACACTGCTTTTGCCAGATTGGATGTCATCTGAATATTCCTTGCCTATGCTGTTCATATGAAATTCAAAGTATTCCAAAAGTCATCTGAATATTCCTTGCCTATGCTTTTCATATGAAATTTAAAGTATTCCAAGTAAACGCCAAGAGTGCATTTCTGAATAGAGAACCTAAAGAAGAGGTTTATGTGGAATTACCCCTAAGTTTTGTCAATCCAACCTTTTCTTATCATGTATATAAACTAGATAAAGCTCTTTATGGTTTAAAGCAAGCACCTAGGACATGGTAAGAAACATTTACTAATTTTCTTATTGAAAAAGGACTTCACTAGAGGTAGGGTAAACACAACACTATTTCTTAGGAAGTACAAAGATAAAACCCTGTTAGTACAAATTTATGTGGATGGCATCATTTTTGGTTCTACTGACGAAAAATTATGTGAGATATTTTCCAAGTTAATATAGAGTAAATTTGAGATGAGCATGATGGTTGAGCTAAACTTCTTCCTTAGACTATAAGTGAAATAGTGTGATGAAGGGATCTTCATCAACCAGGCCAAGTACATCAAAGATTTACATAAGAAATATGACATAGAATCAACCACTCCTATGAAGGCTCCCATGACCTCTGCAACTAAGCTTTTCAAGGATGAGCAAGGTAAATGTATTGATATAACTCAATACAGAGGTCACAGGTATGATAGGCTCTCTCTTGTACTTAATTACTAGTAGACCAGATACTATGTTCTCTACTTGTATTTGTGCTAAATTTTAGGATAACCCTAATGAATCTCATTTAATTGCTGTGAAAAGGATTGTTTGATATTGTTGGCTTGTTTCGGTGTTAACAAAACAGACACACACACGCAAGTGCACGTGATCCATAAGTAATATATGATAAGTAAAGTATCGTTCCCACGGATAAAAGTAATTATTTCTAATCTAACATGCAACAACATTGTAATTACTTCTATCTGCTTAAACGAGTGAATAAGATGTGAATTAATAACTAAAATGATTATAAACTAACAAACTAATTAACAAGCGACTGATTCAAATTGGGAAGATATGGGATTCTAACTTCATTTAGTGCATCACTCAGATCATACACCTCTTGTTAAACCTAATTGAGTATTTCGGATTGCTAGTCGAGAGCACATAGGTGAAACATGGCTATCTTTTGATATAACATGCCAATATCACATAAAATCCACAAAAAAGATAGAATTTATATGAACATCCGATATTACCTAACTCACTATATTTCTATGTGATTTACAAGTAATATAGATTTAAGTGCAAGCTCTCACGAATGACTACACGAGGTAAGCTGATATATGTCTATGCGGATTACGAATCATGAAATCTATCATATGTAAAATTTATGAGCACATGCTAATATAGCTAAATCTGAATTTGTACTTCCATTTCTAATTTCATACAAAATAATAATGTAGATGGTGATCAAACATCTAAATAATTAAAACAACCATATGCAGTCAAGTGCAACAAAGAGGCATAGAAATCTGAACTAAGCAAAGAGTTCTATTAGAATCCCATAATGGTGATTAGTTCATCACTTAAGCAATAACCATTATGGGAATTTGTTCAAGCATTGAGATATACTATGGAAGCAAAGAGAATTAAGAGAACAAGAAATTGCAAATCTGATATTTCTGCATCCAAAGTAAACCTACAAAGCCAAGTTCAAATCCACAATCAACCAAATCAAAATCCTAAATATGAAACCCTAACAAAGAATCAAGAGTGATGGCAAAAGGGTAGAAGAATAGCTAAGAACTCTCTGTGACACCCCAAAAACCCTTAAATAGTAAAAATAACGATTAAAAGATCGTCTCGTAACTTGCAATTACACCCTTTAAAGGAAAAACACGTAAACAAATTTTTAAGTAAAAGTCAATCTGTCGTTGACCAGACTGGCGCGGCCACGCTACCCCGTAAGCTAATTGGGGAGCGGGCGCGCTAGTATGCGATCTATTCCTGGTGTGGCGCGGACGCGTTGATTTTGTTCTTCATACTGGTGCGGCCGTGCTACTGGCTTTTTCTGCAGATTGTGTTAATCCTTTGCTGGTGTACTGCTCTTGATCCAATTACTGCTGCACTTAGTCCTTGCACTTCATTTTCCATGACCACTTTCCCATGTTGGTTCCATCGTCAGTCCACCACAAGCTTGCCATTATGCCATATCCATGCCATTTCCTCACAGTAGAGTCTCCTTCATGTAACCTATAAAATAAAGATAAAATGCATCAAAAGTAAATAAAACTCTTGAGATTAACCTATAGTTCAAGCAAGTAAATAACCAATAAGTAAGTATAAAACCTACTTATCAAATACCCCCAAACTTGAACTATTGCTTGCCCTCAAGCAACAAACACAACTGCAAACTATATGCTATGCAACTATACTATAATGACAATGAATCCCAATTTCCAGTTAGATTATGAGTTCCAATAAGATGTGCCTTAGAGAAATAACAAGATCTATGAATGAAGCGTCAAACCAAGCTAAAGTCATAAGGACATACAATCCAAAAATCACAACCTGTTGACAATGATGCAGTGTGTGTGTGCTATATCCACAAATAAACTTGATAAAGGTGAAGATTTCATATGCTATGCTTTTAAGGAAGAAAACTGAGGTTTTAAGTCAAGAAATTTGAGCATATATGAAACAACAACCAATCCAACACATCAATACAAACTAAGGGTCAACAAAGGGCTTATTCTACTTTTATTCATTTATTTGGGCGATATTTACGCTTTCCCGTGGTTACACCCGACTGTGCAATGCCAAGCCCTCTTAGGCTTTTCAATGATACCCATTTAACGAGCTTTTGACCAATGACACCCAAACCATAAGGCTTTAGGGTGCTGGGTGTAGAGATAATCCCCTAGGGCGTACTTGCTCGAGTATCAAAGGCCACAAGACTTAGCTAGCCAAGGTGTTTATTCTAAATTTTTTGTTTTCTTTTTCTCATTTTATTTTATTTTATTTTTTCTTTTTCTTTTTATTTTTTTCCTTTTTAGCATGCATACCCAATGTTTTCCTCCAAACTTGAATTTCTGTGTCATTATGGTTATTACTCATTTTCTACACAATTCTATCAGTAAAAATAAAAAAAAATTCCTCAAAAGACAAACATGTGTTAATCTAACCAACAAGAAGATAATAACAATGTCGTGCTATCCGGTAACATCAAAGCAACAGGTAGAGATTACATCATGTATGAAATTATAACTAAGCTTAAGTTATCAACTGAGTTCAAAAATCTATAAAATTTCAATATCATCATCGGCCATGCTGGAATTCAACAGACTCAACCATGGGATTATGTAATGCAATGAATCTACACAAATAACTAAGTAAACAAAAGAAAAGAAAACTAAAAAATTTTCATGCAAAATTAACTAACAAGTATTAAAATGTGAACTACTATGCAACCTAAACATGCAATTAATACTATATGCAACTAACTACTGACTACAACCCAATACCCACAAACTTAAAATAAGCATTGCCCTCAATGGAGATAAAGGGTTAGAAAACTCCCCTAAGTATCGGCATGGCCACCCGACTGTGACTTGGGTGGTGAATCTGGCGGTGGATAAGGCATGGCGGACTCGAACACTAGCCACTCCACAATCGTCCCCTGCTGTGCAAAAGCCTCACCCAGTGTACGAGATAATCCATCTGCATAAGCTGTGAAGTTGCAGTGAAGCGCGTCCATCCTCGCCTGCAGGTGCCTCATCTGGCGATCCTAACTCGCTGTACTGGCTTGAGGAGGGTCGGCTGCCTCTGATGGCTGTAGTGGAGTCATTGGTGGAGGATTAGGTAGTATGAACCCTCTGCCCCTAGGATGTGCTGTGCTGCCACCCCACTCTGCAAATTTCTTGATCATGGCATGATTGATGTCCTGGCTCGGCATCTGCACCTGTTCGTCATCCCATTCAACGCCCGCCTGGGCACACAGATGTGTTACGACTGAAGCTTGCGGAATCCCTACGGTGGTACTGCCCCGCATGTAACGCAACATGGACTGATGGTGTAGATGTTCAACATCAATATATTTACCTGTGATGATCCCCCACAGAATAATGGCTCTCTCAGCCGTGATATCATGCTGGTGAGTGGAAGGCATCATATTGGCTCATATGAAAGGATTCAACGCCTTTGCATATCGATTCAGTGCTGAGCTGGGGAAGTTAATGTGCGTATCTGTGCCCGGCTTAAAATTCCACTTGGTGCCTGGCACGCATAACTCTGTGATCACCATATCCAAGTCTGCCTCAAAACATTCAGCCTCAACCCAATTTACTTGGCCAGCCGGGAGAGAAGGCAAATGGAACAGTTCACGGATCGCCGAAGGAAGATAGTTGACTTGTATGCCCTGGACAAAAGAAATGTCGCATTGTGTTTCCTGGGCGTTTGCATAAAATTCCCGAACTATAGCCATCGGAGCAAGCACAGGTGTTGCCACATCCCTAAGACAAGACCTTTCTCTGATAATATCTAGCATCTGTCCATCAGCTTTGGCCGGCTTCAGCCCCCGTTCCTGCACAAACGACTTTGCCACAATCCTGTAATAATGAGTTTGTGCCGAGAGGTTGATAAACATGGTCAAGTCCAGGACATTCTTATCCTGGCTATTATTATTGGATGATTCAGAAGTGCATGAGCGAGCTCTTTTTGGCCCCATGATACTACAAAAATTTCCCTTGTAAACCCTAATTTGTGTGAATGGAACACCCAAACTTAACCTCTGAAATCTGGTGCACAAACCCTAACTGATGAAAAATGAACCCCAAAACTTCCTCTGAATTCTCCCTGTGTAAACCCTAACTTTGCCTAAAATAGAGCTGTAAGTGGCTAGGCTTTATAGGGGATTGTAAGTGAAGAAGCACTGTGGAGGGGATTTCAGATGTAGAAGGTATGATGGAGATCGTGGGCTGAAATGAAGAGAGTGAACGTGGGTATATGGAGTGATTTGAATATGCTTAGGCTAGGGTTTGAAGAAGGAGAGGGAATAGGATTAGACAAAGTGATGCTCTGATAGAAAGTGTTTGTGTTTTGAGAGGTGGACTCTGTCAAATAGATATAACATAAAGGGTCCTAGCCAATCTCTGTCTATTTTTTTAAAACTGTGTCTAGGTATTGGCGCGGGCGCGCCATGATGTAGTGTTGGACGGGCGCGGTCGCGCTTGTCAAGGCTACTCTCTAGACTCTCTGGATATTGGAACGGGCGTGCCGAATTTTGCTTTGAGAAAGGCGCGGTCGCGCTGCAATGGTGCTGATCCTGAAATTTTCAGTAACATGGATTTGTGCAGCTAACTAGCAATTTCCTCAATTCCTGCAATAAGATGAATTCAAAAATGAGATATATTATCATTCCAATCCCAAAAATGGACTATGTATCTATGCACACAATGCTATGTTTGAAATGTGTCTATCTTATATGCACATGTATTCATCTCAAAATGTGCAAAATTTTTAAATTTTTCAGAATCAAACATAGGGGGGGAAAAAATTAGATAAGTAACAAGAATTAAAAGAGAGGGAGAAGAGAATGGATGGGCTGCCTCCTATCGAGCGCTTATTTATAGTCAATTAGGTCGACTTTCTCAGATAAGCTCATGTAGTGGAAAGGATCAAGGAGGCTTTCTGTCGATTGACTTCGCCCCCATAGTAGTGCTTCAACCTCTGACCATTAACCTTGAATGGTTTGTCCGGGTATTGTCCTAAAATCTCAATTGTACCGTGTAGATACACGGTTTTTACCATGAAAGAACCTGACCATCTCGATTTGAGTTTTCCTAGGAAAAGTCGAAGATGAGAGTTGAACAACAACACCGCTTGCCCTGAATCAAATTTCCTTTCCACGATTTTACGGTCGTGCCACTTTTTCACCTTTTCATTGTACAGCTTTGAGTTTTCGTAAGCCTGCAGTCTGAATTCATCCAGCTCATTTAATTGGAGAAGTCGTTTGTCCCTGCAGCTTTGAGATTAAAGTTTAACTTTTTAATGGCCCAGTAGGCCTTGTGCTCAAGTTCCATGGGAAGATGGCAGGCTTTCCCATATACTAGCTGATACGGTGACATCCTCAATGGTGTCTTATACGCAGTCCTGTATGCCCACACTGCATCATCGAGTTTGAGGGACCAATCTTTCCTCGTAGGATTGACAATTTTCTCTAAGATCCTTTTTACCTCACGATTGGAGACCTCAGCTTGGCCGTTCGTTTGGGGATGATAAGCCGTGGTGACACGGTGATTCACCCCATACTTAACCAATAATGTTGTAAACTATTTGTTGCAGAAGTGGGTGCCTTCATTATTGATGATAGCCCTAGGTGTCCCGAATCTTGTGAATATACTCTTCTGTAAAAATCTCAAGACCACCTTAGCATCATTCATTGGCAAAGCTGCTACTTCCACCCACTTGGACACATAGTCCACTGCCAGTAGGATGTACAAATTTCGGCACGAAGAAACAAACGGCCCCATGAAGTCTATCCCCCAAACATCAAATATCTCAACCTCTAGGATCATGTTCAAGGGCATCTCATTCCATTTAGATACATTTCCAACTTGCTAGCACCGGCACATTTTTGCACAAAATTATAAGCATCTTTAAAGAGAGTCGGCCAATAAAATCTTGCTTGAAACACCTTAGCTGCTGTCCTCTCTCCCCCATAGTGTCCCCCATAGACTGATGCATGGAAACCCTAGAGTATACTCTCCGTCTCACTATCTGGGATACACCGCCGGATCATTCTGTCTGCGCACTGCTTAAACAAATAGGGCTCGTCCCACATGTACCATTTGACATCATGTAAAAACTTCTTCTTTTGGGATCTTGTCAAATCAGGAGGGATAATGTTGCTCACTAAAAAGTTTGCAAAATACGCAAACCATGGCATTTCTCCTTGCATCACAAACAACTGTTCGTCCGGGAAGGACTCATTAATCATAACTCTATCGTTCGTGTCCTTTTCCGGATTTTTTAGTCGGGATAAGTGGTTAGCCACTTGGTTTTAAGTACCCTTTCTGTCTTTGATTTCCAAATCAAATTCCTATAGAAGAAGAATCCATCGAATGAGACGGGGCTTTGCATCTTTCTTAGAAATCAGATACCGGATAGCAGCATGATCGATATACACGACTACTCTTGTGCCAATCAGGTAAGAACGAAATTTGTCGAATGCATGCACCACTGCTAAAAGCTCCTTCTCTGTGGTAGTGTAACTAAGTTGAACATCCTTTAGGGTCTTACTGACATAATAGATGATGTGAAAAATCTTATCCCTGCGTTGCCCCAAAACAACTCCCACAGCGAAATCACTTGCATCACACATCAGTTCAAACGGCAAAGACCAGTCCGGAGCTGTGATAATGGGTGTCGTAGTCAATCTTTTCTTTAAGTGCTCAAAAGCTACTAAACATTCCTCGTCAACCTTAAACGGGACATCTTTCTCAAGCAAACTGCTTGTGATCTTTGAGAAGTCCTTTATGAATCGACGATAGAACCCCGCATGCCCAAGGAATCTACGGACCCCATTCACTAAAGTTGGTGGTGGTAAGCTCTCAATAGTCTCCAGCTTTGCTCTTTCCACCTTTAATCCTTTCCCTGAAACCTTATGCTTGAGGATAATTCCTTCTTGTACCATGAAATGGCAATTTTCCCAATTCAACACTAGATTGGTCTCAACACACCTCTTCAATACCATAACCAGATTCTCCAAACATATGTCAAATGAGTCCCCAAAGACTAAAAAATTGTCCATGAAGACTTCCACATTCTGCTCAACCATGTCGAAGAATATCGCCATCATACATCTCTGAAATGTGGCTGGGGCGTTGCATAAACCGAAAGACATCCTCCTGAACGCAAAAGTACCATACGGCAGCGTGAAGATAGTCTTTTTTTGATCTTCTGGGGCTATAACTACTTGGTTATACCCTGAATATCCATCTAAGAGGCAGTAGTAGTTGTGTCCTTCCAACCTATCCAACATCTGGTTAATAAACGGGAGAGGGAAATGGTCATTTTTGGTTGCCTTGTTCAATTTGCGACAATCCATGCAGACTCTCCACCCTATGATTGTTCTGGTAGGTATTAATTCGTTGTTTTCATTAGACTCTACAGTCATGCCTCCCTTCTTCGGAACGCATTGCACCAGACTCACCCATGAGCTGTCTGATATTGGGTATATGATTATGGCATCCAACCACTTCAGGATTTCTTTCTTGACGACATCTTTCATTATGGGATTTAATCTCCTCTGTTGCTCCACTGTCAGCTTACTATCATCCTCAAGAAGTATCTTATGCATGCAGAATGAGGGGCTAATCCCCTTGATATCTGCTATGGTCCACCCAATAGCAGATTTAAATTCCCGTAACACACGCAGCAGCTTACTTTCCTGACAAGATGTTAGTGTAGAGGCAATTATAACAGGCAACTTTGACGATTCACCTAAAAATGAGTACCTTAGATGATTCGGAAGAGGTTTAAAGTCCAGAGTGGGAGGTATCTCAAGAGAAGGTTTAAGAAGCTCCGATGTCTCCCCTGTATGTCCTAGTGGTTCAATCGAAATCTTAATTTTTCTCATTTGTGGCACTATGTTCAGAATTTGTACGTATTTCACAACATCTGTATCCTCCATGTCAGAATCCCCCAGTAAAGCACTCTCTAAAGGATCCATGTTCATCACTTGCTTGGCCTCTTCATTCAGTACTCTGTCAACTGCATCAATTCGAAAACACTCTTCTTCATCAGTGGGGAATTTCATAGCTTTAAATACATTAAATGTAACTCCCAAAAATCCGGGTACACTAACCTCAGATTCAGTGCTCACGATACCTCATCATCATAAGCATTCTATATACTATTGCGGAATAATAAACATACATTGTTCATTATAATAAGGTCTTACAAACATATCCCATGGTCTATTACCTTAACTTAAACATACCTTACCTAAGTTACATATAATAACACAAAAGGTTTACAACCCATCAAACATAGTATCTCATGATATATATATATATATATATATATATATATATATTATATTTATATTTATATTTATATTAATTATTCCTGAACCTTCCCTTTGCCCTTGTCCTTCTTGGACGATTTTGGCTTAGCTACAATAATTATCATGATATAGCAAGGGTAAGCAACTAATTTGCTTAGCAAGTTTAAATTTAAAGGAGATATATCATGATTAGAAAAGAGTTTAGCTTCTAATGTTCAACAAGATAATAGATTGTGAAAGAACATGAATTACATCTCTATAACTGTATATTCGAATAAATGAATAACAGATGCTGAGTGGTTCTAAATAACCATGAACATATACTAAGGTTGTCAGTATTTAAACTGGTCCTTTTCATAAAGTTTGGTAGTCAAGGGGATCAGCCTTTCCTACCTGGTGAAATATGCATAATCACTCAATATACTAGCAATAATTGTTTTCCAATAATGCTTTAGTAAAATTGTTCTTTTTCTCAGTCAAGAGTCCTTACCATTTCAATTGGTTAGGCACCACTTTCAAAACATATTTGATTTAAAAAATTTAAACATGCTTGATCTAGCTGATACAACTAGTATAGATCCATATCATAAACAGTTTATGAATGAAAGAACTTTAACTAATTCACAGTTTAATAATAATAGAACAGGAATTCAATTGCACAAAGTGCGATTTATCAACAATCAGTAAGGATGTGAATAATCATCAATAACTATTCACTAACATGCTTTGAAACATAATTCGAGTTTGCGTTAGAGAACTTGCCTCAATCGTGATCTACTGCTACGCAATTTAGTTTAGCTTCGTAGAGAAAAAATCTATAATAGATCTTTCAATCAATCATAGCATATACTCACTTATAATCTCTATATTCTATGTTAAATTGTCTAACATTTAATCATATAGTTAAGTACTAGACATTACGTTAAAATCTTAGTGTTATTGTTACTTTTCAATAACATTTTAATCACTTCATTGCTTAATCCCTCCTTATATAAGTTCTTCTTTATTACTTAGTAAGTTAAATACCCCAATCCAGCAGACTGGAATCTAATTCCAACTACCCAGATGCTAATCCAGCAACCTGGATTCAAACTGGATTCTAATCCATCATCCTGGATTACAATTCCAGAAACCCAGACGCAAATCCAGCAGCCTGGATTCAAACTAGATTTCAATTTAGTAACTTATTTTCCAATTCAGCAGACTGGATTAAACCGAACTTCAATTCAGCAATCTAGATGGCAATCCAGCAAGCTGGATTCCCCATTCTTAACCGAATCATATTATTATTTTTTTATCTTTTGTCCTCACATAAATACATGTATTCCACACACAAAAATAATTTTTCAAGAATTTTTCAATTTCCTTTAGTATTTTTCAAAAATCTGTTTCTAGTTAATTCCTTAAAAAAATAGCTACCTCACTATTAACTCCAGAAATTCCCAGCTCTTGGCAGGATCTTACACATGTTAACGTGAGTCTCCAGTTTAAATTTTGTGACCATCGGAGTCATACAACTCCAGTTATAGCATTTTTCGTCGGGAAAAGCCAAATATTGAAATAGTCATAACTTGCTCATTTTAAGTCGGAATGAGTTCATTTTTGGACACAAGCTACTTCATTCCTTTTATTTTCAGGTCCCAAAAGGCCTGATTTTATTTCACAAATTAAGTGGCCAAAATAGTCCCTTATATTTCCGGACAGCCTACTTTTTGGTATTTTCAGACTTTTCCAACTTTGCCAAAAACTGTCCATACAGAAATCTACAAGGAATTTTTTAGTGATTATACTTTGAAAAGTTAGAAGACTTATAGATCTAACTCCAGAAATTGACCACACTCAAAAATTCAAAACACAATGAGAGATATGGTCTTTTCAATTTCAGGTTCCGTTTTCTCAAAAATTTAATTTTCTAACTTTGTGTTTTTAAAGAAAACTTTCATGATCTCTTGATTAATATAACATTGGCCATCATAAACCCTCATAGTACATACTAATATACCTTAAGATCAAGGATCCACCAATGATCCATGATCTATTACACCAAACATGCACCAAATCCAAGTAAAACATATTTTATGCGAAGAAAAACTAAAGTTTTCTAACTTTTGAAACATAGCTTCCTTTTTCTTGCTTTTGATCTAATTTTTGACATTCAAGAATGATAGATCTTAACATATAACACTTATACATATGAAGATCTATGGTTTTGAGAAGATGAAACCATGGATTCAACTTTTGACTCAAACAACTAAAAATAACTTGGATAAAAAGTTGTTTATACCTTGATTTGTGTGCTACCCTTCTTGTCCAACCACAATAGGTAATAAATCTTGGATGCATTAAGAGTAAAATAAGATGAAAGAGATAACTTTTATTTTCTTGTGAAAGATATAGATAAGAATACTTAAGATATACTCTTTCTCTCTCTCATTATTAGATTATTACTTGCAAGAAAGAGTAAAAAGGGTGGCTTGCTTTCAAGGGTGACACATGGGGGAGTTGTTGGGAGTAGGTAATTAACTTTTTGACAAAATAACCACATTACTGGCTCTCCTTTCTCTCCTCACCATAACCGGCCACATGGGTCTTTTTTTCTCCAAGTTTGGTTTTGTTTTTACTCTTTATTTAGTTATGTAAATGCCCAACATGCCCCTCACTAATTGGGCCAAGACTTGAGCCATTATAGTTAATGTTTTGGGCTCACATTTGTTAAATTTGGGCCATGTAAACCACTATGGTTCCATTATTCTTTTAATTAATTCCCATCCTAATTATTTACTTAGGATTGCCATTCCCCACATTTGTAATTTAATATATTACTCATGTTCATTTAATTTTATAACCCAATTAGACTTGCTTTAATTAGGTTATAAAATTAATTAGTTGTGATATATAAAATAGATCTCTTAGGGTTAGTATATATTTTTAATACTAACATTCTCCCATACCATAACCCTTAGGTTATTCAATTCTCATACCTAATGTAAATTAGATTATGTAATCTTTCTTCTTAATTTGCTTTCTAAAAAATAAATGAACATATATACATAATTAAAGTACACATATTCATTTAACCCATTATTCATTCCACACATGTCATAAGGTTTTTAATATCACTAATATTTAATTAATATATCTATTCGCAAAGTGACTAAGAATTCTTGGTTATTACATTCTCCCCTCCTTATAAGAATTCCGTCCCCGGAATTTCACATACGGTTACTCAAAAAGATTCAGATAATTCTTTCTCATCTTTTCCTCAAGCTCCCACGTAGCTTCCTCAGCGTTGTGGTTTCTCCATAGAACTTTGACAGAATGTATAACCTTATTTCTTAACTTTTGCTCTTTCCTATCTAAAATTTCTATAGGAATTTCTTCATATGATAAGTCCTTCTTGACTTGAATCGGCTCATATGATATTACATGCTTGTAATCTGACCTGTACGGACGTAACACTGACACATGAAATATATTGTGAATATGTTCCAGTTCAGGAGGTAAAGCTACCTCGTATGCCACTTCACCTACCTTCTTCAGTAGTTTGAACAGTCTAATAAATCTTGGACTCAGTTTTCCTTTCTTCCCAAATCTTATCTTCCCCTTCCAGGGAGATACTTTGAGAAATGCATAGCTTCCCACTTCAAAGTCTCTTTTCTTGCGATGAATATCTGCGTACTTCTTTTGTAGATCCTGAGCTGCTACCAGTCGAGCTCTTATCACTTTGATGATCTCCATGGTCTGCTGCACTAATTTTGGTCCCAACAGTCTTTGTTCACCTACCTCGTCCCAACATAAGGGTGTTCTGCATTTCCTTCCATACAAGGCTTCATACGGCGGCATTCCAATACTTGCATGAGAACTATTGTTATACGCAAACTCCATCAATGGAAGATGATCTTCCCAGCTTCCTTTGAAGTCCATCACACAGGCTCTGAACATGTCTTCTAGGGTTTGAATAGTTCTCTTGCTTTATCCATCTGTCTGTGGATGATACGCGGTACTTAACCTTAGCTGCGTACCCATTCTTTCTTGTAGACTTCTCCAAAAGTTCAACGTGAAGCTCTGATCTCTATCTGACAGAATGGATACCGGCACTTCATGTCTCAAAATTATCTCCTTGATATACAGTTTGGCTAACTGGTCCAAAGTATACCTGATCCTGATCGACAAAAAGTGTGCTGACTTTGTAAGAAGATCGACAATCACCCATATGGCGTCATAACCCTTCTGTGTCGCTGGAAGTCCTACCACAAAATCCATCGTGACGTGCTCCCATTTCTATTCTAGAATTTCCAATGACTGTAATAGTCCACTTGGTCATTGATGCTCTACCTTAACTTGTTGACAAGTTAAACATTTGCTGACGCATTCAGCAACCTCTCTCTTCATGTTTGGCCACTAATAATGTTGACGTAAATCTTGATACATCTTCGTGCTTCTTGGGTGTATTGAGTATCTCGTATTGTGCTCTTATTACAAAATCTCCTCTTTTAACTCTGGTACTACAGGTACCCAAATTCTTCCTTCAAATCTCAGTAATCCAGTGCTGTCAATCTTATACTTCAACTCTTCGCCTTCAACTAACTGCTTCTTTATGTTACCGCATTCTTCATCATTCTCTTGTGATTCTTTCACCTTGTCTAATAAAGTCGGACTTGCTTCCATTTCTATTAATCTATCCGAATCCTTCGGATTTTTCACCTCCAACTCCATTTTCTCCATTTCTCTTACTAATTTTTCTTAGTCTGTCAATACGAACAACTTTTCTTGGCTCTTCCTGCTTAAAGCATCTACCACTACATTGGCTTTCCCTAGATGATATAAAATATCACAATCATAGTCCTTGATCAATTCTAACCATCTCCTCTTGCCTCATATTTAACTCCTTTTGTGTAAAGATATACTTCAGACTTTTATGGTCTGTGTATATCGCATACCTTTCTCTGTAGAGATAATGTCTCCAAATCTTAAGGGCAAACACTACCGCATCCAATTCCAGGTGTCGTAATGCGTACGCAATCACTTTACCATTCTGCATTAACATGCAACCTAGTCCCTTGTGTGACGCATCACTATACACTGTAAAACCCCTCGTACTATCTGGTAAAGATAACACAGGTGCTTCACTCAATCTTTTCTTTAGTTCCTGAAAACTCTGTTCACACTTTTTTGTCCATATATACTTAACAGTCTTCCTCGTCAGATTAGTCAATGGTGTCGCTATCTTCGAGAAATCCTGAATAAACCTCTGGTAATATCCTGCCAATCCCAAGAAACTTCTGATCTCTATCGGTGTCTTCGGTTGTCCCCAATTTTTCACCGCTTCTACTTTTGCTGGATCAACAGAAATTCCCTTGTTGTCGATGACATGTCCTAAAAATTGAACTCTCTTCAACCAGAACTCACACTTTGAAAACTTAGCATATAACTTCTCCTTTCTTAAGGTTTCCAATACAATTCGTAAATGTTCGGCATACTCCTCTTTAGTCTTTGAATACACCAAAATGTCATCAATGAACACCACCACAAACTTATCCAAGTACAATTTAAATACTCTGTTCATCAAGTCCATAAAAGCAGCTGGTGCATTCGTCAGTCCAAATGACATCACTAAGAACTCATAATGGCCGTAACGAGTTCTAAATGTTGTCTTTGGTACATCCTCCGTCCTCACTTTCAACTGATGGTAACTAGTCCTTAAGTCAATCTTAGAAAAACATCTCGCTCCTTTAAGTTGATCAAACAGATCGTCTATTCTCGGTAACGGATATTTGTTCTTGATTGTCACTTTATTCAACTCTCTATAATCCATACACAGCCTCATCGAGCCATCCTTCTTCTTTACAAACAACACCGGTGCTCCCCACGGAGATACGCTAGGTTAATTGTACTTCTTGTCCAATAATTCTTGTAGCTGGATTATTAACTCTTTCATTTCTACCAGAGCCATTCGATATCGGCGCTGTCCCCGGTACTAAATCAATCACAAACTCTATCTCTCTGTCTGGCAAAAGTCCTGGAAGTTCTTCTGGAAAGACATCCCCAAACTTATTAACTATAGGTATCTGCCCCATATCCGAATTCACAACCCGTGTATCTACTACATGTGCCAAATAACCTTAACATCCTTTTCGTAACAATCTCCTGGCCTTCATCATCGTCAGACAACTTGTTTGTCTTGGCGACTTGTTACCATAAAATACCACCTTAGATTTATTTGGTGTCTTAAGGCGTATACTCTTCTTCTGGCAATCTATAACTGCCTTGTGGTTAAACAACCAATCCATCCCTAAGATGACATCAAATTCTCCTAAACGTATCGAAATCAAATTCACACTTAACTTATGTCCCCTTATTTCCACACCACAATTGTTATGGATAAACTCTACAAGGATCACTTCTTTGTTTGCAACTTCTATGTTCATAGGGTTCGTTAACTTTTCACATGGTAAGTTTAATCTTCTAGCAAATTCATCAGATACAAATGAACAGGTACCTCCCGAATCAAACAATATATATGCATTTATATTATTGATCGGAATTATACCTGACACAACTTCCTTTGATGCAACTGCGTCTTGCACAGTCATGTTAAACGTTCGGGCTGTCGGCTTGCTCTGCTGCGTTGGCCCTCCAATTGTTAACTTTGTGGTGCTGCTCTTGTTTCCACTTCCTCCATCAGTATTCTTCTTGAATGGACAATCTTTAAATCGATTCCCTGTTCCCCCACAAGAAAAACAACCTCCCTTCTTTGGTTTAGAACAATTCGGTGAGATATGTCCTTCTTGACCACAGTTATAACATACATTCTTCCCCTCCATACACTCCCCAGAGTGATTCTTTCTGCACTTTACACATGCTGGTTTCTTCTGTGGTGTACTCCCTTGTTGAGTTCCTGATTCGTTACCACTGTTCCACTTGCGTTTCTTAGTGTTACTGCCACCACTGCTGGCACCCTGATTTCCACCTTCAATTTTCTTCTTGTTCTTTTCTCGGTTGTATTTGGACACTGCTTCACTACTACCTTCAGCAATGATGGCTTTTTCTAACAGTGCTAAAAATGTAGTAATTTGTAGCACTGGGACCTTGCTGTGTATCCACGGCTTCAGCCCATTTTCAAACCTACACGCCTTCCGTAGTTTTGTAGCCACCTGATGAGGTGCGAATCTGGCTAACTCAATTGAATTTTGCTGGATATTCAGTAACTGTCATATTTTCTTTCTTTAATTTAAGAAACTGCACTTCCATTTCCACTTGCATGGCCTCCGAGAAACAGCTTTCTAAGAACAACTCCTTAAACCTGGTCCATGTTACTACCTCCGTTCCGGCTCTAGCTTGGTTCGTCTCCCACCAGTAATTAGCCTCACCTTTCATCAAGTAGGTAGCAAAAGTCGTCTTTTGCTCTTCGGCTACCCTAGCAATGATAAAGGCCTTTTCTATCTCTTTTACCCATGTCTGAGCTGCTATGGGGTCTGTGGTTTCGCTGAATTCTGGTGGTCCTACAGCCTTAAATCTTTAAAGTTTGCTAATCTATTATCAGCTTGATTCCTTGCTGCAGGTGTACGAGTTCGTATAGCTCGAGCTATCATATTTGCGAAGTTCTGCATTGGGTCATCTTGATCCCTTTCATTGTTCACAGAACGTTCCTTCCTCTGATTACGATTTTGACGTCTTGGTGGCATTATCTGGTTAAACAAAACCATACATTATTCCTTGATTTTCTTTATATATCATATCTTATTAGTGTTAACGTATTGCATAACTTAAACTCAGGTAATAGTAATGGTTTTAGATTAACAATTCAGCTTGCTGCATTCACAGTTTAGTTTTACTGTTTTACAATGTAGCTTGCTGGATTTCAATTCAGCTTGTTAAATTACTATCCAACTTGCTGGATTAGCAATTCAGCATTATTAGATTACTATTCAGCTTACTGTATTCATATTCAGCTTGCTGGATTTACATTTTGGGATTATTGGATTACTATTCAGCTAGCTAGATTCACATTAAGCTTGTTGGATTTACATTTTGGAATTACTGGATTAATAATAATCAGATATAATGCTTACTACCTGACTTTCTCATATCTTATTTACTTCATCAAACACATATTATAATACTGCATTTATATTCATATACCAATTCTTAGTGTCTCACACTTACATGCTTGGAATATTTCTATAAATGCTAACTATCCCATTCTAAACATCCAAAGATGGGATCTATCAAAAGGCATACTCCCCTATGGGGATACATCAAACAAACATACTACCTCACACAGTCTGAGGTTTACATCAAGCATAAAACCCTAATAAACAAAAGGGGTTCTACTACATCTATATACAATAGAAAACTACTAACCTATCACTGCGCGTCTGGAGGGGGTGTGCTTGCACGCTCCTGCTTTGGTGGAATGAGTCCATCCATAAGTTGACGTGTAACAAATTGACTCAACTCTCCTATCTCTGAGGACCTCCTCACTGCTGCCCGCTAACCCATGTAAGCGGCATCCAGGGACCGTCCCAAAGTATCCACTAGGACCTCACTAGCCTCCAGCTTCTCCTCAAGCTGGTCCACCATATTGGATGCTCTAATCTATGCTTTTACAATCCTAATCTTATCGGCAATTTCTAGATCGAAATCAAATCGCATGGCCTCATGCTCAACTCTTAACACTCCCAACTTTATCTCCTTTTGTTCTAGTCTCTCTCTTAGCTTAACATTCATGGCAACCATCTGTGTATCCAAGGTGGTCTGCACCTACAACTGTATCTTCATCTCAACAAGCTCGGTCTGAGCTTGATATGCCAATTCCTTGTACTGAGTCTCAGTGAATTGCTGAGTAGCATTCTCCTGCTCTAACTATGTCACTCTATTCTCCAACGCCATGTTCTCTTCGAACAGGTCTTCCATCATATTCTCGTCATTCTCATCACTATCCTCTTAATCCTCTATCGGATCTATCAGCTCCTAATCGACTGTATGGCTATCTTGTCCTTCCTCAGGCATCCTACAACCAAACAAATACAACATCAGTATCACAATAAAATATATTCATTGATAAAATGAAACAATATTTTATTATGTACAATCTATACTAGATGAATCTCTCCAATCCATCTACTAGTATACTCTATACGAGTTTTCTTCTAAGGTTATAACCTAGGTTTCGCATCCTAATGTTTATAACCTAAAGTTTTGATACCAACCTGTGATGCCCCCAAATCCGGGTACACTAACCTCAGATTCAGTGCTCACGATACCTCATCATCATAAGCATTCTATATACTATTGCGGAATAATAAACATACATTGTTCATTATAATAAAGTCTTACAAACATATCCCATGGTCTATTACCTTAACTTAAACATACTTTACCTAAGTTACATATAATAACACAAAAGGTTTACAACCCATCAAACATAGTATCTCATGATATATATATATATATATATATATATATTATATTAATTATTCCTGAACCTTCCCTTTGCCCTTGTCCTTCTTGGACGATTTTGGCTTAGCTACAACAATTATCATGATATAGCAAGGGTAAGCAACTAATTTGCTTAGCAAGTTTAAATTTAAAGGAGATATATCATGATTAGAAAAGAGTTTAGCTTCTAATGTTCAACAAGATAATAGATTGTGAAAGAACATGAATTACATCTCTATAACTGTATATTCGAATAAATGAATAACAGATGCTGAGTGGTTCTAAATAACCATGAACATATACTAAGGTTGTCAGTATTTAAACTGGTCCTTTTCATAAAGTTTGGTAGTCAAGGGGATCAGCCTTTCCTACCCGGTGAAATATGCATAATCACTCAATATACTAGCAATAATTGTTTTCCAATAATGCTTTAGTAAAATTGTTCTTTTTCTCAGTCAAGAGTCCTTACCATTTCAATTGGTTAGGCACCGCTTTCAAAACATATTTAATTTAACAAATTTCAACATACTTGATCTAGCTGATACAACTAGTATAGATCCATATCATAAACAGTTTATGAATGAAAGAACTTTAACTAATTCATAGTTCAATAATAATAGAACAGGAATTCAATTGCACAAAGTGCGATTTATCAACAATCAGTAAGGATGTGTATAATCATCAATAACTATTCACTAACATGCTTTGAAACATAACTCGAGTTTAAGTTAGAGAACTTGCCTCAATCGCGATCTACTGCTACACAATTTAGTTTAGCTTCTTAGAGAAAAGACCTATAATAGATCTTTCAATCAGTCATAGCATATACTCACTTATAATCTCTGTATTCCATGTTAAATTGTCTAACAATGAATCATATAGTTAAGTACTAGACATTACGTTAAAGTCTTAGTGTTATTGTTACTTTTCAATAACCTTTTAATCACTTCATTGCTTAATCCCTCCTTATATAAGTTCTTCTTTATTACTTAGTAAGTTAAATACCCCAATCCAGCAGACTGCATTCTAATTTCAACTACCCAGATGCTAATCCAGCAACCTAGATTCAAACTGGATTCTAATCCAGCATCCTGGATTACAATTCCAGAAACCCAGATGCCAGTCCAGCAGCCTGGATTCAAACTAGATTTCAATTTAGTAACTTATTTTCCAATTCAGTAGACTGGATTAAACCAAACTTCAATTCAGCAATCTAGATGGCAATCCAGCAAGCTGGATTCCCCATTATTAACCGAATCATCTTATTACTTTTTTAACTTTTGTCCACATATAAATACATGTATTCCACACACAAAAATAATTTTTTAGGAATTTTTCAATTTCCTTTAGTATTTTTCAAAAATCCGTTTTTAGTTAATTCCTTAAGAAAATAGCTACCTCACGCTTAACTCCAGAAATTCCCAACTCTTGGCGGAATCTTACACATGTTAACGTGAGTTTCCAGTTTAAATTTCTTGACCATCGGAGTTATACAACTCTGGTTATAGCATTTTTTGTCGGGAAAACCCAAATATTGAAATAGTCATAATTTTCTCATTTTAAGTCAGAATGAGCTCATTTTTTGACACAAGCTACTTCATTCCATATATTTTTATGTTCCAAAAGGCCTGATTTTATTTCATAAATTAAGTGGCCGAAATAGTCCCTTATATTTCCAGACAGCCTAGTTTTTGGTATTTTTAGAATTTTCCTACTTTGCCAAAAACTGTTCATACAGAAATCTACAAGGAATTTTTTAGTGATTCCACTTGAAAATATTAGAATACTTATAGATCTAACTCTAGAAATTGACCACACTCAAAAATTCAAAACACAATGAGAGATATGGTCTTTTCAATTTCAGGTTCCATTTTCTCAAAAATTTGATTTTCTAAATTTGTGTTTTGAAAGAAAACTTTCATGATCTCTTGATTAATATAACATTGGCCATCATAAAACCTCATAGTACATACTAATATACCTTAAGATCAAGGATCCACCATGATCCATTATCTATTACACCAAACATGCACCAAATTCAAGTAAAACATATTTTATGTTAAGAAAAACTAAAGTTTTCTAACTTTTGAAACATAGCTTCCTTTTTCTTTCTTTTGATCTAACTTTTGACATTCAAGAATGATAGATCTTAACATATAACACTTATACATATGAAGATATATGGTTTCGAGAATATGAAACCATGAATTCAAGTTTTGACTCAAACAACTAAAAATAACTTGGATAAAAAGTTGTTTATACCTTGATTTGTGTGCTACCCTTCTTGTCCAATCACAATAGGTAATAAATATTGGATGCATTAAGATTAAAATCCTCCCTCTTCCTTCTCTTCTTACCATGAATTTTCTCTCTCTCTCTCTCTCTCTTTCTCTCTCTAGCTTTTGTTCTTGCTAAGTAGAAAAAAAAAGATGAAAGAGATAACTTTTGTTTGCTTGTGAAAGATATAGATAAGAATACTTAAGGTATACTCTTTCTCTCTCTCATTATTAGATTATTACTTGAACAAAAGAGTAAAAAGAGTGGTTTGCTTTCAAGGGTGACACATGGGGGAGTTGTTGGGAGTAGGTAATTAACTTTTTGATAAAATAACCACATTACTTGCTCTCCTTTCTCTCCTCACCATAATCGGCCACATGGGCCTTTTTTTCTCCAAGTTTGGTTTTGTTTTTATTTTTTATTTAGTTATGTAAATGCCCAACATGCCCCTAACTAATCGGGCAAAGACTTGGGCCATTATAGTTAATGTTTTGGGCTCACATTTGTTAATTTTGGGCCATATAAACCACTATGGTTCCATTAGTCTTTTAATTAATTCTCATCCTAATTATTTACTTAGGATTTCCATTCCCCACATTTGTAATTTAATATATTACTCATGTTAATTTAATTTCATAACCCAATTAGACTTTCTTTAATTAGGTTATAAAATTAATTAGTTGTGATATATAAAATAGATCTCTTAGGGTTAGTATATATTTTTAATACTAACATTCTCCCATACCATAAACCTTAGGTTATTCAATTCTCATACCTAATGTAAATTAGGTTATATAATCTTTCTTCTTAATTTACTTTCTATAAAATAAATGAACACATATACATAATTAAAGTACACATATTCATTTAACCCATTATTCATTTCACACATGTCACAAGGTTTTTAATATCACTAATATTTAATTAATATATCTATTCGCAAAGTGACTTAGAATTCTTGGTTATTACATTAAACGTAACATCTTGGTCCTGAACTCTCATTGTCAGTTCTCATTCTGTACGTCGATGAGAGTTCGTCCAATAGCTAAGAACGGTCTTCCCAGAATAATCGGTATGTCCTTGTCTTCCTCATAGTCCAGAATAATAAAGTCGGCAGGGAAGATAAACTTGTCCACTTTCACCAGGACATCTTCTACAATACCCCTCGGATATGTGATAGACTTATCGGTAAGTTGCAATGATATGTTTGTCAGCTTAGAAGCCAGTAATCCCAACTGTGTAAATACCGATAGAGGCATAATATTGATGCTCTCCCCCAAGTCACATAAGCATTTGTTGAACGACAATTTTTCGATGGAGCAAGGTATCGTGAAAACTTCCTGGATCTTTGAGTTTTAGAGGTAGTTTTCGTTGCAACACTGCACTGCATTCTTCTGTTAAGGCAACTGTTTCATAGTCTTCCAATTTCTTTTTCCTTGACAGAATACCTTTCATAAACTTTGCATAGCTTGGCATTTGTTCCAAAGCTTCTGCAAAAGGTATGTTAATCTGCAGCTTCTAAAACACCTGTAAGAACTTGGTAAACTATTTATCTAGTTTCTGCTTCTGTAGTCTCTCAGGGTATGGCACAGGAGGGTAGACAACAGGTGGTGTGGCACATGATTTTTCAGCTTTTTCTTGCTTCTCTACCTCTACTGCAAGCTTCCCATCCCTTTCCTCATTCAAATTAGCCTCAGAATTTTCTGCAGATTGGCGCGGGCGTGCCGTATTCCCTTCTTCCTGGGGCGCGGCCACACCAGGCCTATTTTTAGCAGTCTGTTTTCCAGATCTCAAGGTGATGGCCTGACACTGTTCTTTTCCATCCCTCTTCAGATTTGCCTCAGTATTGCTTGGTAGATCTCCTTGCGGTTTGTTGGTCAATATATTATCCATCTGGCCCATCTGATTCTCAAATGTTTTGATAGCCACCGCTTGGCTCTTTAACACCAACATAAGCTCTTCCATTTCAGTTTTCTTCTCTTATTGTGGAGCAGGATCTGGATGATGTTGATGTTGCTGTTGATGAAATCTGGGAGGATAGGACGGTCTAGGTGCGTACTGTTGTTGTGGGTGTTGTGGTTGTTGTTGAGGTTGGTGTTGTTGTTGTTGACCTTGATTGTTACCCCAACTGAAGTTAGGATGATTTCTGTTATTTGGATGGTACGAGTTCTGAAACTGATTAGGTGGCCTTTGGTAGTTGCTCATAAATTGAATCGACTCTGCGGTGATAGCACATTATTCCGTCGGGTGTGATCCCGCGCATAACTCACAGACAAAGGCAACTTGCTGTACTTTATTTTCAGCCATAGAATTAATTTTCTTCGACATCGACGCCATTTGAGCTGATAATGTCGTGATGGTATCCACTTCCAATACCCCGACAACTTTTGGTTGAGGCATTCTAGATTTCAGATTCTGGAAGTCATTTGCAGCCATGGTCTCAATTAAATCATAAGCTTCCTCATAGCTCTTTGCCCATAAAGCGCCTCCTACGGCGGCAATAATACATGGCCTCGATTGCCATCCCAAACCATTATAAAATGTATTGATCACCATCCAATCTGGCATCCCGTGATGAGGACACTTCCTTAGCATCTCCTTATATCTTTTCCAAGCCTCATACAATGATTCTCCTTGTTGTTGCTCAAACTGAGAAAGAGCACTCCTCATTTTTGTTGTTTTAGCCATAGGAAAGAATTTTGCTAGAAACTTATGTGCTAAGTCCTCCCAGGTAGTCACTGAACCTGATGGTAGCGAGTGAAGCCAACTCCTCGCTTTGTCCCTCAAAGTGAATGGAAAGAGCCGAAGCTTCACCGCATCATCCGACACATTGTTGTACTTGAACGTGTCGCAAATTTTAATAAAACTCAGAAGATGTTCGTTCGGATCATCGTTAGCTGAACCCCCAAATAGGACTATGTTTTGTACCATCTGAATTGTACCTGGTTTGATTTCAAAGGTGTTCGCGGCTATCGTTGGCCTGACAATACTCGACTGTAGCTCATTAATTTTTGGCATAGAATAGTCTCTCAATGCTCTATGTTCATCGGCTGCCATTTGTACCGGTATTTCAGTGTCCTCTTGCGTGTTAGCAGTATGTGTATTCAATCTTCAAGCTTTCCCGTTGATGTTATCCTATCTAGGCACCAAAGCAGAATTTTGAGATCGAGTGTGCATAAACTATAAAAGAGTACCTAAAACAAAAGAAAAATAAAATAGAAATGGCATAAGATGTGAATTGTTTAAGTAAGACAAATTTAACTTAAATTGATGTTGAAAGTAATAAAAATAAAAACTAATCCCCGACAACGACACCAAAAACTTGTTGGCTTTTTTCGGTGTTAACAAAATAGACACACACACACAAGTGCACGTGATCCACAAGTAATTTATGATAAGTAAAGTATCGTTCCCACGAAGAAAAATAATTATTTATAATCTAACATGCAACAATGTTGTAATTATTTCTATCTGCTTAAACGAGTGAATAAGATGTGAATTGATAACTAGAATGATTATAAACTAACAAACTAATTAACAAGCGACTGATTCAAATTGGGAAGATATGGGATTCTAACTTCACTTAATGCATCACTCAGATCATACACCTCTTGTTAAACCTAATTGAGTATTTCGAATTGCTAGTCGAGAGCACAAAGGTGAAACATGGCTATCTTTCGATATACCATGCCCATATCACATAAAATCCACAAAAGAGATAGAATTTGTATGAACATCTGATATTACCTAACTCACTATATTTCTATGTGACTTACAAGTAATATAGATTTAAGTGCAAGCTCTCTCGAATGACTACACGAGGTAAGCCGGTATATGTCTATCCGGATTACGAATCATGAAATCTATCACATGTAAAATTCATGAACACATGCTAATATAGCTAAATCTGAATTTGTACTTTCTTTTCCAATTTCATACAAATTAATAAGGTAGATGGTGATCAAGCATCTAAATAATTAAAACAACCATATTAGGCAATCCATACATATGTAGTCAAGTGAAACAAAGAGGCATAGAAATCTGAACAAAGCAAAGAGTTCCATTAGAATCCCATAATGGTGATTAGTTCATCACTGAAGCAATAACCATTATGGGAATTTGTTCAAGCATTGAGATATACTATGGAAGCAAAGAGAATTAGGAGAATAATAAATTGCAAATCTTATATTTATGCGTCTAAAGTAAACCTTTAAAGCCAAGTTCAAATCCACAATCAACCAAATCAAAATCCTAAATATGAAACCCTAACAAAGAATCAAGAGAGAAGCCAAAAGGGTAGAAGAATAGCTAAGAACTCTCTGTCACTCCCCAAAAACACTAGAATAGTAAAATTAACTATTAAAAGATCGTCTCGTAACTTGCAATTACACCCTTTAAAGGAAAAACACGTAAATAAATTTTTAAGTAAAAGTCAATCTGCCGTTGACTAGGCTGGCGCGGCCGCGCTGCCCCGTAAGCTAATTGGGGCACGGGAGCGCTAGTATGTGATCTATTCCTGGTGTGGCGTGGGCGCGCTGATTTTGTTCTTCATACTGGCGCGGTCGCGCTGCTGGCTTTTCCTGCAGACTGTGTTAATCCTTTGCTGGTGTACTGCTCTTGATCCAATTGCTGCTGCACTTCATCCTTGCACTTCATTTGCCATGACCACTTTCCCATGTTGGTTCCATCGTCAATCCACCACAAGCTTGCCATCTTGCCATCATGCCATCATACCATTTCCATGCCATTTCCATGTCATTTGCTCACAGTAGAGTTTCCTTCATGCAACCTATAAAATAAAGATAAAATGCATCAAAAGTAACTAAAACTCTTGAAATTAAGCTATAGTTATAGCAAGTAAATAACCAATAAGTAGGTATAAAACCTACTTATCAGATATCTCAAGGGCACTCCATATTTGGGACTATGGTAACCCAAGGAGTCTCCCTTTCATCTACTAGGGTATTCAGATGTAGATTTTGCAGGAAACTGATAGAAAAAGCACCAGTGGTACATGCCAAATGCTAGGGAATAGGCTTGTCTCATGGTTTAATAAGATGCAAAATTCAATGTCAACTTCAACTGAAGAAGCTGAGTACATTGCTGCAGGTAGCTGATGTGCTTAAATTTTATGGATGAAGAATCAACTGGCTGACTATGGGTTTGAGTTTAAATCTACTCTGGATTCACTAATCCCCTTCTTAGTGATCCAACGATTAGGAACGATTTTAGTTTTAGAGCTATATATAATTTAGATCTCATTAGCATGATCATCATGATTCTAAAAGCATTGCTAAAAAACTATGGGTTTATCACACTTAATATAGCAGCACCATGTAGATAAAAGAAAATGCCTTTAAATAAATTAACTCTTTTATTAATAAATGTATAAGATTACAAAGCATATGCTACATCATATCAAATATGATTGGCTTACGTGCATACTACTTTCACTAAATGACATCATTTTCTTGCTTTATTTGTAAGCCCCAAGAATTAATTTTGTTCTCCCATTAAACTCATGTCAAACTCCTTGTGCATACACTTGGAAAACAACTCACAAAGAAGATCATTAGTAGCACCAAATATTATATCATCTATATATATTTGTACAATAATAATATCTTTGTTCTCATATTTAATAAATAATGTAGAATCCATTGGATAGTAGATACTTACTCAATCTTTCGTACCAAGCTCTTGAAGCTTGTTTGAGTCCATAGAGAGCTTTTTGAGCTTGTATACATGGTTCAGATATTTCTCATGCTCGAATCCAGGAGGCTGTTTTACATATACTTCCTCATTTTTGTAACCATTTAGGAATGCACTTTTTACATCCATTTGATGTAGTTTGAACTGTTTGTATGAAGCAAAAGCTAGTAAAATTCGGATTAACTCCAATCTTTCCACTGGTGCAAACGTTTTTTCGTAGTCAATCTCTTCTTGTTGATTGTATCCTTGAGCAACAAGCCTTGCTTTATTACGGGTTATTATTCCATGTTCATCAAGTTTATTCTTGTACACCCATTTGGTACCAATTATTGAAGTTCCTTTTGGTGGAGGGACTAATTCCCAAACTTGACATCTTTCAAATTGCTACAATTCTTCTGGCATTGCCACCAACCAGTTTTCATCAAGTAGAGCTTCCGTTGCACTCTTTGGCTCAATTTATGATAGGAAGGCTGAAAATGCATATAGATTTTGAGCTCCTCTTCTTGTTGTGATGCCACGGTTTATGTCACCAATTATTGTAATTACCAAGAAATTCCACTTAGTTTAAAAATTGAGTTTGGTGGAATATTAATGAATAAAATAATATTTAATTAATATTATTTGTATTGTGTGTTTAAAGGTCATTTCATGACCTAGAATGTTGTGAATGCGAGAGTATTTTTCTTATGTGTATGATTTAACGAGTAAGAATTTTGAAGACGAAAATATAATTTTCTGAGAAATTTTCCGTAAAAACACTCTTCACCCAAAGAACGATATGAGTTAGGGTTTAACCCTAAGCCTTTTAGAGAGATTGGTATGTCCTAACGACATTCAGTTTCAAGATTTGATGGTAATACGTCGTGAAAAGTTGTATTATCCAATAAAAGTTATTCTCGAAAAACGTGCAGTAATAAGACAAAATAGGGAAAAGACGAAAATTATTTTTATCGATTTTTTGATAGTTTAACCATTTTTTGGAAAAATATCTCCAAAAACACTATTCACCATAAATGCTTTTCGTATTTGTCAATTTCTGGCGAATGCGTAAAAGTTAATATGTAGACGAAAGACGGAATATCCAAAAATATTTAGAAACGGAGAACTGTAGTTTTTTAGCTGTCAGACAAATTCTGAAAGACGGAACACGAAGCTTCCAGGAGAAGCTAAATGAAGCTTCCATGAGAAGCTAAGTAAAGAAAATATCCAATGGCAAAATGGTAAAAAGCCTCCAAATAACAAAAATATCCCCGACCTTGAAAATTTATATATGCAAGCTCATTTCTCTTCATTTTCAAAAATCCAAGAGAGAAAACTCTAGACAATTAAAGAGAGGAAGTGATAGACTCAAATTATCAAGCCTCTAAGGAAGAAAAAGTAAGATCAAGTCGTTTGTTAACGAAGAAAAGCAAAGAATCATAAGGTAGGAAACTTAAAACTCAAACTTTTCATCCCTTAATCGCTTTCTAGCATGTTATGAAGTGCTGTGTTGGTGGTTAGATGATTCGTTGGAATCATATGGTTGTCATGAATAAAGAAGGAAGAATTAGCGAATTCAAAACACTATTTTATATGTGCAAAGTGAATCGTAATCAAAATAATTATTAAAAATGAAGAACGAACTAAGAACGAACGAAGAACATAGTAAAAGTTGTTTATGGACAAATTAAAATCCATCCGTAGGATGTTGTTGATGGGCAAATTGAAAACCATCCATAGGATGTTGTTGATGGAGAAGTTTAAAACCATCATTCGTAGTTAGATTTTTAAATTCCATGTGGAATGGATTAAGAACAAGCTATAACGAAGTTATGGAAAAAATTTGAGTAAAAGAAGTTAATATGGTTTGTTATGATTTCCTAACAACGTTATTATATGAATTAATGAATCTGAATGATTGAGGTTTCATAAGAAGGTTGTAGAACGTTAAAAATAAAAGTCGTAGGCTCAAGAACGAACTCAATCCGAGTTAGGATGAGTAAATTACGAAGAACGGACGAACGGACGAACGAATGTCAAGAACACTAAGTTAAAAAAGTTAGCGATAATAGATTTTTGAGCCAAGTGTAAGGCTTGTTAACGGATTCAGAAATTAGTTCTGTCTTGATGAATTTGAAGTACGTAAGATAAATAAGAAAATGACTTTGTAACGAACTCATTCCGAGTTATAACGAACAAGTTACGAGTTCAGGAAGTCAAAGTTTTGAAAAATTTCAACACTTAGAAATTTTTTTCCCATAAAAATGGCCTAGCGTTGCAGCGCCGGCTCGGGAAGTTAAGTTCTATCTAAAGGCGCCTCAGTGCTGACTTTTTTGTTGGATCATGGTGGTGCAACGCTAGGTCAGGTCAGTGCGCAGAAAATTTTATTTTCAAGCACAGAAAGAATGGAATTTTAAGGAGTGATTAAGAACATAAATGTTCAACTAATATATCACAATAACAAGTGATTAAAACGTTAACAAGAGGTTAAACGTTAATAGAAAAGACGAATGATAGTAAATGTGACACCCCCAAATTCGGGTACTTCAATCCCACAGATTTGGTGTTCACTATCAAATAAAATCACATCTATCTACCCATAAATAAAGGATACAAATAGAACTCACAAACTTAATAAATAATCCCCCCATTAAGGGTTACATCTATAATACTCAATCCCAGGTTATCTAACCTTTATTATAACTTTGAGGAAATAAAACATAATAATAAATTAATCTCGTTACACAAACTTTAGCAAGTGAAAGAAAATTTATCTTCAAAAAGTTGGATGTAAAACGCGGGTCACGATATGATACAATTGACACCGGGAAACCCTGCCTTGAAACAATTTCCTTAACATACAATTTTGCCAACTGATCTATATTAAATCTAATTTTGATCGGCAAAAAGTGCGCTGATTTAGTTAGTTGATCCACTATAACCCATATCGCATCATACCCTTTCTGAGTCGTTGGAATACCTGCCACAAAATCCATCGTGATATTCTCCCACTTCCATTCTGGTATTTCCAAAGGTTGTAACAACCCACTCAGTCTCTGATGTTTTGCTTTGACCTTCTAACACGTTAGACATTTTGCAACACACTCAACGACTTCCTTTTTTATATTCGGCCACCAAATATGTTGTCGAAGATCTTGGTACATTTTAGAACTTCCAGGGTGAATTGAATATCTTGAGATATGAGCCTTGCTCAAAATTTCATCTCTGACTTCTTGTACCGGCGGAACCCAGATTCTGCCTTCAAATCTCAACAACCCTTTGGTATCGACTTTGAATTTTACCTCCTCACCCTCAGACACCCTCTTCATGATTTTCTCACACTCCTTACTCTGAAGTTGAGCTTCTTTTACCTTATCCACTAGGGTTGGACGGGTCTCTATCTGAAATAGTTTCTCTTCTGACTTCTTTGGATATCTCACCTCCAATTCTAATCTCGCCATTTCTGATATAAGCTCCTCTTGAGCAGTCAACAATGAAAACTTTTCCCGATCCTTCCTACTTAATGCGTTGGTATCCACAATTACCTTACCCGGATGATAAAGAATTTCGTAGTCGTAGTACTTTATCAGCTCCAACCATCGCCTCTGACGCATATTGTGATCCTTCTATGTGAAAATATACTTCAAACTTTTATGGTCTATATATATCTCACACTTCTCCCCATAGAGATAGTACCTCCAAATCTTCAGAGTAAATACTACCGCAACCAATTCCAAATCATGAGTCGGATACCCTTTTTCATAGTTTTTCAATTGTCGCAATGCATTCGTAATGACCTTGCCATTTTGTATGAGCACACAACTTAGTCCCTTATGCAATGCTTCGCTATACACCACAAAATTCCCTATATCATCATACAATGATAACACAAGTGCCGAACTTAATCTCTTCTTTAACTCTTGGAAACTTTTTTCACACTTCTCCATCCACACGAACTTAACTGCTTTCCTAGTCAAATTCGTCAACGGAGTGACGATTTTGGAAAAATCTTGTATAAAGCGTCTATAGTAACCTGCCAATCCCAAGAAACTTCTTACTTCTAACGGTGTCTTCGGCTGATGCCAATTTATCACAGCTTCAACCTTTGATGGATCCACCAAAATCCAGTCCTTGCGGATTACATACCCAAGAAACTGAATACGCTCCAACCAGAATTTACATTTTGAAAATTTTGCGTATAACTTCTTTCTCCTTAACGCTTCCAATGTCACCCTCAAGTGTTCAATATGCTCTTCCTGAGTTTTAGAATAGACCAATATGTCGTCGATGAACACCACCACAAATTTATCCAAAAAATGGCTTAAACACCCTATTCATTAGGTCCATAAATGCTGCAGATGCATTCCTTAAACCAAATGACATTACTAGGAACTCGTAATGACCATACCGAGTTCTGAATGCCTTCTTCGGCACATCTTCTTTCCTCACCTTCAATTTATGATATCCACTTTTCAAATCTATTTTTGAGAAGTACCTAGCTCCCTTCAGCTGATCGAACAAGTCATCGATCCTTGGAAACGGATATTTATTCTTAATCAATGCAGAGTTGCATCGACCCATCCTTCTTCTTGACAAACAACACCGACGCTCCCCACGGCGATATGCTCGGCTAGATATATTTCTTGTCCAACAGTTCTTGGAGTTGCACCATCAACTCTTTCATCTCCACTAGAGCCATTCGGTACGGGGCCTTCAAAATAGGAGCAGTTCGTGGTGCTAAATCAATCACAAACTCGATCTCTCGATCAGGCGGAAGTCCTGGCAAATCGTATGGAAACACATCTGTAAAATCTCTAACGACTGGTATCTCCTCCAGTTTTGCACCCTTCTTCTGAGTATCGACTATGTAGGCTAAGTATCCTACATATCTTTATTTTAACAATTTCTTGGCCTGCATCATCGTCAGATAACTCGCTTGTCTAGGTGACTTGCTGCCATAAAATACCACCTTTGACGGAGTCATAAGGTTTACACACTTCTTTTGGCAGTCAATTATCGCCCAATAATAGAATAACCATCCCATTCCCAAAATAACGTCAAATTCTCCAAGTTTAATCGGGATTAAATCTACCATCATCAAATGTCCCTTAATATCTATGCGACAGTTCTTGTGTATAAACCTAACAGGAATTACTTCCTTATTCGCAATCTCTATGTTCATGAGGTAGTCTAACTCTTCTTAGGGTAAGTCTAGCTTCTTAGCAAAATCCTCAGATATGAATGAACATGTAGCACCCGAGTTAAATAATACGTACACATTTAAATCGTTGATCGAAATGATACCTGTTACGACATCATTAGATTGCACTGCATCTTGAACTGTCATGTTGAATGTACGAGCAGTGGGTCGGTTTGATGACGTTGGCCCGGTAATAGTCAGATTGCCACCACTGTTGTTTCCCTTACCTCCGCTTGACCCTCCAGCTGCCTTCTTAGGACCATCACAAGACTCACAAGTGAAACAAGGTCCTTTCTTTGGGCTGGGATAATTTGGCGCAATGTAGCCCTCCTGACCACATTAAAAACATACTCTCTTACCCTTCAGGCAGACACCCGTGTGATTCTTCCCGAAAGTAGCATAAGCTTCAAACTTCTTCTTCTGGTTCCCCTGCTGGTTCCTAGTCGAACCACTATCATTCCATTTTCTCTTCTGACTACCGCCACTATAGCTGTGAGAACCCGAGTTTTCAGAAATTATTAAATAAGAATTTAATAAATAAAACTCTTAAGGCATGAGATGGGTTCAAATAAAAATATATATAGGTGTTATATATCTTAAAATATATGGTTCGATAAGAAGGAATCCTATATATATGAGATTTTATAGTTGAATAGCTATTAAAGGAAAATAGAGTTTGAACTTGAAGTTTAATCTCTAAGTCATTGAAGGAGGTAGTAAAAGTTATTGGTTAACTTGTATAGCAAGTTAGCAATTCACAAGCGTGTGCTAAGTATTTAAGAACTTAGATTTTTGTTCTGCTATAGCAGAACTTATCTGCACCTAAACTTGAGGTGGCGCAACTGCGCCACTTCCAAGCCTTATACCAGCGCAGCTGCGCCGGTCTGTAGAACGTTTTGAGTAAGTTTCTGAAAATTAAACTTGCAATACATATATTAGTGGTTAATATACGTCATAATTAGTGACCAATCTGTCCAAGAGTAGATTAAGATAGTAACGCATGAATTAGTTAATTATGGGAATTAACTAACGAGTATGAATATTGGTTAATTAAATTGGAAGTTATATTATGAAATAATATAATTTGAATATTAAAGCCTTAATTAACTATGATGATATAGTAAGGGATTTAAGATCACTTAAATAAATAGTGAGTTAATACATGTGTGGAGTATGTGAGTATAGTAAGTGCCTTAATATATATTACTTGGCATGGTATTATGTGAATGTGAGAATGACGTTAATAAAATATATATATATATACGTTGTTAAATCAATATATCTTTAAATAAATATTGATTAGCTAGTTAATTAATATTTGAGATGTGAGAACCCAAAATTTCACATAATTCAAAATTTTCAAATAATTTTTTTTATTATTTAATATTGATATTGATTATCAATATTGTGCTGAGTATCTGCGATACGAGTTTATCAAAGTGGTCAAACTGTGTATTGACTGAGAAATATGAGTACAATTTTGTTTAATAGAGAATAAAAACTCTAACCCTAGTTACGAATAAGGATTCGGTAGAAAATACAGTTATAATAATTGTATTGATGAATATGTGATTGTTTATAACTTAGTAAGTCAATTAGGGCTATTAAGTTAATACACTAGTGGAATTTGTTATGACATATGTGGATTATGTTTGCGACTAAATAAATATATATTATTTAATGTGTATATATTTATTTAGCGTCTAAAGAGAATTAAGAATAAAGTTATGTAACCTAATATATATATTAGGTATGATAATTAAATAACCTAATGGGTTATAATATAAGAGAATGATATTATTTAAAAATATAAATACTAACCCTAAGAGATTTATTTTATACATCTCTAATAATTAATTTTATAACCTAAGTTAAGCAAGTCTAATTGGGTTATGAAATTAAAGATATTTGAGTAAGGAATTAATTTATAAATGTGTGCAAGGAAACCCTAACTAAATGATTAGGGTAAGATAAAAAAAAATTAAAAGCAATGTAACTAGCATAATATACATGGCCCAAATAATTGCTTGGGAAGCCCAAAAGAAATAAATTATAGCCCAATCTTTTTGCTAGTGGAAGAGGGGCATGTTGGACATTAGTTAAGCTAAATGAAGCATTAAAAGAAAATAAAATTGAGCCCAACAAGGCCATATGGTCAGCCCACTAGGAGGAGATAAGGAGAGAGGGCATGTGAGCTCATCATTTGATTTACCAACTCTCAACAACTCCCACCTAACCTCATTAGGTGTCCAATTCTTCTTTTACCACCACTTTAACCAAATTAGCAAGAAAGCTTAAGTCTACAAGCAAGATAAGGAGTGCAAGCAAACACCATATTATTGAGAGAGAGAGAGATAGCAAGAGATTGGGAGATATAGATAATATATCTAATTATTAACTCCCACAAAATCTATTTTTCTCTCTTTCCTCTCATATCCTATTTTGCTAGTAAAAGAAAACTAAAGAGAGAAGAAGAGGGGAGGGCCATTTTGGCTAGAGCAAGGAAGGCAAGGGAGAGGGTTTTGATCTTTCTTCTACCCTAGATTAACATCTATTTGATAGATCAAGGAAGAATATTTACAAAGTAAAGGTATAAACACCTTTTATCACATTTATTTTTAGTTGTTTGAATCAAAATTTGGATTTTTGCTCTTGAAATTCAAAACTCTAGATCTACATGATCTAGAGTGTGTTATGTGTAGATCTAACCATTTGGTGTGTCAAAAGTTATATCTAAAGCAAGAAATGGAAACTATGTTGTGAAAAGTTAGAAAACCCTATTTTTCTCTTAGTATTGATTATGTTTTGTTTGAGTTTGGTGAAGTTTTTGATGGATCATGGTAGATTCTTCATCTTAAGGAGTACTAGTATGTATTATGTTGGTTTATGAGATTTTATGTGTGATTAATATGAGAGATCAAGAAAGTTTTCTTAGAAATCACAAAGGTTAAGAAATCAGATTTTTGAGAAAACGATACATGAAATTAAAACAAGCATATCTCTCAATATATTTCGAATTTTTGACTGTGGTAAATTTTTGGAATTAGATCTATAAGTCTTCTAACATTTCCAAGTGGAATCACTGAGAAAGGAGTTGTAGATTTTCGTGTGGATTGATTTTAGCAAAGTAGGAAAAATCTGAAAAATGATAAAAGTAGGCTTTGTGGATTTTTGAAGGGCGGTTTTGTCCACTTAATTTATGTAATAAGTTCCGGCCTTTTGGGACATGCAAATATAGGGAATGAAGTAGCTTGTGTCCAAAAATGAACTCATTCCGACTTAAATTGAGCAAGTTATGGCCATTTCAATTTTTAGAATTTCCCGACAAAAAACTCTATAATCGGAGTTGTATAACTCCGATGGCCATGAAATTTAAACTAGAGACTCACGTTAACATATGTAAGATCCTGCCAAGAGTTGGGAATTTTTGGAGTTAAGCGTGAGGTGGTTATTTTCTTAAGGAGTTAACTAGAAATGGATTTTTAAAAAATACTAAAGGAAATTGGAAAATTCCTGAAAAATTATTTTGTGTATGAAATACATGTATTTATGTGTGGACAAAAGATAAAAATAATAATAAGATAATTTGGTTAAAAAGGGGGAATCCAGCTTGCTGGATTGCAATCTAGTTTGCTGGATTGGCTATCAAGTTGCTGGATGAGATGTTTGGATAATCCAGGATACTGGATTGGTCTGTTAGATAATCCAGGTTCATGAATTAGATGTTAGTTAAACCCAAGATTGCTGGATTGGATGACAGTTGAATCCAGGCTTGCTGGATTTGAGGTTAGTTGAATCCAGGCTTGCTGGATTGGATGTCAGTTTGAATTCAAGTTGCTGGATTAGGTATTCGATTTACTAGATTATAAAAGACTTATAAAATGAAACATTAAGTGTTAATTCACAAGTTATATGATACATTAGTATTAAGGTTATCTAATATTTGACTATGTGTTTAAATGTTAGATAGTTTACTTATAAAGTATGTTATGCTAATTGAAAGATCGATCTTATTAATGATAGGTCTTACAAAAGAAGTTTAATTTGAATTTCATAACAATAGTTAGCGAATCAGGCAAGTTTTCTTAACTCAATCTCGAGTTATTACTTTTCAAATATAGTGGTGGTTAATTATTGCTGATTATACCACGTCTGAGAATTATTGTTGATTATTCGCAGTTAGTGCATGTTTATTAATTCAAATTGAATTATTGATTTTGAGAATATGCTTGGGGAATAACTGTTGTTGGTTATTCACATCCGTAGAAGTTATTATTGATTGCAAATAGTACAGTTAATTCCTGTCTATTATTGAATCGTGTTGAAATATGTCGTAGCTAATTATTTTGGCTAGACGAACATTTGTTGAAACTTGATAGGTTCGAGAAGAGAACTCAATTATTATTGACAGGTCAATGCCAATTATTTCGGCTAGATCGAGAAAGCGATTAGATATTGAAATCATTATATTTCGTTGTTATGATTCGAATTCTGGTTATAAGACTGAGAAGAACAACCTTTTTTATATAAAAAGGGGCTTTGTGGTCGTATATTCGGCCGTTGCGCGCGTGTAAGTATTATGCATAATATAGGGTATAATGAAGCTAATCACTTTATATACTTGCGGAGGAATATGATTTAATCTTTATGGTTATCTGATACACCTGGGTACTTCAAAGTAAAACCTTTGATAGTTACTCGAGAAGTTCAAGATCCTATGGGGCCGCTCAGCTTAAAAAAATCTGGATAATATTCCACTTTGTTATTGCGTAGAATTGATTCTTGTTATTCAATTGAGAAATTTCGAAAGCTTTTTACTCTTTCACTATTGAATTATTATTTTGCATAAAATACGAGAAAGTCTTGTTATTGATTAACGTTTTATTCAGCTAATTCAAAGTCCTTTGAACTTTGGTGATATTCTATTTAATTGATAGTCTTATATTCTTGATTCTTATACTTTATTGTATGATTTAACTTGCGGGGCAAATTTGTTGCTCACCCTTGCTTAAATACAATATTTCAGCTAGAAACGAAGTAGCCGGAGGGGCAGAGAAAGACAAAGGCAAAGGTGTATTGCTGGATAGTTATAATAAACATATTTATTATGTTATTTTGTATAACCCATTTTGTATATCTAAGGGTATATTTGTTATGTTAAGGTTAGAAAACCTGGGACAATGTATTATAAATATCAGTTAATGATATGTATATTTTTATTCATAAATAAAAGGGTAGTTAGATGATATTTAAATATCGGATCGTGAGCACCAAACTCGGGGGTCATGTAACTCGGATTTGGGGGCGTCATATGAGATATGATTAAATGTATAGATTAAAGAAATTATTTTGGGGACAATTTATAGAAAGGAAAGAGAAATAATTATTATATATTTCTAATAAAAGATATTAAAATAATTTTTAATATTGAATTATTTTAATAAAAAAGGAGAATGTTATTTTAAATAATAATATTACTTTATATGTCTTTGTATGAGGTAATAGGTATGATTAATTAATATGGTAAATATATTAAAACATATTTGCTATATGTAATAAATTGAGGGGAACAATTTATCATAATAGAAAATAAACTTATGATCTATTTTCTATATAAAAGGTGTACATGTGCCGTAAATGTAATTATTTCAATAATACTTAGATATTATATTAAAATAATATCTTGAGAAAATGAGTAAGTCATTTTATTATGATTAATGCCTATATTGGAAGAAAACATGATAAAATATTTTTATGTCATGTTAAGGCAAAATAAATAGTTTTTAATGTATTTCCGAGAGAGTTAATTAATAAAAAAAAGCTAAGTTATTTTAATGTACTAAATAACTTAAGTTACTATGTTACCGTAAATTTTAAATAATAATATGGTAGAAATAAATAAGTAATGAGAATGAGAATAAGCTTAATATTGAGCTTGTGAGGTGTGCCTAGTGTGGCAAAGTGGTGGAATAGACATTCATTAAATAATTAAAGGAATTAATTAGTATTATTATGTGAATTAATGTCTATGGGCAATGATATGTAATAATATGATATGAAGTGTAACACTTCAAGATAACTATATTATATAAAAACTATATAGTAAGATTGAAGGAATGATATAAGTTGCATAAATAATGTTTATGTGACAATATGAGATGAATGGATACATTAAGGTGTATGTATGGAATAATAAAGATTGGTTAATTTAGTGGTGTGACAATACCCATTTAAAATATATTCGGTATTGTCAAATGTACATAGATTATATAATGTGAGAATTAATTATGTAATATAGTGCAATAGACCACTCCCATAACCCTTAGAATGCTGAAAATTAGAGTTAAATAAGCTTGCATGACAGCCCATGTGATAGCAATGATGGTTAATCAAGTGGCCAAGGTACAATGAATAGTAGTAGTTGGTGGGAGTTAGCCACCAACTCTCCTTTGCCCTTTGTGTAATAACCATAGGAGGGTAATAGCTTGACTACAATTAGAGGCAATGCATTGATGTGTAGAGTTTGTCAGTTCGATTGCTAAATTGTTGCTAAGAGAGCATATAATAAGAAACGTAATGATAATACAACATGAGCATATGATAAGATGAGAAATTGAGAATAATATTATTTTTATGAAATTATATTATGGTAGACTTGTGGACTGTTAATTATTAACTTTCACATAATTATGTCTTGTATGACAGAAATAGTAGAGTTAAATCAATTAGAGGTTTAACATGAATTATTAAAAGAGAAATAAATGGTAAGTTAATGAATAATTGACATTAATTATCATTATAATATTTGGGTGTACTTGAGATAATAATTATGGGTTGAGAATACCCAAGTAATTTATAATTTGACCAATTAAAAATACTATTGGACTAAAATAATGTACATAAGGTACATTACTTTATATGTATTGGAGTACATACATATGTGTATATATGTGCCCGTAACTTATATTAATATAGCAACATTGAGTTATTAAGTGTGACTTGGATTGTCCAAAATGAATTAAGCCTAAGTGTATATAAGGTATACACATTCTATAACCAAAGTGTTGTATTTATTTTGCTAAGTTGCTGAGTGTTAGAGCTTGTCCCAAAATGAAAGACTCATTTCTTCTTCACGTGTGCAAGCGAAAGGCTAGCTACTCTACTCTTTCTTCTCAAAATCAGCATTATAGCTAATCATTCAATGGGGAGTGGGTATCATGATGGGATTCAACAACTCTTCATTAACCATCAAACAATCTTTCATCCCATTGGTTTGTTTTGATGGAGAATTGTATTGTCTGGAAATTTGATTCTCTATAAATATAGCCTCCCTTCTTCTCATTTCTTTTGCTGAGAACTTCTATTGTGTTAAGGGAGGGTAATATAGCAGCATTGTGTAGAGCTAGTATTCTGAGAATTTGAGAGATCTAGTTTAGCAGCAAGTTCACATTCACAGGGGTATAATTTCCATTTCTGTAAATTTATAATTCTTGATTATACTTGAATTCATGCTACTTGGATTGGAGCATGGTAGTTAGTTGATATGCTAGCTTATAGATATGTTAGAACTGCATTGTAGCATGTTTGGAATGAATTTGGTAGAGAAATTTTGATTTGGGTTTGCCTTCTGTCTAAGCAGAAAGCTTTTCAGTACTGGCCGAGACCTGGCGCAACTGCGCCAGTATTGTACTAGGGCGCAGCACAGCTGCGCCAAGCCCCTGTGTCAGTTTTCTGTTTTTGCTATAATCTGTTAAGTACTAACAGATTGAGATTACTTAGACAAGCATGAGAACATGATTAACATGTATATATTAGTACATTGAAATAGCATAAGTATGTTTGACTATGATAGTATACGTTATTGATGAAAAGACTTAGAGTTTACAAAATAAACTTAGAGTTTCAAAAGGAACCTTGATATGTTATTTTCATGTTTGTATTCTGATTTTTGCAAGCATAATCGTATGGTCTAAATAAACATGAAAGGTTAGTCAAAAGATGTTAGCTTTACACTTGCATATATGGTTTAAATTGAAAATGATTTCAAAGGCAAACTCGGATAGTTTTGCAATCTAAGTTGCATGATTATAGTGTGACTAGATTCTGATATTTTGAGCATGCATGCTAGTGCTTTTAACATCACTTAGATGTCATGTATGTGCACACACCTTGTTAGACACTATGAAAGTTAGTTAAGCATGAATTGGACATGCTTTAAAGCAAGAAAAGATGCTAGTTATACGTATATGATGAAGATAATTGTGAGCATGCGTATTAACATTATGATGACACCTCGCATGTATACATGATGAACATAGTAGTCTTGCACGATTAGCTTAAGCATGACAAGGATTTTGAGAATAAAACTTAGAAAGTTTTAAAAGAAAGATGGACAACATTGAGTTACTTGCATTCTGACTTTAGGTGCAAGCATGATAGGACTTTTATGCCTCTAGTTATGGTTGGTATATGCACCCCGCTAGTTAGACGTGATATGTACTATACAAGCATGTATTAAAGTAAGTTTTAAAGATGAACTATAATAGTTATGCATAAATAATTTGGATGTATGTGAGCATGTGTAATATGCTATGTGTTAGTACCTATGCATGCTAGAAGACCTAAGTAGAACCAGAAAGCAAAAGGCCAATTCTGGACTGATCAGGGAAGGGCGCAGCTGCGCCCATCCCAAGGCTAAATGCAGCGCAGCTGTGCCGCAGGGCACTGCTGCCTGATTGTTTTTAAAATATAATCTGAACCTTGTAGTAAACTTACATTGTTATCATGAGTTATGAAACAGAGTCTAAGTGATGTGTTGAGTGTTCATTGATGTAATGATGATATAATACCCGGAACTGATAAATTTTCCTAAGGTTTGCGAAATGTAAGAACAATGTGGAACACGTATCTATGAGTTTTAAATATGTGTCGAGCACATAGAGAGTCAAGTGTGTGATAAGGGTTTATAAATGTTGATATTAAGTATGGTTAAGGTATACCTATACATACCTAGCTATTATAAGAGTATGATAAGAAAGTGAAACGAAGGTTCTAAGAACCAAGTTAGAAAATAATGTAACAATTGTTATTTCATTGAGAATGTATGTATGTATGACTAATGGGTATAAATCCATGATTATATAACTATGTAGGAATGCACGCAGTGCAGCTAGCTTTGAGCAATTAAGTCGTGGTTGATAAACCACGAACCAGGCAAGTCTTTCAGTTCCTATTTGTTATATGAAATTGATAACTGTTAGTTGGATTATAGTATTCTATGAGAATGTTGATATGAAATGCATATGTAATATGTATGATATTTGAAAGCTGATCTTTGATGATATATTTATGAAGTTAATTTCTATGCCTGTTATGTGAGAAGAAACATGCGTAGTATATTTAAATGATTATGAATGCATAAACTGAGCATGATATTATATGCTATGTGATGTATGAAAACTGTTAGAATTGCTGTGCTGTCGAGCTCACTCTTGCAAATAACCATTTTTGAAGGTTAAGGATCCACAGTAAAGTTACGTGCTAAGTGATTGATAGAGTTCGTTAGCATTGAAAGAAGATTACTATTTAATTAAATTTATGCTCTTGAACCATGTTTAGGTTCTAGTAGATGTACTTGATAGTTGTTTACGATGTTTAACACTAGTCGGGTTGTAAAGACGTATTAGTTAATATATAGAGGATATCAAATCGAGATGTAAACGTTTATACAATAACTCAAATAGAATGAATCATATCATATAATTGATTCAAGGATTTGTAATCGATTCAAGTTATGAAATCAATAAAAGATTTTATTCAAAGGAGATTGGAAAAGTTTAAGTTATTACGTATTTTTATAAATATCAAATCTGATGTATAGACAGGATTGGTAAATGACCAAGATTGTAACTTATAAAAGTTTGGGGTCATTATACGACATCCTGATAATGAAAAGAATTTATATTCTAATTTGTAATAAAGCAAAGTTATATTCATTAAGTTATGAATAAAAGATGTAATAGTTTGACTAGTAGTACCGTGAGTGCACCGGATCCGAGGTAATAAAAAGGGACCCAGATTTGGGGGCGTCACAATGGCTACCACCTGCTTTGTTTTCATTTTCATTCTTCTTCTTCTTCTTCTTCTTTTGCTCTTGGTTATACTTGGTCAGAGCATCGCTTCCTCTCTCAGCTATAATCATCTTTTCCAGAATCGCGGAGAATAAATTAAGCTATAACATCGAGACTCGGCTATACAGCCAAGGCTTCAATCCCTGCTCGAACCTTCTTACCTTCCACTAGTCCGTGTTGACTTGATATGGCACAAACCTCGCCAATTCGTTGAACTTTGCGGCGTACTCCGACACCGTTATCGTACTTTGCTTCAACTCCATAAATTGGACCTCCATCTGGTTTTGGGAACTCGACGAAAAATATATTTCGAAGAACATTTCTTTAAATCGATCCCATGGAATTATCACTTGGCCACCTCGACACTTATTTGCCTGCCCCCAGTAGCTGGCTTATTACTTCAACATTAATGTCACGAATGCAGTCTTCTGGTCCTCGTTGACCCTAGCAACATCGAAAATTTCTCCATTTCCATGACCCAGGTTTGTGCTTCAACTGGATTCATGGATCCTAGGAATTCTGGTGGTCCTACTGCTTTGAAATCTTTAAATGTTGTGGCTTGAAACTGTGACTGATTCACAAACGCTCCAGTTAATAGGTTTACTAGCTATTGTGTAACGCCCGAGAAAATCGAACGAATATGTAAATGGATTTTATTTGATTTATTGAATAAAATTCAATTATTTGTTTATTAAAATGAGTAAGCTAATTAAAGGTCATTTTATGACCTAGAGAAGTTAGAAATGATTAGTATTCTGGCTTTGTGCTAGAGATAATACATGTGAATTTTCAAGATGAAAATAAAGTCTTTTCGAGAAAATGACGAAATAAGCACTATTCATCAAACCCTGAGGGTTAGGGTTTGACCCTAAAGGTTAGGGTTCATATAACCCTAAGCTCTTTTGAGAGTTAAGAATGTTGGAATGACATTCTGTCGAAAGATTTGACAGTAATATACCGTGAAAAAGTTAAGCTAGTCACGAAGAAGTTTTTTCAGAAAAAAAGTTTGAAAATCACTATTCATCCGTTTCTGATCGGGAAATAATTTTGGAATTTCGAGAAACGCGTAATGATGTGATTTTGAGGCGAGGTGGAATATGTAATAATATTTCACTTATGGCTCGCGAAGTTTTCGTGTAGGGACTTAAAATCCTGAGCGTTAGGGAAAGTAAAATCAATGATTTAATTGATTACGTATAATAATAAATGATTATTATACGAAAGGAATATAAGTATAATACGAGGTATTACACAAGAATAATTCGGAGGAGATACGAGAATTAATATGACGTATAATATAAATTTTATACCGACTAAATGCATTAAAATGAATTGAATTTGAATTAAAATTCAATAAGATGACCCGTGGGTCGAACCATTGGGTAAACGGGTGGGTTTAACCCATAGTTCAGCCCACGACCCATGTTTTTCACATGGGGGGACTTGTTGATCACATGGGGGGCCATGTGGGGGCACAAGGTACCTATGTGCTAGCACATGCTAGCACATGGGGGGACATGGTGGGGAGGAGGAGAGGAGGTGGCTTGAGGAGGTTTGGTCCCAATGACCAAACTACCCCAAGCCTTACAACCTCTATAAATAAGAGAGCTCCCACTTCATTTTTCATTGTTTGAGAAATCCACCAACATACTTAGAGAGAGATAAGGAGCTAGTGCAAGCTTTGCTTAATAATTTCATCTACTAAGAAGATAAGAAGAACTTTGAGTCTCCATTCTCAAGCTTAACCAAGAACACTCAAGGTATAACCTAAGAAAATTTGTAAAACTCTCTTCTTCTTTCAATAACTATTTTAATAGAGAAGTGATTAAAGGATTTATGGCTATGGAGAAGTTATAAGGATGAAGTAATGGGGAATTAGGAACCCTAATGAACCATGCAAAATGAAATAATAAGAACTCATTAAGGCCTAAAAAGGAACTTAGTGAATTCATTGATAATAGACTAATGAATAAGTGAAACCATAAAAACTTAATTGTTTTTAATGGTTAGAATCAATAATAATCAACCATTGGATTGATTCCAATTGGTTTGATGTAAGAATAACGAAAAGCGAAGATTCGGCGGAAGCTACGCGATTAGACGATAATCGTTGAAAACGTAGATTTCTCGGATTGGAAGTCAAAAGTCGTTGTGTGACTTGGAAATGGGGGTTTTCAATTTTAACACATGTATTTAGGTAAATAAGACTTGCGAGAGAAAGAACGGATTGATTTCGACTTAAAATGAAGAAACGAGCGCTTAACGTTCACGAACGTTTGACGAAAACGTAGAAATGGACTAATCAGCAAATTTCTCTCTAACAGAATCAAAAATGAATTCTGACTAGATAGGATGATAGAATATATCATTTATGAACTATTGGCTTTGGAATGAGCGAATTCTGAGTTGTAATGGTCACGTTACGAGCTCGAGGATTTTAGAAATTTCCATGACTTAGGAAATTTTTCTGAGATGCAGGGACGGTGCCGCAGCACCGCCCAATAGGCTTAAACCGGCGCCGCAGCGCCACTTCAGGGAGAAATCTCTGCATGGCTAGCGCCGCAGTGCCGCCAAGTCGCCAAGTAAGGCAAAGTTGGCAGAAAGTTCTAACATTGCTAGTAATTACTTAACCTTTTGCATATCAATTAAGGGGCTAGTAAGTGATGTAATGTAACCCTTTAAACAACTTGTTTAATTTATAAGAACTAAACGTTAATAAAACGTAATTGAAATTGAACTTTGGAAACGTAAACCGTAAACCAAAGATTTAGTTGAAGACCAAGTTGAAGAACAAGTTAAGATCTCGTTGATTATCATATTTAGTGATAATTGATGAAAGTTCGGTTTATAACATAGGACTGTTAATAAGCCGTAATGAACATTAAATAACTTAAACAAATGTTATTAGTATAATGTTTTAGTTAAGTTATACAAGAAGGAGAAGTTAGACAAATACATTGTATATCAGAAGTATTTCTCATTGGTATACTATGTGTTATGCTTGTAGAAGTGGTAAAGACCAAGTAGCTTACCTTAAAGACTAAGAGACGCGAAGGCAAGTTTTCTAACTCTTGTATTAACGTTGCGTTATACAAGTTTTCTACTCTTGTTTATACCTTATGGTTGGACATGAGGTCATTATGCATAACTGCTTATGCATGAAAGAGGTTATTGGATGCTGGATGCCAGTTGTTGTGGCTAGAATGAAAGGTAAATATATTTTGGTGGGTTTTTCCACAAATCTTTTCAGAATATATATATATTGAAGCTATCCACGCCAAGTGATTGGTAAGGATTCTCAGGAAAACCTGAGAGTGGAAGATAAATGTTTTTACGTCGTTAATTCGATGGGCACGCGAGGTTGCTAATGATTAAGCGTAAACACGTTTAATGAATGAATGTTAATCAATATAGAGTAATACAGGCTGATCACCTGGATGTGCTTGTAAGATATATCGGGCTTACGGCCTTAGTGCCGGGTTATCCTTTATAAAATGGGAACCAAGTGTTGGTTCGTGCTCTTTGGCCAGATAACATTCCGAAGAGACTATATGTCTTTGGGAACGGTTTTAAAGAAATTAAAACAATATTTTGATTGTTCAGAAGTACTTCATAGCTATTATACAACTATTGAAGTAGAATCGATATGATTCTTGATTTTGTGGTTTCAGGATAAAATGTTAACTTGCTGAGCTATTTATGCTCACTCTTGCCTAAACTAAATGTTTTCAGCGAGGAATGAACGGACTGAAGTATCCGGGAAGGACAAAGACAAGTCCAAGATGGACAAGTAGAGACCTTTGTAATAGTATAGTATTAGTACTGTAATTACTGATATTATGACACAGAACAATGTAATAATTATCAAGAATTTGGGAAGGAATGAATAGAATGTATGTTTAGTAAACTCATGCGTGATGTTGAAGTCCTTCAATGGAATGTATGAGTAGAATGTAGTACCGTGTAGCCCAGGTCCAAGGTTTGGAGGTACCCGGATTTGGGGACGTCACAGGCTGGTATCAGGGCCATAGGTTATAAAACTTAAGGGGTAAGAACCTTAGGTTAAAACCTAGAGAAGAGAAGTAGAAGTTAGAAATATGTAAACTCTACCCGAGTTTTGAGGAAAGAAAGTAGAGTTGTAAAAGAAGAAAGTAACCTTAAACATATTAAATGTGATATAAATTATTCATATTTGATTGTATACTAATCCAGTTATTTATGTTTTATGTAGATAACAGGAATAATGAGCATGTATAATGAAATACATGAGGTTAGTGAAGATTTGGTTAACTTTATAGAGGTGATACATATGCCGGTAGTAGAGATACCTGAGGTAATCTTAGAGGGGACTGATATAGAAGAAGAGGACCCATCCGAACATTTTGACAATTTTGACTTTGCGTCATTGTTTGGGGGTATGTCGGAGGAGGAAGTTGAGTCAGTGCCGAGTAATACGGTACTACCTACTAAGGAAGAGGAGACAATGCCGATTAATACGGTATTGCCTACGGAGGAGGATGTGGAGGATTCTACACCGGAGGAGTCCATGAAACTACTGTTCATGGAAATATTGGACAGAAATGTCCAACTGAGTAAGGAGGTCCGTGACCTCAAGAAAGTAGTCAACGATGTGGTCGAGGATCGAGAAGATATGGAGATCTTCTAGGAGGCTGAGCACGATGAGAAAGTGCTAGCTAAGGATAAAGTCTGAGACTTGAAGCTAGAAGTTCAGGAACTGAAGGCTGAGCTTCTGAACAAGAAGCAAAAGATAGGACGAATGTGGTATATCCATAGATGTTCGCATGAGGACTACCAGCAGCAGATTGCTGAGTATCCCATGGAGGAAGGACAGACTCGACATACCATTAGCCGAGATATTGTGGCCGGTATGGCCGATGCGGACTACATGAATGCCATGTTGCAGATGTAGTTCCGTAGTATGTATAGAATGGAAAACCATGTAAATAGCTATGAAAATTTTTGTATAACTAGTATTGACATAAAACCCTCTTTTGTATAGACAAGGGTAGTCTTTTGTAAATCCCAACTTTTGGAAGTAAACGCGGGATGGTAATGTAAATGGCTAAAGCCATGTAATGTATAGTGTGGTGTTATACCACAAAGAAGCATTTTAATATACGAGTTTATTAAAGTGCTTATCAATGTGATTGAGTTATTATTTGATTGTTAATAATAACCAAAGAAAGAAGTAAGTAATAACGAACGTGTTTCGTATTAACAGAAAATGCCGCCAAGAAGACGACACAGAAATTGTGAAGAAGAACCTCGTGAGGAGGAAGAGCATGGGAATGATAACCCGATGCAAGAATTTGTTAACATGTTAGCGATAGCTCTCAATCGAACAAGAGGTACAGTACGCATGAATCCTGGGGTAGGTCGAGGAACTACCTTTAAGGAGTTTAAAGTAATAAGTCCGCCTGAGTTCCATGGAACCACGGATCCTATAGCTGCCCAAAGTTGGGTGAAAGAGATTGAGAAGGCATTTGTCATTGGAAATGTCGGTGAGGCACAAAAGACTTCTTTTACGACTTATCTGATGAAGGGTGAGGCCAACTATTGGTGGGAGGCCAACTAGAGTAAACGTGGTTATGTGGGAACGGTTTAAAGAGCTATTCTTTGAGAACTACTTTCCCCCGAGTGTGCAAGGGAGTATAAAGATTCAGTTCTTGGAACTGAAATAGGGGGAAATGACGGTTCCTCAATACGCAGCCAGGTTCAATGAACTGGCAAGGTTTGCTCCACACCAAGTGGACACCGAATTGCGGAAAGCACACAAGTTTGAGCAGGGATTGAAATCCTGGCTCTATAACTGAATCTCAGTTCTCTAAAGTGTTACCTTTGGAGCTGCGTTGGAGAAGGCTATTATAGCCGAGGGTGGTAGTGAGGCGTTGACCTTATACCACAAGGAGAAGAAGAATAAGGCTAAGACTGAGGTGTCAGTCAAAGTCGAGGGAGCCAGTGGTAGTGGCCAAAAGAGAAAGGGATTTAGCTCTGGGAATATCGAGGTAAAGCAAGAGTTTTCAAAGAGGAAGATGGAGGCATGCAAGACTTGTGGTAAGACTTATTCAGGAGTATGCCTCAAGGGAAAGGCGGTCTGTTACAATTGCGGACAGGAGGGCCATATTTTGCCCAACTTTCCCAGTCCTAAAAAGACCCATGGGTGTTTTATGTGTGGATCTAAGGACCACATGGCACGCAACTGTTCGAAGAAGGGTTCGGATGGTGGAAAGGGTGCTGGCACTAGTAAGCTAGCAAGTGGGGGTACATTATCACAGGGTAGACCGACTGCTCGTTACGTTCAATATAACGGTCCAGGATGCGGTAGCATCGAGCGACGTCATAGCAAGTATTATCCTAGTCAACGACATAAATGTCTATGTGTTGTTTGATTTGGGTGCAACGTGTTCATTCATAGCATGCGAGTTTATTGGACGACTAGAATTACTCCTTGAGAAGCTTGTAATACCTTTGAACATTAAGGTAGCAAACGAGGAGGTAATTCCTGTAGACTCTGTTCACAGGAATTGTTATGTAAATATAAGAGGTAACAGGCTATCGGTAGATCTTATACCGATAAAGCTGGGAGAATTCGATGTAATTCTCGGAATGGACTGGTTAGTTAACCATGGGGCGATGATAGATTGCCAGAATAAGAGTGTAAACCTTCGGATTTCCAAGAAACCCAAGGTAGTGTTCTACGGTAGTAAATCATCGGGACGCTCTTGTTGTCTAACTATGACGCAAGCCAAAAAGCTGTTGAAGAAGGGATGTGAAGGTTACCTGTGCCATGATGTTGATACCCAGCGATTGGGAGCAACGTTGGAACAGATACCTATTATTAACGAGTATGCGAATGTATTTCTGAGAGACTTTCCAGGTCCTTCCACCTGACAGGGAGACCGAATTTGTTATCGACCTTGTGCTTGGAACGACACCAGTGTCAAAGGCACCGTATCATATGGCACCAGTTGAATTGAAAGAGTTAATGGTTTAGTTGCAAGAATTGTTGGAAAAAAAGTACATTCAACCGAGTGTCTCTCCATTGGGAGCGCCGGTATTGTTTGTAAAGAAGAAGGATGGATCGTTGAGGCTTTGTATCGACTATAGGGAGCTGAACAAGCTAACGATAAAGAATAAATACCCATTGCCCAGGATCGATGATCTCTTTGATCAGTTGAGAGGGACAAAATATTTTTCAAAGATAGATTTACGTACGGGGTATCACCAGCTGAAGGTTAGAGCAGAAGATGTACCTAAGACAGCATTTAAGACTCGTTACGGCCATTACGAGTTCCTAGTGATGTCATTTGGGTTAATGAATGTGCCAGCGGCATTTATGGACATGATAAAATGAGTGTTCAAAGAATATTTGGACAAGTTTGTTGTGGTGTTCATTGATGATATCCTAGTCTATTCCAAGACAAAGGAGGATCATGCTGAAGATTTAAGATTAATGTTGGAAGCACTAAGAAAGGAGAAGTTGTATGAGAAATTCACAAAGTGTGAATTTTGGTTAGAAAGAGCTCAGTTTTTGGGGCACGTCATTGATAAGGAAGGGGTTTCAGTTGATCCAGTGATGGTGGAAGCCGTGATTAACTGGCAACAGCCGAAAACACCGACTAAGGAACGGAGTTTCCTGGGGTTGGCGGGTTACTATTGGAGGTTCATTCAGGACTTCTCGAAGATAGCTACTCTGTTAACGAATTTGTCCAGAAAGACTGTAAAATATGTGTGGACTAGAGAAGTGTGAAGACAGCTTCCAAGAGCTGAAGAAGAGATTGACTCAAGCACCGGTATTATTCTTACCGGATGAGACGGGAAATTTTGTAGTGTATAGCGATGCTTCACATAAAGGACTGGATTACGTGCTCATGCAGCATGGCAAGGTCATTGCGTATGCATCTAGGCAGTTGAAGGAGTATGAGGGGAATTATCCTACTCATGACCTTGAACTCACTGCAGTGGTTTTTACTTTAAAATTTTGGAGGCATTACCTGTATGGAGAGAAATGTGAGATCTACACAGACCATAAGAGTCTGAATGATATCTTCACTCAAAAGGAGTTGAACATGAGGCAGAGGAGATGGCTGGAGTTGATAAAGGATTACGATTGTGAAATCCTATATCACCCAGGAAAGGCGAATGTGGTGGCTGACGCCTTAAGTCAAAAAAGTAGGGAAAAGCTATCGATGTTAACAGCTCAAGATGAGTTGATAACAGAGATGGCAAAGATAGAAGTAGAGATTCAAGGTTCAAGAAAAGAAGGAAAGATATCATTTGCAATAGAAGTTCAATCTACTATTGTAGAAAAGATGAAGGAAGTACAACTCAGAACAGAGGAGTGCGAAAGAATAAGAAAGAAGATTGTGGATGGTACCGAGAATGCGTACAATCTTGATAGCAAAGGGTTATTGAAGCTCATCACTCGAGGTACTTGATTTATCCTGGTAGTACCAACATGTATCAAGACCTTCGGACCAATTTTTGGTGGCCTAATATGAAGAGGGAGATAGAAGAATACGCCAGTAGGTGCTTAACTTGTCAGAAAGTTAAGGTCGAACATCAAAGACCCAGTGGTTTGTTACAATCATTGGAGATTTCGGAATAGAAGTGGGAGTATATCACGTTGGATTTTGTGGTAGGACTTCCAACTACACAGAAAGGATACGACGCTATTTGGGTAATAGTAGATTATTTGACGAAGTCGGATCATTTCTTGCCGATAAGGGTTAGGTACAACCTGGACCAATTAGCTAAGCTTTGTGTCAAGGAAATTGTCTCTAGACATGGAGTTCCAGTTTTGATTGTGTCCGATCGAGATCCGCAATTCACCTTGAATTTTTGGAGGAGTTTACAAGAGCAGATGGGAACGCAACTGAGGTTGAGTACAGCGTATCGTCCACAAACGGATGGGCAAAGCGAAAGGACAATCCAAACGCTAGAAGACATGTTAAAGTCTTACGTTATGGATTTCAAGGGTAGTTGGGACGATCATCTACCATTGGTAGAGTTCGCCTACAACAACAGTTATCACACTAGTATAGGCATGCTGCCTTACAAAGAGTTGTACGGACGAAAATGTCGAACGCCACTATGTTTGGATGAAGTGGGAGAACGTCGAATATTCGGTCCTGAAATGGTACAACAAACAACGGAAGTGGTTAAGTTAATACGAACGCGACTAGTATCGGCTCAAGACAGACAGAAGAAGCATGCCGATCCACATCAAAAGAACATAGAGTCCTGAAGGTGTCACCCTGGAAGGGGAAGATACGTTTCAGGAATAAAGGAAAGTTAAGCCCTAGATTCATAGGATATTTTGAGGTTCTACGAAGGGTAGGAGAGGTAGCGTATGCAATAGCATTACCTCTAGAGTTGGGACATATCCATAACGTGTTCCACGTATCGGTATTGCATCCCTATTAACTAGATTACAAGCATGTAATCTAATATGAACCAATTCATGTCGAGAAGGACTTAACGTATGAAGAGATTCCTATTCAAGTTATTGATAGGAAAGAACAAGTTTTGAGAAGTAAAGTTATACCTTCGGTGAAGGTGATATGGAGGAACCACAATACCAAAGAGGCAGCGTGGGAACTCGAAGACAAGATGAGGAAGGCTTATCCTCATTTGTTTGAGTAACTTATATTGAAATTCTGGGGACAGAATTCTTATAAGGGGGGAGAATGTAATGCCCGAGAAAATCGAACGAATATGTAAATGGATTTTATTTGATTTATTGAATAAAATTCGATTATTTGTTTATTAAAGTGAGTAAGCAAATTAAAGATCATTTTATGACCTAGAGAAGTTAGAAATGGTTAGTATTCTAGTTTTGTGCTAGAGATAATACATGTGAATATTCAAGACGAAAATAAAGTCTTTTTGAGAAAATGACAAAATAGGCACTATTCATCAAACCCTAAGGGTTAGGGTTCATGTAACCCTAAGCTCTTTTGAGAGTTCGGAATGTCAGAATGACATTCTGTCGAAAGATTTGACGGTAATATACCGTGAAAAAGTTAAGCTAGTCACGAAGAAGTCTTTTCAGAAGAAAAGTTCAAAAATCACTATTCATCCGTTTCTGATCGGGAATTAATTTTGGAATTTCGAGAAAAGCGTAATGATATAATTTTGAGGCGAGGTGGAATATGTAATAATATTTCACTTATGGCTCGCGAAGTTTTCGCGTAAGGACTTAAAATCCTAAGCGTTAGGGAAAGTAAAATCAATGGTTTAATTGATTACGTATAATAATAAATGATTATTATACGGAAGGAATATGAGTATAATACGAGGTATTATACAAGAATAATTCGGAGGAGATACGAGAATTAATACGACGTATAATATAAATTTTATACGGACTAAATGCACTAAAATGAATTGAATTTGAATTACAATTCAATAAGATGACCCGTGGGTCGAACCATTGGGTAAACGGATGGGTTTAACCCATAGTTCAGCCCACGACCCATGTTTTTCACATGGGGGACTTGTTGATCACATGGGGGCCTTGTGGGGGCACAAGGTGCCCATGTGCTAGCACATGCTAGCACATGGGGGGAACGTGGTGGGGAGCTGGAGAGGAGGTGGCTTGAGGAGGTTTGGTCCCAATGACAAAACTACCCCAAGCCTTGCAACCTCTATAAATAAGAGAGCTCCCGCTTCAGTTTTCATTGTTTGAGAAATCCACCAACATACTTAGAGAGAGAGAAGGAGCTAGTGCAAGCTTTGCTTAATAATTTCATCTACCAAGAAGATAAGAAGAACTTTGAGTCTCTATTCTCAAGCCTAACCAAGAACACTCAAGGTATAACCTAAGAAAATTTGTAAAACTCTCTTCTTCTTTCCATAACTATTTTGATAGAGAAGTGATTAAAGGAGTTATGCCTAAGGATAAGTTATAAGGATGAAGTAATGGGGAATTAGGAACCCTAATGAACCATGCATAATGAAGTAATAAGAACTCAATAAGGTCTAAAAAGGAACTTAGTGAATTCATTGATAATGGACTAATGAATAAGTGAAACCATGAAAACTTAATTGTTTTGAATGGTTAGAATCAAAAATAATCAACCATTGGATTGATTCCAATTGGTTTGAAGTAAGAATAACGAAAAACGAAGATTCGGAGGAAGCTACGCGATTAGATGATAATCGTCAAAAACATAGATTTCTCGGATTAGAAGTTAAAAGTCGTCGTGTAACTCAAAAACTGGGGGTTTTCGATTCTAACACGTGTATTTAGGTAAATAAGACTTGCGAGAGAAAGAACAGATTGATTCCGACTTAAAATGAAGAAACGAGCGTTGAACGTTCACGAACGTTCGACGAAAATGTAGAAATGGACTAATCGACGAATTTCTTGCTAACGAATTCAAAAATGAATTCTGACTAGATAAGATGATAGAATATATCATTTATGAACTATTGGCTTTGGAATGAGCCAATTCTGAGTTGTAACTGTCACGTTACGAGCTCGAGAATTTTAGAAATTTCTATAACTTAGGAAATTTTTATGAGATGCAGGGACGGCGCCGCAGCGCCACCCAATAGGCTTAAACCGGCCCCGCAGCGCCCCTTCAGGAAGATATCTCTACATGGCTAGCGCCGCAATGCCGCCAAGCAAGGCAAAGCTGGCGCTGCAACGCCAGTATGGCAGAAAGTTTTGACATTGCTAGTAATTACTTAACCTTTTGCATATCAATTAAGGGGCTAGTAAGTGATGTAATGTAACCCTTTCAACAACTTGTTTAATCAAGAGTTTATAAGAACTAAACGTTAATAAAACGTAATTAAAATTGAACTTTGGAAACGTAAACCGTAAACCAAAGATTTAGTTGAAAAACCAAGTTGAAGAACAAGTAAAAATCTCGTTGATTATCATATTTAGTGATAATTGATGAAAGTTCGGTTTATAACATAGGAATGTTAATAAGCCGTAATGAACATTAAATAACTTAAACAAATGTTATTAGTATAACATTTTGGTTAAGTTATACAAGATGGAGAAGTTAGACAAATATATTGTATATCGGAAGTATTTCTCGTTGGTATACTATGTGTTATGCTTGTAGAAGTGGTAAAGACCAAGTAGCTTACCTTAAAGACTAAGAGACGCGAAAGCAAGTTTTCTAACTCTTGTATTAACGTTGCGTTATACAAGTATTCTACCCTTGTTTATACCTTATGGTTGGACAAGAGGTCATTATGCATAACTGCTTATGCATGAAAGAGGTTATTGGATGGTCGATGCCAGTTGTTTCGGCTAGACTGAAAAGTAAATATATTTTGGCGGGTTTTTTCACAAGTCTTTCCAAATATATATATATTGAAGCTATCCATGCCAAGTGATTGGTAAGGATTCTCAGGAAAACCTGAGAGTGGAAGACAAGTGTTTTTACGTAGTTAATTTGACGGGCACGCGAGGTTGCCAATAATTAAACGTAAACACGTTTAATGAATGAATGTTGATCAACATAGAGTACTACAGGCTGATCACCTGGATGTGCTCGTAAGATATATCAGGCTTACGGCCTTAGTGCCGAGTTGTCCTTTATAAAATGGGAACCAAGTGTTGGTTCGTGCTCTTTGGCCAGATAACATTCCGAAGAGACTATATGTCCTTGGGAACGATTTTAAAGAAATCAAAACAATATTTTGATTGTTTAGAAGTACTTCATAGCTATTATACAACTATTGAAGTAGAATCGATATGATTCTTGATTTTGTGGTTTCAAGATAAAATGTTAACTTACTGAGCTATTTATGCTCACTCTTGATTAAACTAAATGTTTTCAGCGAGGAATGAACGGACTGAAGTATCCGGGAAGGACAAAGGCAAGTCCAAGATGGACAAGTAGAGACCTTTGTAATAGTATAGTATTAGTACTGTAATTACTGATATTACGACACAGAACAATGTAATGGTTATCGAGAACTTGGGAAGGAATGAATAGAATGTATGTTTAGTAAACTCATGCGTGATGTTGAAGTCTTTCAGTGGAATGTATGAGTAGAATGTAGTACCGTGTAGCACCAGGTCCAGGATTTGGAGGTACCTAGATTTGGGTGCGTCACATGCTGCATCGGGTTGACATCAGCTTCATTATTGTTTGTAGACCCCTCGGGGGTTTGCTGACGTGGTTGTCTTTTCCTTGACGACATCTTTCTGTTTAAAATATGCCTGATTAGTTCATCATTCATTTCTACCACCACTTAAGTTTTAACTTAAACACTTCTAAACAACTCATAACATTTCAAATAAACTATTTTATTTTATTCATTTCCACTTAAAAACATAACATAGATAATATCATAGTCATTTACATCATCTATACTGAAGATAATAAAAATTCAGGATTACATCATCATATCCCATTATTATCTCAAAATCTGGGATTTACATCTTTATTAACTCGTATAGTTATTCACATATCATATTATTTCCTTATCATGAACTACTAGGACATTCCACGTCGCACCGCTTCTCTGCGCTCTTCCTCCATGATACGAAACATCGTTTTACGATCCATCATATACCACGACAAATCTTTGAATTGCACTGGATAGTAAAAGACTCGGTCCTGAGCTTTATCAATCGTTGTATAGCAAGTATACTCCATTTCATATATCATTACCTTCTTTGAACTAACCTCACCTTCCACAAGATCTGCACGCTTAGAAACCAAGTGTCTTCAACTCTAGCTCGCTTAGATAACTCCACATTCAGATCATCATGTATGTTCCCCACTTCAGCTAATAGATGTCCTTTGTGATTCTCAGCTAGATCTAACTTCTATTCTACCTCTGCAAGACGTGCAGTAAGATTTTTAATCACCTCATCTTTTTTCTCTAAAGCGGCACGATGTTCTTCAGCCTTCCTCTCTAGCACCTCTACCCTATCTTGTAACTTAATGTTATGGTCATATACTTCTTCAAACATCTCAGCTCCGATAGAGTTAAGTGGTAACTCTTCGGGATCCTCTCCCTCTTCGGGATCCTCTCCCTCTTCCTCTTGTACCTCCACCTCCTCAGACTCATCCTCCGAAACAAACTCAGGCTCGTACTCCTAACAGGCAACTGTGATTAACGGGGATGACTCCATCTGTACCAACTACTCCCAGACGGTATGGATGTCTCAGGGCTCCTCATCTTCAGGCACTCAGGGTTCCTCATCCCTGACCTAACTGAATCCTCCTATCAGTCATCCTGACAACAAAATATTTTAAGTTTTAATTATTACTCGATACTACTCGCGAGCACATAGGTTTATCAACACATAAGCACATAAAGTCTTTTATTATTTATCTTCAATGAATTTCCTTAATTCATTCTTTAGAACTCGATAAGAGTGTATCACCACTATATTTATGATCTCTTATAAAGCTATTTCCTAAGGTTTCCCCACCTAAGGTTTATAACCTAAAGCTTTGATACTAACTTGGGACACCCTCAAGTCCGGGTACTTCAATCCCATATATTTGGTGTTCACTGTCCAATAAAATCACATCTATCTACCTATAAATAAAGGATACAAATAGAACTCACAAACTTAATAAATAATCATCCCATTAAGGGTTATATCAATAATACTCAATCCTAGGTTATCTAACCATTATTACAACTTTGCGAAAATAAAACATAATAATAAATTAATCTCATTGCACAAACTTTAGCAATTGAAAGTAAATTAATCTTCATCACTATACAACTTGCCCTTGCCTTTACTCGAGGACGGCTCGTCAGTCCTTTCAACTTCAGCTGTAATGTTTTTACGCAAGGGTGAGCAAAAAATTACCCACAAGAATCACAATAGCAATAATAATATATGAATGATTAATAAATAGATCTCAACTGAATCATATATATTTTCCTGAAATCAGTCAACGATAATCAAGAAATGAAAGATCAATAGGAAACTCAGTTTGTGAATCAAGATTAGAAAGCAAGATCAAAAGTACATCTGAGGGTCACAAAACCATGAACTATGTCCTAGGTTAACGAGTATCTCTACTATAACCTTTAATAGTCTTATAGACTATATGGATCATCATCTCGTACTCCGGGAGATCAGCCCTTCGTACAATGTTTTGTGCAAAAATATTTTAACGTTATCGCGTAATATATTCCCCCTATAACAGGGTTTTGTTGGGTTTGTACGAAATCATGGGCCCAATCAAATTACAAAATTAGCGGAAGCATGGTATACCAGAGTTTAAAAATCTTCTATAAAACCATTACCCGGATCATCCTTTATGCAAATTATTAATTTAAAATGATAAATAAGAAGTTATGGAATCATACCCTTGTAGAACGAAGCTTCCACATGTACGAGTTCAACTCCTTGTTCTTCGTGATCTCCTTGAATTTTTGGGTTAGATTCCTTCCTTTGATCAACGTTAGCCACCCAAGTGTTTGGCCTCTAGAGGTGATCCACCAAGGAAGAGGAATTATCAAGGAGTGTAGTTGGCTAAACCCTAGTTTTCTATCCTCTATAGAAAATGAGTACTCTCCAACAATTGGAATTGCATCAACTGATATCTATTATAAGATTCCTCTTATATAGATATTGGTCAACCCCTTCTAATCCTATTAGACATGGGATTTTATTTAATTAATTAAACTCCTTTAATTAATTTAGGTTTCCCACCACATTGGGAATAATTAATTAAATTCATTTAATTAATTTGCCTCCTAATCTTATTAGGAATAAATGAGAGTACTAATATTAAATTAAATCCTAAACTCCTTTAGAAATTAAAATAATAATAATTGTATTAATATTAATAAGACTCTTCTTATTAATTTATATTTAATATTTCTAAAATATTAAATAATAAACCTTAAGCTATTTAATTTATTCTATCATTATAGATTAAATTAATTACACTTATTGCATTATTACAATTATGTCATTATCTTCTTAAATAATTATTCTTCCTTTTATGGTGTGACCCTTTAGGTTCTCCATATTAAACCGGTTGTGAATAAATCAATTAGAACAATTCTAATCTTATTTAAATAAATAAATTAAACTTATAAACTATTTAAATAAATAATATTTATTCTACAATAGGGATAAGCCTCCCTAGCGATCAACGACTTTCCAGATAATGTAGATTTCAACATTAATCATAAAAGAACCTGTGAGTAAATAGTTACCGTACAATTCAATCCTTCCACCATACAATGTCCCAATTAAATATAAGACATGGAATTACTGTCAAGTCTTATTTTATTTAATCATATGTATTTCGATTGGAAAATGCACAACTCCAAATAATGCAAATTAGAAACTCTTTTCTAATTTCATTCTGCCTTGGCCAAAGACTACTGGGTTGTCATTTAACGAATCACATAGGACATATTTCTTCTTTTACTAGAAGTGGTAGATTCTTTATTGATCATTCATTATCTCCATATGTAACTGATTATACCCAAGCATACCCTTTGATATACCCTAAGGGTTTTTAAGGAATAAGTCAACGTATAATTCATTATATACAAGATATTATGATGATCACAAGTCCAAGGATCACTTGTACTACTATCACAATAGGAATTCCTATTGATAGGCAAGTAAAACTCCATTAGGTATTCTATAGCGAGTCACGTTCAGTGAACTTATTCTCCAATAAGCACCTACATACTTGCTTTAGTGTCTCCACACAAATGATCATGAGATCAATCATCCTCATCCAATAAGCAAGCAACATATGTACCAATCTTTTCGGATTTACTAATCCCCTTTTTAGTAATTCCACGATTGGGAACTATGTTAGTTTTAAGCTTTCTAAGAATTTAGATCACATTAGCATGATCATTAGCATGATTCTAAAAGCATTGCTTAAAACTATGGGTTATTTACATATTATAAAAACAGTATCATGTAGATAATTAAATGCCTTTAATAAGTGAATACTTTTATCAATAAATAAATAAGATCGTCTCCAAAGTATATGCTTTATCATCATACATGATTGGCTTGTATGCATACTACTTTCAGGTTGTTCATCTCAGCTTTGTCATTAGAATCGTACCAAAAGAAGTTTGGTTTGGAATAACTTTAACAAAAGTTCTAGAATTTTCGAACGCTCATCAACTATGTACTAGTTGAATCAAAAGGGTTCACTAGCCATTTAACAATTCGATAACAACATAAGTTTGAACAATGATTTATAAACAAGGATAGTATAATAATGAATCTCAATTGAATAACATCTCATATCGAAATAATGGTTTCGAAAGAATTAGAATTCTTAACTAGAAACCAAAGACTTAAACAATTTAGGAAACCTTGCTTGAAATAAAGAAGCAAAGTTTAGGAACTTGCTCAATGTAAAAGTAGAGTTAGAGAACTTGCATGATTATAAACAGGATAAGGATAAAGAACTTGCCTTGTAAGCCTGCTACACAATTATAACTCACGCTCGATAGATATCCTACATACACCATATAAGTTCACAATACCAATTAGTTACCTTATTACTAACTTCATTGGTTTACTTCTCAGTCTAATTAAGTTACAATTTATAGCTTAAAGTCTGATTATCCTAGCTACATAATGTGAAACTAAAATCCTTGTTATAACATAACATAAGGCTTAACATTCCCATTCTTAAGAATAACACAATCAAAACCTCCATAATTTAGTAATTCACGACTTATAAACACCATCTATGGAATTATAACCTGTTATTTCAACTTATTACATGATTTAAGTTTCACTATAAACGCTATAGTAGATTAGAATCACATTCCAGAATTATAAAATCAAAAAACTAAATCCCAACCCAATCTGTCCACCTCCGCCGGAGTGGACTTTTGAATAGCAAAGGGCCCGCCGGGGTGAAAAAAATGATCTAAGAACCCCGCCGGGGCTGGGAAATCCAGACTCGGTTACTGCAGGATCGCGACAGTACACTGTTCTAAGCCAAAAACTCCAAATTTCTCCAATCAAATAGAAATTTAACACACCCAGAAGATATAGATTTCATATACTCAACACCAAGCCTACTTAGAATGATTCCAACAACATAAACAACTACAACAACTAAATTTAAAGGATTTAAAACCAAATTCTTACTAGTTTTTCAAAATTCAACATATTTAGCAAATCCAAACACTACAAACTCATTTCTTAACCAAATCAATCGATTCAAATTACATTTTTTTTCGTTTCTTAACGTACTAACACAAATGATCATCAATTTAAAGATTATCACATGATTCAACCATCAATTTGGACTCCAAAATAAGCTATTTTGAACATATATCATAAAAACTCAAAATTTTTGTTTTAAAACATGTTTCCATGGATTTGATTACTCTAAATCATAAACAAATGATATAAAACAGACTATAAACTTCCATTAACATATATAAAATCATATCTTCAACAATCATCCATAGAAATTCGATTACAAAGAGATATTTTTAGAAAACATAAACTAAGAACTTAAAAATTGCAAATTAGTTTATTACCTCTTGACTAGCTGGATGATTAGAAGAACTTAGTTTAATCTTCTTCTTCTTCTTACAGAATTCATTCTCTCAACAAACCACAGTGATTTTCTCACAAACATTCTCTAAAACTCTCCTTCTCTCAACTCTGTGTTTTTAGACTTAGGATAATACACGTGAAAATAAACTGATAAAACAGAATACATATACTTAATTCAATAAATAAACCAACTAAAATATTTATTTAATTCAATAAATATTTTTAAATTACAAAATTCTCATTCGTTACAGTAAACGTAAAATACTAAAAACGATGTACAACTGTTTAGTTTGAGCGTAGAATGGGCGTGCTTAGCATACACGTGAGTGTATGTGTGACACCCTCAAATCCGGGTACTTCAATTCTACGGGATTTGGTGCTCACTATCTAAATAAAATATAACTACTGCCCCTAAATAAGGAATGCAAAATAAATTATAACCTTAATTAAATAACAAAATCTTCTTTATAAAAGGATTACAACTTAATCAAAACAATCCCAGGGTTTGCTAACCTTAACGTCAATAAATAAGTGCGAAAATAAAACGTAACACAATAAAAATTCTACTACACATCATAATCAAAACATAACAAGTCTTCACTTCTTCATCTTGCTCTTGCCCTTACTAGTTGATGGTTTATCAACTCTTTCGACTTTAGCTGCAAGGTTTAAATAATGTAAGAGTGAGCAAACAATAGCTCACTTGGAATAACAACAAAAGTAGTGATAACATAAACTGAATAACTTCAAATGATTTAAATAATATTTCTTTCATCAATAGTAAAGAATTAAATAATAATTCTTTCATCAAAATTTAGAATTCGAATATAGAAATCATCTGAGAGTAATAAGACCTTGAACTATGTCTGTGACAATCCGAAAAATTGAGTTGTCCAGAATTTAAGATTAAAGGATTAATAATTAATAAAAAGTATTTTATTGATTATTATTCTGTGATATGTGTATATTAATCATCTATGACATATGATGATTAGAAATGGGGAGGATTCTAGCTACGAGTTGGAATGAACGATTACGAAAATAAAAGATTTTCGCGAATAAAAATTTTTTTGAGAAAAAGACGAAACAGGCACTATTTGTGTATGAAACCTAAGGGTTAGGGTTAGGGTTAGAGGTTAGGGTTTTGACCCTAAGCCTTTTCGGGAGATTGGAATGTCAGAATGACATTCTGTCGAAAGATTTAACAGTAATATACCGTGAAAAGTTAAGTTAGCCGGGAAAAGTTTTCTCGGGAAGGAAATGACGAAAATTACTATTCATCCATTTCTGCTCGAGAATTTATTTTGAAATTTTGAGAAACGCGTAATGATAGGATTTTGAGACAAGATGGAATATGTAATAATATTTCATTTATGGCTCGCGAAGTTTTCACATAGGGACTTAAAATCCTATGCGTTAGGAAAAGTAAAATCAATGATTAAATTGATTACGTATAATAATAAATGATTATTATACGGAATTTATACGAGTATAATACTAGTTATTATACGAGTATAATACGAGGAGGATACGAGAATTAATACGTCATATAATACGAATTTTATACGAAGTAAATAGATTTAATTTGAATTAAATCTAAGAATTTAAACCTGTGGGTCGAACCGACGGGTAAACGGGTGGTTTAAACCCATGGGGCAACCAATGACCCATGTTAGCATGTGGGGGACATTGGAGATCACATGGTGGCATGTGCTAGCATGTGCTAGCACATGGGAGGACATAGTTTAGCACATGAGGAGACATAGGTTGCACATGGGCTCAAACTTGGGCACAAAGAAAGGGTGAGGAGGTGGGAATAGTGACGAGGTTGGGCCTAAACAACCCTCAAGCCCTTGGTCTTGCAACTTCTATAAATAGAAGGCTTGGCCTTCATATTTTGGTTGTTTGAAAATCCCACCAACTCCTATATGGAGAGATAAGAGAAGAGAAAAGGGAAAGCTTGGTCATGCAATCAAGGAAGCAAGAGAAGTTAGCTTAAGGTTTTGTCAAGAACACAAAGTCACAAGCTCTAGAACACTTATAAGGTATAAATGTTAAACTTAATTTTCATCTTCTTTCAATTCTTTAATTGATAGAGAAGTGAAAAAATGATAGAGAATGAATTGTAGGAAGTGAGAAGATTGATGTTAGTGGACTTTAAACCATTAATAATCAAGAACAAGTGAACCCATAAGTGAATGGTTAAGGAGTCAAGGAACAAAATATGTTAAAACCTTGAAATGGTTAAGTTAAACCATAATGAAATGGTTAATGAACGAAAAGATGTTAGAAGATGTTAGTGAACGATCCGGATGAGTTATATTAACTCTTCGATGTTATAAGGTTGGATTATCAAACTTATAACGTTAGAATTCTAGAAAACGTAAAATCATAATCATAACATTGATTAATAAATGAAGAACGAACGAAGAACACGAGGAACGTAATAAAGAAAACCATTAAAACTTAGATGTTAAAAATGGTGGGAAACATGGATGAACAACCAATGGACTGATTCCATTTGGTTTGACATAAAAATAATGAGTAACGAAGATTCTGCGGAAGTTTACGGGATTAGACGTTAAGCGTCGAAATCATGAATTTCCTGGAATAGATGTCAAAAGTCGCCGTATGATTCTGAAACATTGGTTTTCGATTGTAACACATGTAATTATGTAAATAAGACTTGTAAGAGCAAGAACGAACGAATTCGTAGTTAAAACGAAGAAATGAGCGTCGAACGTTCGCGAACGTTCGACGAACACGTAAAAATGGACTAATCGGCGAATTTTTCGCCAACGGATTCGGAAATGAATTTTGACTTGATAGGATGATAGAGCATATCATTTGTGAATGATTGGCTTTGGAGCGAGCCAATTCCGAGTTATAACGATCACGTTGCGAGCTCGGGACTTTTAGAAATTTTCTAGACTTAGAAAATTTTCTGAGATTCGGGGGTAACGCTGGCCGCGCCTTAACCAGCGCTAACCACGCCTTAACCAGCGCTGACCGCGCTAGTCCGGGGCTGAGTCCCTGTATAGGTAGCGCAGACCGCGTTGCTTGTAAGGGAAATCTAGCGCTAACCGCGCCATCAAGGAAAGAATTTTTGGCATGGATATATTATGTCCCAACTTTCTACATGATAATTATGGGACAAGTATATGAGTAAGATTAATAAAGAGAGATCACTTAAACAATGTGTTTAAGATCGATTTCAAGGATTACACGTTCACAAAACGTACTTAAAATTCTAAAACTCAAAACCCTAAAATATGAACTGGGGTTCGTGGTCGAGTTTGATGCACGCCTCAAGGTTACATGTTATGTAATAGAGGTGTGGCATGCGAGAGTGTAAAGAAATGAGGTTAAAACTTACTTAATTTCTATACGAAGTCCAATAATGGGTATCCAATGGAAATAAATGTGACCTAGCAGACCGATTAGGGTTTCGCTTGTCGTGAGGTCTAACGACGATCGACGAGAGTCGGTTGATGACACACGAAAGATAGTGAACATATAATTCACTTAATCTAACACTTAAATAAGTGATTTAAATCTTAAGTAAAGGTAGAATAAGATTAAAAGATGAGTAACGTGAACGCATGATACGTGAACGTTTCTCGTGAATCGTATCGGCGTTAAGGGAATGTTTTAAGTATACATTGGTTGTATGACTTAAACGTTAATGCATGTTGGCATAGTAAGAGGTAATAAGCCGTAATGAACTGTAATAAGAGAATGAAGAACGTATAATGTTGAAAGAGCCGAGTCAATGGTAATAACTTGAATGAACGTTCCGAGTTGTATAAACCGAACGTGGTATGTAATATAGAGAAAGGATGGAAGAATCAAAGTTGGTCGCGTACACTTTATTTACAAGAACGCGAACCATAGGAACTAAAGAGAAGTAAAGTGAAGTTAAACCAATTCATAAGTCAAGTATCTGACTAATTGTTATTTGTTTTTCCTTATGTGATACATAGGAATTTCGATGAGCAGCTCAGCGTCAACCCTAAGTGGTAGCTGTGCGGAAGGCAAGTTTCTAATCTTGCTCAAGTTCTACTTGATGCAAGTTCCTAACTTCATTCATTTTCATATGAATGTTAGTTTCTTAACTTCCTCAAATGTTGAACATGAGGAAGAAATTTTATATGTGCAAATGTGCGATATTTGTACAAGATGGTAGTATGTATGAGGCCTTGTGCCATAATGTTAACACTTTGGTGTTTCAGTGAAATGAATCGTTCTGTGATTGAACTGTTAAGTGTGAAAGAGTTCGGTTTATTCATGAACCGTTCTTGTTAAGTCTGTGCTAATGATTTTAGCCAGACAGAATGTGTATGGAAAAAGTAGAAGGATGAAAGTATGATGTATGTTTTAAATTGATAGGAATCAGAATGTATTCCTATTATTCGAACTGCTTCATAACCATTGTTAGGTTATTGAAGACTTAAAAAGAATTTTGATTCTTGCTTTGGTTGTTTACTCAACTGCTATGACTTGCTGAGCAATTGAATGCTCACACTTTCTTGAAATAAAAATATTTTCAGCAAACGATAGTAGTATATGTTAAAAGACCTGATGAAGATCATGATGATGGATGTACTGCTGTGGTGAGATGCTGTGGTGAGATGCTATGGTCACGAGTACCATTAGCGTCACAAGATGAAGTACTGTTCATGTTATGAACAAGCTTGAATATCAAGTCGAGACTTGGGGAATAGTTAGATTAAAACTATTCTATAGTTATGGTGACTAGTTAAGTCACAGCTGTAATGTGATAAGAATAATGTAATTACCATTATTTTTAATGAAGGAAATTTTTGAGGTAATAGAACTTGGGAATGTAAGAGTATATCATGTATCTTCAGGGTATAATGATGTATATATGGAATGGGAAGTATCTTAACACACGAGATTCGATGGTGAAAAATAGGCCGGATTTCGGGGTGTCACAGATTGGTATCAGAGCCGATAGGTTATAAACCTTAGGTATGAGTACCTAAGACTATAGCCTTAGAAGAGAAGCGTAAGAAAATAGTTGAGTTAAACGATTAAGGGAGAAGAGACCACTACGTGATCTCGTTAAATCGTAAAAACAGGTTTCCTGTTAAACGATGGATGGGTTATAGCTTATGGCTATAATAAAAAGGGTACTGTGAATAGCACGGGGGAAAGAACTTAAATTAAGTGATAAAGGATAGTATACGAATTAAAGAAAATTCGTAGTAAGTCAAGAGAGAGTTAGAAGGTTGTAAATTTCAATTGAGGGCTCATGTGATAGTTGAGCTGTATGAACTTTTGTTATGGGCCAAGGTTTGTGCTTTGGGGTAACAACCACTCAGTCTATTACAGTGATAATCATTGGAATAGTGATGTCACGCTATCGATGTGTATATGACGAGAGGTTGAATTCTTTCTCATGTGCATATTTGATAGTAGATTGTATTAAGTTAGGTGCGAGTTCTTAAAACTCATACTTATAAAAAGTTTGTGACTCATAGTTGTATGCTATATTTCTGAGCCCTGAGCATATGGACAGTCCTTGATTTATTCTTGGATTATATACTGTGAAGATAAGTTCTTAAACACATATGGTTGTGGAAAGTTCCTAAACACATAAAGTGTGGTAAGTTGATGAACTATACTAAGGTATAAGAAGTTAGGCTGAAATAAGTTATTTTCAGTATAGATGGCACCTTAAGTGCTCAAAGAGGTTAATATTGTCGCAAGTATGACAATGAAGGAAGAAGAAGGAAGTAGAAAATTCCAAGTCTTCTAGCTATGCTAGATTTCAAAATTTATTGACATCGTACGGATGTGTACGTCTTTGGATCGAAAATATTGGTTTCAACTTTTGGAAACTAATGGTTTTTAAAAGAGCTATTCTTTGGATGTCTATTCTAATCATTTCGGCTAGACAAAGTTTGATTTAAAATATCAAAATGAATTTTATATCATCAATGCAATTGATGCATAGGTGGTAAAAAGACGGAGTTATTATTACATCTGAACATTCCTTAAAGTGTATGACAGTATGTGCTATGACAAAGTCAGAAAATGGCAAAGTCCTCAACGTGCTGTAAATCAATACGGTATCACGACGTCATTACACATTTTGAGTTATTGTGAAAGAATTTATAAAGAGTGGTAGATGTCAATAGATTTGACTGTACGACTATTTCACGTTGGAGCCCAATTTATTGGATGGTCTAAGCTACTTAATTTGGCTAGATAAATGGTTTATCATGTTTAAAAAGAAATCAAGCTTTCTTTGAGAAATTATCCCAAGCCAAATTATTTTGGTGCGGAATCTGACAAATAAGTCTGAGGTGAACAAACCCACCATTTTGGGGTTGTACAATAGGTTGATCGCATAATGTACCGGAAAAGGTAGTTTACATTCTTTGTGATTGTAAACTGACCGACAAGGAATTGGTTCTCGGTAAATACCGACAAATCAAGTTCAATGGTTCATGGTTTCTAGGACCCCTCAGCAAAAATGTTTTTAAAGGAATCTTATATATTCCTTGTCATTCAAACTTCATAATTAGTGTGTAGATTGTGAAGATTACTGAATGTGGGAAGATGAGAAGTATGGGGCATTAGTGCCGAGATGTTCCTTTATAAATATAAAGGCAACATATGAAATGTTCTTAAATGAACGATGGATGATAACTTCTGTAATGAGAAGTTGAGAAAAAGGTTATGGCAACAATTTCGAGGGCAAAATTTATAAAAGAATGGGTGAATGTGATAACTCGAGATTTTAGAAGTATAGTTGTCAGGATATGTATCCTCTGACAATTATAACAAGATAATAATCCTTGGGGGGAAGGATGTAGAAGAGAAGATGACAAGGAATGACTAGGTAAATACCTAATTGAAAGAGGATGTTGAGATTTTTCAACATAATAAGAAGAGTTAAGATTAACTCTTCGTGAAGAGTTGTAAGGATAACGCATCCGGGTATGGATGTGGTTAGGGAAATTTCGAGGACGAAATTTTTATAAGAAGGGAAGAATGTGACAACCCTAAAAATTGAGTTGTCCAGAAATTTAAGATTAAAGGATTAATAATTAATAAAAGGTATTTTAATGATTATTATTCTATGATATGTGTATATTAATCTTTCTATGACATAGGATGATTAAAAATGGGGAGGATTCTGGCTACGAGCTGGAATGAACGATTATGAATTTTTAAGACGAAAATAAAATATTTTCGAGAATAAAAATATTTTTGAGAAAAAGACGAAATAGGCATTATTTATATATAAAACCTAATGGTTAGGGTTTAACCTTAAGGATTAGGGTTTGAGGTTAGGGTTTTGACCCTAAGCCTTTCTGGGAGATTGGAATGTCAGAATGATATTCTGTCGAAAGATTTGACGGTAATATACCGTTAAAAGTTAAGTTAGCCAATAAAAGTTTTCTTGGGATGGAAATAACGAAAATCACTATTCATTCATTTCTGTTCGAAAATTTATTTTGAAATTTTGAGAAACGCATAATGATAGGATTTTGAGACGAGATGGAATATGTAATAATATTTCATTTATGGCTCGCAAAGTTTTCGCGTAGGGACTTAAAATCCTATGCGTTAGGAAAAGTAAAATCAATGATTAAATTGATTACGTATAATAATAAATTATTATTATACGGAATGAATACGAGTATAATACGAGTTATTATACGAGTATAATACGAGGAGGATACGAGAATTAATACGTCGTATAATACCAATTTTATACGAAGTAAATAGATTTAATTTGAATTAAATCTAAGAATTTAAACCTGTGGGTCGAACCGGTTGGTAAATGGGTGGTTTAAACCCATGGGGCAACCCATGACTCATGTTAGCACGTGGGGGACATGGGAGAGCACATGGTGGCATGTGCTAGCAGATGCTAGCACATAGAAGGACATGGTTTAGCGTATGGGGAGACATAGGTTGCACATGGGCTCAAACTTGGGCACAAAGAAAGGGTGAAGTGGTGGGAATAGTGAGGATGTTGGGCCTAAAAGACCCTTAAGCCCTTGGTCTTGCAACTTCAATAAATAGAAGGCTTGGCCTTCTTATTTTGGTTGTTTGAAAATCCCACCAATTCCTATATGGAGAGAGAAGATAAGAGAAAAGGGAAAGCTTGGTCATGCAATCAAGGAAGCAAGAGAAGTTAGCTTAAGGTTTTGTCAAGAACACAAAGTCACAAGCTCTAGAACACTTATAAGGTATAAGTGTTAAACTTAATTTTCATCTTCTTTCAATTCTTTAATTGATAGAGAAGTGAAAAAATGATAGAGAATGAATTGTAGAAAGTGAGAAGATTGATGTTAGTGGACTTTAAACCATTAATAATCAAGAACAAGTGAAACCAAAAGTGAATGGTTAAGGAGTTAAGGAAGAAATATGTTAAAATCTTGAAATGGTTAACTTAAACCATAATAAAATGGTTAATGAATGAAAAGATGTTAGAAGATGTTAGTGGACGATCCAAATGAGTTATATTAACTCTCCGATGTTATAAGGTTGGATTATCAAACTTATAACGTTAGAATGCGAGAAAATGTAAAATTATAATCATAATATTGATTAAGAACGAAGAACAAATGAAGAACAAACGAAGAACACGAAGAACTTAGTGAAGAAAACCATTAAAACTTAGATATTTAAAATAGTGGGAAACATGGATGAACAACCAATAGATTGATTCCAGTTGGTTTGACATAAAAATAATGAGTAACGAAGATTCTGCGAAAGTTTATGCGATTAGACATTAAGCGTCGAAATCATGAATGTGACGCCCCCAAATCCGGGTTCTCAAACCTCGGATTCAGTGCTCACGATACATCATCATCATAAGCATTCTATATACTATTGCGGAATAATAAACATACATTGTTCATTATAATAATGTCTTACAAACATATCCCAAGGTCTATTACCTGAACTTAAACATACCTTAATTAAGTTATATATAATAACACAAAAGGTTTATAGCCCATCAAACATAGTATCTCATGTTACATATACATTTATATTAACTATTCCTGAACCTTTCCTTTGCCCTTGTCCTTCTTGGACGATTTTGGCTTAGCTGCAACAATTGTCATGATATAGCAAGGGTAAGCAACTAATTTGCTTAGCAAGTTTAAATTCAAAGGAGATATATCATGATTAGAAAATAATTTAGCTTTCAATGTTCAACAAAATAATCGATTGTGAAAGAACATGAATTACATCTCTATGACTGTATATTCGAATAAATGAATAACAGATGCTGAGTGGTTTTAAATAACCATGAACATATACTAAGGTTGTCAGTATTTAAACTAGTCCTTTTAATAAAGTTTGGTAGTCAAGGGGATCAGCCTTTCCTACCCGGTAAAATATGCATAATCACTCAATATACTAGCAATAATTGTTTTTCCAATAATGCTTTAGTAAAACTGTTCTTTTTCTCAGTCAAGAGTCTTTACCATTTCAATTGGTTAGACACCGCTTTCAAAACATATTTGATTTAACAAATTTAAACATGCTTGATCTAGCTGATACAACTAGCATAGATCCATATCATAAACAGTTCATGAATGAAAAAACTTTAACTAATTCACAGTTCAATAATAATGGAACAGGAATTTAATTGCACAAAGTGCGATTTATCAACAATCAATAAGGATGTGAATAATCATCAATAACTATTCACTAACATGCTTTTGAATATAAATCGAGTTTGAGTTAGAGAACTTGCCTCAATCGCAATCTATGACTACGCAATTTAGTTTAGCTTCTTAGAGAAAAGACCTATAATAGATCTTTCAATCAGTCATAGCATATACTCACTTATAATCTCAGTATTCCATATTAAATTGTCTAATATTTAAGTATATAGTTAAGTACTAGACATTACGTTAAAGTATTAGTGTTATTGTTACTTTTCAATAACCTTTTAATCACTTCATTGCTTAATCCCTCTTTATATAAGCTCGTCTTTATTACTTAGTAAGTTAAATACCCCAATCCAGCAGACTGTATTCTAATTCCAACAATCCAAATGCTAATCCAGCAACCTGGATTCAAACTGGATTTTAATTCAACAGTCTGGATTACAATTCTACTAACCCAGACGCCAATCCTGCAGCCTGGATTCAAACTGATTCTAATCCAGCAGCCTGGATTACAATTCTACTAACCTAGACGCCAATCCAGCAGCCTAGATAGCAATCCAGCAAGCTGGATTCCCTATTCTTAACCGAATCATCTTATTATTTTTTTATCTTTTGTCCACACATAAATACATGTATTCCACACACAAAAATAATATTTCAGGAATTTTTCAATTTCCTTTAGTATTTTTCAAAATTTAATTTCTAGTTAATTCCTTAAAAAAATAACTACCTCACGCTTAACTCCAAAAATTCCCAACTATTGGCGGAATCTTACACATGTTAACGTGAGTCTCCAGTTTAAATTTTGTGGCCATCGAAGTTATACAACTCCTGTTATAGCAATTTTCGTCGAAAAAATGCCAATATTGAAACGGTCATAACTTGCTCAATATTAGTCGGAATGAGCTCATTTTTGGACACAAGCTACTTCATTCCATATATTTTCATGTCCCAAAAGGCCTGATTTTATTTTACAAAATAAGTGGCCGAAATAGTCCCTTAAATTTCCGGACAGCCTACTTTTAGTCATTTTTAGTTTTGGCGCCCTTTGCTACAAACAGTCCATACGGAAATCTACAAGGAATTTTTCAATGATTCCACTTGGAAACGTTAGAAGACTTATAGATCTAACTCTAAAAATTGACCACACTCAAAAATTCAAAACACAATGAGAGATATGGTCTTTTGAATTTTAGGTTCCGTTTTCTCAAAAATCTGATTTTTTAACTTTGTGTTTTGTAAGAAAACTTTCATGATCTCTTAATTAATCTAACTTTGGCCATCATAAACCATCATAATACATACCCATACATCATAAACTCATGGATCTACCATGATCCATAATCTATTACATCAAAATCCACCAAACACAACAAAACATAATTTGTGCTAAGAAAAATTAAAGTTTTCTAACTTTTGAAACATAGTTTCCCTTTTCTTGCTTTTGATCTAACTTTTGACATTCAAAAGTGATAGATCTAAACATATAACACTTATACATATGAAGATCTATGGTTTTGGAAAGATGAAATCATAGATTCAAGTTTCTTATTCAAACAACTAAAAATACTTGATAAAAGTTGATTATACCTTGATTTGTGAGCTACCCTCCTTGTCCAACCACAATATGTAATGAATCTAGGATGCATCAAGAGTAGAATTCTTGCTCTTCCTCCTTTTCTTCCCCACCGAATTTCTATGACACTCCCAAATCCGGGTACTTCGTTTCCATATGATTTGGTGTTCACTTTCTAATTAAAACATACATCTACCCAAATAAAATTTCAAACTAATTACAACCTTCATAAAACCTTAATAAAATCTTCCTCTAGAAAGAATGGTAACTTGTTCAACAAAAATCCCAAGGTTATCTAAACCTTAACATCATTCAAATAATGTAAATGCGGAAATATAAACATAACCAACTAAGTCTTATTACAAAAGCAACTTGACGTCACAAGCCTTCACTTATTCATCTTTCCTTTTCCTTTACTTGTTGATGGTATGTCAACATTCTTGGTCTCAACTGCAAATGGTGGTAAAGCAGGCAAGAGTGAGCAAACAAAAGCTCACTTGGATATACAACAGTGATATGACATAAGTGAATCGTTCCAAAAGAGTTTGAATAACTTTACTTTCATCAATATAAAGAATTGAAATATAATTCTTTCATCAATATATAGGATTCGAATATGAAATCATCTGAGGGTCATAAGACCTTGAACCATTGTCCTAGGTTATAAATATTTCTATTTAAACCTTTAATAGTCAATAAGACTATGGACCCTTAACTCGTACTCAGGGGGATCAACCCTTTGTACCATGAATTGTGCACAACCATTTAACGCTTTCGCATAAATTTCCCCTAATTAATAGGGTTGTTCCTTCTCAGAAATTGAATACAAGTCCGCACCAAAGAAAGTTTGGTTTGGATAGATAAGGGAACTTTAGAGTTCAACTATCATCAACTAGGAGTAGTTGAATCGACTTACAGTCCTTTACAGTTCAATCATGAACAAATTGCAAAATATGACAATAAACTTCATAATAGATAGGCATGCTTTTAGAAACAACTTAAAGCATCCGATAGACTAAGTAGATCTTACTTGAACAACTAAGTAAAGATCATATTACTAAAATAACGCTTTAATACTTACGCTTTATGAGTATGGTATAACTTGTACCACATATAACAAGTGAATAAACTTTCATGATTTATTGAGCAAAGGTTAGGAAACTTGCACAATGAAAATATACAATGAATAGGCTTGTATAGCATTCAAGAGTAGATTAAAGAACTTGCACAATATAAATAACAAGTTTAGAAACTTGTTTAACATAAGAGAATAAGGGTAAGAGAACTTACCTTAAGCGCAAGCTACACTTTAACAACTATACCCACTTCACAAACACCCTACACATTTATATTACATTCAAACCATCTATTAGTATCCAATTACAACATTTAAACCATTGAACTTCATATCCAAGTCCAACTCATAGTATAATTTACCACATTGGTTACTAATTAGTCAAGTACGTGAGTCTACACTCACGGCATGCATTAATAAGCCTATACTTCAATGAATCGTGTTGTGTGCCTCGTGAAAGCAACACACAAACACACACATGTAACATATTCATAATATACTTCAATCTAACTTAAACACATCAAAAACATGTTATCTTATTACACATTTCACTTTCCAAGTCTTAGAAACAAGTTAGCTTAACAAACGGGGCATAAAAACTCAAAAACAAAAATCCAGAATTTTTCGGCAGCAACCTCACCCGCTGGGGCGGGTCCTCCCAGTGCAAAACACCCGCTGGGGCGGGTGTTCCCCCTGCTACACCACTTGGTTCGCGAACTGGTGGAGAATTAAGCCAATTTGGCTTATTCCTTCACACCGAATTCGATTTTTCCCAACATAATAAACATAAAACTTGATACTAACAATATTTTAAACTTATTATCATGCTCATAAAATATATAATCCATAAAACACATAATCCAAAACAAGATTTCATGATTTTCAAAGAAAAATACAATTTTAAGCGTTCCTGACGAAAATTGCTACTACGAATTCGTTTTTCATCCAATTCAAGTGATTCCAATTGTGTTAACTCATATTCTTAACACATTAACATAATACATGATCAATTTTAACAATAACTCAAAATCAAACATCAATTTGATAGTTTCAAAAGCCGTTTTTCAGAAATAGTTTCACCAAAAATCACTATGAACATGCTTCTTATTGTTTATCAAAAATTCATGGATTGAATTGCTAGAATCATCATATAACTCATATATAATCATGTTATATCACCTATTACACATAATTCATGCTCACCTCAAGGATTTAAAGAAATTTTCAACATAACTTCATAATCTAACACTATGAACATGAATTTCATAGTGTTCATCATATACTTGTGAATTGAAATTCTTAAACAACTATGAAACTCTCATGTAAACATATATATATATATATATATATATACATATTCCATTCACATATCAAAATAAATAGCTTTCACTAAGAGACTTTCACATAGAGTTCTAAAACCATGAAAACATAAAAGAATATGCTTTGAAAACTTGTTTTACAACAATTGTATTTTGAAAACCCTTTCATGGCATACAATTTCATATGAAAACATATAACATCATACAACACATATAATTTCATGATTGTAAAGACCTAATTTGGCAAAGAAGAAAACACAACACATAAGAATTAGTTATAGGGTTAAGATTATAACCTTACTAGTTTTAGGTTAAGAGAGAGATGAACTTGGGCTTGCTTTGCCTTCTTCTTCTTCTTCTTCTTCTCTGAGAATTCTCTGACAATTCTCTCTAACCCTCTTCTTCTTTTCTTTCTTTGTTTTATAAAACTAACGTAACTTTGTTTTTAACTGACATATATAATATTATACATATAATCATATACATATATGTAACTTATAAATAATAAGTATAATATTTATAACCATAATAAGTATTATTAATTACATAGGTTATAGAATTTGAAAAGAGTAAGGCCACGTTTGGCAACCTCTTAGAAAAATAGGTTTTTAGTGCTAAGGCCTTGTTTGGGTAAAATAAGATTAAACAAGTACAAGGGCCTTGTTTGGCAAAACACTTTAAAATCCTTTTCTAGTCTTTTAATAACTCTTTAAATCCATAGATTAAATATTACACTTATTTAATTAAATTACAACACTCTAATTCAATTAAATAAACTAACATTCACATAATACCAAATTGTCACACAATTGAATTTCCTTTATTAAACATAATTCGTCTAACAAATTATTATCACTTAGCACATAACATTAAATCTAATTAAATCATTCTTAATTAAATTAAAATTATGCTACACCATTGCTAACATATCAATTTAATTAATCATATAGCACTTAATTAAATTGTCCACAACACTCGCACACTTTATTTATTTATCTTCACAATTAAATTCCATAAAATATTTATTTACTTCAATAAATATTTACAATTAACATATAAAATTCTCAATCGTTACAGTCTTCCCTCCTTAAAAGGATTCTGTCCTCAAAATCACAACATAAAAAAAAATCTCATCTGTAACATTCTTCCCCCCTTAAAAGGATTCTGTCCCCAGAATCGATATCTAAGGGGTTACACACTTCAATTAAGCAAATAATTGAGGATAAGACTTCATCATAACATCTTCGAGTTCCCACGTAGCTTCTTCAGCACTGTGGTTCCTCCAAATTACCTTAACAGAAGGTATCACTTTATTCCTAAGTACTTGTTCTTTTCTATCAATAATTTGAACAGGCACTTCTTCATACGTTAAGTCTTTATCAAATTGTAAAGGCTCATATTCTATTACATGTTTATAGTCATGTTTGTAAGGCCGTAACACGGAAATATGAAATACGTTATGTATATTTTTGAGTTCCGGAGGTAATGCCACTTCGTAAGCTACCTCGCCAACTCTTCGTAATACCTCAAAAGGTCCAATAAATCGGGGACTCAGCTTCCCCTTCTTGCCAAATCTAATCTTCCCCTTCCAGGGAGATACCTTCAGGAAAACGAAGCTTCCTGGTAAGAATTCTCGGTTCTGTCGATGTTGATCGGTATATTTCTTCTGTCTGTCCTGAGCAGCAACCAATCTTGTTCTGATCAGCTTCACAATTTCCGCAGTTTGTTGTACCAATTCCGGTCCCAACAGCTGACGTTCACCAACTTCATCCCAGTATAGAGGAGTCCTGCACTTTCTGCCGTATAACGCTTCGTAAGGCGGCATGCCAATACTCGCATGATGACTATTATTGTAGGCGAACTCTACCAACGGTAGACGAGAGTCGGTTGATGACACACGAAAGATAGTGAACATATAATTCACTTAATGTAACACTTAAACAAGTGATTTAAATCTTAAGTAAGGGTAGAATGAGATTAAGACACGAGTAACGTGAACGCATGATACGTGAACGTTTCCCGTGAATCGTATCGGCGTTAAGGGAATGTTTTAAGTATACATTGGTTGTATAACTTAAACGTTAATGCATGTTGGCATAGTAAGAGGTAATAAGCCGTAATGAACTGTAATAAGAGAATGAAGAATGTATAACGTTGAAAGAGCCGAGTTAATGGTAACAACTTGAATGAACATTCCGAGTTGTATAGATCGAACGTTGTATGTAATGTAGAGAAAGGATGGAAGAATGAAAGTTGGTCGCGTACACTTTATTTACAAGAACGCGAACCATAGGAAGAAAAGAGAAGTAAAGTGAAGTTAAACCAATTCATAAGTCAAGTATCTGACTAATTGTTATTTGTTATTCCTTATGTGATACATCGAAATTTCGATGAGCAGCTCAGCGTAAACCCTAAATGGTAGCTGTGCGGAAGGCAAGTTTCTAATCTAGCTTATGTTCTACTTGATGCAAGTTCCTAACTTCATTCATTTTCATATGAATGTTAGTTTCTTAACTTCCTCAAATGTTAAACATGAGGAAGAAATTTCGTATGTGTAAATGTGCGATATTTGTACAAGATGGTAGTATGTATGACGCCTTGTGCCACAATGTTAACACTTCAGTGTTTCAGTGAAATGAACCGTTCTGTGATTGAACTGTTAAGTGTGAAAGAGTTCGGTTTATTCATGAACCGTTCTTGTTAAGTCTGTGCTAATGATTCTAGCCAGACAAAATGTGTATGGGAAAAGTAGAAGGATGAAAGTATGATGTATGTTTTAAATTGATAGGAATCGAAACATATTCCTATTATTCGAATTGCTTCATAACCATTGTTCGGTTATTGAAGACTTAAAAGAACTTTGATTCTTGCTTTGGTTGTTTACTCAACTGCTATGACTTGCTTAGTAATTGAATGCTCACACTTGCTTGAAATAAAAATATTTTCAGTAAACGACAGTAGTATATGTTAAAGGACCTGATGAAGATCATGATGATGGATGTACTGCTGTGGTGAGATGCTATGGTCACAAGTACCATTAGCGTCACAAGATGAAGTACTGTTCATGTTATGAACAAGCTTGAAGATCAAGTCGAGACTTGGGGAATAGTTAGATTAAAACTATTTTATAGTTATGGTGACTAGTTAAGTCACAACTGTAATGTGATAAGAATAATTTAATTACCATTATTTTTAATGAAGGAATTTTTTAAGGTAATAAAACTTGGGAATGTGTGAGTATATCATGTATCTTCAGGGTATAATGATGTATGTATTGAATGGGAAGTATCGTAACGCACGAGATCCGGTGGTAAAAAATAGGCCAGATTTCGGGGCGTCACAGATTGGTGTCAGAGCCGATAGGTTATAAACCTTAGGTAGGAGTACCTGAGACTATAGCCTTAGAAGAGAAGCGTAAGAAAATCATTGAGTTAAATGATTAAGGAAGAAGAGACCACTACGTGATCTCGTTAAATCATAAGAACAGGTTTCCTGTTAAACGATGGATGGGTTATAGCTTATGGCTATAATTGAAAGGGTATTGTGAATAGCACGAGGGAAAGAACTCAGATTGAGTGATAAAGGATAGTATACGAATTAAAGAAAATTTGTAGTAAGTCAAGAGAGAGTTAGAGGGTTGTAAATTTCAATTGAGGACTCATGTGATAGTTGAGTTGTATGAACTTTTGTTATAGGCGAAGGTTTGTTCTTTGGTATAACAACCACTCAGTCTATTACAGTGATAATCATTGGAATAGTGATGTCACGCTGTCGATGTGTATATGACGAGAGGGGAATCCTTTCTCATGTGCATATTTGATAGTAGATTGTATTAAGTTAGGTGCGAGTTCTTGAAACTCATACTTATGAAAAGTTTGTGACTCATAGTTGTATGCTATGTTTCTGAGCCCTGAATATATGGACAGTCCTTGATTTATTCTTGGATTACATACTGCGAAGATAAGTTCTTAAACACATATGGTTGTGGAAAGTTCCTAAACACATAAAGTGTGGTAAGTTGATGAACTATACTAAGGTATAGGAAGTTAGACTGTAAATAAGTTATTTTCAGTATAGATGGCACCTTAAGTGCTCGAAGAGGTTAATATTGTCGCAAGTATGACAATGAAGGAAGAAGAAGAAAATAGAAAATTCCAAGTCATCTAGCTATGCTAGATTTCAAAATTTATTGACATCGTGCATATGTGTACGTCTTTGGATCGAAAATATTGGTTTCAACTTTTGGAAACTAATGGTTTTTAAAAGAGCTATTTTTTGGATGTCTATGCTAATCATTTCAGCTAGACAAAGTTTGATTTGAAATAACAAAATGAATTTTATATCATCAATGCAATTGATGCATAGATGGTAAAAACATGGAGTTATTATTACATCTGAAGATACCTTGAAGTGTATGACAGTATGTGCTATGACAAAGTCAGAAAATGGCAAAGTCATCAACGTGCTGTAAATCAGTACGGTATCACGACGTCATTACACGTTTTGAGTTATTGTGAAAGAATTTATAAAGAGTGGTCGATGTCAATTGATTTGATTGTACGACTATTTCACATTGGAGCCCAATTTATTGGATGGTCTAAGCTACTTGATTTGGCTAGACAAATGGTTTATCATGTTTATAAAGAAATCAAGCTTTCTTTGAGAAGTTATCCCAAGCCAAATTATTTTGGTGTGGAATCTGACAAATAAGTCTGATTTGAACAAACCCACCGTTTTGGGGTTGTATAATAGGTTGATCGCCTAATGTACCGGAAGAGGTAGTTTACATTCTTTGTGATTATAAACTAACTGACAAGGAATTGGTTCTCGGTAAATACCGACAAATCAAGTTCAATGGTTCATAGTTTCTAGGACCCCTCAGCAAAAATGTTTTAAAGGAATCTTATATATTCCTTATCATTCAAACTTCATAATTAGTGTGTAGATTGTGAAGATTACTGAATGTGGGAAGATGAGAAGTATGGGGCCTTAGTGCCGAGATGTTCCTTTATAAATATAAAGGCAACATATGAAATGTTCTTAAATGAACGATGGATGATGACTTCTGTAATGAGAAATTGAGAAATAGGTTATGGCAACAATTTCGAGGGTGAAATTTATAGAAGAAGGGGTGAATGTGATAACCCGAGATTTTAGAAGTATAGTTGTTAGGATATGTATCCTCTGACAATTATAACAAGATAATGATCCTTGGGGGGAAGGATGTAGAAAAGATGATGACAAGGAATGACTAGGTAAATACCTAATTGAAAGAGGATGTTGAGATTTTTTAACATAATAAGAAGAGTTAAGATTAACTCTTCGTGAAGGGTTGTAAGGATAACGCATCCGGGTATGGATGTGGTTTGGGAAATTCTGAGGACGAAATTTTTATAAGGATGGAAGAATGTGACAACCCGAAAAATCGAGTTGTCCACAAATTTAAGATTAAAGGATTAATAATTAATAAAAGGTATTTTATTGATTATTATTCTATGATATGTGTATATTAATCATTCTATGACATAGGATGACTAGAAATGGAGAGGATTCTGGCTACGAGCTGGAATGAACGATTATGAATTTTCAAGACAAAAATAAAAGAATTCCGAGAATAAAAATATTTTTGAGAAAAAGACGAAATATGCACTATTCATTTATAAAACCTAAGGGTTAGGGTTTAGCCTTAAGGGTTAGGGTTTGAGGTTAGGGTTTTGACCATAAGCCTTTTCGGGAGATTGGAATGTCGGAATGACATTCTGTCTAAAGATTTGACGGTAATATACCGTGAAAAGTTAAGTTAGCCGAGAAAAGTTTTCTCGGGAAGGAAATGACGAAAATCACTATTCATCTATTTTTGCTCGGGAATTTATTTTGAAATTCTGAGAAACGCGTAATGATAGGATTTTGAGACGAGATGGAATATGTAATAATATTTTATTTATGGCTCGCGAAGTTTTCGCGTAGGGACTTAAAATCTTATGTGTTAGGAAAAGTAAAATCAATGATTAAATTGATTACGTATAATAATAAATTATTATTATACGGAATGAATACGAGTATAATACGAGTTATTATACGAGTATAATACGAGGAGGATACGAGAATTAATACGTCGTATAATACAAATTTTATACGAAGTAAATAGATTTAATTTGAATTAAATCTAAGATTTTAAACCCGTGGGTCGAACCAGCGGGTAAACGGATGGTTTAAACGCATGGGGAAACCCATGACCCATGTTAGCATGTGGGGGACATGGGAGAGCACATGGTGGCATGTGCTAGCACATGGGAGGGCATGGTTTAGCACATAGGGAGACCTAGGTTGCACATGGGCTCAAACTTGGGCACAAAGAAAGGGTGAAGTGGTGGGAATAGTGAAGAGGTTGGGCCTCCTTAAGCCCTTGGTCTTGCAACTTCTATAAATAGAAGGCTTAGCCTTCATATTTTGGTTGTTTGAAAATCCCACCAACTCCTATATGGAGAGACAAGAGAAGAGAAAAGGGAAAGCTTGGTCATGCAATCAAGGAAGCAAGAGAAGTTAGCTTAAGGTTTTGTCAAGAACGCAAAGTCACAAGCTCTAGAACACTTATAAGGTATAAGTGTTAAACTTAATTTTCATTTTCTTTCAATTCTTTAATTGATAGAGAAGTGAAAAAATGATAGAGAATGAATTTTAGGAAGTGAGAAGATTGATGTTAGTGGACTTTAAACCATTAATAATCAAGAACAAATGAAACAATAAGTGAGTGGTTAAGGAGTTAAGGAAGAAATATGTTAAAACCTTGAAATGGTTAAGTTAAACCATAATGAAATGGTTAATGAACGAAAAGATGTTAGAAGTTGTTAGTGGACAATTCGGATGAGTTATATTAACTCTCCGATATCGTAAGGTTGGATTATCAAACTTATATTAGAATGCGAGAAAACGTAAAATCATAATCATAACATTGATTAAGAACGAAGAACGAACAAAGAACACGAAGAACACGAAGAACGTAATGAAGAAAACCATTAAAACTTAGATGTTTAAAATGGTACGAAACATGGATGAACAACCAATGGACTGATTCTATTTGGTTTGACGTAAAAATAATGAGTAACGAAGATTCTGCGGAAGTTTACATGATTAGACGTTAAGCGTCAAAATCATAAATTTCCCAAAATAGAAGTCAAAAGTCGCCGTATGATTCGAAAACATTGGTTTTCAATTACAACACGTGTAATTATGTAAACAAGACTTGCGAGAGTAAGAATAAACGAATTCAGAGTTAAAACGAAGAAACGAGCGTCGCGCCTTAACCAGCGCTGACCGTGCCACTCCGGGTCTGAGTGCCTGCATAGGTAGCGCGTACCGCACCGCTTGTAAGGGAAATCTAGCGCTGACCGCGCCATCAAGGAAAGAATTTTTGACATGGCTATACTATGTCCCAACTTTCTATAAGATAATTATGGGGCAAGTATATGAGTAAGATTAATAAAGAGAGATCACTTAAATAATGTGTTTAAGATCAATTTCAAGGATTACACGTTCACAAAACGTACTTAAAATTCTAAAACTCGAAACCCTAAAATGTGAACTGGGGTTCGTGGTCGAGTTTGATGCACGCCTCAAGGTTACACGTTATGTAATAGAGGTGTGGCATGCGAGAATGTAAAAAAATAAGGTTAAAACTTACTTAATTTCTATACGAAGTCCAATAATGGGTATCCAATGGAAATAAGTGCGACCTAGCGGATCGATTAGGGTTTCACTTGTCGTGAGGTCTAACGACGATCGACGAGATTCGGTTGATGACACACGAAAGATAGTGAGCATATAATTCACTAAATGTAACACTTAAACAAGTGATTTAAATCTTAAGTAAAGGTAGAATGCGATTAAGAAATGAGTAACGTGAACGCAGGATACGTGAACGTTTCTCGTGAATCGTATCGACGTTAAGGGAATCTTTTAAGTATACATTGGTTGTATAACTTAGACGTTAATGCATGTTGGCATAGTAAGAGGTAATAAGCCGTAATGAACGGTAATAAGAGAATGAAGAACATATAACGTTGAAAGAACTGAGTTAATGGTAATAACTTGAATGAACGTTCTGAGTTGTATAGACCGGACGTGGTATGTAATGTAGAGAAAGGATGGAAGAATGAAAGTTGGTCGCGTACACTTTATTTACAAGAACGCGAACCATAGGAAGTAAAGAAAAGTAAAGTGAAGTTAAACCAACTCATAAGTCAAGTATCTGACTAATTGGTATTTGTTAATCCTTATGTGATACATAGGAATTTTGATGAGCAGCTCAGCGTAAACCCTAAATGGTAGTTGTGCGGAAGGCAAGTTTCTAATCTTGCTCAAGTTCTACTTGATGCAAGTTCCTAACTTCATTCATTTTCATATGAATGTTAGTTTCTTAACTTCCTCAAATGTTAAACATGAGGAAGAAATTTCGTATGTGCAAATGTGCGATATTTGTACAAGATGGTAGTATGTATGACGCCTTGTGCCACAATGTTAACACTTCAGTGTTTCAGTGAAATGAACCGTTCTGTGATTGAACTGTTAAGTGTGAAAGAGTTCGGTTTATTCATGAACCGTTCTTGTTAAGTCTGTGCTAATGATTCTAGCCAGACAGAATGTGTATGGAAAAAGTAGAAGGATGAAAGTATGATGTATGTTTTAAATTGATAGGAATCGGAACGTATTCCTATTATTCGAACTGCTTCATAACCATTGTTCGGTTATTGAAGACTTAAAAGAACTTTGATTCTTGCTTTGGTTGTTTACTCAACTGCTATGACTTGCTTAGTAATTGAATGCTCACACTTGCTTGAAATAAAAATATTTTCAGTAAACGACAGTAGTATATGTTAAAGGACCTGATGAAGATCATGATGATGGATGTACTGCTGTGGTGGGATGCTATGGTCACGAGTACCATTAGCGTCACAAGATGAAGTACTGTTCATGTTATGAACAAGCTTGAAAATCAAGTCGAGATTTGGGGAATAGTTAGATTAAAACTATTCTATAGTTATGGTGACTAGTTAAGTCACAACTGTAATGTGATAAGAATAATGTAATTACCATTATTTTTAATGAAGGAAATTTTTGAGGTAATAGAACATGGGAATGTGTGTGACGCCCCCAAATCCACGTTCCTTCGAAACCTCGGATTCGGTGCAGTCACGATACTATTATCGCCAAATTATTATATCTTTTATTTATTACTAAAAGAATACAACTTGCTTTATTACAATTTAGAATATAAATTCTATTGATATCCAAGATCTCGTCTTTACATCATATTCGATGTTACTAAAATGCGGAATAATTTAAACTTTTCAATATCCTTTGAATAAATTCTTTTTATTGATTCCATAACTTTGATACCGATTACAAATCTTGAATCAACTATATAATATGATTCCTTCTTATCTGAGTTATCGTATAAACATTTACAACTCAACTCGATATCCTCTATGTATTAATTAATACATTCTTACAATACAACAAGTATTAAACAGTTTAAGCAACTATCGAGTACATCATCTAGAATCTAAATATGGTCCAGACAATAATCTAAGTAATATTCTTCAATGCGATACTATCTATCTTTATCAATCAAGAAGCACGAAATCTTTATCGTGAATCCTTAACCTGCAAAAGTGGTTATTTGCAAGAGTGAGCTCGACAGCTCAGCAATTCTAACAGTCCTCATGCATCACATAGCATATAACATTATACCTAGTTCATGCATTTATAAACAGTTTATATTTACTACGCATGTTACTTTTCACATAACAAGTATATCATCAAAGATCAACTTTCAATCTCATTTATATCTCAAATACAGTTCATATATAAGTTCACATTATCACAGCATAATATAATTCAACTAACAGTTATTGAATTCATATATCAAATAGGAACTGAAAGACTTGCCTGATTCGTAGTTTAACAACTACGACTAAACTGCTTATAGATATCTGCACTTCGTGTAATCCTACACAGTTATATTAATCATAGAGATCACACTTATCAGTTATACACTTCGATACATTCTCAATATAATAATTAGTATTACATTGTTGTCTAACTTGGTTCTTAGAACCTTGTTTCACTTTCTTAACATACTCCTATAATAGCTAGTATAGGTATACTTTTAATATCAACATTCATACACCTTTACTCGACTCGCTATGTGTTCGACACGTATTTAAAGCTCATAGATACATGATCTATATTGCTTTCATGTTTCTCAAACCTTATCGAAACCATTACATTCAAACTTTTCTAAGTTTCTCCTTTCAAAATCCTTGTCATACTTAACTAGTCATGCAAGGCTACTATGTTCATCATGTATACATGTATATAAGGGCATTAACTCAAGTTTTAAAACCTAGCATGCTCATTATAAGTCAAAATCATATGGCATTCATGCCGGACTTTCATATACCTTAAGTAAATTAAGTTCATGCCTCAAGGGTAAACCACTAATGTCATATTACTACATAAAGAGGCTTAACAATATGTAGTAAGCATGCTCGTGCGTATACTACTCATGTACACTTTAATCACATAGTCTATGCTTTAGAAATTTATTTTCTATGAATAAGCGTGCATATGCAAAAATCCATGTATAAACAAATGATGTTCATGTCAATATGTCTATAGGCATAATGGACTCCTAATCTTCATGCTTGCATGCTTAGAACGTAACTCGCACGGTGTTTGATGATATTAGTCTTCAAACTCTAAATTTTTATTGAAAAGTACACGAAGTCCACAAAGGTCATTTAGTATAACCAAAGTGTCTTGAAATCATAACTCACTTTCTCTTGAACACTTAGCTAAACCACATAAATGTATTCAAACGGTCAGAAATTACAAGACCTAAATCTTGGTCAAATTCACTTCAAAAAGTCCTTAAGTTTCACCTTTGAAATCACTTGAATTTATCAATCACGTATGCTAGTGTGTTCAACACCTTGAACATACATTTTATGTCAATAAAAACCATACGGTCATGCTCACAAAACTCAGAATATACAATGGAACATATATGCTCACGACAAGTTTACTTTAAAAATTCTAAGTTCATTTTGTAAACTTTAAATCCTTTCTTCAATTGAGTTTACTCACATAGTTATACTTGTTCACACTACGTTATTGCACTCATGTATGTATTTTAATCATGTTCCTATACTTGCCTAATAACATGCCATAAGCTAGTACATAACAGAACCTGCAACAGAAAACGAAATTTCAGAATCTGGAACCGGCGCAGCTGCGCAGAGCCCCAGTTCAAAACTGGCGCAGCTGCGCAGAGCCTTGCCCAACTCAAGTCTGGTACCGGCGCAGCTGCGCCGCTGGCCAGTATAAAACTGGCGCAGCTGCGCCACTGGCCGGCCAGAGACAGTGACTGCTCTGCTTCGGCAGAACTTAGCCCAAACTCAAAATTTTCCACAGCAATTCGATTATGAGCAACTATATAATAATTCTAACATACAAGTAAGCTAACATAGCAACTAATAACACTTCCCAATTAACTTAATTAATCAATCATGATCAATTCAAGAATTGGAACTTGACAGTAAACTTAAATGAAAAACAAGGATGGTAATATACCTCTGCAATTTGGCTTATACGAAATTGCTGTCAAGCACCAATCTCACAATGCTTCTATCTCACTAGAGCACTCTCACTTTCTATATGCTCTCAATTCACACTTAGCAAAATTTCCAGCAAATCAATTTAGAAGGAGATGGCTTATATTTTATAGAGAAATCATCTACACAGGCAATACTCTTATCCCCCAAATTAAACCAAAGGAATGCAAGCTTGTTCAATGGATAAGGGAGAGTTGGTGAGAGTGGGTGGAACTCATCATGAATTCCTCACCCTTGCTCATCATTTGCTATGGAATGCTGAGTTTGAGGAGTAGGAAGTAGACTAGCTTGGAGCATATCACGTGAAGGAGAAATGAGATGGGCACATAATGTGGGACAATAAATAACTCAGCAACTGGCTATACAATACACTAAGGTTATATATATAGCCTATCATGCTTACTAAGACTATATCATAATTCATTTCATAAACACTTAGGTTATAATGAATTAGAGGGTACACAATATCACTCATAATGAGCAAATAATAATATAATGTATCAAGTAGTGTACATACATATAATCCATGTACATCTTATTAATGCCGAATATAATTCTATCGGGTACCATCACAGTGTATTGTCTCCTCTATTAGTAAATTCAATAATTGTTTACAATATATCTATGATATATTATTTTATTGTATACTTAATATACACATTGTCACACCCACATTTCATGTACCTCTTATAACTCAATAAACTTTACTATATAGTTTATATTCATATATAGCATAGCCGCATTGCACTTTATACTTCGCATAACATATAGTTAACTATCATACGTTATACTTTAATATCGCATGGTTGCACATAGAAATTAATAAATTACTTATCTTATCAATTAATTAATAATATTAATTAATCCATTTCTCATTAATCCATGGAATTATAATTCCCACGCTAATTGATTAACACTTTATATGATTTATTATCACGTTAAATAAATATAAATCTTTTTATATTTATAAATCATTTACTCATTAATCATCATATTATCAAATAATTACTTGATAATAGTATATTGTTCATAACAATAATTAATATTAGAAGACAATTTATCTCATCACAAATCCGATTATACTTATAATCGATTTCTTTATTATTATACTATCACTAGCCATAATAATTTAACATACTATCATAATAACAATTAACAATTAATTTAGATTAATTATTTAATTAATAATTCCTCCATCATTAAATTAGTCAATTCATTACTGAATCTATTATTGTGCCACACAAGGCATCTCTCACAAGCTCAATCTTAAGCTTATCGTTATTCTCATCACTTACTCATTTCTCACCACATTGCTACTTATAACCTGTTCAATTAAATTAGAACTATTAAATCCAAGGTCCACATATAAATATTTTATAAATCGAATATTCAAATATTATATATAACCTTTACGGAAATATAATAACTCAAGCTATTAAAATGTTAAATTACTTCAATTAATTATACTTATAATAAGTATAACCTTTACGCTTATAATAATTAATATATACTCTATTAATTATTCCAATAATAATATTCACGATCAAATAATAACTTAAGTTATTTAATATATTAAAATAACTTAGTTTCCTTCCATTAATTAAACTCCCTTGAAAATACATTTAAAATTATGTATTTAGCCATATCATAAAATATTATGTTTTCTCCAAATAAGCACATTCGTTATTAGAAAATAATTTACTTATTGTCTCATGATATTATTTTTAATATAATATCAAATAACTATATGTATGACACATGTACATATATTATATATAGAAAATAGATAATAAGTTTATTTTCTATTATAATAAATTGTTTCCATCAATTTAATTACATATAGCAAATACGTTTTAATATATTTACCATATTAATTAATCATACCTATTACCTCATACAAAAAAAATATATAAGGTAATATTATTATTCAAAAATAACATTTCCTCCTTTTATTAAAATAATTCAACATTAGAAACTATTTTAATATCCTTTATTAGAAAAATCATATCTCTTTCTTTTCTATAAATTGTTCCCAAAACAATTTCTTCAAATATTCATTTAAAGATATAATGATTTCCATCTCCCTTTAATAACGTATATATATTTAACGTTATTCGCACATTAGACTTTCTCACATATTACCACTCTAAGTAATATATATAAAAAGTATCAACTATAATTACATATTCAACACACATATTAATTCACTCCTTTACTTAAGTAAATTAAACATTGTACTATATCATCATAGTTAATTAAGATTCAATACTGACATTATATTATTCCATAATATAACTCACAACTTATATTAACTAATATTTATTCTTATTAGTTAATTCCTTAACTAACTCATGCTTCACTATCCAAACCTATTCACGGATAGCTTAAGTGCTATTAATAACCTATATTATAAACATACTAGTTATTAATACACATACTCAAGAATATGGTGATTATACATTAAGGATATTTAATGTCACCAACTTACTATGATAAAATAATTCTATAAATTATTTAATATCGATAGGAATTTATCCACCTCCTTTATCTCAACTGGATCGTCTCTACGATAAGTAACAAATATATATTAATAATATATTTATAAATCACAAAAACACATATTACATAGTCCATATTACCCTATGTAATATAATACCACATACCTCATATCACATATATATATTTTTATTCGAACTCATCTCACGGTTTAAGAATTTTATTTATTAAATCCTCATTTAATAATATCTGAAAATTCGGGTTCTTACAATGTGTGAGTATATCATGTATCTTCAGGGTAGAATGATGTATGTATAGAATGGGAAGTATCATAATGCACGAGATTCGGTGGTGAAAAATAGGCCGAATTTTGGGGCGTCACAATGTCCTAGGTTATAAATATTTCTATTTAAAATCTTTAATAGTCTTTTAGACTATATGGACTCTTAACTCGTACTTAGGGGGATCGGCCCTTTGTACCATATATTGTGCACAAACATCTTAACGCTTTCGCATGGTATCCCTTATTAAATAGGGCTATTCATCTCAATATTTGATAACTAGTCCGCACCAAAGAAAGCTTGGTTTGGATAAGCTTAAAAAATGAAATTTGGAGTTCAACTATCATCAACTAAGGAGTAGTTGAATCACTTATAATAAATAATAATTTGGCAATAAAGATTTACGAATTAACTTATGCTTTAGAATTAAACTTAAAGCATTTGAAAGACAACATTGAAAGTAGTTTGCATACAAGCCAATCATGTATGATGATAAAGCATATACTTTGGAGGCAATCTTATTTATTTATTAATAAAAATATTCATTTATTAAAGGCATTTAATTATCTACATGGTGCTGTTTTTATAATATGTAAATAACCCATAGTTTTAAGCAATGCTTTTAGAATCATGATGATGATCATGCCAATGAGATCTAAATTCTTAGAAAGCTCTAAAACTAAAATAGTTCCTAATCATGGGATTACTAAAAAGGGGATTAGTAAATCCGGATAGATTAGTACATATGTTGCTTGCTCATTAGATGAGGATGATTGATCTCATAATCATTTGTGTGGAGACACTAAAGCAAGTATGTAGGTGCTTATTGGAGAATAAGTTCACTGAACGTGACTCGCTATGGAATACCTAATGGAGTTTTACTCGCCTGTCAATAGGAATTCCTAATGTGATAGTAGTACAAGTGATCCTTGGACTTGAGATCATCATAGTATCTTGTATGTAATGAATTATACTTTGACTTATTCCTTAAAGCCCTTTAGGGTATATAAAAGGGTATGCTTGGGTATAATGAGTTACATATGGAGACAATGAATGATCAATAAAGAATCTACCACCTCTAGTAAAGGAGGAGATATGTCCTATGTGATTCGTTAAATGACAACCCAGGAATCCTTGGCCAAGGTAAAATGAAATTAGAAAGGAGTTTCTAATTTACATTATTTGGAGTTGTGCATTTTCTAATCGAAATACATATAATTAAATAAAATAAGACTTGACAGTAAATTCATGTCTTATATTTAATTGGGACATTGTATGGTGGAAGGATTGAATTGTATGGTAACTATTTACTCACAGGTTCTTTTATGATTAATGTTGAAATCTATATTATCTGAAAAGTCGTTGATCGCTAGGGAGGCTTATCCCTATTGTAGAATAAATATTATTTATTTAAATAGATTATTAGTTTAATTTATTTATTTAAATAAGATTAGAATTGTTCTAATTGATTTATTCACAACCGGTTTAATATGGAGAACCTAAAGGGTCACACCATAAAAGGAAGAATAATTATTTAAGAAGGTAATGGCATAATCGTAATAATGCATTAAGTAAAATTAATTTAATCTATGGTGATAGAATAAATTAAATAGCTTAATATTTATTATTTAATATTTTGGAAATATTAAATATAAATTAATAAGAGGAGTCTTATTAATATTATTATAATTATAATTATTTTAATTTCTAAAGGAGTTTAGTAATTAATTTAATATTAGTACTCTCATTTATTCCTAATAAGATTAGGAGACAAATTAATTAAATGAATTTAATTAATTATTTCCCATGTGGTGGGAAGCCTAAATTAATTAAAGGAGTTTAATTAATTAAAAGAAATCCCATGTCTAATAGGATTAGAAGGGTTGGCCAATATCTATATAAGAGGATTCTTATAATAGATATTACTTGATGCAATTACAATTGTTGGAGAGTACTCCTTTTCTATAGAGGATAGAAAACTAAGCCAACCACCCTCCTTCTTGATAGTTTATCTTCCTTGGTGGATCACCTCTAGAGGCCAAACACTTGGGTGGCTAATGTTGATCAAAGGAAGGAATCTAATCTGAAAATTCAAGGAGATCACGAAGTACAAGGAGTTGAACTAGTACCTGTGGAAGCTTCGTTCTACAAGGGTATGATTCCATAACTTCTTATTTATCATTTTAAATTAATAATTTGCATAAAGGATGATCCGGGTAATGGTTTTGTAGAAATTTTTTTAAACTCTGATATACCATGCTTCCGCTAATTTTTGCAATTTGATTGCGTCACGATTTCGTACAAACCCAACAGTGGCATCAGAGCCAAACTTTTATGCAATTATTAATTTATTTTTGATTTCATATACATATGGGTATATATTTAAAATAATTTATTGGGCATAATATTATTGTATAAAATTATTTTTTTTTAAGAAAAAAAAATGACGTTTTTTTTTTTTGGGACGAATCACAAATTTTTTTTTTGGGTGCTAATCTTGAATTCTGCAAAGAAAATGTGTTGTCTCTTTCTTACTCCAAAAAGAATGTGACCCATCAGGAAAGGACTCTTTTAATAAACCTGCAGGATTCTTTTAATAAAAGAAGGTGACTTTTTAAAAAAAAAATATGATATATTTATATATTATATTCTAAATAATTTTATAATTAAAATAAAGAGTTTATTTTAATCTTGAAATTGGATTTCATGCAATTTAAAATTGCCCATTAAATGATACTCATATATATATGGAATGTTTTAATTCATGAGATGAATATTTATTTATTGATATATATGGTGATATGTATGATAATAAATGGGGATTGATTATGGACTATTTGACCAATGTGATTGGATTTTATTTTAGTTGAATGCTTGAATGAATGGGTTTTATTAAATGGGGTCTGTGTACCTCGTCTTCTCTAAAAAAAAAATTCGTGATGTAAAATTCTGTCTCCCTCCTATGTACTTCCCCTTGACTGCTGATCAAGGTTTCTATTTAAATTAAATAGTTTAATGTAATAGAAATAGTTAGAATTATCTTGAAAAAATTAGAGACCAAGAAGCAAGGAGCGCGTGAAGACCCGTTTGTATGGAGCCCGGGTTTAAATGTAATAGTTATATTTAAATTTAAATTCTTGCACTCCTAGGTTTGACCTTTTGGTTCACTTGGTGGCTCTAGTGAACCAAACTAGAATAAAAGTCCATAATCAATCTGGGTAGAATATAGTATTCTATATTGCATGCTAAATATTATATATATATTATATTTTATGCAAACATGCTTCGCATGTTTAATAAAATGACGCGTATTTTATATATATATGTGCATGCACGCTAAACAAGATGAGACAAATAATAACAAATCCCTCAAAGAAATAATTTTAAGTCCGAAGCGTTCAAATGATATTTGGAATATCGAACGTCGCCTTCTAGCATGATAAATTAATAGAGTATTAAATATTTAATATGAGCTTGTTGTGCTATCCACAAGGCGAGTATTGCATATTTAAGATGTTAATTAATCACATTTGATGCTTATCAAGAAAATTGAACGATCTAGTCTTGTTGTGCTATCCACAAGGACGAACATTTTTCTTTTTTGAATTTATAGAAGTGCTAGGCTGGACTTAACTTAAATCGTTTTAGTTCGGATGTGCACACACTTGACCATTATGATTTAAGAGGCAAAATAAAAGGAGTTATATAGTGATGTAATTGACAAGAGTTGTCTACCTATTTATTTGTATATCGCTTGTTGTGCTATCCACAAGGTTATATACATTTGAAATGGGATCCTTATTCTCACTAGCAAATCTTTAATTAGATGTTGCCGAACTATATAAGTGAGGATAATATAGTTTGATAAAAATAGTGGGAGATACCAATTTAAAATAAAGACCTAAATTTATTTTGGTATGCAAAATTAATAAAATGAATGTTTGCTAAAATATTGTTTTTCACATGCAAAATTTTAAAAATGTCAAAATCACTAATTTCACTGCGAAGCATACTTGATGCTAATAAGCTTACCGGGCCGAATTAAACGGACTGGCTAAGAAATCTGAGAATAGTTCTCACTGCTGAAAAGATTTCTTATGTCCTAAACTCACCTGTCCCTGGAACTGTTCCAGGAACAGCCTCTGAGGAAGAGATTGCCACCATTGTAAAGTGGCAAGATGATGCATCTGTGGCTCAATGCATCATGCTCGCATCCATGAATAACGAGCTTCAGCGTCAGCACGAAAACATGGATGCTCCTACTATGTTGATTCACCTCAAGGAGTTGTATGGTGAACAAAGTAGGACTGCTAGATATGAGATATCTAAGGAGCTCTTCCGATCTCGGATGACCAAGGGCAAAGTGAACATAAAGGAACAAAAGAAATCTGATCCAGCTAGCAAAGGAATGTGCTTCCATTGCAACGAGCCGGGTCATTGGAAGAGGAACTGCAAGAAGTTTCTGGCAAAGAAGAAGCTTGGAGAAGCTTCGACTTCCAATCAAGGTTTGTTCATGATTGAAATTAATTTTTCAGAAAGTCAAAATTCTACTTGGGTATTGGATACTGGCTGTGGTTCTCACATATGTAATAATGTGAAGGGACTGGTCAGAAGTAGAAAGCTGAACAATGATAGGTGATCCTACGAGTGGAGAATGGAGCAAAGGTTGCTGCATTAGCTGTAGGAACTTATTATTTAGCAATGCCTTCGGGCAAGTCCATTTATCTTAATAATTGTTATTATGTTCCGAATATTATTAAAAATATTATTTCAATTTCTGTATTGGATATGGAAGGATTTAACGTTGTTATAAAGAACAATAGTTGTTCTATTTATAAATACGATATTTTATATGGTGTTGGAAATTTGCCAAATGGACTTTATACACTTGACTTACAAGAAAATATTTTTCAAATTGAACAAACTAAGAAAAGGAAAAGAGATGATATTAATTATACCTACATGTGGCACTGTAGACTCGGTCATATCAATGAAACAAGATTATCCAAGTTGCATAAAGATGGGCTCTTTGAGTTATCTGATTATGAATCATATCCAACTTGTGAATCTTGTCTCATGGGTAAAATGACTAAATCTCCTTTTAGTGGAAAAGGAGAAAGAGTTACAGAGTTGTTGGCATTGATTCACACAGACGTTTGTGGACCTATACAACAAGTGCACGGGGTGGGTATTCTTATTTTATTACTTTCACTGATGATCACTCAAGATTTGGATATGTGTATTTAATGAAATACAAGTCAGGATCATTTGAAAAGTTCAAAGAGTTCAGAAGTGAAGTAGAGAAACAAACGGGCAAGAGTATAAAGATACTTCGATCAGATTGAGGTGGAGAATACTTAAGCGGTGAGTTTCTCAATTATCTCAAAGAAAATGGTATAATCTTACAATGGACTCCTCTAGATACACCACAGTTAAATGGAGTATCTGAAAGGAGAAATCGAACACTGTTGGACATGGTTCGATCTATGATGAGTTTTACCGACCTTCCAATTTCCTTATGGGGATATGCCCTAGAAACGACTGCATACCTACTTAACAAGGTACCTACCAAATCCGCCCCAAAGACTCCATATGAGATATGGAAGGGGAGGAAACCAGATCTTAAGCATGTTAAGACTTGGGGTTGTCCAGCTTATGTCAAAAAGTTTGAAAACGATAAGCTACAGACTAAATCCGATAAGTGTAGATTTGTGGGATACCCTAAAGAAACTTTAGGGTATTATTTCTATCATCCAACTGATCAAAAGGTGTTTGTTGCGAAACATACTGCCTTCTTGGAAAAGGATTTTATCCATGAAGGGGTCAGTGGGAGTAAGATATATCTTGAAGAAGTTCAAGACCCACAAATTACCACGGATCAAAGTCAGGTACCTGACAAAGTAGAAGAACCTACTATACCACACCCTGTTCGTAAATCTGGAAGAGTACCGAAGATACCTGATAGATATAGATTCGTTATAGAGGATGACGATGAGGTACACATCATGAATGATGATGATCCATTGAATTACGAACAGGCTATGAGTAATAAAGACTCAGGAAAATGGCTTGAAGCTATGAAATTCGAAATGGACTCCATGTATGAAAACAAAGTATGAACTTTGATTTCACCACCTGAAGGCATTAAGCCTATTGGGTGTAAATGGGTCTTTAAAAGAAAGACTGGAGCGGACGGCAAGGTAGAGACCTATAAGGCCCGACTGGTTGCAAAAGGTTTCAAACAAAGACAAGGAGTTGACTATGATGAAACCTTCTCACCAGTAGCTATGCTCAAGTCCATTCGGATTTTACTTGCGATTGCAGCTTATAACGACTATGAGATCTGGCAGATGGACGTGAAAACGGCCTTCCTCAATGGGAAACTTGAGGAGGATGTGTATATGACACAGCCAGAGGGATTTGTTTCAAAGGTTGGAACAAATCAAGTCTGTAAGCTGCAACGATCCATTTATGGATTGAAGCAAGCTTCTCGTAGATGGAACATTCGTTTTGATGAGACAATCAAAGAGTTTGATTTTGTCAAAAACGACGATGAACCATGTGTGAACAAGAAGGTTAGTGGGAGCGCAGTTTCATTCCTTGTATTATATGTTGATGATATATTACTGATAGGGAATGACATTCCTATGCTACAATCGATTAAAATCTGGTTATCTAAACACTTCTCCATGAAGGACTTGGGAGAAGCATCCTATATTTTGGGGATAAGGATCTATAGAGATAGATCTAAAAGGATGCTTGGTTTATCCCAAGGAACGTACATTGATGCAATGCTAAAGAGGTTTAGCATGGAAGATTCCAAAAGAGGTCTCATGCCGATGAGCCATGGAATACATCTCTCCAAGAAACAGGTCCCAAAGACACCTGAGGGGAGAGACCGTATGAGTAAGATCCCTTATGCTTCCGCAATAGGATCTATCATGTACGGTATGATATGTACTAGACCGGATGTTGCTCATGCACTTAGTGTAATGAGCAGATACCAGTCAAACCCTGGAAAAGAGCACTGGAAGGCAGTGAAGAATATCCTAAAGTACTTGAGAAGGACTAAAGATATTTTTCTTGTCTACGGTGGGTCTGAATTAAAACTCAAGGGATTCATAGACTCAAGTTTTCAAATAGACCAAGATGACAGTAAATCTGTTTTAGGGTATGTGTTTACCTTGAAAGATGGTGCAGTGAATTGAAAAGGTTCCAAACAACAAAAGGTTGTTGGTTTAGTGACAAAGACAAAGTATATAACTGTAAGTGAAGCTGCAAGTTGATGTTTTAGATAAAAAGTTCATTACAGAACTAGGAATAGGTCCTAAGTCTCATCTTGAATCTAAACATGTGTTGCGGCACTTTGATTAAAGAAATCATTGAAAGAGGAAAGTGTAGACTCTCAAGACAACATTGCAGATCCATTAACTAAAGCTTTAACACAACAGCAGTTTGATCGTCACTTAGAGAAGTTGGGTATGAGATACATGGCGATTGGCTTTAGTGCAAGTGGGAGATTGAAAGTAGTATGCATACAAGCCAATCATGTATGATGATAAAGCATATACTTTGGAGGCAATCTTATTTATTTATTAATAAAAATATTCATTTATTAAAGGCATTTAATTATCTACATGGTGCTGTTTTTATAATATGTAAATAACCCATAGTTTTAAGCAATGCTTTTAGAATCATGATGATGATCATGCCAATGAGATCTAAATTCTTAGAAAGCTCTAAAACTAAAATAGTTCCTAATCATGGGATTACTAAAAAGGGGATTAGTAAATCCGGATAGATTAGTACATATGTTGCTTGCTCATTAGATGAGGATGATTGATCTCATAATCATTTGTGTGGAGACACTAAAGCAAGTATGTAGGTGCTTATTGGAGAATAAGTTCACTGAACGTGACTCGCTATGGAATACCTAATGGAGTTTTACTCGCCTGTCAATAGGAATTCCTAATGTGATAGTAGTACAAGTGATCCTTGGACTTGAGATCATCATAGTATCTTGTATGTAATGAATTATACTTTGACTTATTCCTTAAAGCCCTTTAGGGTATATAAAAGGGTATGCTTGGGTATAATGAGTTACATATGGAGACAATGAATGATCAATAAAGAATCTACCACCTCTAGTAAAGGAGGAGATATGTCCTATGTGATTCGTTAAATGACAACCCAGGAATCCTTGGCCAAGGTAAAATGAAATTAGAAAGGAGTTTCTAATTTACATTATTTGGAGTTGTGCATTTTCTAATCGAAATACATATAATTAAATAAAATAAGACTTGACAGTAAATTCATGTCTTATATTTAATTGGGACATTGTATGGTGGAAGGATTGAATTGTATGGTAACTATTTACTCACAGGTTCTTTTATGATTAATGTTGAAATCTATATTATCTGAAAAGTCGTTGATCGCTAGGGAGGCTTATCCCTATTGTAGAATAAATATTATTTATTTAATAGATTATTAGTTTAATTTATTTATTTAAATAAGATTAGAATTGTTCTAATTGATTTATTCACAACCGGTTTAATATGGAGAACCTAAAGGGTCACACCATAAAAGGAAGAATAATTATTTAAGAAGGTAATGGCATAATCGTAATAATGCATTAAGTGAAATTAATTTAATCTATGGTGATAGAATAAATTAAATAGCTTAATATTTATTATTTAATATTTTGGAAATATTAAATATAAATTAATAAGAGGAGTCTTATTAATATTATTATAATTATAATTATTTTAATTTCTAAAGGAGTTTAGTAATTAATTTAATATTAGTACTCTCATTTATTCCTAATAAGATTAGGAGACAAATTAATTAAATGAATTTAATTAATTATTTCCCATGTGGTGGGAAGCCTAAATTAATTAAAGGAGTTTAATTAATTAAAAGAAATCCCATGTCTAATAGGATTAGAAGGGTTGGCCAATATCTATATAAGAGGATTCTTATAATAGATATTACTTGATGCAATTCCAATTGTTGGAGAGTACTCTTTTTCTATAGGGGATAGAAAACTAAGCCAACCACCCTCCTTCTTGATAGTTCATCTTCCTTGGTGGATCACCTCTAGAGGCCAAACACTTGGGTGGCTAATGTTGATCAAAGGAAGGAATCTAATCCGAAAATTCAAGGAGATCACGAAGTACAAGGAGTTGAACTAGTACCTGTGGAAGCTTCGTTCTACAAGGGTATGATTCCATAACTTCTTATTTATCGTTTTAAATTAATAATTTGCATAAAGGATGATCCGGGTAATGGTTTTGTAGAAATTTTTTTAAACTCTGATATACCATGCTTCCGCTAATTTTTACAATTTGATTGCGTCACGATTTCGTACAAACCCAACAAATATAGACCTTGCTTGAACAATTAAGTCAAGGTCACATCAATTTAAAGATAAGCTTCAATAAGATATTTGCTCAATTTGGAAATTATAGCGAATGCAAATAACTCGCATCAATAAAATCAAGATAGGATAGAACACTTGCTCAAGTAAAGTTTGAGTTTAGAAAACTTGCCTCGAGCGCAAGCTACAAGTTATACTCACGTTCCTTAATTAATCCTACATATACATTATTAACAATAATAATATAAATTAGCTATTATATAACTAATTCGCATAACTAGTTAACCCATCTAGGTTAACTAATTCCTCTTTAATTATTAGGTTTAATAATTAATTATCACATCACATAATCATTGTCGACGTTGGAAAATTTAAGAAATACCGCGGGTCGATTGATAACTCGGTTTTCCTCAAATCGATCTTCCTAAGTTATCCCTACCATTATTCTTTTTATTGCAAAAAAGGTTTTGAAGGATTTTTTAGGAAAGAGGCCAACATGTGTATATGTCGACAATTTGATTTAAACAGAGTCTCCAGTTGGTAGTTTTGAAAATGGTTATACCAACTTAACCGAATTTGATTTGAAAAGAGGCCCAATTTGTTGGACACTGTCGAAACTTGATCTTTGAAATCAGATTTTTGAGTTTAGGGGGCTTGGTTAAGTGTGGGGAAGGTGTTAGGCACCCCACGACTCCCGTGTAAACACAGTACCGCAATCTTTTCAATATTTCCCTTAAAACTGGAATGCGTGAGTGAATGCTGTTTGAAATTTGGGCCTTTTGATTGATTAAAAGCTTTGACAGGCTTCGTTGAGCCTATATACGAAGGGTTTAATTTTGATTTAAAATCCTTCTTTGATTTGATTTGCAAAAGCATTTGATTTTATTTTCTTGAAAAGCTTTTCTTTTGATTGACATTGATGTTTTGAAAGCTGTTTATCAAACCCCTACGCTGACATAGGAATTGAAGCACATCGCCACTTTCAATTTTATCTTTATAGCGTTAAGGCTGCATGTAAGTGGTGATTTATCAGGCTACGAAGCATCCTCGACCACAGAAATATAAAGTGTCGGTCTCCTCATGGGTATGAAAACCATCAGAGGGACACTGACACGACAATCCATATTTTTACTATATTGAGACCTTAAATCCGGCTAACCATTTTAAGGTCTGTGCATGTACATTTTACAGAAAAATTGGCAAGGTACATCTGTAAATCGGAGTTTGTACATCATGGGAATCTGATTCTGATCATTTTGATCACGAATCCCACAATTCCTAGGCTCACATGTGAGTGGCTAGAAAACCTGCACAGTTCAAATTTGTATAGAAATAAATGTATGTATCATCATGTCGCAATGGAACCAAGGATTCATCAGTAAATCCTGGCTGCGCGTGGCCAAAGCATCTCATTCCCACTAGATAGTGATCTAAGGGATGCGAGGTTGCTTTTGAAGCTGAAACTATAAAATAACTAGATTTAAAGAAATCTCAGCCATTATAGCTTCCAGGTTCTGTCGGGACCTGTTTGAACAGTTGAAAGCTATAATTGGCGAGATTTGGATAAATCTAGTCCGCCCGCAGGTATGTCAATGCAAATTCATATACAAATGAATGTTAAATGCAGCAGTTGAATAAATTGAATAAAGCAATATATATAGTTAAATACATATAAGAGCTGTAAAGGGAGATGGGTTTTCACTCGCAAGCCTGGACTGGAATTGAAATATATATCTAAAAAACTGTAAATAGCCACGAATAAATCCAGGCTGTGACAGAAATAAAATATATATATATATATATATATATATAAACAGTAAAAAGGGCAGTGGGTTTTCACGCCTGTGCCCATATTGGAATTGAAATTGACAGAAAAATAGTCATCTAGTGACTGGGGAGAGCACCCAGTATGGGTAAGTGTGCAAAAGTAGTAAAATGGCCACAAAATAGTCCAGGCTGACTGAAAATATATATAAATATATATATATATATATATATATATATATTGATAGAAATGTAGTCAACCAGGACTGATAGGAGTACCAGTGATGGTGAATGTCGCTTATATATGCGTAAATATATATAAAAGCGATAAACTACCTCGGATTTGACATCCGGGCTTGACAGAACTGAAATGTTAGTACATAAACAGTTAAATGTGTACAAAAAAAGGCCAAACCTAGACTGGGAAGATAACCCAGTCCAACGAAGTTGCCAGAATATGCGTGCTAGTGCATTGAAGCTACTGGAGCTAACGGATCGTCAATCCGTGTTGTAAAAATGTTGAAAACGGAGTTTATGTACAAAAATATATTAATTTTTGACGAAAACGGCCACAGAACTAAGTTCCGGGCATATTTAGAAGATGAAACTTTGTGTGCAAGTGTAAAGCAGTGCAAAGTAGTAGTATTGACTAGCTGATCGTAAAAATACTTAAATGGACTGTAATGCGGGCTTTTTGCCGAATCGTAGGCTATAAACGCCCAAATTTACCGATGGTTTTTTGATATGTGGTAGTATATGGGTATATCTACGTGTTGGAGTGAAAATATTTGGGTTTGGAAGAGGTGTAAAAGTCGAAAAATCAAACTGACAGGGCTTCGCTGCGTTCTGGCTTTTTTCAAATGAGCGGGGGGCACGTTTATTTATAGGTCAGGGAGCCTCCACTCTACCTACAGTAGCCATAGGTAGAGCTGCGGCTCCCCTAGGTGGGGCCCACGTGCCTGGTTTGGTCGTCTCGAAGTACATGCACTCCGAGCAATGCGATGTTCGATCGGAAACTTTCTAACTTTTGATCAGAGCATTTGTTTGAGGCGTGCGATACCTTTCTGGAAAGCTCTCACCGAGACTGTCGCAATGACATGGGAAAAAATATTTTTTGGGTCCAGGAAGATGGGTTTATAACAAGGTCTTTGTTTCCCCGCAGTTTGTCCGTTGAGTTGTCTTGCGTAGTTGCCACTCGGGATCGTCGTTAGGGTTCACCCTGACTTTGTCGGCATCGATTTGGCTTAAGTTTGACCAAGTTAGTTGAGAGTTAATGAAATGACCGTTGTACCCCTCCCGGGGCTGCTTGTAGTGTCAGAATGGTCGCTGGTTGACTTTTAGAAGCTGATCCCAAGACTTGGATCCCAGTCGAGTCTTTTGACCTTAGGGTTGTCTTTGAGGCTGACGTGGTCATTCCAAGTTTTGCTCTAGAATTGTTGTGATGCTTCTGGTTAATGTCTGAAGTTAACATGATGTCCCGGGTTAAGACCGGGGATGACCTGCACTTCCCGGGTTGAGACCAGGGTTGAGCTTGACTTCCCGGGTTACTGCCGGGGATGAACTGTGTTTCCCAGATTGAGACCGGAGATGGCTTGACATGTCCTCGGTTGATGTCAAGGTTGCCTTGACTTCCTGGATTGAGACCAGGGTTGACTTTACGACCCGATATTGAGGTCGGGGTTGATTGGTACATCTTGGGTTGAGACCGGGGTTGATCTTGACTTCCCGGGTTGAGACCGGGGTTAATTTTGACTTCCCGGGTTGACCGGGGTTAAGCTTGAGGATCTGATTGACTGTCAAAACTTTATTAATGGTCCAATTCACTGTCGGAGCTTAATTGATGGTCCGATTAACTGTCGAAGCTTGATTAATGGTCTGATTGACTGTCGGAGCTTGATTGATGGTCTGATTGACTGTCGGAGCTTGATTGATGGTCCAATTGATTGTCAGAGCTTGATTGATGGTCTGATTAACTATCGGACCTTGATTGATGGTCCGATTAACTGTCGAAGCTTGATTGACGGTCCGATTGACTGTCGGAGCTTGATTGACGGTCCGATTGACTGTCGGAGCTTGATTGATGGTCCGATTGACTGTCAGAGCTTGATTGATGGCCCAATTGACTGTCGAACCTTGATTGATGGTTCGATTAACTATCAAAGCTTGATTGATGGTTCGATTGACTGTCGAAACTTGATTAATGGTTCGATTGACTGTTAGAGCTTGATTACCAATATTGGGCATCAGATTTAGGTTGAAGGAGCGGCGTCGGCGGCCGAATTTGGATAGATTGATGGTTTTGCTCTCCTACCGGGTTAGTATTGGGCAAGGAAAATTTCGAGAGTCTACAGATGCCCCTCTTTATCATGTCCATGTAATGTGGTGGAATGGATAGGATAAAGATTAGTAGACACTACAAATAAAAAGTGCCAGAGCCATTTTGAAGCTGGGCGTCTTGGAGTAGAATGGGGATACTTTTGGCTGTGTGTGTTATCACTTTGCTGGGGATGACGCTATCCGGTATAGCCATTGATGGTATTACGAAGTTATCGCGAGCCAGTTTTGTCATTCTCAGCTGTAGATGACATCACTCGCAATAATTTGTTTGACTCTGATAAGTTCGTTGAAGATTATTTATCACAAGTTTCCCATCTTGATCTACTGGGGATGACGTCCTCTGCGATAGCTTTGTAGATTTTGAGGGGGTGAGCTATCACAAATTTTTCGGTCTTGATCTGCTGGGGATGACGTCCTTTGCGATAGCTTTGTAGGTATTGAGGAAGTGGCCATGATTGATACTACCTCAATGATCTTCTTTGAGGATGTGATTAACAGATTCCATCATCTGCCCTTTGTGAAGATGGATTATTATATGACTCTCAACCATTGATCGTCACCCGACATCTCATGCGACTAGTCTGAAGGTTGAAATTGACTTCGGTCGGCACCCAAACTTCGCTTGGGTTGCACCAACGGATGAGTTGTCATCGGTCAGTACCCGATGCTTCGCTAAATTTGAGCCAATGGCTAAATTGTCATCGGTCAGTACCCGATGCTTTGTTGGACTGGAACCAACGGCTGAGTTGTCACCGGTCAGAACCCGAACTTTGATGGGGTTGAGCCAACGGTTGAAACTGCTTCGGTCAGAACCCGAACTTCGTTGGGGCTGAGCCAATGGCTGAAACTGCTTCGGTAGAAACCCGAACTTCGCTGGGGCTGAGCCAAAGGCTAAAACTGCTTCGGTCAGAACCCGAACTTCGCTGTGGCTGAGCCAACTGGTTGAAACTGCTTCGATCGGAACCCGAACTTTGATGGGGCTGAGCCAACGGCTGAAAATGCTTCGGTCGGAACCCGAACTTTGCTGGGACTGATCCAACGGCTGAAACTGCTTCGGTCGGAACCCGAACTTCACTGGGGCTGAGCCAATGGTTAAAACTGCTTTGGTCGGAACCCGAACTTCGCTGGGGCTGAGCCAACGGCTGAAACTGCTTTGGTCAGAACCCGAACTTTGCTGGGGCTGAGCCAATGGCTGAAACTGCTTCGGTCGGAACCCGAACTTCGCTGGGGCTGAGCCAACGGCTGAAACTGCTTCGGTCGGAACCCAAACTTTGCTGGGGCTGAGCCAACGGTTGAAACTGCTTCGGTCAAAACCCGAACTTCGCTGGGTCTGATCCAACTGCTAAAACTTCTTCGGTCAGAACCCGAACTTCGCTGGGGCTGAGCCAATGGCTGAAACTGCTTCGATCGGAACCTGAACTTTGCTGGGGCTGAGCCAACGGCTGAAACTACTTCGGTTAGAACCTAAACTTCGCTGGGGCTGAGCCAATGGCTTAAACTGCTTTGTTCAGAACCTAAAATTCGCTGGGGCTGAGCCAACAGCTGAAACAGCTTTGGAATTGGCAATTTTATGCAATTTTTGCGCAGTTCTTTCGTAGTTTGATCTGTTGATCCCCGAACATGGCTTCGAGATGAATGGCAAGGGTCTCTATAAATTTTCCCTTTTTGTCAGGATTGCACTACTTGAACATAGGATTTCAGGACAAACCGCTCAATCGCGTAGCGATTTCTCTTCAGATTTGAATCGACGGCCCGTTTAAACTCCATTTTGACTCAAACCAAACCTGGCTCAGGGCAGGTGGGACCCACTTGGGCTACTTAATGTGCTGCAGGATTTTCATTTTGCAAGTTTCCCGTTTGAGCAGCGAAAGGATTTTCGATCTTCTTTTTCAGATCTACTGAGTTCTGGCAGTCAGATTCTGAATCCGTCAGTTCCTACGCGTTTAGTGCAATGCAAGTAACGTTATCCATCCTTCTTTTGTAGTTTTTGATCGTTAAAAGCATGTGAACCGCCTAGGGTGCTTTTAAACGTAATATATGAAAAATATATGTCTATATGACTTGTGAAAATTTTTTGTCTACATATGTATGCATATCTTACTGTAATGCACGTTTGGATGTAAGAAAATTTAGGTTCTGAGACAGTCAATTTTCCACTTTTTGATCAGTTTAGTCATCCTTTTTGAGACCTAGTGAGCCTGGACTTTCAACTAAAAATGCCTATGGTATTTTGGAGACCATATGAGGCTGTTTTTTGATTTTTTTAGTAAATATGAATAGTTTTTGTTTTTGGGTAGGTGTGCTACTGAATGGCCACCTAGGCATGCCTGTGTGCATGTGGACAGTCCATTTTACAAAGGAGACTCTGGCAAAATTTCTCCAAAATCTTAGGTTTTGAAAAGTATGCAGTTTTTAACTCTGTGGGGAGTTTTTTATTAACCCAATGTAGGTTTTGAGCTTTATAGGATTTTGAAAACATGCAGTTTTGACTATACGGGGTATTTTTGATGAACTCATGCATGTTTTAGGACTTAAATATGTATGCTGGATTGATTGATTAATAAGTCGTAGGTTTTAGGCTTACCACACCCTGTCTGAGGTGATTTTGAGTACTGGTGTATGCGATGGATCGTGATAGACCCGACAGCTCTATCGGGGTTTCATCAGGCGTTAGACGGAGGAGGGCTTCTGCCGTCCCACAAGCCCATCCGGCTAGGACGCCTCGCAAATTGGTAGAGAGCAGGATACGTCCATCACAGGACGAGCAGCCCATTAACATTAATGACGAGGAGGCTGCTTTTGTTGCTCCTGCTTAAGCTCAGGTTCCACGTGCGGAAGTCCCAGGAATTGTTGTGCCGACACAGGAGTTGTTGGGCAACTTGAGTCACCATCCTTTGAGATATCTTCAGGCCAACGAGGTGACTTGAAGTCTTTCTTCTCTCTGGATTCTTTTCCCATCTTCTGGCCATTCTCGGGGCACAGGTTTTTGATATGGTGCAGGTCCCTGGCTTGACACAGCCTCGAGGGAACTGGTTTAGTGTGTACTCCCTCTATCAGACTCTGCACGAGGATTATAGGGAGATCGTGGATGGTTGGGGATTTTAGGCCTTCTTCTCAATCCTACCCCGCCATTGCCATTGGGGGTATATGAGGGCTTTGTCTGAGCGCTGGTTTCACCAGACTCAGTCCCTTCATCTGCTTGATTGCGAGGTTGTGAAGACTCCTATGGACTGGAGATTTATCACCTGCATTGAGTTTGAGGGCGAGACAGTGCATGTCGTGTCTGACATTTCACCCACAGTAGTTAGATCCCTGTTGGGAGTCCCTCAGTCGGCATTCAAGGGTCGGGCAGTTTGATCTGGTCCGTTGAGTATAGACGCCCAAGACAGGACTTTACAGTTGCCTCTGCCTGATGATCGGAGGGCTAGAGATCGCATTTTAAGGCGATTATTTTTATCGATCATCAGGGGTTATTTTGTGGCGGATAACTCGTCAACGGTGTCCTTTGCTTTGATCAGCGCCACTCAAATGTAGAGCGCCTCAGTGACTTTGATTGGGGCTCCTATACCTTTGCCTATTTTCTCCGGGGCATACGCTTGCTTTCAGAGGGTGTGATGGAGGCTTGGTTAGGATTCCATCAGTTTTTACTGGTGAGTACATCTTTCTATACCTTTTTGATTTCTGCACTTATTTTTGGCAGTCTTGGTCACTGAGGACTTTTGATATTTGCATGGATAGCTTTGGGCATTTGAGAGGATTCCTTGCCTACAGCCCATTTTAGCATTAGGTCTGGAGACCTATCCACGTGGACAGAGATGGCACCACTCCATTTTGACGGAGGTCCCTGTTACTGAGGGATTCACTCATGCCCGTCTGCAGTTGGAGCTTTTGAAGGCGGGCTCGATCACCTGGACACCGTATACATCCGAGCACTTGACCGTCGAATTTGATGGAGGTTTCACCACTGGTAAGGAGTTTGGCTTATCGACCCGCAGAGTCCCTATGTTGACGGAGGGAGGCTGGGAGCTCTATCTTGGAGAGCGTGCCATTTAGAGCGTTACAGGGGAGATCCGTATTCCCATTGCTCCTCCTGCTTGGCATCATTGGCCATTGTCCGTGCCTTTGACAGACATCCCTTTGGAGGGTATAGATGGCATTGATCTATCAGAGGGCCCATACAGCCAAGCAGCCTTCTACAATTGGTGGAGTCCTCGTACTATTAGGGCTCAGACTCGTGCCACCCATTTTATGGTAGACATGGTGCCGGGGTCCGTGATAATGATGGACTGGATAGCTTGTATTAGAGAGACTACTCATGTAGATCAGATAGCACATCTGACCAGGGAGTTGGACAAGGCTCGTTTTTTTATCAGGCACCTTGGCCGAGATCCATCAGAGGCATCTTCATTTGACCCATCCAACTCTGGAGTAGGCCCCTCTTCAGGTCCATTCAGTAATAGTTATACAGGGGTAGATCCTCCCTTATACCGCCCAGATATGCCTGACCCCAGTAGCTTTGTGCAGACAGAGAATCTGGAGCAGGTTGATCGATTTGATACTGAGGTCTTTGACTTCTTGTGATAGTAATGGCAGCTATATTGTTGGTTAGCCACTGTTTTGGCTATTCGGCATCTATGCAATCATTTTGATAGACCACTGTATTAGCTGGGTGGTGGTGCCCCATTTCCCTGTATTCTTCCTTTCACTTTGTACCAATAGGGATGATGTATACAGTAGATAGCTTATTGTAGATATTTCTGTCATCTTTATCTACTGCATCTTGTTTATATCTTTGTCATCATGCATATATCATGTGTATACATTCAGACAGCTGCAATTTAACTTAACCTCTGGACGGTCTTGTGATACGGTACTACAGATGACGACGTCTGCAGTTAGCCGTATAGTGCATTTTCCATGGTCAGAGGTGGCTGCATCGTTGCGGTCATGGTATGCTAGTCTGCCCTTTCCAGCTAGGGGGACAGTTGACCAGATGCTAGGGCATTCGATGGCCCTTGTAGATTTTAGGGTTCCAGACGGCTTTATTGATGGCGTCCTACCCTTATGGGTACCGAAGAGACAGGTATTCCGCATTGGGCGGTGTGAGCTTTGGCTTACTCTAGAGGAGTACTAGAGATTTACTGGCTTGGATTTAGAGTCGCCGTGTGCTTGGACGGCTATCAGTGATATGCGGAGACCGTTTACTCGGTTGTCCGGTCTTCGGCAGAGCATAGTCATGGATGAGAACGTTTCAAGGCATGTGATCTCCCTTGACTTCTTGATAGAGCGCTATGATGAGCTTGATAGCTACGACCGTCACGTCGGGGATTTCATCATTTTTGCAAAGGATTGGCAGACAGCCAGGATAGATATGTTGTTGATGTGCATTATGGCGTATGTGCTTAGATCACCTTGATGTGGGATTGGTTATTGTAGTCAGAGCCCTTAGGCAGTGTAGTACCATTATCCCTATAATCTTGGCAGAGACTCTGAGGTCGCTCACCTCTTGCAGTACCCATCCAGCGGGGTTTTTCCTGGGTAGCTTGGTCGTGCTGTATATGTGGTTGATGTCACACATACGACCGATTGGATCATTTAGACCTCATACATATTGTTTTAGCCACGAGATATCCTCAGTTTACTCCTTTCATCCGCCTAATTGCGTAGACTCAGAGTCCTGGTTAGCATTTTTGTCGGATATTGAGCATCCATTCGCAGTTTTGTTATGCTCAAGGATGGCGACCCCGTTCAGCTTCATTACTCATGCATCTGGCATAGATTATTTGCCTTTGGCAGGATTGAGGGGTATTACTACTTATCATCTCTTGGAAGTTATGGAGCAGCTTGATCAGTGGCAGAGTATGCACTATTTTGAGGATTCTGCTGATCAGAGGATGTCGGCTTCATCGATGTCACCGGCCGACTTGGTTAGAGTTTATAAGTGTTGGAGTCACAAGGAGAGGGCTGAGTTCTCCGGTAGGCATCCGGGTAATCCTCCGGAGTATTCTGCATGGTTAGAGGCAGATACCGCAGTCGCAGTAGCAGAGCTTCATTTACCTCCGCTTGCGAATTCTGAGGAGGAGGAGCCCATGGAGGATCCTAATTCTCCTACTGAGGATGAGCTGTTCGCAGATTTGGCAGTAGCTTTGATTAGTGATCCCCCGGTTATTCCCACAGGGACAGATCCAGTTTCTCAGATTCTCTATTCAGGATGACCGTTGAGAGAGACTCAGCTAGAGCGCATATATTGGCTGCCCTGTTTGGCAGGGATTTAGCTTTTGCTGAGAGGGATGGTCTCAGGACCGCTTTGGATACTAGATTAATTAAGCGGGAGGAGCTTCGCTCTGTTTTAGATATTGCCATTGTGGAGCGAGATGAGGTTCGCTCAGCCAGAGATGCAGTATATGTTGAGATTGAGGAGACTTTGATTTCTCAGGATGCAGCTTTTTTAGAGAGGGATGAGGCTATTGCTTCTCGTGATTTCCGCATTGCTGATAGTACTGCTCTCCGATCTTATACCTATGGTTTGGTTACCGAGTGAGTGCTTACATTAATGACCACAGTGCCACCTTGCAGATGACTGTGGATGTTCTGAGCCATATGGAAGCTGAGTGGACTACTCTTACAGATGCTCCTCCATCTTCAGAGAGAGATTTCATGCTGGCATTGCTGACCCGCTTGTCCTTGGGTCCATAGACTAGCTTTTTTTTTCCTGCACAATCTAGATCAGCCATTTTTGTCATGTACAGGGCACTATGTATATAAAGCAGTTTATATATCAGAGAAATATATTTTTGAGATACTTCCCTACTTAGATATGTATTGTCATCGCTGAGTGATTACCACTTCTGTCATGACTCGCAGTTGTTGATGCATTTCGAGCTTCTCCTTGATGGACTGACAGTTGAGGTGTCAAAGGAGTTCTGCAAATGGGTCTGGTAGCCAGACAGCTTGACAGCATTTAGCTTTTGTTTGTCTTCGATGTCTTAGAACTGGTCTTCCATTTTTTTGTTTTTTCTTAAAGGTTAAATCGCGCCGTAAAGGGCTGCCTACGTACTCCCGGGTTGAGAGAGATCAGGTTATGCGTAGTTCTGGTTGAAGAGGCTTGAAAAGAGTTTATCTGGGGATTGAATTTGGTTCAATGAGCTTTGGAATTTGATGCTGGAATTTGTAAGTTCTTTGGATTTTTGCTTGATTTGACCGCACCATAGATGGTTGGCTACGTTCTCCAGGGCTGAGGGAGATCAGGTCATTCGTAGTTCAGGCTTCCCTAGTGAAAAGCCGAACCTGGTTCGATTTGTAGGACCCAGATGCGGGTATGCATGTGCTTCAGACGTAGTACTTTTTCATGGTGTCTGAATTGATGAGTTGGGGAAATTTGTTCCCGTCTATTTCTTGTAGCCTGATGGCTCCCACTGTCAGCACTTCTTTGACAATGAAAGGACCTTCCCAGTTCGGGGCAATGTTTCCCTTGGCTTCATCCTGATTGGCCAGGATCTTCTTTAACACCAAATCATTTTCTTTGAATTGCCGCATTCATACTTTCTTATTGTAGGACCTAGCGATCCTTTGCTGGTATAACCGTCCGTGGAAAATGGCTGTGGCCCTCTTTTAGTCTATCAGGGACAGTTGATGATATCGGTCTTGCAACCATTGATCTTCGTCCATCTGAGCATCTATTAACACTCGTAAAGACTCCATCTCTACTTCTATGGGGAGGACTGCTTCCATGCCATAGACCAGTGAATAGGGAGTAGCCCTAGTAGAGGTGTTCTTTGACGTCCTGTAGGCTAACAGGGTGAGAGGTAGCAGGTCAGGCCAGTCTTTATGATTGGCAGACATTTTCTGCATGATCTTCTTGATGTTTTTGTTGGCCGCTTCGACTGCATCGTTCATCTTGGGCCGATAGATGACGGAGTTGAGATGTTTGATGTGGAACTTGCCGCATATTTCTACCATAGAAACACCTGTTTTAATAGGAACTTGTCGCACATGTTCTTACAGCCGCGGGTAGATCTGCGGCTCCCCTAGGTGGGGCCCACGTGCCCGGCTTGGTCATCTCGAAGTACGTGCACTCCGAGCAATACGATGTCCGGTCGAAAACTTTTTAACTTTTTATCAGAGCGTCCGTTTGAGGCGTGCGATACCTTTCTAAAAATCTCTGGCCGAGAGTGTCACAATGACATGGGAAAAAACATTTTCTGGGTCCAGAAAGATGGGTTCATAACCAGGTCTTCGTTTCCCCGCAATTTATCCGTTGAGTTGTCTTACGTAGTTGCCACTTGGGATCGTCGTTAGGGTTCACTCTGACTTTGTCGGCATCAATTTGGCTTGAGTTTGACCAAGTTGGTTAAGAGTTGATGAAATAACCGTTGTACCCCTCCCGGGGCTGCCTGTAGTGTCGGCATGGTTGCTGGTTGACTTCCCGGAGCTAATCCTAAGACTTGGATCCCAGTCGAGTCTTTTGACCTCAGGGTTATCTCTGAGGCTGACGTGGTCATTCCAGGTTTTGCTCTGGAGTTGTTGTGATGCTTCTAGTTGATGTCTGAAGTTGACCTGACGTCCTGGGTTGATACCAGGGATGACCAGCACTTCCCGGGTTGAGACCGGGGTTGAGCTTAACTTCCCGGGTTGCTGCCGAGGATGAACTGTGTTTCCCAGATTGAGACAGGAGATGGCTTGACATGTCCTCGGTTGATGTCGAGGTTGCCTTGACTTCTCGGATTGAGACCAGGGTTGACTTTAAGGCCCGATATTGAAGTCGGGGTTGATTGGTACCTCCCGGGTTTAGACTGGGGTTGATCTTAACTTCCCGGGTTGAGACCGGGGTTGATTTTGACTTCCCGGGTTGATCGGGGTTGAGCTTGAGGCTTCGATTGACTGTCGAAACTTGATTAATGGTCCAATTAACTGTCGAAGCTTGATTGATGGTCTGATTGACTGTCGGAGCTTGATTGATGGTCCGATTGACTTTCGAAGCTTAATTGATGGTCTGATTGACTGTCGGAGCTTGATTGATGGTCTGATTGACTGTCAAAGCTTGATTGATGGTCCGATTGACTGTCGAAGCTTGATTGATGGTCCGATTGACTGTCAGACCTTGATTGATGGTCCGATTGACTGTCGGAGCTTGATTGATGGTCCAATTGACTATCGAACCTTGATTGATGGTCCGATTGACTGTCGAACCTTGATTGATGGTCCGATTGTCTATCGGAGCTTGATTGATGGTCCGATTGACTGTCGAAACTTGATTGATGGTTCGATTGACTGTCGAAACTTGATTGATGATCCGATTGACTATCGGAGCTTGATTACCGATATTGGGCATCAAATTTAGGTTGAAGGACCGGCGTCGGTGGCCGGATTTGGATTGATTGACAGTTTTGCCCTCCTACCGGGTTAGTATTGGGGTAAGGAAAATTTTTAGTGTCTACAATCATATAATTAATCAAACTTAAATTATGCACTCATATTAATTAAATTATAATTAAACAAATTATACATTTAAAGTATACATTACTTTAATTATAATTAATTAAATTATAATTACATATTATATTTTAATAATATAATTCATTACTGTCCATTTAGCATTTTAATTTTATTAACATGCTTTATATTTTATTACTTCATTAATATCACAAAGTTGCATTTTAAAAATAACTTTCTGCACAATCCGCAGAACCAGCGCGGCCGCGCTCCAATAAGCCTTGGGAGCGGCGCGGCCGCAGCACTGCGCAGACTGTTCTGACTGTGTCGCGAACTTTGCAGAAAAAAAGCCAATTTGGCTTATTTCTCCACACCAAATTTCAATTTTTAGCATATATAATTCACATAAACTTTTGTAAAAACATCAATTTATGTTTCTAATCATGTTCTAATACATATAACATCAACACACTTAATTTAAAACACTTAATTTTGTTAATTTTGAAGAAAAGCCATTTTCAGTGTTCTTGATGAAATTCAACACTATGAGTTTGTTTTTAAATCAAAACACACAATTTCAAGCATATTGATTCCGTTTCTAAGCATGTTATCAAAATCTAACATCAAATTATATAATATAATACAATCAAACATGAATTTTGATTTTAAAGAACCATTTATTCAAAACTAATTCACTGTAACTTTTGATGAACATGATTTCTTCATGTTCATCATGTTTACATGAATTAAACAACTTAATTATGCGTACAATTCAACTATAAACAGTTTATGAACACAATTTATATATATAATTCATGTTTATACAATTTTCATGAAAACTCATATTTTTACAGAGAACTAAAAATACGAAGAACATAAAACACAATTCCTAAAACTATAAGATTAAAATTATACCCTTTGTTTTGTGTTAGGAGAAAAGATGATGGTGATGTTTTCTCAAGCTTCCTCTTTTTTCTTCTTTTTTCTTCTTCTCTTTTCTTCTATCTAACTCCCTGTTCTTTCTTTTCTTATTTGTTCTAACTCAACTAACGTAATATAAAACTGATAGATATAGGATATAATTGTATATAATATAACTGGCAAAACATAATAACTATATTAAGTATATATCAGTTACAATTTATTTTGAATTTTAAAAGCCATAAGGCTAGTTTGGCAAAACAGTTTATTTTAAAACAAGTTTTTAGTATTTAAGGCCCTGTTTGGCAAAACGGAATTAAAACAGGTGTAAGGGTCTTGTTTGGCAAAACTCTTTAAAACTCTTTTTATTTTATTTTAATAAATCCTTTTAACATATACTTTCAATGTTACACCTTAATTAATTAAATTCTAACATTCTAATTTAATTAAATTAAAGTTAACATCAATTAATTAATTAAAATTACCACATAATACTAAATTGTTACAGAATTATAATTACTCACTAATCAAAATCTCATGTAACAATTATCACATAATATTCATCTAATTTAATTATCTCAATTAAATTAGAACTACACCACAAAATTGTTTACACAATAATTTAATATAAAATATTCATTTAATTAACATATTGCACTTAATTAAATTACTCCACAACAATCACATAATTTATTTAACTCAATAAATAAATCAATTAAAATATTTATTTAATTCAATAAATATTAAAATTTAATTACACAAAATCTCATTCGTTACAGTATGGCTTGGACGTTTGTGTAACGAAGATGGAAGTACAACGTATAAACGTTAGGAAACCATAACGAATAGAATGAATTGAATGAAGTACAGTTTCAATAATAAGATCGTAAGTAACGAACGAATGTAAACTCGAAGTATAACTTGAGTTTAATGAAATGAATGAATAAGATAGAAAGGAAAGTTGACGTAAAACACTTAACTGAATAATCAAGTGTTATAAAAGTTGTCGAGATCGTATTGAGCATATGCTAAGGCATATAGCTTGAGCATTTACGAAGGTTGTAATGAGCATTCGGCGAATGAACGCCAAAACGTTATAACAAGCAATAATAAACTTGAAAAGTATTCCGAGTCTAATGACATGGACATGAAAGTAAGAAGTAAAGTCAAGATAAACCAATATTGACTTCAATTATGTGCTTACTTGGTATGTGTAGGAAATCGTAATTGTGTAAACTGTTTGACGGACAAATTAGCGTAAACTTATAGAAGAACGCTTGAGGCAAGTTCCCTAAACTTACTCTGATTTATTTGAGCAAGTGTTTACTTTATTTGATTCCGTTCTTATGAAGCCTATGAGATATTTTAAAATAAAATGAACACAAATCTGTTATGATTGTGTGAAATTCGTACTTATACAAATCTTTTACTATTTGTATAACTATTCAAGCGATGTTATGATAAGTTGTTAAAGAGAATGTCGGTGCCATTATTCGGCTAGTCAAATGCTAAAACATTTTATGGATTTGTTAGTAAATCTTTTAAAATGTTATTTATGAAAATTTTTATTCTAGTTTATTTTGTGTATTATTCCAGCTTATTCGAAGTAATTCACAACTACTATTCATTTATTGAATAAAATCATATGATTCTTGATTTTGTTGTTAAAATGCTTTACTTGCTGGGAAATTTAATGCCCATCCTTGCTTAAACTATATGATTTCAGCTAAGGACAAATGTATTGAAGAATTCATTAAGGATAGAAGAAGGAAAATGAAGACGGATAGAAGATCTTATAATAGATTAATATTATTATGTAATGTGAATTATTATGATGTAAGAACATGTTATGGTTGCAGAAACTCGGATTGAGCGGATATGATGTAATAATATAGAGATTACATTCATGTCTTTAAGCTTTTATAATTAGATGTATGTGAATGTCGTAGCACCATGTAGCACTGGACTCAGGTTTGAAGATACCCAAATTTGGGGGCATCACAATTATATTCTCTAGAGGGTGATTCTTGATGTGTCGTGCTATTTTAGGCATGGGATGACTTGTTATCTGTTCTGTATTCTGGATTGGATCAGGATTTAAAACCCGTTCATCAGATTCTGCTAACTCTATTTCCTGCTCTTCATGTTCCGATAAAAAAGTTTGTTGTTCTTCCGAGTTTAGTATGCCATGCTCTGCTGACTATTTTACTGGAACTGCAGCAGTTTCAAGTATACTTGCATCCTCATATCTTTCTTTTAACAGATCATCATTAGATTCATTAAACTTTACATGGACAGATTCTTCAACACCTGTTTTGTTAATATTAAATTCACGATATACTTTACTATGTTTAGAATACCCAAGAAATATACCTTCATATGATCTAGCATCAAATTTACCTAAATTTCCACTTATATTTAACATTAAACATTTTGCACCAATTTTTTTAAAATAACTTATATTTGGAATTCTATTATTTAACAATTCATTAGGTGTTTTAAGAAGAATATAACAAATAAAAACTTTATTAAGAACATAAAAGTAAGTATTTACTGCTTCGGCCCAAAATTTCTTTAGAAGCTTACTCTCTTGTAAAAGTGTTCGAGCAGTTTCTTGAAGCTTTCTATTCTTTCGTTCCACCACTCTGTTTTGTTGAGGAGTCCTTAGTGTTGAGAATTCATGGCTTATTCCTCTTTGATCACAAAATGGAATAAAATCTTTTTGAAATTCTCCTCTATGATCACTTATAATCTGGATTGTACATTGTCTCCAAGTTTCTTATAAGCTTTTCAAAATCTCTAAAATCTTCATCTTTAGTTTTAAGAAAATTCACCCTAGTGAATTTAGAGAAATCATCAAATATAACGAAAGCATCAAATTTACCATTTAAATTGGCATGTCTTTCGGTCCAAATAAATCTAGATGTAGAAGTTGCAAGGGTGATAAAGTTGATACCTTGTTTTTGGCATTGAAAAAGATTTTTACTTGTTTACCAAGTTGGCATGGAACACATGTGTTATTCGTTTCATAGTTGATTTTTGGTAAGCCTTTCACAAAACTTTTAGTTAACAGTTTCTTTATCAACTCCATATGAACATGTTACATTATTTTGTGCCAGAAATTAGCTTCATCATGTATGGCTGATAGACATACTTCTTTATCATGTTGCTTAAAATCAATTGTATAGATATTTCCTTCTCTTTGTGCAACTAGAGTGAATGTGACGCCCCCAAATCCGGGTACTTTCAAACCCTATACATGACACATTCAATTGAAGACTTCAATAACATGCATAAGTTTACTAAATATTACGTTATATTAATCCCTTCCCAGCTTCTTTGTAACCATTAAATTCGTTCAGTGTCATAATATCATTCATTATAAAAATAAAACTATGCTATTACAAGGATAACTATTTATCCATCTTGGACTTGCCCTTGTGCTTACCAGATCCTTCGGTCCGTTCGCTCTTAGCTGAAATCATATAATTTTAAGCAAGAATGAGCATAACTAGCTCAGCAAGTTTAACATTATAATTTGCAACCACAAAATCAAAAATCATATGACTTCATCTGTAATAGTGTACAATAGTTATGAAGTAATTCGAATAATCAAAACAGCGTTTCGATTCCTTTAAAATAATTCCCAATGACTTATAGTCTCTTAAGAATTTGAGCTGGTTAACGACCATGAACATTCATTTAGTTTTCATTCATGAAAAGAACAACCCGGCACTGAGACCGCAAGTTCGATATAGCTTACGAGCACATCCAGGTGATCAGCCTGTAGTACTCTATGTTGATCAACACTCATTCATTAAACGTATTTACGTTTAAGTTTTGGCAACTTCAAGTGCCTGTCGATTTAAAGACGTAAAACCTTTGTGTATTCATACTCAGGCTTACCTTTGAATCTCTACCAAAGCAATTAGCATAGGATATCAACATTATGAATATTTTTGAAAGATTTGTGGAAAAACCAACCAAAATACTTTAAGTCTTAGTCTAGCCGAATTAAATGGCATCGACTATTCAATAACAGTTTATGCATAGGAAACCATGTATATTGACAACTTGTCCAACATAACGTGTAGACAAGAGTTTAGAAAACTTGCATTTGCGTCTTTAATCCGTTAAGTCTACTTTACTCGGTCTTTACAACTTCTACAAGACATAAACACATAGCATACCAATGAGATTTTCATAATTGATACACACTGTATAACCTATATTCTCTTTCTTGTATAACTTAGTCGAATTGTAAACTAATAATATCCGTTTAAGTTATTTAACATTTGTTACGGCTTATTAACATTCATATGCCATAAACCGACTCTCGCCAATTATTGTTAGGCACAACGACAGACGAAACCCTAATCGGTTTGCTAAGTCGAATACATTTCCACCGGATTACCGATATCGGACTCCGTAAAAAAATTACATAAGTTTTAACTTCATTTCTTACCATTCTCGTGCTACGCACCTCCATTACATATCATATAACCATAAGACGCACATTCAACTCAACTACGATTCACGGTTTACGTTTTTGAATTTCGAGTTTTAAATTTAAATATATTTATTCAACGTTTAATTCTTAAAACCCATGTTAAACATGTTAGTTAAGAAGTTTCCCTTCATGGATATTAACCATATACTTGCCCCATAATTTCCATGTAAAAAGTTGGGTTAACAAACCTCCATGTCAGAAATGTTTTTGTTAAGGGCACTGCAGCGCCAACCTTAGCTATAAAGGCAACGTTGCGGCGCTGTCTCGCAGTGTCTCAGAATTGTCCTGCCACTGTGGCACTGGAAAACAAAGCCTGGGGGGCGCTGTGGCGCCGACCCTCAGCCTTAGAATTTTTTTTTCAAATGTTGAGATTCTCGAGCTTGTAACACAATCGTTATAACTTGGATTTGGCTCATTCCAAATTCATTAGTTCACTTATCTCATGTTCTATGATTCTATCCAGTCGAAATTCATTTCTGAATCCGTTGGCGAGAAATTCGCCATTTAGTCCATTTTTACGCGTTCGTTAAACGTTCGTGAATGTTCGATGCTCAATTCTTCGTTTTAAGTCTGAATTCGTTCGTTCTTGCTCCCGCAAGTCTTATATACCTAATTATACGTTACGCCATCGAATTCTAAGGTTTCTGAGTTAAACGACGACTTTTGACTTATATTCTGGGAATTTACGATTTCGACGTTTAACGTCTAATTCTCGTAACTTTCGCCATAGCTTTGTTATTCAAGATTTTTACTTTGAACCAAATGGAATTAATCCATTGGTTATTCATTACTGATTTTAACCAATATAAACTTATATGTTTTAATGGTTTCACTTACTCATCATTAAAATCTCAAATTTTTGATAGTTTCTTCATTAAGTTCTTAATCAACCATTATGATTCCACTTATTCATGGCTTATTAGTGTTTTAAGTCCACTACAAAGGAATCCTTATTACTTCTTACATATCATGCTCCACCAATTCATTTCTCTATCAATTATATATTGAAGGAAGATGAAATTTAAAGTTTGAATGTTATACCTCTTGGTGTTCTTGAGTACTTGGACTTTTGTTCTTGACAAAAGAATTAGCTAGCTTTCTTTGCTCTTTGATTGCTTGTTTCTTACTATCTTCTCTCTCTCAATATGCTAGTTGTTCAATTTTGTGAAACCATCAAATGACCAACCAACCTTCTCTTATATAGATTTGCAAGACCAAGGGTAGTTTGGTCTTTTAGGTAAACCTCCTCAACCCATGTCAAGCCCATGTGCTACCATGTGCTATCACATGAACCAAATATCTCCCCATGTGCCCTATGGGCCCCTCATGGGTTGCCCCATAGGTTTAACCCATCGGTTCAATCCACGGTTTTGGTTATTAGAATTAATTCAAATTGAACACATTTACTTCATATTAAATTCGTTTTATACGCCGTATTAATTCTCGTATCATACTCGTATAGTACTTATTACCATACTCGTATTCATTCCGTATAATAATCATTATTATTATACTTAACCATTTCGTTCTTAGGTTTTACTTTCCCTAACCCTTAGGGTTTTAAGTCCTCACGTGAAAACTTCGTGAGTTATAATTGAAATGTTATTAGATATTCCATCTCATCTTTAAATCCTATTATTACCCATTTCTCAAAAATTCAAAAATAATTTCCGAGCAGAAACGGATGAATAGTGATTTTACAAAAATTCCTCGAAAAACTTTTATTTTCGTCTTGGAAATTCAAATCATTTATTTCTAGTACGTAGCCAGAATCTTAACCACATTCACATCTTCTAGGTCATAAAATGACCTTTAATTAGCTTACTCACTTTAATAAACATATAATTAATCTTTATTCAATAAAATCAAATAAAATTTATTTACATAAAAGTCTGATGTTCTCGGGCGTTACATTCTCCCCCTTATAAGAATTTTGTCCCTAGAATTTTGATACAAGTTAGTCAAATAGATGAGGATAAGCTTTCTTCATCTTGTCTTCGAGTTCCCATATTGCTTCTTTGGCATTGTGGTTCCTCCATATCACCTTCACCGAAGCTATTACTTTGCTTCTCAAGACTTGTTGTTTCCTATCAATAATTTGAATAGGAACTTCTTCATATGTTAAGTCTTTCTCAACCTGAATAGGTTCATACTCGATTATATGCTTGTAATTTGGCTTATAGGGATGCAATACCGATACGTAAAACACGTTATGGATATGTCCCAACTCTGGACGTAATGCTAATACATACGCTACCTCTCCTGTAATAACCAAGAATTCTAAGTCACTTTGTAATATATATATTAATTAAATATTAGTGGTATTGAAAACCTTGTGTCATGTGTGGAATGAATAATGGGTTAAATGAATATGTGTACTCTAGATATGTATACATATTCATTTATTTTATAGAAAGTAAATTAAGAAGAAAGATTACATAACCTAATTTTTACATTAGGTATGAGAATTGAATAACCTAAGGGTTATGGTATAGGAGAATGTTAGTATTAAAAATATATATTAACCCTAAGAGATTTATTTTATATATCTCAACTAATTAATTTTATAACCTAATTAAAGCAAGTCTAATTGGGTTATGAAATTAAATGAACATGAGTAATAAATTAAAGTACAAATGTGGGGAATGAAAATCCTAATTAATGATTAGGGTAAGATAAATTAAAAGAGTAATGGAACCATAGTGAATTACATGGCTCAAATTATATTAAATGTGAGCCCGAAGAATTAAAGGAATGGCCCAAGTCTTGGCCCAATTGGAGAGTGACATTTTGGGCATTTACTTAACTAAATAAAGCATTAAAAAACAAACAAAATGGATGAGGATAAGGTCATATGGCCGGAATTTGTAGAGGGGAGGAGATAAGGGAAAAGGAGGTAATGATTACATTTTTATTTATCCTTATCTTTACTTTCCAAGTGTCTTTCTTTTACTTTGACAACATGTTTATCCAATTTTCTAAGTGATAAGAAGATAAGAGAGAGAGAGAAGGAACATGAATGTGGATAAAGATGATAGATATATCTATTATATCTAATATAATTTGCTACACAAAAGTTATCCTCTTTTTCTCTCATTTCATTATTAAGTTAGTAAACTAAATTAAAACAAAAGCTAGAAAGAGGCAAGAGAGAGGGAGAGAGTAGTTCGATGAGAAAGAAAGAAGAAAGGGGAAGAGTTCTACTCTTGATGCATCCTAGATTCATTACATATTGTGGTTGGACAAGGAGGGTAGCTCACAAATCAAGGTATAAACACCTTTTATCAAAGTTATTTTTAGTTGTTTGAATCAAAACTTGAATCTATGGTTTCATCTTTCCAAAACCTTAGATCTATATGTTAATAAGTGTGTTATGTGTATATCTATCACTTTTGATGATCAAAAGTTAGATCAAAAGCAAGAAAAACGAATATTTGTTTTAAAAATTAGAAAACTCTAATTTTCCTAGCATAAATTATGTTTTACTTGGGTTTAATGAAAGTTTGATGAAATTAATGAAGGATCATGGTAGATCTTTGAGTTTAAGGAAGTTTATGATGTATTATGTCAGTTTATGGTGACTAGTGTATGATAAATTAATAGATCATGGAAGATTTCTTAGAAAACCAAAGAGTGAGAAAAATTATTTTTGGGAAAAACAGAACCTGAAATTCAAAAGATCATATCTCTTATTGTGTTTCGAATTTTTGAGTGTGGTTAATTTTTGGAGTTAGATCTATAAGTCTTCTAACTTTTTCAAGTAGAATCACGAAAAAATACAGTGTAAATTTTTGTATGGATAGTTTTTAGCAAAGTAGGAAAAATCTGAAAACCCCAAAAAGTAATCTGTCCTTTTGAGGGGATGTTTCGGCCACTTAATTTGTGTAATAAATTCAAATCTTTTGGAACATAAAAATATATAAGATAAAGTAGCTTCTGTAAAAAAATGAGCTCATTCCAACTTAAATTGAGCAAGTTATGACCATTTCAATATTGGCATTTTTTCAACAAAAATCGCTATAACCGGAGTTATATAACTCCGATGGCCACGAAATTTAAATTTGAGGCTCACGTTAACATGTGTAAGATCCCACCAAGAGTTGGGAATTTCTGGAGTTAAGCGTGAGGTAGCTATTTTCTTAAGGAATTAATTAGAAATTAATTTTTGAAATATACTAAAGGAAATTGAAAAATTCCTGAAAAATTATTTTTGTCTATGGAATACAAGTATTTATGTGTGGACAAAAGATAAAAAAATAATAAGATGATTAGGTTAAAAAGGGGAATCCAGCTTGCTGGATTGCAATCTGATTTATTGGTTTGGCCATCAGCTTATTGGATTGGATGTCAGTGTAATCCAGGCTGCTGGATTAGAATCAAGTTTGAATCCAGGTTGCTGGATTAGCATCTGGATTATTGAAATTAGAATCCAGTTTGCTGGATTGGGTATTTAACCTACTGAGTAATAAAGAAGAGCTTATATAAGGAGGGATTAAGCAATGAAGTGATTAAAAGGTTGTCGAAGAGTAACAATAACACTAAGACTGTAATGTAATGTCTAATACTTAACTATATGATTAAATGTTAGACAATTTAACATAGAATACTGAGATTATAAGTGAGTATATGCTATGACTGATTGAAAGATTTATTATATGTCTTTTCTCTAAGAATCTAAACTAAATTGTGTAGCAGTAGATCTCAATTGAGGCAAGTTCTCTAACTCAAACTCGAGTTATGTTCCAAAGTATGTTAGTGAATAGTTATTGATTATTATTCATATCCTTACTGATTGTTGATAAATCGCACTTTGTGCAATTAAATTCCTGTTCTATTATTATTGAACTGTGAATTTGTTAAAGTTCTTTCATTCATGAACTGTTTATGATATGGATCTATGCTAGTTATATCAGCTAGATCACGCATGTTTAAATTTGTTAAATCAAATATGTTTTGAAAGCGGTGCCTAACCAATTGAAATGGTAAGGACTCTTGACTGAGAAAAAGAACAGTTTTACTAAAGCATTATTGGAAAATAATTGTTGCTAGTATATTGAGTGATTATGCATATTTCACCGGGTATGAAAGGCTGAACCCCTTGACTACCAAACTTTATTAAAAGGACCAGTTTAAATACTGACAACCTTAGTATATGTTCATCGTTATTTAAAACCACTCAGCATCTGTTATTCATTTATTCAAATATACAGTTATAGAGATGTAATTCATGTTCTTTCACAATCGAATATCTTGTTGAACATTGAAAGCTAAATTCTTTTCTAAACATGATATATCTCCTTTGAATTTAAACTTACTAAGCAAATTAGTTGCTTACCCTTTCTATATCATGACAATTGTTGCAGCTAAGCCAGAATCGTCCAAGAAGGACAAGGGCAATGGAACGGTTTAGGAATAGTTAATATAAATGTATATGTATCATGAGATACTATGTTTGATGGGTTGTAAACCATTTGTGTTATTATATATAACTTAAGTAAGGTATGTTTAAGTTAAGGTAATAGACCTTAGGATATGTTTGTAAGACTTTATTATAATGAATAATATATGTGTTTTATTCTGCAATAGTATATAAAATGCTTATGATGATGATGTATCGTGAGCACTGAATCCGAGGTTAGAAAACCCAGATTTGGGGGTGTCACATCTCCTACCCTTTATAAAATCTAAAAAGGTCCTATAAACCTAGGGCTTGACTTTTTCTTTTTTTCGAAGCGTATCTTCCCTTTCCAAGGCGATACCTTCAGGAATGCGTTCGAACTGACTTCGAACTCTCTATTCTTTCGATGCGGATCTGCATACATTTTCTGTCTATCTTGACCTGCTAATAGCTGCGTTTGTATCAACTTAACCACCTCCGTCATTTGTTGTACCATTTCTATTCCTAACATTTGACGCTCTCCTACTTCATCCCAGCACAGTGGAGTTCTGCACTTCCATCCATATAACGCTTCGTAAGGCGGCATGCCTATACTGGCGTGATAACTATTGTTGTAGGCAAACTCTACCAATGGTAGATGATCGTCTCAACTTCCCTTGAAATCCATAACGCAAGACCTTAACATATCTTCTAGCGTTTGAATTGTCCTTTCACTTTGTTCATCCGTCTTTGAATGATACGCCATGCTCAACCTCAGATGCGTTCCCATCTGCTCTAGCAAGCTTTTCCAAAAATTTGATGTGCATCGTGGATCACGATCTGACACAATCGAAACTGACATTCCATGTCTTGAAACAATCTCCTTGACATAAAGCTTAGGTAATTGGTCCAAGTTATACTTGACTTTTATCGGCAAGAAATGAGCCGACTTCGTCAAACAATCCACTATTACCTAAATAGCGTCGTATCCTTTCTGCATCGTCGAAAGTCCTACCACAAAGTCCATCGTGATATGCTCCCACTTCCATTCTAAAATTTCCAATAATTGTAGCAACCCACTGGGTCATTAATGTTCGGCCTTAACTTTCTGACAATTTAAGCACCTACTTACATACTCTGCTTTTTCCCTCTTTATGTTGGGCCACCAAAAATTTTGTCGAAGGTCTTGATACATCTTGGTACTACCAGGATGAATCAAGTACCTCGAGTTATGTCCTTCATCCATTATCTCTTCCTTCAACTCCGTATCACACGGAACCCAAATTCGTCCCTCAAATCTTAATAAACCTTCGTTATCAAGACTATACTTATCATCGGTATCATTTGCAATCTTCTTCTTTATCTGTTCACACTTATCATCTCTAAGGAGCACCTCCTTCACCTTCTCCAATATTGTAGGTTGAACCTCCATCATAAACAGCTTATCCCCTTCCTCACTTGGACATCTTACTTCTATTTCCATCCTTGCCATCTCTGATATCAACTCATTCTAAGTTGTTAACATTGATAGTTTCTCCCGACCCTTTCTATTTAAAGCGTCGGCCACCACCTTTGCCTTCCTTAGGTGATACAGGATATCACAATCGTAATCCTTTATCAACTCCAACCATCTTCGCTGTCTCATATTCAACTACTTCTGTGTGAAGATATACTTCAGACTTTTATAATCTGTGTATATCTCACATTTCTCCCAGTATAGGTAATGCCTCCAAATTTTTAAGGCAAAAACCACCGCTGCAAGTTCCAGGTGATGAGTAGGATAACCTTTTTCATACTCCTTTAACTGCCGAGATGCATACGCAATGACTTTTCTATGCTGCATGAGCACGCAAACCAGTCCTCTATGCGAAGCATCACTATAAACTACAAAATTCCTCGTATCATCTGGTAAAGACAATACAGGTGCTTGACTTAACCTCTCCTTCAGCTCTTGAAAATTGTCTTCACACTTCTCTGTCCACACATACTTCACGGTCTTCCTTGTCAAATTTGTCAACGGAGTAGCTATCTTAGAGAAGTCCTGAATGAACCTCCGATAGTATCCCGCTAACCCTAGGAAACTTCGCACCTCAGTCGGTGTTTTTGGTTGTTCCCAATTAATAACTGCCTCCACCTTTGCTGGATCTATTGAAATCCCTTCCTTGTTGATAACGTGCCCTAAAAATTGCACCCTCTCTAACCAAAATTCACACTTAATGAATTTTGCATACAACTTCTCCTTTCATAGTGCTTCCAGTAATAATCTTAAATGGTCAGCGTGATCTTCTGGCGTCGTAGAATAGGCTAGAATATCATCAATGAACAATACGACGAAATTATCCAAATATTATTTGAACACTCTGTTCATCATTTCCATGAATGCGGCTGGCGCATAAGTTAACCCAAACGACATCACCAAGAACTCGTAATGAACATAACGAGTCTTGAATGCTATCTTAGGTCCATCCTCTTCTCTAACCTTCAACTGGTGATACCCCGTCCGCAAATCTATCTTAGAAAAATACTTCGCCCCTTTCAACTAATCAAAAAGATCATCGATCTTGGGCAATGGATATTTATTCTTTATCGTTAGTTTGTTCAACTTTCGGTAGTCGATACAAAGCCTCAACGATCCGTCCTTTTTCTTTACAAATAATACCGGTGCTCCCCATGGAGAGACACTCGGTTGAATGTACTTTTTGCCCAACAGTTCCTACAACTGAATCATTAACTCCTTCAATTCTACTGGCACCATACGATATGGTGCCTTCGAAACTGGTGTCGTCCCTGGAACAACATCTATAACGAATTTGATCTCCCTATCGGGTGGAAGACCTGGAAAAATCATTCAAAAATACATCCGCAAATTCATTGACTATAGGTATCTATTCCAATGTTGATCCTAATCGCTGGGTATTAACAACATAGCAGAGGTAACCTACACATCCTTTCCTTAACAACTTTCTGGCTTGTGTCATGGTTAAACAACAAGAGCGTCCCAGTGATTTACTATCGTAGAACACTACCTTGGGTTTCTTACAAATCTGAAGGTTCACACTTTTCTTTTGGCAATCGATAATCTCCCCATGGTTAAACAACCAGTCCATCTCGAGAATTACATCGAATTCTCCCAACTTTATCGGTATAAGATCTACCGATAACTTGTTACCTCTTATATCTACACAACAACTTCTATGAACATAATCAATAGGAATTACTTCTTCATTTGCTACCTTAATATTCAAAGGTATTTCAAGTCTTTCAGGGAGTAATCCTAACCGTTTAGCAAATTTATATGCTATAAAAGAACAAGTAGCACCCGAATCAAACAATACATATGCATTTTTATCGTTGACCGGGATAATACCTGCTACAACATTGCTTGAAACCGCATCCTGGACTGTCATATTAAAAGTATGGGTCGTCGGTCTACCCTGTGGTGCAGAACCACCAATTGCTAGCTTACCACCACTAGCTCCTTTCCCACTATCCGACCCCTTCTTTGGATAGTTCCTTATCATGTGCTCCATGGATCCACACACAAAGCATCCATAATTCTTCTTAGGGTTGGGACAGTTAGGTAAAATGTGCCCTTCCTGTCCACAGTTATAACATACGGCTTTACCCTTGAGACAAACTCTTAGATGAGTCTTCCCGTAATTTTTGCATGCCTCGACCCTCCTCTTAGGATCCCCTTGCTTTACTCTGGTATTCCCAGAGTTAAAACCCTTCCTCTTCTGACCACTTCCACTGGCTCCCTCTATTTTGACTGACACATCAGTCTTATTCTTATTCTTTTTCTCCTTGTGGTATTGGTTCAAAGCCTCACTACCACCCTCAGCTATTATTGCCTTCTCTAACATGGCTCCAAAAGTAACACTTTGGAATACCGATATTCAGCTAAAGAGACAGGATTTTAATCCCTGCTTAAACCTTTTAGCCTTCCTTAACTCTGTGTCCACCTGATGTGGAGCAAACCTCGCCAATTCATTGAATCTGGCTTCGTATTGGGGAACCGTAATTTCCCCCTGCTTCAGTTCTAAGAACTGAATCTCTATCCTACCCTGCATGCTCGTGGGGAAGTAGTTCTCAAAGAATAACTCCTTGAACCGCATCCACGTAACCGTTTCTGTCCCGACCCTACCCTAGTTTTCCTTCCACCAGTAGTTGGCCTCGCCCTTCATCATGTAAGTCGCAAAAGAAGTCTTTTGCGCCTCCCTAACATTTGCTATTACAAATGCCTTCTCTATTTCTTTTACCCAAGTTTTGGCAGCGATAGGATCCGTAATTCCATGCAACTCAGGCAGACCTATAGTCTTAAATTCCTTAAAGGTAGTCGCTCGACCTACCAAAGGATTAACTCTTACATTCTCTCTGGTCCTATTAAAGGCCGCAGTTAATAAGTTTATGAATTTTTGCATCGGGTTATTCTGATTCCCTTGCTCTTCCTCATTACGAGGCTCTGCTTCTTGGTTTCTTTGTTGTCTTCTTGGCGGCATTTTCTGTTAATGCGAAAATAGTTTTGTTATTATTTATTTCTTCAGTCGGTTATTATTAACAATAAATAACAACTCAAACACATTGACAAGCACTTTAATAAACTTCTTATATTAATATGCTTCTGCTTATAGTATAACACTACAACGTTAGTCATTACATGGCTTTAGCCATTTAGAACACTATCCCGTAATTGCTTTCCAAAAATTGGGATGTACAAAAGACTCCTCTTTGTTTATACAAAAGAGGGTTTTACGTCACTACTAGCTACACAATATTTACAAAGCTACAATAACTGGACTACATCTGCCTAACGGCATTGTCTTAATCTGCATTGGCCATACTGGCCACCACATCCCGGCTAATAGTATGCCGAGTCTGCCCTTCTTCCACAGGATACTCAGTAATATGATGCTGACAATCCCGATGCGAACTCCTATATATATAGGACATTTGACTTATCTTCCGCTTCTTGTTCAGAAGCTCTTCCTTCAGTTCCTGGACCTCAAGTTATAGATCCCAAACCTTATCCTTAGCCAGCACTTTCTCATCATGCTCGACCTCCCAAAAGACCTCCATATTCCCTTTCTTTTATTGGTTGTTTTGAACTTCCTCCTTAAGCTCACGTACCTCCTTACTCAACTGGACATTTTCGTCTAACACTACTATGAACAATTCCTTCATGGACTCTGTCGGTGTCAACTCCTCCTCCTCAGTAGGCAGTACCGGATTAATCGATACCGTCTCCACCTCCTCCTCAGACATACCGTCAAACAATGATGAAAAATTAAAGTTATCAGAATATTCAGATGGATCCTCCTCCTCTGGATCAGTCTCCTCTAGGTTCACAATAGGTACCTCCGCTACGGGCATCGATACTATCTCTACAAAGTTGATTAATTCTTCACTAACTTTGTGTACTTCCCTATACATGGACATATCTTCTAAATCCTATAATAACACACAATAGCTTGATTAGTACACAATCAAAATATTATAAACACATATCACATTTAATATGTTTAAGGTTACTTTCTTCTTTGAAACTCTACTCGAGTTTATTTACTTCTAACTTCTACTTCTCTTCTCAAGGTTATAGCCTAAGGTTCCCCCCCCCCCCTTAAGTTTTATAACCTCCGACTTTGATACCAACCTGTGATGCTAATGGTACTTCGTTCTATAGAACCTCACAAGGGTACCCATCAGTTTGCCACCAACTCGCTCGACGCCCCCTACGGAGAGTCTGGCAGCGGTATATTACCATTTAGGGACGTCACCAGCGAGAGGCTCGAGGTTCTCCACGCATTGCGCTTATATCTCTGATAACAACCTGTGACGCCCCCAAATCCAAGTACTTTCAAATCCTAGACATGGTGCTACACGGTGCTACTATCTACTCACACATTCAATTGAAGACTTCAATAACATGCATAAGTTTACTAAATATTACATTATATTAATCCCTTCCAGGTTCTTTGTAACCATTACATTCGTTCTATGTCATAATATCATTCATTACAAAAATAATACTATGCTATTACAAAGATAAATATTTATCCATCTTGAACTTGCCGTTGTCCTTACCAGATCCTTCCGTCCATTCACTCTTAGCTGAAATCATATAATTTTAAGCAAGAATAAGCATAACTAGCTCAACAAGTTTAACATTATAATTTGCAACTACAAAATCAAGAATCATATGACTTCATCTTCAATAAATGTACAATAGTTATAAAGTACTACAAATAATCAAAATAGCGTTCTGATTCCTCTAAAACCATTCCCAAGGACTTATAGTCTCTTAAGAATCAGAGATGGTCAACGACCATGAACATTCATTTAGTTTTCATTCATGAAAAAATAACTCGACACTGAGACCGCAAGTTCGATATAGCTTACGAGCACATCCAGATGATCAGCCTGTAGTACTCTATGTTGATCAACACTCATTCATTAAACGTATTTATGTTTAAGTTTTGGCAACTTCAAGTGCCTGTCAATTTAACGACGTAAAAACCTTTGTGTATTCATACTCAGGCTTACCTTTGAATCCGTACCAAAATAATTAGCATAAGATAGCAACATTATGAATATTTTGGAAAGATTTATGGAAAAACCAACCAAAATACTTTAAGTCTCAGTCCAGCCGAATCAAATGGCATCGACATTCATTAACAGTTTATGCATAGGAAACTATGCATATTGACAACTTGTCCAACATAACGTGTAGACAAGAGTTTAGAAAACTTGCATTTGCATCTTTAATCCGTTAAGTCTACTTTACTCGGTCTTTACAACTTCTACAAGACATAAACACATAGCATACCAATGAGATTTCCACAATTGATACACATTGTATAACCTATCTTCTCCTTCTTGTATAACTTAGCCGAATTGTTAAACTAATAACATCCGTTTATGTTATTTAACATTTGTTACTGCTTATTAACATTCATATGTTGTAAACCGACTCTCGTCAATCATTATTAGGCACAACGACAGACGAAACCCTAATTGGTTCGCTAAATCGAACACATTTCCACCGGATTACTGTTATCGGACTCCGTATAGAAATTACATTAGTTTTAACTTCATTTCTTACCATTCTCGTGCTACGCACCTCCATTACATATCATATAACCCTAAGGCACGCATTCAACTCGACTACGATTCACGGTTTACGTTTTTGGATTTTGAGTTTTAAATTTAAATACATTTATTCAACGTTTAATTCTTAAAACCCATGTTAAAAATGTTAGTTAAGAAGTTTCTCTTCATGGATATTAACCATACACTTGCCCCATAATTACCATGTAAAAAGTTGGGTTAACAAACCTCCATGTCGGAATTTTTTTTGTTAAGGGCGTTGTAGCGCCAACCTTTGCTATAAAGGCAACGCTGCGGCGCTATCTCGCAATGTCTCGGCCCTGTCTTGGCACTGTGTCGCTGGAAAACAAAGCCTGGGCGGCGCTGTGGCGCCGACCCTCAGCCTTAGAATTTATTTTTTCAAATGTTGAGATTCCCGAGCTTGTAACACGATCGTTATAACTCGAATTTGGCTCATTCCAAATCCATTAGTTCACTTATCTTATGTTCTATGATTCCATTCAGTTAGAATTCATTTCTGAATCCATTGGCGAGAAATTCGCCGTTTAGTCCATTTTTATGAGTTCGTTAAACGTTCGTGAACGTTCGACGCTCAATTCTTCGTTTTAAGTCCAAATTTGTTTGTTCTTACTCCCGCAAATCTTATTTACCTAATTATACGTTACGCCATTGAATACCAAGGTTTTCGAGTTAAACGACGACTTTTGACTTATATTCCGGGAATTTACGATTTCGACGTTTAACGTCTAATTCTCGTAACTTTTGCCATAGCTTCGTTATTCAAGATTTTTACTTCGAAGAAATAAAATTAATCCATTGGTTATTCATTAGTGATTCTAACCAATATAAACTTCTATGTTTTAATGGTTTCACTTACTCATCATTAAAATCTCAAGATTTTGATAGTTTATTCAATAAGTTCATAATCAACCATTATGATTCCACTTATTCATGGCTTATTAGTGTTGTAAGTCCACTACAAAGCCATCCTTATTACTTCTTACATATCATGCTCCACCAATTCACTTCTCTATCAATTATATATTAAAGGAAGATGAAATTTAAAGTTTGAATGTTATACCTCTTTGTGTTCTTGAGTGCTTGAACTTTTGTTCTTGACAAAAGAATTAGCTAGCTTTCTTTGCTCTTTGATTGCTTGTTTCTTACTATCTACTCTCTCTCAATATGCTAGTTGTTCAATTTTATGAAACCATCAAATGACCAACCAACCTTCTCTTATATAGATTTCCAAGACCAAGGGTAGTTTGGTCTTTCAGGCAAACCTCCTCAACCCATGTCAAGCCCGTGTGCTACCATGTGCTATCACATGCACCACATGTCTCCCTATGTGCCCTATGGGCCCCTCATGGGTTGCCCTATGGGTTTAACCCACCCGTTAACCCATCGGTTCGATCCACGGGTTTGGTTATTAGAATTAATTCAAATTGAACACATTTACTTCGTATAAAATTCGTATTATACGTCGTATTAATTCTCGTATCATACTCGTATAGTACTTATTACCATACTCGTATTCATTCCATATAATAATCATTATTATTATACTTAATCATTTCGTTCTTAGGTTTTACTTTCCCTAACGCTTAGGGTTTTAAGTCCTCACGTGAAAATTTCGTGAGCCATAATTGAAATATTATTAAATATTCCATCCCGTCTTTAAATCCTATCATTATGTATTTCTCGAAAATTCAAAAATAATTCCCGGGAAGAAATGGATGAATAGTGATTTTACGAAAATTCCTTGGAAAACTTTTATTTTCGTCTTGGAAATTCAAATCATTTATTTCTAGCATGTAGCCAGAATCGTAACCACATTCGCATCTTCTAGGTCATAGAACGACCTTTAATTAGCTTACTTACTTTAATAAACATATAATTAAATTTTATTCAATAAAATCAAATAAAATTTATTTACATAAAATTCTGATTTTCTCGGGCGTTACAGTGAATACATTAGTACCATGAAAAATTGAATATTTATCTTTTTCAAAATTTACTTGTTGACCACTATCCATTAATTGACTTATACTTATGAGATTAAATTTAAGCCCCTTGACTAGATTAACATTATCAATACTAATATTACCATTACCTATTTTACCTTTTCCAATTATCTCACAAGTCTAATTGTCACTAAATGTTGCTGTTCCTTTCTTCTTTTTGAGGGATAGCTCCAAAAATTTTGATTTGTCACCCGTCATGTGACGAGAGCATCCGTTATCTAGCACCCATCTTTGAGAAGGTACTTTTACTTTAAGACATACCTACAACATGAATACAATTTATCTTTTTGGTACCTATATCTTCTTGGGTCCACTCATGTTAGTAGAATGCAATTCATTTTTCTTAATCCATACTTTCTTGATTTTCTTATTGCAATTTATATCTAAATGTCCTTTAATGCTACAACTTTTGCAAGTAGTAAAAGGAGAGCAATAATTTAATTTGAAGTGTGGCTTAGATTTTAGTATCTTCACATTGTTCTTTTTATGTAAAGAATTATATCCAATTCCTTGTCTTTCAAAGTTAGGTTTTTATTTTCCTAACATGATATTCAAGTTTTCTTCTCCTTGCACAAACTTGGCTAATAATGACTTTAATGATTTTACCTCTTCATGTAATTCATCATTATTATTTTCTTTCATAGGAATTTCATTATTGAAGGCCTCAATACAAACATCTCTCATTTTTAGCTCATTTTTTAATTTATCTATTTCACCATTTAAATGATTTACTTTGTTATAGAGCACTTTAGTATAATTTTCTAGGTATTTATTTTTAGCAATTAACACTCTTTCCTCTTGTGATGGTGTTTCTATTTCTTTCTTTTCTTCAACTAAGGTTTCGGCTTCATTCATTAATGTATTTATTAAATCTTTCAAATACATGTTTTTTCTTTAAGTTTCTTATTTTCTTGTTTCAAAAAATCTAAAGTCGAAAAGTTTACCTCACTTGTTTCACCTTCGTTCAATCTATTTATAACCATTAAATGTGATAAAATATCTCAAAAAATTAAGATAAACCTTGTTCACCACAACAAACTTAAAATGAATAATTGATACTCTATCGTTTTTATCATGCTAGAAGGCGACGTTCAATATTCCAAATATTTTTGAACGCTTAAGACTTAATATAAATTTTTTTAGGGGTTTGTTATTATTTATCTCATCTTGTTTAGCGCGCATACACATATATATAAAATACGCGTCATATTAATTTACATGCGAAGCATTTGGGGTTATATATATATAGTAAGCATGCACATATAAAATACTATATTCTACCCAAATTAATTATGAACTTTATTCTAGTTTGGTTCACTAAAGCCACCAAGTGAACCAAAAGGTCAAACATAGGATGAAAGAATTAAATTTAAATTTAACTATTACATTTAAACCCGGACTCTATTACAAACGGGTCTTCAAGCGCTCCTTTCTCATTTGTCTCCAATTCTTCAAAATAATTCTAACTATTCATATTACAAAACTATTTACATTAAATAGAAACCTTGATCAGCAGTCAAGGAGAATTACATAGGAGGGAGATATAATTTACATTAAGAAAATTTAGAAAAGACGAGGTACGCAGACCTCATTTATAAAACCATACATTCAAGCATCCAACTAAAATAAAAACCAATCACATTGATCAATAGTCCATAATCAACCCCATTTATTATCATGAATATTATCATATACATTCATAAATAACATTCATTTCATGAATAAAGAACACCATTCCATATATGTATTGATATCATTTAATGGGCAATTAAAATTTAATAGAAATCAAATTTTGAAACAAAATAGAATCTTTTATTTTAATCAAAATTTAAATCATAATAAATTTTTTATTTTATTTTATCCAATTTTGAATAAAAATAAACTAATTTATTTTTAATTAAATTTCAAATCAAAATAAACTTCTTTATTTTAATTAACAAGGATTCCAATTTCAAGTACAAAATAAACTCCTTTATTTTAACTTAAAATTACTGAAAAAATAAAACATATTGAATCCTATTCCTTATCAAAATAAACATCTTTATTTTTTAAGGAAACATGAAATCCTATTCCATATATGAATAAACTTCTTTATTCTAGGAAACATAGAATCCTATTTCATATATGAATATACTCTTTTATTCAAGTTAACGTGGAATCCAATTCCAAGTTGAAGTTATAACTCTTATTTTAATCATATTCTAATTCAAAATAAACATTATATCTTAGTTGAAATAAATAAAATAAAAAATTTCAAAATCTGGGGTAGGGCGCGACCGTGCCTAGAATGTTGGGTTTGTACGAAATCGTGATGCAATCAAATTGCAAAAATTAGCTGAAGCATGGTATATCAGAGTTTAAAATAATTTCTACAAAACCATTACCCGAATCATCCTTTATGCAAATTATTAATTTAAAACGATAAATAAGAAGTTATGGAATCATACCCTTGTAAAATGAAGCTTCCACAGTTACGAGTTCAACTCCTTGTTCTTCGTGATCTCCTTGAATTTCCGGGTTAGATTCCTTCCTTTGATCAACGTTAGCCACCCAAGTGTTTGGCCTCTAGAGGTGATCCACCAAGGAAGATGAATCATCAAGAAGGAGGGTGGTTGGCTTAGTTTTCTATCCTCTATAGAAAAGGAGTACTCTCCAACAATTGAAATTGCCTCAAGTAATATCTATTATAAGACTCCTCTTATATAGACATTGGTCAACCCTTCTAATCCTATTAGACATGGGATTTCTTTTAATTAATTAAACTCCTTTAATTAATTTAGGCTTCCCACCACATTGGGAATAATTAATTAAATTTATTTAATTAATTTGTCTCCTAATTTTATTAGGAATAAATGAGAGTACTAATATTAAATTAATTACTAAACTCTTTTAGAAATTAAAATAATAATAATTGTAATAATATTAATAAGACTCCTCTTATTAATTTATATTTAATATTTCTAAAATATTAAATAATAAACATTAAGCTATTTAATTTATTCTATCACTACAGATTAAATTAATTATACTTAATGCATTATTACGATTATGCCATTACCTTCTTAAATAATTATTTTTCCTTTTATGGTGTGACCCTTTAGGTTCTCCATATTAAACCGGTTGTGAATAAATCAATTAGAACAATTCTAATCTTATTTAAATAAATAAATTAAACTAATAATTTATTTAAATAAATAATATTTATTCTACAATAGGGATAAACCTCCCTAGCGATCAACGACTTTCCAGATAATATAGGTTTCAACATTAATGATAAAAGAACCTATGAGTAAATAGTTACCGTACAATTCAATCCTTCCACCATACAATGTCCCAATTAAATATAAGACATAAATTTACTGTCAAGTCTCATTTTATTTAATTATATGTATTTCGATTAGAAAATGCACAACTCCAAATATTGCAAATTAGAAACTCCTTTCTAATTTCATTTTACCTTGGCCAAGGATTCCTGGGTTGTCATTTAACGAATCACATAGGACATATCTCCTCTTTTACTAGAGGTGGTAGATTCTTTATTAATCATTCATTATCTCCATATGTAACTCATTATACCCAAGCATACCCTTTTATATACCCTAAAGGACTTTAAGGAATAAGTCAAAGTATAATTCATTACATACAAGATACTATGATGATCTCAAGTCCAAGGATCACTTGTACTACTATCATATTAGGAATTCCTATTGATAGGCGAGTAAAACTCCATTAGGTATTCCATAGCGAGTCACGTTCAGTGAACTTATTCTCCAATAAGCACCTACATACTTGCTTTAGTGTCTCCACACAAATGATCATGAGATCAATCATCCTCATCCAATGAGCAAGCAACATATGTACCAATCTATCCGGATTTACTAATCCCCTTTTTAGTAATCCCACGATTGGGAACTATTTTAGTTTTAGAGCTTTCTAAGAATTTAGATCTCATTAGCATGATCATCATCATGATTCTAAAAGCATTGCTTAAAACTATGGGTTATTTACATATTATAAAAACAGCACCATGTAGATAATTAAATGCCTTTAATAAATGAATATTTTATTAATAAATAAATAAGATTGTTTACAAAGTACGTGCTTTATCATCATACTTGGCTTGTATGCACACTACTATCAATCTCCCACTTGCACTAAAGCCAATCGCCATGGTATCTCATACCCATCTTCTCTAAGTGATGATCAAACTGCTGTTGTGTTAAAGCTTTAGTAAATGGATCTGCAATGTTGTCTTGAGAGTCTACACGCTCCAAGGTGACGTCTCCTCTTTCAATGATCTCCCTGATCAAGTGAAATCGCCGCAACACGTGTTTAGATTTTTGATGAGACCTTGGTTCCTTAGCCTGTGCAACTGCTCCTGTGTTGTCACAGTAAACGGGAACTGTTTCTCCAATACTAGGAACCACACCAAGTTCAGTTATGAACTTCTTCATCCAAACAGCTTCCTTTGCAGCTTCACTTGCAGCTATATACTCTGCCTCTGTCACTGAATCAGCAACTGTTTGTTGCTTGGAACTCTTCCAACTCACTGCGCCTCCGTTCAAGGTAAAAACATACCCCGAAACAGATTTACTGTCATCTTGGTCCGTTTGAAAACTTGAGTCTGTGAAGCCCTCGAGTTTTAATTTAGACCCACCGTAGATAAGAAAAATATCCTTAGTCCTTCTCAAGTATTTTAGGATATTCTTCACTGCCTTCCAGTGCTCTTCTCCTGGATTCGACTGGTATCTGCTCGTTACACTAAGTGCATGAGCAACATCCGGTCTAGTACATATCATACCATACATGATAGATCCTATTGAAGAAGCATAAGGGATTCTTACTCATACGGGCTCTCTCCTCAGGTGTCTTTGGTGCCTGTTTCTTGGAGAGATGTATTCCATGGCTCATCGGCATGAGACCTCTTTTGGAATCTTCCATGCTAAATCTCTTTAGCATTGCATCAATGTACGTTCCTTGGGATAAACCAAGCATCCTTTTAGATCTATCTCTATAGATCTTTATCCCCAAAATATAGGATGCTTCTCCCAAGTCCTTCATGGAGAAGTGTTTAGATAACCATATTTTAATCGATTGTAGCATCGGAATGTTATTCCCTATCAGTAATATATCATCAACATATAATACAAGGAATGAAACTGCGCTCCCACTAACCTTCTTGTACACACATGGTTCATCGTCGTTTTTAATAAAATCAAACTCTTTGATTGTCTCATATAAACGAATGTTCCATCTACGAGAAGCTTGCTTCAATCTATAAATGGATCGTTGCAGCTTACAGACTTGATTTGTTCCAACCTTTGAAACAAATCCCTCTGGCTGTGTCATATACACATCCTCCTCAAGTTTCCCATTGAGGAAGGCCGTTTTCACGTCCATCTGCCAGATCTCATAGTCGTTATAAGCTGCAATCGCAAGCAAAATTCGAATGGACTTGAGCATAGCTACTGGTGAAAAGGTTTCATCATAGTCAACTCCTTGTCTTTGTTTGAAACCTTTTGCAACCAGTCGGGCCTTATAGGTCTCTACCTTGCCGTCCGCTCCAGTCTTTCTTTTAAAGACCCATTTACACCCAATAGGCTTAATGCCTTCAGGTGGTGAAACCAAAGTTCATACTTTGTTTTCATACATGGAGTCCATTTCGGATTTCATAGCTTCAAGCCGTTTTCCTGAGTCTTTATTACTCATAGCCTGTTCGTAATTCAATGGATCATCATCATTCATGATGTGTACCTCATCGTCATCCTCTATAACGAATTCATACCTCTCAGGTATCTTCGGTACTCTTCCAGATTTACGAACAGGGTGTGGTATAGTAGGTTCTTCTACTTGGTCAGGTACCTGACTTTGATCCGTGGTAATTTGTGGTTCTTGAACTTCTTCAAGATATATCTTACTCCCACTGACCCCTTCATGGATAAACTCTTTTTCCAAGAAGGCAGCATGTTTCGCAGCAAACACCTTTTGATCAGTTGGATGATAGAAATAATACCCTAAAGTTTCTTTAGGGTATCCCACAAATCTACACTTATCGGATTTAGTCTGTAGCTTATCATTTTCAAACTTTTTGACATAAGCTGGGCAACCCCAAGTCTTAACATGCTTAAGATTTGGTTTCCTCCCCTTCCACATCTCATATGGAGTCTTTGGGGCGGATTTGGTAGGCACCTTGTTAAGTACGTATGCAGCCGTTTCTAGGGCATATCCCCAGAAAGAAATTGGAAGGTCGGTAAAACTCATCATGGATCGAACCATGTCCAATAGTGTTCGATTTCTCCTTTCAGATACTCCATTTAATAGTGGTGTACCTGAAGGAGTCCATTGTGAGATTATACCATTTTTTTTGAGACAATTGAGAAACTCACCGCTTAAGTATTCTCCACCTCGATCTGATCGAAGTATCTTTATACTCTTACCCGTTTGTTTCTCTACTTCACTTCTGAACTCTTTGAACTTTTCAAATGATTCTGACTTGTATTTCATTAAATACACATATCCAAATCTTGAGTGATCATCAGTGAAAGTAATAAAATACGAATACCCACCCCGTGCACTTGTTGTCATAGGTCCACAAACGTCTGTGTGAATCAATGCCAACAACTCTGTAACTCTTTCTCCTTTTCCACTAAAAGGACATTTAGTCATTTTACCCATGAGACAAGATTCACAAGTTGGATATGATTCATAATCAGATAACTCAAGGATCCCATCTTTATGCAACTTGGATAATCTTGTTTCATTGATATGACCGAGTCTACAGTGCCACATGTAGGTATAATTAATATCATCTCTTTTCCTTTTCTTAGTTTGTTCAATTTGAAAAATATTTTCTTGTAAGTCAAGTGTATAAAGTCCATTTCGCAAATTTTCAACACCATATAAAACATCGTCTTTATAAATAGAACAACTATTGTTCTTTATAACAACGTTAAATCCTTCCATATCCAATACAGAAATTGAAATAATGTTTTTAATAATATTCGGAACATAATAACAATTATTAAGATAAATGGACTTGCCCGAAGGCATTGCTAAATAATAAGTTCCTACAGCTAATGCAGCAACCTTTGCTCCATTCCCCACTCGTAGGATCACCTCATCATTGTTCAGCTTTCTACTTCTGACCAGTCCCTTCACATTATTACATATGTGAGAACCACAGTCGGTATCCAATACCCAAGTAGAATTTTGACTTTCTAAAAAATTAATTTCAATCATGAACAGACCTTGATTGGAAGTCGAAGCTTCTCCAAGCTTCTTCTTTGCCAGAAACTTCTTGCAGTTCCTCTTCCAATAACCCGGCTCGTTGCAATGGAAGCACATTCCTTTGCTCGCTGGATCAGATTTCTTTTGTTCCTTTATGTTCACTTTGCCCTTGGTCATCCGAGATCGGAAGAGCTCCTTAGATATCTCATATCTAGCAGTCCTACTTTGTTCACCATACAACTCCTTGAGGTGAATCAACATAGTAGGAGCATCCATGTTTTCGTGCTGACGCTGAAGCTCGTTATTCATGGATGCGAGCATGATGCATTGAGCCACAGATGCATCATCTTGCCACTTTACAATGGTGGCAATCTCTTCCTCAGAGGCTGTTCCTGGAACAGTTCCAGGGACAGGTGAGTTTAGGACATAAGAAATCTTTTCAGCAGTGAGAACTATTCTCAGATTTCTTAGCCAGTCCGTATAATTCGGCCCGGTAAGCTTATTAGCATCAAGTATGCTTCGCAGTGAAATTAGTGATTTTGACATTTTTAAAATTCTGCATGTAAAAAATAATATTTTAGCAAACATTCATTTTATTAATTTTGCATATCAAAATAAATTTAGGTCTTTATTTTAAATTGGTATCTCCCACTATTTTTATCAAATTATATTATCCTCACTTATATAGTTCGGCAACATCTAATTAAAGATTTGCTAGTGAGAATAAGGATCCCATTTCAAATGTATATAACCTTGTGGATAGCACAACAAGCGATATACAAATAAATAGGTAGACAACTCTTGTCAATTACATCACTATATAACTCCTTTTATTTTGCCTCTTAAATCATAATGGTCAAGTGTGTGCACATTCGAACTAAAATAATTTAAGTTAAGTCCAGCCTAGCACTTCTATAAATTCAAAAAAGAAAAATGTTTGTCCTTGTGGATAGCACAACAAGACTAGATCGTTCAATTTTCTTGATAAGCATCAAATGTGATTAATTAACATCTTAAATATGCAATACTCACCTTGTGGATAGCACAACAAGCTCATATTAAATATTTAATACTCTATTAATTTATCATGCTAGAAGGCGACGTTCGATATTCCAAATATCATTTGAACGCTTCGGACTTAATATTATTTCTTTGAGGGGTTTGTTATTATTTGTCTCATCTTGTTTAGCGCGCATGCACATATATATATATATATATATATATATAAAATACGCGTCATTTTATTAAACATGCGAAGCATGTTTGCATCAAATATAATATATATAATATTTAGCATGCAATATAGAATACTATATTCTACCCGGATTGATTATGGACTTTTATTCTAGTTTGGTTCACTAGAGCCACCAAGTGAACCAAAAGGTCAAACCTAGGAGTGCAAGAATTTAAATTTAAATATAACTATTACATTTAAACCCGGGCTCCATACAAACGGGTCTTCACGCGCTCCTTGCTCCTTGCTCCTTGGTCTCCAATTTTTTCAAGATAATTCTAACTATTTCTATTACATTAAACAATTTAATTTAAATAGAAACCTTGATCAGCAGTCAAGGGAAAATACATAGGAGGGAGATAGAATTTTACATCAAGAAAAAAAAATTAGAAAAGACGAGGTATACAGACCCCATTTAATAAAACTCATTCATTCAAGCATTCAACTAAAATAAAATCCAATCACATTGGTCAAATAGTCCATAATCAATCCCCATTTATTATCATATATATCACCATATATATCAATAAATAAATATTCATCTCATGAATTAAAACATTCTATATATATATGAGTATCATTTAATGGGCAATTTTAAATTGCATGAAATCCAATTTCAAGATTAAAATAAACTCTTTATTTTAATTATAAAATTATTTAGAATATAATATATAAATATATCATATATATATATATATATATATATATATATTTGATATTACCGTATATATTATATATAGTTATATAACGAATCAGGTTATATATATATATATATATATATATATATATATATATATATATATATAATATAAGTTCACATTTATTTTTTTAAAAAGAAGTCACCTTCTTTTATTAAAAGAGTTCTACAGGTTTATTAAAAGAGTCGTTTCCTGATGGGTCACCTTCTTTTTGGAGTAAGAAAGAGACAACACCTTTTCTTTGCAGAATTCAAGATTAGCACCCCAAAAAAAAATTGTGATTCGTCCCAAAAAAAAACGTCATTTTTTTTTCTTAAAAAAAATAATTTTATACAATAAAATTATGCCCAATAAATTATTTTAAATGCATACCCATATGTATATGAAATTAAAAATAAATTAATAATTGCATAAAGGTTTGGCTCTGATGCCATTGTTGGGTTTGTATCAAATCGTGATGCAATCAAATTGCAAAAATTAGTGAAAGAATGGTATATCAGAGTTTAAAAAAATTTCTACAAAACCATTACCCGGATCATCCTTTATGCAAATTATTAATTTAAAACGATAAATAAGAAGATATGAAATCATACCCTTGTAAAACAAAGCTTCCACAGGTACGAGTTCAACTCCTTGTTCTTCGTGATCTCCTTGAATTTCCGGGTTAGATTCATTCCTTTGATCAACGTTAGCCACCCAAGTGTTTAGCCTCTAGAGGTGATCCACCAAGGAAGATGAATCATCAAGAAGGAGGGTGGTTGGCTTAGTTTTCTATCCTCTATAGAAAAGGAGTACTCTCCAACAATTGGAATTGCCTCAAAAATATCTATTATAAGACTCCTCTTATATAGACATTGGTCAACCCTTCTAATCCTATTAGACATGGGATTTCTTTTAATTAATTAAACTCCTTTAATTAATTTAGGCTTCCCACTACATTGGGAATAATTAATTAAATTCATTTAATTAATTTGTCTCCTAATCTTATTAGGAATAAATGAGAGTACTAATATTAAATTAATTACTAAACTCTTTTAGAAATTAAAATAATAATAATTGTAATAATATTAATAAGACTCCTCTTATTAATTTATATTTAATATTTCTAAAATATTAAATAATAAACATTAAGCTATTTAATTTATTCTATCACTACAGATTAAATTAATTATACTTAATATATTATTACGATTATGCCATTACCTTCTTAAATAATTATTTTTCCTTTTATGGTGTGACCCTTTAGGTTCTCCATATTAAACCGGTTGTGAATAAATCAATTAGAACAATTCTAATCTTATTTAAATAAATAAATTAAACTAATAATTTATTTAAATAAATAATATTTATTCTACAATAGGGATAAACCTCCCTAGCGATCAACGACTTTCCAGATAATATACATTTCAACATTAATTATAAAAGAACCTATGAGTAAATAGTTACCGTACAATTCAATCATTCCACCATACAATGTCCCAATTAAATATAAGACATGAATTTACTGTCAAGTCTCATTTTATTTAATTATATGTATTTCGATTAGAAAATGCACAACTCCAAATAATGCAAATTAGAAACTCCTTTCTAATTTCATTTTACCTTGGCCAAGGATTCCTGGGTTGTCATTTAACGAATCACATAGGACATATCTCCTCTTTTACTAGAGGTGGTAGATTCTTTATTAATCATTCATTATCTCCATATGTAACTCATTATACCCAAGCATACCCTTTTATATACCCTAAAGGACTTTAAGGAATAAGTCAAAGTATAATTCATTACATACAAGATACTATGATGATCTCAAGTCCAAGGATCACTTGTACTACTATCACATTAGGAATTCCTAATGACAGGCGAGTAAAACTCCATTAGGTATTCCATAGCGAGTCACGTTCAGTGAACTTATTCTCCAATAAGCACCTACATACTTGCTTTAGTGTCTCCACACAAATGATCATGAGATCAATCATCCTCATCCAATGAGCAAGCAACATATGTACCAATCTATCCGGATTTACTAATCCCCTTTTTAGTAATCCCACGATTGGGAACTATTTTAGTTTTAGAGCTTTCTAAGAATTTAGATCTTATTAGCATGATCATCATCATGATTCTAAAAGCATTGCTTAAAACTATGGGTTATTTACATATTATAAAAAACAGCACCATGTAGATAATTAAATGCCTTTAATAAATGAATATTTTATTAATAAATAAATAAGATTATTTACAAAGTACGTGCTTTATCATCATATATGATTGGCTTGTATGCACACTACTATCATAGAATACATTGGAAAACGACGCGGTTGCGCTACTAGCCTAGAAAACTTTTTCCCGATAAGGCGCGCCCATGCCGCGTCGCAGACAGGCTAGGAAGAAATTTTTTCCTAGAAAATTCAATTCAATCGCATACCAATTCATACATGGAATCGTCATAATTGATAATTAGAACAAGGTTTGGCTTTTATATCACTTTAGGTTTATATATAGCGCGAACATGCAATCAAACTACATACATAGTGCGAAAGCTCGAAAAATCATATTTTAAAATTTTATACAAACCATTACCATGATCATCCTTGTGCAATTATTAATTATACGAAAGAGATAGAGATAGATAATCATACCCTCGTAGATCAAAGCTTCCTCGGGTACAAGTTCACCTCCAATTCCTTCACGTTCTCCTTGAATTTCACCGATGTGATTCCTAGTTTTGATCAATGCAAGTCACCCAAGTGTTTGGCCTCTAGAGGTGATCTACCAATGAACCCTAGTTTTCTTTCTCTAGAGAGTACTCTCCCAACTATTGGGAAATCACGTTGTGTGACTATCAACCCCTTACCCATAATAAGACTTCTCTTATTTATAGATGTAGGCAACCCTACTAAACTATATAGGAATAGTGTTTTATTTAATTAAACTCTTTTAATTAAGTATGCTCCTAATCCAATTAGGAAATAATGAGAGAACTTTAATTTATTAATTAATTCCTAAACTCTTTTAGGAACTAAATAATAATAATAGTAATAATATTAATATTAATAAGACTTCTCTTATTAATTTATATTTAATATTTTTAAAATATTAAATAATAAATATTAAGCTATTTAATTTATTATATCATCATAGATTAAATTAAATATACTTAACATATTATTACGATTATTTCATTTACTTCTTAAATAAATATTTTTCTTTTATGGTGTGACCCTTTAGGTTCTCCATATTAAACCGGCTGTGAATAAATCAATTAGAACCATTCTAATCTAATTTAAATAAATAAATTAAATTATTTAATTCATTTAAATAAATAATATTTATTCTACAATAAGGGTAAGCCCCTTTAGCGATCAACGACTTTTCAGATAATATAGATTTCAACAGTAATCATAAAAGAACATTTGAGTAAATAGTTATCGTAGAAGTCAATTCTTATACCTTACAATGTCCTAATTAAATATAAGTCATGGAATTATTGTCAAGTCTTATTTTATTTAATTATATGTATTTCGATTCTCAAATGCACAACACGAGATAATGCAAATTAGAAACACCTTTCTAATTTCTTTCTGCTTTGGCCAAAGACTATTGAGTTATCATTTATCGAATCACATAGGATATTCACTCTTTTTAGTAGAAGTGATAGATTCTTTGTTGATCATTCATTATCTCCATATACAACTTATTATAACCAAGCATATACACCCTAAGGGTCTTAAGAGATATGTCAAAGTATAACTCATCATACACAAGATACTATGATGATCTCAAGTCTAGCGATCATTTGTACTACTATCACTATAGGAATTCCTATTAACATGCGAGTAAAACTCCATTATGTATTCCTTAGCGAGCCACGTTCAGTGAACTTATTCTCCAATAAGCACCTACATACTTGCTTTAGTGTTTCTACACAAATGATTATGAGATCAATCATCCTCTTCCAAATAGCAAGCAACGTATGTACCAATCTATCTGGATTCACTAATCCTGTAACGAACGAGATTTTTGTATTTGATTTTAAATATTTATTGAATTAAATAAAATTTTTTGTTGATTTGTTTATTGAGTTAAATAAATATTTGATGGAATTGTTGTAGATTAATTTAATTAAATATAAAATATTAATTAAACTAATTGGGATAATTAAATTAAATAAGTTGTTAAATAATTATAATGTTGTTCTAATTAAATTTAATAATTAATTAGAGATTTAATAATCTGTTAAATAAAATTATAATTAATAAATAAGAATTATAATTATGTGGTAATTTGATTTAATGAGTTATATTGATTTTAATTTAATTAAATTTAAATATTAGAATTTGATTAATTAAAGCATGACATTTTGTACCATATAATAAGAAGAAAATAAAAATAAATTAAAAGGAGTCTTTAAGGAGCTAGCCAAACAAGACCTTGAGAACATGGGAACAGTTGAAGCTATGATGCGCTTAACTGATACCCACGTTATATATCAGTTATATTATAATATGTATATTAGTTTGTATTTTACGCATAAGTCTGAGAAAATAAAACAGAGAAAGAGAGAGCTTTGAGAGAAATTGAGAAGTTGTTGAAGAGGATTTGGAGAATAAAAGAGGAATTTTCTATCATCCGTGCTAAGAATCAAAGGTGAATAATCTGACTTTACGTTCTTAATTGTATTCCTTGTGTTCTTCAACATTCTTCATTGAAAATAGATTTTAAGTTCTCTGTAATGGATTTTTGTGGCTAATGCATGAGAAAATAATTTATATGTGTTGGGTAGTATATATAAATCATTATATGATGTTTATAAACAATTTTAGTTGAATTAATCCATGAAATTATGTTTAAAAAAGAAGTTTTGAATTTAAAGTGATATATGTATGAATATGGCATATTTGAAACTAAAATTGATGATCAATTCGTGTAATAAACTATAAATTGATGATTGATTGTGTTAATACATTAAGAAATGAAAAGAATGCAATTTGAATGGACTAATTTAGTTGATTAACGAATCCGTGGTGATTGGATTAGATAAATATATCAAAAAATGAGGAAAAAACAAGAACTTGATATTTATGGGTCTAAATTTAGTTGTTTATGTTGTTAAAATCATGCTATGATTGTTGAATTATATTTCTGTAAAGTTTATATGTGACACCCCCAAAATATGTTCAATACACAACCCCCCTATTCTGGGTCACCAAGAAATACATGGTACAGAATCCAAATACAAATCTTTTATATCCAATTGTCATACACAATACGACCACACATAAAGTGTGAGTTTCAATACAAATACAGTACCCACACTCCAAATCAATGATACGTTACATAAAGGTAAAGTCAATAACTATTTTAGGAATTAAAATATTTGGAAAAATGCTCAAGAAAACCTTCGTACATGGGCGACCATGCATCTAAGTTATAATAGGACTTGAGAATTATCCTTGGTTGACCCAATAGACCCCAAAGAAGAACGAGAAGATTACTATAATGTTCTTTCCAATGGTGAGTTTTCTCTTGCCATATAATTATCTCAATTTTCTCAAACTGAGGATTATATTCCAACCATACTCCGAGATTATATAGGGAGTGCTCATAGATATAATCAGCAAGTGAATGTGCACAACCCTGTCTTATGATAATCCGAAGTTGTATGTCATTAAACATCTTGTATGATAATGGCAAAACACCCTTCCAAAGTTGGGTTCACCTCAACCTATTCGGTTCACCAAAATCAACGGTTCAATGACGCTTTAAAATGCGACACACACATTTTAAATTCTCAATATAATTATTATTATACTGTTTTATGAGAAACTTCAATAGCTATCGACCATCTTTCTATTCCCCTGTAATCCCCTCTCGACCCCGTTACACTCTTATTACCTGAAAGGAATTGTGAAGCAAAAGGGTGAGCACAAATAGCCCAGTAAAGAATATCATGACTAAAGATAATCAAATTATCAATAGCATTCGTCAGTAACAAATCAGAGATTTAGAACGTATGGTAGATGATAAAACTTTTCAACCATAGTTGCAGCAGAATGAACAATCCATTAGAAGAGTCAAATAGACCATAATGTCTATTATCTTCTCCATGTTAAAAGTCCACCAACAATGTTTTATCCTTGTAACATCAATCAACAGTTCTTGTCCACAATCATGTGAATAATTTATAATCATAATTGTGTTGTTAAATTTCTCTTCGCACCTAGGACGAAGATAATTTTTATCACCTGTCTTTACCTGAAACACCAAAGATCATGGTTATACCAAATCACAGTTCCTGTTCATAATCATGCTAATCAATTCATCTTTGCACTACAGACCAAAGATATTTAACAATTAATCATTCATCTTTGCACTACAGGTTAATAATATCCATCAATAGCTCATCTTTGCACTACAGGCCAAAGATATTCACAAATCAACCGCTCATCTTTGCACTACAGGCCAAAGATATTCATCAATAGTTCATCTTTGCACTACAGGGTAAAGATATTCATAAATCAACAGCTCATCTTTGCACTACATGCCAAAGATATTCATCAATAGTTCATCTTTGCACTACAGGCCAAATATACTCATAAATCAACAGCTCATCTTTACACTACGGGCCAAAGATATTCAAATCTCAAAGAAATATCTAATCATTTCAGAATTTATAGAAATAACATTTATAACCATGTTGATCAATTCACCTTTGCACTTAAGCTAAAGATATTCAATTGCAAACTCAATGGTCATGATCACACCAGTCAACAATTCATCTTTGCACTATTGGCTAAAGAGAACTCATAGTCATGGTCATACCAATAATCTACCCATCTTTACACTCAAGTCAAAGGGAACTTCCATCACCATGATTATAAAAATGTTATATATAATGAATAGACATAGTAAGAACAATATGATCAAAACATAGATCTAATTTCAAGAGTAAGATTCATAATTCAAATATAATTTGGATAGAAAAAAAATATTTTTTTATCGTGAATAGTACCCTGTGAATAGTAACTCGTGAATAGTAACCTATGAATAGTAACTCGTGAATAGTAACTCCGACATGAAAATGTAAAATTTTCATAATAAAGATCAGACCAATATTCCGGTGAAATGATATTTGATGAACCGCAAAACTTAAGGAATTTCTACTTATTTCAAAATTATAGAAGCAATACTTACCACAGTAAGTTTAAATTTAAGAATCTGAAATGAAATATTATTACTTACATACTACAGAGTTTGGAAGAAATTAATATTCCTTACGACTATAGAACAAAAACAACATCCTTTACGAGAAAATAATAGCTTTTACAAGAAAAATAATATCCCTTACAAATACGAAATCAATAATATCCCTTACGAGTATAAAATCAGATCCTTTACCAAAATATCCTTTATCAAAATATCCTTTACGCAAAATAATATCATTTACGAGAATAATATCATTTACAAAAAATAACCTTCTTTACGAAACATAATAACATCCCTTACCTTAGTAGAATACTGAATCTGACTAAAATATCGGATAAAATATTGACAAAAATCTTGCACCGTAATCAACACTCAAACTATCCTTATCACAAGAAATACACTCAATATTATAGAGAGAAATTTTTTTAACTCTGTGTGATTTCAATTCTAACTAAACACCCTATTTATAGGAAAATGCCAGAACACCAATGTTGACCAAACCTGCTACAGGAGGCTTCCCACAAATTTCAAACGCACACAACTTTGAAATTTCAGCATTTTATTCCACAAAAGACAAAAGTGGGGCCCACCCATGTTTTTAATAAAAATATTTATTTTCGAAACTTCAATAATTTATAATAAATAGCCCTTTTATCAGAAAAATATGAACCTTATGTCCATTCCATATAAAATTTAATTCTCTACAACTTTGTAGAAGAAATTTTTTTCAAATTCCAAATGAAAAATGAACCAAATTTACATACGGATGATTTTTTCACACCCCCATTCTAACAAAACTAACAACGGAGCAATCCAACTTTGAAAAACCAACATTAGCACATTTCGCACACAAGTGGGGCCCACCCAATTAGAAAAATCCTCCGCCAAATTTTCCAACATGTTTATAATATATATATATATATATATATATATATATTAAAACATTAAAAAACTTCTAATTCCATTTTTTTCTCTTCCACCTCATTTTATTTTTATGTTATAAACTTATTATAACAATATTACTACTTAAAATTATAAATTATACTATTATATTATCACATTATAATATTATAATATAATATTATAATAATATATTTGAATAAATTATTTTATCAGAAAAGATAAAATATCAATTTTCAACAATTGTCTCTTTTGCTAAAATTCCTCCATTTATATCCACGTTGAATAAATATTTTCTTATCATTTTTATCAATAATTATTATTCACATATAATATTACAGAACTACAATAATGACAAACAGGTCGTTCCTAGGAAAGAGGGGGCTTTCCGATAAGGATTTCTCCTTACTAGCGCGCAATTAGATTAACTAACCCCTTTCCTAGACAGAACTTTCTAGACATTGCCAATAATGCTGTCTAATAATATTATTCAAATAATATGAATTATTGATTTGATAATGTGAAATACTGTGCAGTGGTTACTGTGACAATTATTGAATCAATAATATAAAATATCAACGTAGCAATTATAGATATAAAATATCAACGTAGTAACTATTGAACCAATAAAATATTATGCAATTGTAGTAATTATTAAATTAATAATATAAAATTTTGAACAGTAATACTGTAACAATTTGAGTAAGTGACTTCTTACGTAAGAATCAATAATTAGAATTACTGTGCAATACCGTGTGCTACTGTGCAACACTGCGTATTACTGTATTTTAACCACCGGGTATTTCAACAGTTTTAACGGTAACAGTTTTACCGTTATTTTTATAAAAATGTTATTTCTGTCGCTTTCTATATTCGACAGTTATTCCGTTGTGGGGTCCACCAAAGACTACGCCGTCGTACGAATATTCTCCGACAAAAAGAATATTTCCCGACCAAATGAATATTCCCCGCCATAACGAATATTTTATGACAACTTGCTTACTTTGTAAAATTTACATATATCACCCTTAACTTTAACCTTTTATCAATTTAACCATTTACTGAATAATAATAATAATAAGAAGAAAAATTGAATACTATTATTTCATAAAATTCGGGGTCTTACAATCTCCCCTCCTTATGAAATTTCGTCCCCGAAATTTACGTACCTGGTAATTCGAAGAGGTGAGGATACCTTACTTTCATTTCAGATTCTATCTCCCCGGTCATTTCTTCTGTATCATGATTTCTCCATTGCTCATTCTAGAATACAGCTTCAAAACAAAGGTTAATTGATATATCACAATTTGTCAATTTATTAAGAAAGAAAATTCAGCTTAAGTAAGTCACATACTAGCGAAGTATATTACTCATCTCTCCCCTCCTAGTTCTAGACTCAGATCTCTGCCAACGACCATATCCCTAAGCTCTGATACCATTTGTGACACCCCCAAAAAAGGTTCAATACACAACCCACCTATTCTGGGCCGCCAAAAAATACATAGTGCAGAATTCAAATACTAATCATTTATATCCAATTGTCGTACACAATACGACCACACATAAAGTGTGAGTTTCAATACAAATACAGTACCCACACTCCAAATCAATGATACGTTACATAAAGGTAAAGTCAATAACTGTTTTAAGAATTAAAATATTTGGAAAAATGCTCAAGGAAACCTTCGTACATGGCCGACCATGCATCTAAGTTATAATACGACTTGAGAATTATCCTTGGTTGACCCAATAGACCCCAAAAAAGAACTAGAAGATTACTATCATGTTCTTTCCAACGGTGAGTTTTCTCTTGCCATATAATTATCTCAATTTTCTCTAACTGAGGATTATATTCCAACCATACTCCGAGATTATATAGGGAGTGCTCATAGATATAATCAGCAAGTGAATGTGCACAACCCTGTCTTATGATAATCCGAAGTTGTATGTCATTAAACATCTTGTATGATAATGGCAAAACACCCTTCCAAAGTTGGGTTCACCTCAACCTATTCGGTTCACCAAAATCAACGGTTCAATGACGCTTTAAAATGCGACACACACATTTTAAATTCTCAATATAATTATTATTATACTGTTTTATGAGAAACTTCAATAGCTATCGACCATCTTTCTATTCCCCTGTAATCCCCTCTCAACCCCGCTACACTCTTATTACCTGAAAGGAATTGTGAAGCAAAAGGGTGCAGCACAAATAGCCCAGTAAAGAATATCATGACTAAAGATAATCAAATTATCAATAGCATTTGTCAGTAATAAATCAGAGATTTAGAACGTATGGTAGATGATAAAACTTTTCAACCATAGTTGCAGCAGAACGAACAATCCATTAGAAGAGTCAAATAGACCATAATGTCTATTATTTTCTCCATGTTAAAAGTCCACCAACAATGTTTTATCTTTGTAACATCAATCAACAGTTCCTGTCCACAATCATGTGAATAATTCATAATCATAATTGTGTTGCTAAATTCCTCTTCGCACCTAGGACGAACATAAATTTCAACATCTGTCTTTACCTGAAACACCAAAGATCATGGTTATACCAAATCACAGTTCCTGTTCATAATCATGCTAATCAATTCATCTTTGCACTACAGGCCAAAGATATTCAACAATTAATCATTCATCTTTGCACTACATGTTAATAATATCCATCAATAGCTCATCTTTGCACTATAAGCCAAATATATTCACAAATTAACCGCTCATCTTGCACTACAGGCCAAAAATATTCATCAATAGTTCATCTTTGCACTACAGGCCAAAGAAAATCATAAATCAACAGCTCATCTTTGCACTACATGCCAAAGATATTCATCAATAGTTCATCTTTGCACTACAGGCCAAAGATACTCATAAATCAACAGCTCATCTTTGCACTACGGGCCAAAGATATTCAGATCTCAAAAAAATATCTAATAATTTCAGAATTTATAGAAATAACATTTATAACCATGTTGATCAATTCACCTTTGTACTTAAGCTAAAGATATTCAATTGCAAACTCAATGGTCATGATCACACTAGTCAACAATTCATCATTGCACTACTGGCCAAAGAGAACTCATAGTCATGGTCATACCAATAATCCACCCATCTTTACACTCAAGTCAAAGAGAACTTCAATCACCATGATTATAAAAATGTTATATATAATGAATAGACATAGTAAGAACAATATGATCAAAACATGGATCTAATTTCAAGAGTAAGATTCATAAATCAAATATAATTTGGACAGAAAAATAATATATATTTTTTTACCGTAAATAGTATCCTATGAATAGTAACTCATGAATAGTAACTCATGAATAGTAACTCGTGAATAGTAACCCCGACATGAAAATATAAAATTTTCATAATAAAGTTCAGACCAATATTCCGGTGAAATGATATTTGATGAACCGCAAAACTCAAGGAATTTCTACTCATTTCGGAATTATAGAAGCAATACTTACCACAGTAAGTTTAAATTTAGGAATCTGAAATGAAATATTATTACTTGCATACTATAGAGTTTGGATGAAAATAATATTCCTTAAGACTATAGAACGAAAACAACATTCTTTACGAGAAAATAATATCTTTTACATGAAAAATAATATCCCTTACAAATACAAAAGCAATAATACCTCTTACGAGTATAAAATCACATCCTTTACCAAAATATCTTTTATCAAAATATCCTTTACGCAAAATAATAGCATTTACAAAAATAATATCATTTACAAAAAATAACATCCTTTACGAAACATAATAACATCCCTTACCTCACTAGAATACTGAATCTGACTTGAATATCAGATAAAATATTGAGAAAAATCTTACACTGTAATCAACACTCAAACTATCCTTATACTCACAAGAAATACGCTCAATATTATAGAGAGAAAATTTTCTGATTCTGGTGTGATTTTCAATTCTAACTAAGCACCCTATTTATAGGAAAATGCCAGAACACTAATGTTGACCAAACCTGCTATCAGAGGCTTCTCACAAATTTTAAACGCACACCACTTTGAAATTTCTACATTTTATTCCACAAAAGACAAGAGTGGGGTCCACCCATTTTTTTAATAAAAATATTTATTTTTGAAACTTCAATAATTCATAATAAATAGCCATTTTATCAGAAAAATACGAACCTTATGTCCATTTCATATGAAATTTAATTCTCTACAACTTTGTAGAAGAAAGTTTTTTCAAATTCCGAACGAAAAATGACCCAAATTTATATACGGATGATTTTTTCACACCCCCATTCTAACAAAACTAACAACGGAGTAATCCAACTTTAAAAAACTAACATCAGCACATTTCACACATAAGTGGGGCCCACCCAATTAGAAAAATCATCCACCAAATTTTTCCACATGTTTATTGTGACACCCCCAAATCCGGGTACTTCAATTTCCACGGGACTTGGTGTTCACTGTACAAATATCATCTATCTATCTACCCATAGTAAATGCAAACCATGAAATAAATAGAAATAATCCTCCCTTTATGGGGTTACAACATCTGAAAAGAAATACATCAATCCCAGGTCGTACTTAACCTTAAATATCAAATGCGGAAATATAAATAATTAAATAAGTTTTACACAACTTTAACATAAGTCTGAAACATAAACACATAAAATAAACAACAAGTCTTCATCACTTGTTGACTTTGCCCTTGCCTTTGCTAGTAGAAGGCTCGTCAGACCTTTCGTTCTTAACTGCAATGTTATTATTACGCAAGAGTGAGCACGGTTGCCCACAAGTATAATAATATGACAACAATATAATAACATGCGAGTGAATCAAGGACATCTGAATAAAGAAACTCAACTTTTGACTCGAGGATAAATAACAGGAATCAAAATATCATCTGAGGGTCATAAGACCTTGAACTATGTCCTAGGTTGTAAAGTGTTTATACTTAAAACCTTTAACAGTCATAAGACTATGGACTCTACTTCTCGTACTTAGGGGGATCAGCCCTTAGTACCATATTGTGCACAATATCTCAACGCTAAAGCGTAAATAATCCCCTTTTACAGGGTTGTTCATCTCAGTTTTGACATCAGAGTCCGCACCAAAGGAAGTTTGGTTTGGATAAGCTCAATAAGTATTTTGGAATTTAGAACGTTCATCAACTATGGACTAGTCGAATCAATAAGGGTTCACTAGTCCTATAAGGTTCAACAATAACATCGATATTCAACTTGAATAATAAATCTCAAGAGTATACAATCGAATAAGTATTGTATCACTGAATCATGCTTTTAAAAGAGTTACAATATGTAATATGAATTTCGAACTTGAACAATTAAAAACACGAGCTTACTCGATATAGAAACACAAGTCTAAGGCTTAATAAATGAATAAATTAGAATTTAGGGAACTTGCTAAATCAATAAGTTAGGGATAGGATACTTGCCTCTTGCACAAGCTACAATTATAATTCACGTTCTTTATTAAACCCTACACATCAATACGTTCACAATACAAATTAATCAATAACTCGATATACGTATCGAATCACACACATCGGTCTTGAGCACGTTATTGGACTATACAATTAACGATTCAAATCATGTAATTAACTTATTAATTACTCACGTAATATAAGTTATTAACCTCTTATTATATGTTTAGCATATCTTTATGTTCATTACATTAGGTTTTAAACCACCTCTTAGAACACACGAACACTTAGCAAAAAATTTCAAATTTCTGCAAGGGGCGCGGCCGCGCGCCAGTTACCCTTGGGACCAGCGCGGCCGCGCGGCAACGCAGACCCAGATTTCCAGTTCGCGAATGACACACAGAGCAACCCAAATAAATCCAAATTAAACTAACGAAATGAATTTAAGGCTACCCATGAGATATAGAATTTACAGAAACATCATACCATGTTCTAAGCATGCTTTTAACACTTTAAATCACGGAATTACACAAATCACAACATTTAATTTCACTATTTTCAATATTTTATAAAGTTTTGAAAGAAAACAAGAATTCAACGTTACGGATTCGTTATAACACCGAATCCGTTCGTTTAACTTCCATTTTGTTCGTTTAAATGTACACAATCACATTCAAGTGTTAATTTAAGTTAAATAAACGCATAAGGTGTGTAAATTTTGTACGTAAGGGCCATATGGGCCATATGTACAATTTCTACACTCTGTAACTTTTGAAAAATCAAATTAAGCATAACTACATGGATTTAATCGCACTAAATCATGCATACATGATATACAACATGTTATGATCATACAATAACACATATAAAATCATATCATACATTAATTATCAAATTAGTTATTCACAGAGAATCTAACATACGTTAATGGAAAACTTTAAGAACTTGAATTTAAAAACTTAGGAGAAGGAATTACCCTTGCTAGTTTGTGAAGATGATTCAAGGATGATGATATAAACTTTTCAAATTCTTCTTCCTCAATCTTTTCTCTCAAAATTCTCTCTGATATGAATATATGAATTGATATAGTATATATGTATATAAGTATAATACGTATAATATATAATGGGTGAGTGGTTGTCAGTTGGTCCCTTAGTGGGTTAACTGACCAACTCCCCTTAAGGCCTTGTTTGGCTAGCTTAAGGAATCCTTTCTCATTTATTTTAATTAACTTACTATAATATAGTTTAATAATGTCACACTTTTAATTAATCAATAATCCTATTTAAATCAATTAAATAAAATAGCATAAATCTACATTAAATCACATAGTCACATAATTAAAATTCTTATTTATTAATTATGTCTAATCATAAATCTCTAATTAATTATTAAATTAATTAGAATAACATTATGCTTATTAATTAATATATTAATCAAATAAGCTCAATTAAATACATACTTTGAATATAAAAATTCACCACATTAATTTAACTAATGTGACACATATAATTAAATTAATCTACCACAAATTCATCAATTAATTATTTAACTCAATAATTAAATCATCAAAAAATATTTATTTAATTCAATAAATATTCAAAATAAATTACAAAAATCTTGTTTGTCACATTTATAATATATATATATATATATTAAAACATTAACAAAATTCCAATTTTATTTCTCTATTCCACCTCATTTTATTTTTATGTCATAAATTTATTATAACAATATTACTATTTAAAATTATAAATTATACTATTATATTATCACATTATAATATTATAATATAATATTATAATAATATATTTGAATGAGTTATTTTATCAGAAAAGATAAAATATCAATTTTTAACAATCGTCTCTTTTGCTAAAATTCCTCCATTTATATCCACGTTGAATAAATATTTCCTTATCATTTTATCAATAATTATTATTCACAAATAATATTACAGAACTACAATAATGATAAACAGGTCGTTCCTAGGAAAGAGGGGGTTTTTCGATAAGGATTTCTCCTTACTGGCTCGCAATTAGATTAACTAACCACTTTCCTAGACAGAACTTCCTAGACATTGCCAATAATGCTGCCTAATAATATTATTCAAATAATATGAATTATTAATTTGATAATGTGAAATACTGTGCAGTGGTTACTGTGCCAATTATTGAATCAATAATATAAAATATCTACGTAGCAATTATTGATATAAAATATCAACGTAGCAATTATTGAACCAATAAAATTTTATGCAATTGTAGCAATTATTGAATCAACAATATAAAATTTTGAACAGTAATTACTGTAACAATTTGAGTAAGTGCCTTCTTATGTAAGAATTAATAATTAGAATTACAGTGCAATACCGTGTGCTACTGTGCAACACTGCGTATTACTGTATTTTAACCACCGGGCATTTTAACAGTTTTAACGGTAACAGTTTTACCGTTATTTTTGTAAAAATGTTATTTCTGTCGTTTTCTATATCCGACAGTTATTCCGTTGTGGGGTCCACTAAAGACTGCGCCGTCGTACGAATATTCTCTGACCAAAAAAATATTCCCCGACCAAACGAATATTCTCTGACTCAACGAATATTTTATGCTAACTTGCTTACTTTGTAAAATTTACATATATCACCCTTAACTTTAACCTGTAATCAATTTAACCATTTACTGAATAATAATAATAAGAAAAATTGAATACTTTTATTTCATAAAATTCAGGGTCTTACATTATATCTTATGGGTATGATTAATTTGTTGTTTGAGTGAAGTTTTTGGGTTTGTTTTGGCTTTGTTATGTGTTTCTTCGCGAACCAGAAGAGTCTAATGCTGTGTTGAGGCGCTGCAACGCATGTTTTAAGGGTAAAAGCTGAGCTGCAGTGCTAGTGCTGAGCTGCAGCGCCAAACTCAAGCCTAAAAGCTGAGCTGCAGCGCCAGACTCAAGCATAAAAGCTGAGCTGCAGCGCCATAGCTGAGCTTCAGCGCCAGTTTTTAGTTCAAATGGTGGAGCTACAGCGCCACTTGGCAGGTTTCCCCATAAATGAGATTTTAATTGTTCAAGTCCTGAAAATATAATTTTAACCTAATCTAATGAGCATGAAAAGATGTTAATCATATTATATGTTGTTAAACCAGATTGTAATCACATTGTAATATCAAATATGAAGATTTCAAGTTAGTAATTAACAAGTTATATAACATTGGGAACTTAATGTTTGCAAGGATTGGAAGTGTGATTTAAATGGTACAACCTTATGTTATATGCTAGTAAAGATTTTAGTTTGTGCTATGTGGTTAGTATGATTAAACCTAGAGTTAAATAATTTAAGATGGATGTTCAACAAAGTAATTTGGTCGCGTTGTAGCTAATTGAGATTGTGATTCTAAATGACATATATGTAGGATAATTGGAGAACGTGAATTGTAATTTTATAGCTTACGCACGAGGTAAGTTCCCTAACTCTAAACTTTCATTGAGCAAGTTCTTGTCTCTAATCTTTCATTGAACAAGTTCGTAACACTTGTTTCTAGCTATTCAAAGCTTAAATTATTCAAGTTCATGATTCCAAATGAGATGTTCTAACTTTTTTGAAGTAATACTTTAGCTATACAATGTTTATTCAATTGTATATAGTTGAGATTCAATCCTTGATTTAAATATCGACCATATTATTGTATCGAACCCTTGAATGGCTAGTTAACCTTTATTAATTCAACTAGTCCATAGTTGATGAGCATTCTAAATTCTATAACTGTTATCCAAACCAAAATTCCTTTTGTCCAGACTTTTATGTCAAAACTAAGATGGACAACCCTATTATAAGGGATTATATTACACGATAGCGTTAAGATGTTTGTGCATAATATATGGTACGAAGGGTTGATCCCCCTAAGTACGAGAAGTAAGGTCCATATAGTCTTATGATTGTTGAAGGTTTAAAGTAGAAATACTTGATAACCTAGGACATAATTTATGGTCTTATGACCCTCAGATGTACTTTTGATCTTGTTTTCTAATCTTGATTCAAAAGTCAAGCTTTCTATTAATCAGAATTCATTGATTACTCTCATGTTATTGCTATTGTTATTTTTATACTTGTGGGCAATTGGTTGCTCACTCTTGCATAATAACATTGCAGCTAAGGTTGAAAAATCTGACGAGCCGTCCACTAGTAAGGGTCAAGGCAAGATGAACAAGTGATGAAGACTTGTTAAATGTTATGTACGGATGTTTATGTATAAGACCTATTTTTGCTATGTTATGTTTCCGCATTTTATGTATTTAAGGTTAGACAACCTAGGATTTTTTTATGATGTTGTAACCCTTTTATGGGAGAATTTCTATTTAAGTTGTGAGTTTCATTTATATCCTTAATGTAGACACTTGAGATTTTCATTGCCCCGATACTCATCCAATAGAAGGGTAAAACCGTCAATCAACCCAAATTCGATACACAATATCGGTGCTCCAGTCAAATCTGATTCCCAATATCTGTAATCAAGTTTTGACAGTCAATCGGACCATCAATCAAGTTCTAACAGTCAATCGGACCATCAATCAAGCTCCGACAGTCAATCGAACCATCAATCAAGTTCTGACAGTCAATCGGACCATCAATCAAGCTTCGACAGTCAATCGGACCATCAAGCTCAACCCCGGTCTCAACCCGGGAGCTACCAATCAGCCCCGGCAGCAACCCGAGAGGTATCAATCAACCCCGGTCTCAACCCGGGAAATCAAATCAACCCCGGTCTCAACCCGAGAGGTATCAATCAGCTCTGGCAGTAACCCGTGAGGTATCAATCAACCCCGGTCTCAACCCTGGAAGTCAGGCCAACGTCAGACATCAGCCTGAAGCATTGCAACAACTCCATAGCAAAACCTGGAATGACCACGTCAGCCTTAGAGAAAACCCTGAGGTCAAAAGACTTAACTAGGATCCAAATCTTGGAATCAGCTCCCAAAAATCAACCAACGACCATGCAGACACTACAGGCAGCCCTAGGAGGGGTACAACAATCATTTTACCAACTTGCAACTGACTTGGTCAAACTCAAGCCAAATTGATGTCGCCAAAGTCAGAATAAACCCTAACGACGATCCTGAGTGGCAACAACGCAAGACAGTTCAACGGATAAACTGCAGGAAATCGAAGACCTGGTTATGAACCCATCTTCCTAGACTCGGAAAATGTTTTTTCCCATGTCATTGCAACACTCTCGGTGAGAGCTTTCTGAAAAGGTATCGCACGCCTCGAACGGACGCTCCGATCAAAAGTTAGAAAGTTTTCGACCGAACATCGTATTGCTCGGAGTGCACGTACTTCGAGATGACCAAGCCGGGCATGCGAGACCCACCTCAAGTGGTCGCACCTCTACCTGCGGCAGCCACATGTAGAGGTGCGGCTCCCCCCTCTATAAATAGAGGGGCAGCCCACTCTCATTTGCATAAGCAAGAAGCGCAGCGAAGTCCTGCCCGACTGATTTTTTGACTTTTACACCTCTTTCAAACCCAAATATTTCCGCTCCAACACATAGATATACCCATATCTTACCACATATCAAAAAACCACCGGTAGATTTGAACGTTTAAGGCCTACGATTCGGTAAAAAGCCCGTAGTGCAGCCCATTTTAAATATTTTTATGATCAGCAAGTCAATACTACTACTTTGCATTATTTTACACCTGCACGTCAAGTTTTATCTTTTAAATATGCCCGAAACTTAGTTTTGTGGTCGTTTGTGTCTAAAATTGATACATTTTTGTACATAAACTCCGTTATCAACATTTCTACAACTCGGATTGACGATCCGTCAGCTCCAGTAGCTTCAATGCACTAGCACACACCGTTTTGGCAACTTCGTCGGACTGGGTTGTCTTCCCAGTCCGGGTTTGGCCTTTTTTGTATTTATTTCACTGTTTATATACTAACATTTCAATTATGTCAAGCCCGGATGTCAAATTCGAGGTAGCTTATCGCTTTTATATATATTTACGCATATATAAGCGACTCTCACCATAACTGGTCTTCATACCAGTATTGGTTGACTATATTTTTGTCAATATATATATATATATATATGTATATTTTAATTCAGTCCGGGCACAGGTGTGAAAACCCATCGCCCTTACTGCTTTTATATATATTTATGCATATATAAGCAGCCATTATCACCACTGGTCATCTTTCCAGTCTTGATTGGCTACGATTTTGTCAATATATATATCTACATATATATTTCAATTCCAGTTCGGGCTTGCGAGTGAAAACCCATCACCCTTTATAGCTTTTATATATCTAACTATATATATTACTTTGTTTAATTATTTAACTGTTACATTTAACTGTTACATTTAACATTCATTTGTATATGAATTTGCACTGACATTTCTGCAGGCGAACTAGATTTATCCAAATCTCGCCATTTCTAGCTTTCAACGGTTCAAACAGGTCCCGACAGAACCTGAAAGCTACAATGGCTGAGATTTCTTTAAATCTAGTTATTTTTATAATTTCAGCTTCAAAAGCAACCTTGCGTCCCTTAGATCGCTTTCTAGTGGGAACGAGGACGCTTCGGCCGTGCGGATCGGGATTTACTGAATGAATCCCTAGTTCTGGCTACTTTGGGATATTTATCTGCTTCTGTACAAATTTGAATTGTGTAGGTTTTCTAGTTATTCATATGTGAGCCTAGGAATCGTGGGATTCATGATCAAACTGATCAGAATCTGATTCCCACGATGGACAAACTTCAATTTACAGATGTACCCTGTCAGTTTTTCTGTAAAATGTACATGAACAGACCTTAAAACGGTTATCCATATTTAAAGTCTCAACATAGTGAAAATATGGATTGTCGTGTCAGCGTCCCTCCGATGGATTTTATACCCACGAGGAGACCGACACTTTATATTTCTGTGGTCGAGGATGCTTTGCAGCCTGATAAATCACCACTTACATGCAGCCTATAAAGATAAAATTGAGAGTAGTGATATGCTTCAATTCCTATATCAGCGTAAGGGTTTGATAAAACCAGCTTTCAAAACATCACTGTCAATTCAATTTAGAAGCTTTTTGCAAATCAAATCAAATAATGTTTTTTTCAAATCAAATCAAAGATTGATTTTCAAATCAAATCAAACCCTTTGTATATAGGCTCAACGAAGCCTATCAAAGCTTTCGATCAATCAAAGGGCCCAATTTTCAAACAGCATTCACTCACGCATTCCAGTTTTATGGAAAATATTAAAAAGATTGTGATACCGTGTTTACACGGGAGTCGTGGGGTGCCTAACACCTTCCCCACACTTAACCAAGCCCCTGAACTCAAAAATTTGATTTCAAAGATCAAGTTTCGACAGTGTCCAGCAATTGGGCCTCTTTTCAAATCAAATTCGGTTGAGTTGGTACAACCATTTTCAAAACTACCAACTGGCGACTCTATTTAAATCAAATCAAATCGTCGACATATACATATATTGGCCTCTTTCCTAAAAAACCCTCCAAAACCTTTTTTGCAATAAAAAGAATAAGGGTAGAGATAACTTAGGAAGATCGATTTGAGAAAAATCGGGTTATAAACCGACCCGCGATATTTCTTAAATTTTCTAACATCGACACTTAATTATGGGTAGTAAGATGTGATTTAATTGGACAATGAACACCATATCCTTGAAAATGAAGTACCCAGATTTGGGGGTGTCACAAATTCTCTTTTTACTCCAACGATTAGGAACAATTTTAGTTTGTGAGCTATCTAGAATTTAGATCTCATTATCATGATTATCATCATGATTTTAAAAGCATTGCTCAAAACTATGGATTTATCACATTTAATATAACAACACTATGTAGATAAAGTAAAATGTCTTTAATAAATTAATTCTTTTAGTAATAAATTAATAAGATTGTTACAAAGTATATGCTTCATCATATCAAATATGATTGGCTTGTGTGCATACTACTTTCAATCTCCTACTTACATTAAAGTCAATCACTATGGTATCTCATACCCTTCTTCTCTAAGTGACGATTATCCTGCTGTTAGATAAGCTTCAGTAAATGGATATGCAATGTTTTTCTTGAGAGTCCACTATCTTTATAATGACGTCTCCTCTTTCAATGATTCCCTAATCAAAAGAAAGTGCCATAACACATGTTTGGATCCAAGATGTGTCTTAGGAACTATTCCTAGTTTAATAATGAACTTTTCCTCCAAACATCAACTTGCAGCTTCATTTATAGCTATATACTTTGTCTCTATCACTAAATCAGCAACTCTTTGCTGTGAACCATTCCAATTCACTGTATCACCATTCAAGGTAACGACTTACCTTGAAGTGGATTTGTTTTTATCTTGGTCAGTTTGAAAAACTTGAGTCTGTTTAGTCCTTTAGTTTTAATTCAGACCCATCATGAATCATGATCATATCCTTAGTGCTGGTTAAGTACTTTAAGATATTTTTCACTGTCCTACAGTGATCTTCTCCAGAATATGATTGATCAACATCAGGTCTCATACATTTCATTACATACATGATAGTAACTCATGTGATCTCTCTTTTAATTGGGGAAAATTTAGAGGGATACACTCCTTGGCTCATCATCATGAGACCTCTCTTGGAGTTTGCCATGCTAAACGCCTTTAGCATCGAATGAATATACGTTCCTTGGGTTAAGTCGAGCATCTTTTTATATCTATTTATATAGATTTATATCCCCAAGGATGCTCCTCCCAAATCATCCATCGATGAATATTTAGACAACTTTATTTTTACTGATTGTAGCACTGGTATGTCATTCCTTATCAGTAGTATATCACTATATAATACCAGGAATGTCACAACGCTCCCACTGACCCTTTTGTACACACTAAGTTCATTCTTATTTTTGATAAAATCAAACTCTTTTGATTGTCTCATCAAAATAAATGTTCCATCTTTGAAAACTTCCTTCAATCCATAAATTGATTATTGTAGCTCATATACATGATTTGCTTTAACCATTGAAACAAATCCACCTGGCTGTATCATACATACATTGTCCTCCAATATATTCATTGAAGATGGGCGTCTCCACATCTATTTGCCAGATTTAGTAATAATAAACTGCAATCGCAAGTAAAATCCAAATGAACTTGAGTATTACTACTGGTAATAAGATTTTATCACAGTCAAATCTTTGACCTTATTTAAAACCTTTTTCAAACCAATCTGGTCTTATAGGTCTCCACCTTGCCATTAGGTACAAAGATCCATATTGGATTTTATGGTCATCTACCTGAGTGTCTATAATTTTTAGCCTCATAGTATGTAAATAGATCATCATCTTCTATGATGCGTACCTCATCATCATCATCTATGATGAATCCATACCTCCTAGGTATCTTCGATACTATTCCAGATTTATGATTCAGTTGTGGTACAATAGGTATATCTACAGGTTCCTCTTATTTGACTTATAGTGCTTTGTGGTTTTTGAACTCCTTCAAGATCTATTATCCTCCCACTATCCCCTTCAATGATAAACACCTTTATCTTAGAAGTCAGTGTGTTTCTCAACAAACACTTTTTGCTTGGTAGGATTATAGAGCATATACCCTAAACTTACTTTAAGATGTCCCACAAATATGCATTTGTCAAAATGTTTTTTTCCCAAGCTTATCCTTTTGAAACCTTTTCACATAAGCTAGACAACCCCTTATCTTAACATACTTAAAATTAGAAATCCTCCATGTCCATAACTCTTATGAAGTCTTGGGGCCAGATTTTGAGGCTACCTTAATTTGTAGATATGCAGCCGTTTCTAGGTCATTTCCCTAGAAGGATACTAGAATGTCGATGAAAATCATTATGGATTGCACCATGTCCAATAAGGTATGATTTTTCCTTTTAGATACATCAATCAATTATTACGTATCAAGAGGCGTCCATTGTGAGAAAACCATTTAAGATGATCTAGAAACTAATTGCACAAGTATTTCTTCCTCGATCCAATCGAAGAATCCTAATACTTTGTCAATTAGTTTTACTTCTGAATTCTTTGAACCTTTCAAATGATTGAGACTTGTATTTCATCAAATACAATATTCAACTCTTTGAATGATCATCTCTTTTTTCTTTTACTAGTTTGTTCAATTTGAAAAATTATTTTTCATGTGAGTCAAGTATGCAAAGTCCTATTAAGTAATCTTCCAGTTCTATACAAAACATTATTATTATAAATAGAACAACAATTGTTCTTAAATATAATACCAAAAATTTAATTATCCAACAACAAAATGGAAATAATGTTTCTAACGAGAATTGGAATACAATAATAACTTATTCACTTAATAGACTTGCCCGTAGGCTATGCTAAACTTATAAGTTCTTATGGCTAATGAAACAACCTTTGCTTCATTTTCCGCATATAGGATTACTTATATTTTGTTCAGCTTTCTACTTCTGCTTGGTCCCTTCATAAATCTATATTTATGAGAACCAAAGCTGGTATCTAATACCCAAGTAGAAACTTGACTTACAGAAAGATTTATTTCAATCATAAACAAATCTGTATCTCTAACCGAAGCTTCACTAAGCTTCTTCTGGTTAGCCTCTGCAAGATACTTCTCACATTTTCTTTTCTAGTGTCCAAGCTTATTACAGTGGAAGCAAACTTGCTCAATGAAAGTTTAGAGTTAGGAAAATTGGAGAACGTGAATTATAATTTTATAGCTTACGCATGAGACAAGTTCCCTAACTCTAAAATTTCATTGACCAAGTTCTTGTCTCTAATCTTTTATTGAACAAGTTCTTAACTCTTGTTTCCAGCTATTCAAAGCTTAAATTATTCAAGTTTATGATTCCAAATGAGATGTTCTAACTCTTTTGAAGTAATACTTTGGATATTCAATGTTTATTCAATTGTATATAGTTGAGATTAAATCCTTGATTTAAATATCGATCATATTATTGTATCGAACCCGTGAATGACTAGTGAACCCTTATTGATTCGACTAGTGTATAGTTGATGAGCGCTCTAAATTCTAGAACTGTTATCCAAACCAAACTTCCTTTGGTGCTGACTCTTATGTCAAAATTGAGATGAACAACCCTATTATAGGGGATTATATTATGCGATAGCATTATGATGTTTGTGCACAATACATGGTACGAAGGGCTGATCCCCCTAAGTACGAGAAGTAAGGTCCATATAGTCTTATGACTGTTAAAGGTTTAAAGTAAAAATACTTGATAACCTAGGACATAGTTCATAGTTTTGTGACCCTCATATGTTCTTTTGATCTTGTTTTCTAATCTTGATTCAAAAGCCAAGCTTTCTATTAATCAGAATTTATTGATTACTCTCATGTTATTGTTATTGTTATACTTGTGGGCAATTGGTTGCTCACTCTTGCATAATAACATTGCAACTAAGGTTGAAAGATCCGACGAGTCGTCCACTAGTAAGGACCAAGGCAAGATGAACAAGTGATGAAGACTTGTTAAATGTTATGTACGGATGTTTATGTATAAGACCTATTTTTACTATGTTATGTTTTCGCATTTTATGTATTTAAGGTTAGACAAACTGGGATTTTTTATGATGTTGTAATCCTTTTATGGGAGGATTTGTATTTAAGTTGTGAGTTTCATTTATATCCTTAATTATGGGTAGTTAGATGTGATTTAATTGGACATTGAACACCAAATCCTATGGAAATGAAGTACCCAGATTTGGGGATGTCACAAATCCCCTTTTTAGTAATCCAACGATTGGGAACTAATTTTTGTTTGTGAGCTATCTAGAATTTAGATCTCATTATCATGATCATCATCATGATTTTAAAAGCATTGCTCAAAACTATGGGTTTATCACATTTAATATAACAGCACTATGTAGATAAAGTAAAATGCTTTTAATAAATTAATTCTTTTATTAAAAAATTATAAGATTGTTACAAAGTATATGCTTCATCATATCAAATATGATTGGCTTGTGTGCATACTATTTTCAATCTCCCACTTGCATTAAAGTCAATTGCCATGGTATCTCATACCCTTCTTCTCTAAGTGACGATCATCCTGCTGTTAGATAAGCTTCAGTAAATGGATATTCAATGTTGTTCTTGAGAGTCCACTATCTCTATAGTGACGTCTCCTCTTTCAATGATTCACTAATCAAAAGAAAGTGCCACAACACATGTTTGGATCCAAGATAAGTCTTAGGAACTATTCCAAGTTCAATAATGAACTTTTCCTCCAAACATCAACTTGCAGCTTCATTTACAGCTATATACTTTGTCTCTATCATTAAACTAGCAACTCTTTGTTGTGAACCTTTCCAATTCACTGTACCACCATTCAAGGAAACGACTTACCTTGAAGTGGATTTGTTTTTATCTTTGTCAGTCTGAAAAACATGAGTCTGTTTAGTTCTCTAGTTTTAATTCAGACCCATCATGAATCATGATCACATCCTTAGTGCCTGTTAAGTACTTTAAGATATTTTCACTATCCTATAGTGATCTTCTCAAGAATATGACTAATCAACATCAGGTCTCATACATTTCATTGCATACATGATAGTAACTCATGTGATCTCTCTTTTAATTGGGGACAATTAAGAGAGATACACTCCTTGGCTCATCATCATGGGACCTCTCTTGGAGTTTGTCATGCTAAATGCCTTTAGCATCGAATAAATATACGTTCCTTAGGTTAAGCCGAGCATCCTTTTACATCTATTTATATAGATTTATATCCCCAAGGATGCTACTCCCAAATTGTCCATCGAGGAATGTTTAGACTGATAGTAGTGTGTATACAAGCCAATCATGATGATGATAAAGCACATACTTTGTAAACAATCTTATTTATTTATTAATAAAAGTATTCATTTATTAAAGGCATTTAATTATCTACACGGTGCTGTTTTTATAATATGTAAATAACTCATAGTTTTAAGCAATGCTTTTAGAATCATGATGTTGATCATGCTAATGAGATCTAAATTCTTAGAAAGCTTAAAACTAAAATAGTTCCCAATCGTGGGATTACTAAAAAGGAGATTAGTAAATTCGGATAGATTGGTACATATGTTGTTTGCTCATTGGATGAGGATGATTGATCTCATGATCATTTGTGTGGAGACACTAAAGCAAGTATGTAGGTGCTTATTGGAGAATAAGTTCACTGAACGTGACTCACTATGGAATACCTAATGGAGTTTTACTCGCCTGTCAATAGAAATTCCTAATGTGATAGTAGTACAAGTGATCCTTGGACTTGAGATCATCATAGTATGTTGTGTGTAATGAATTATACTTTGACATATTCCTTAAGGCCTTTAGGGTATATAAAAGGGTATGCTTAGGTATAATGAATTACATATGGAGATAATGAATCAACAATAAAGAATCTATCACTTCTAGTAAAAGAGGAGATATGTCCTATGTGATTCGTTAAATGACAACCCAGGAATCCTTGGCCAAGGTGGAATGAAATTAGAAAGGAGTTTCTAATTTGCATTAAATAGACTTGTGCATTTTCTAATCGAAATACATATAATTAAATAAAATAAGACTTGACAGTAAATTCATGTCTTATATTTAATTGGGACATTGTATGGTGGAATGATTGAATTGTACGGTAACTATTAACTCATAGGTTCTTTTATGATTAATGTTGAAATCTATATTATCTGAAAAGTCGTTGATCGCTAGGAAGGCTTATCCCTATTATAGAATAAATATTATTTATTTAAATAGATTATTAGTTTAATTTATTTATTTAAATAAGATTAGAATTGTTCTAATTGATTTATTCACAACCGATTTAATATGGAGAACCTAAAGGGTCACACTATAAAAGGAAGAATAATTATTTAAGAAGGTAACGTCATAATCGTAATAATGCATTAAGTGTAATTAATTTAATCTATGGTAATAGAATAAATTAAATAACTTAATGTTTATTATTTAATATTTTGGAAATATTAAATATAAATTAATAAAAGGAGTCTTATTAATATTATAACAATTATTATTATTTTAATTTCTAAAGGAGTTTAGTATTTAATTTAATATTAGTACTCTCATTTATTACTAATAAGATTAGGAGGCAAATTAATTAAATGAATTTAATTAATTATTCTGTGGAAAGCTTAAATTAATTAAATGAAATCCCATGTCTAATAGGATTAGAAGGGTTGACCAATATCTATATAAGAGGAGTCTTATAATAGATAGCAGTTGATGCAATTCCAATGGTTAGAGAGTACTCTTTTTCTATAGAGGATAGAAAACTAGGGTTTAGCCAACCACCCTCCTTCTTGTCTAATTCCTATTCCTTAGTGGATTACCTCTAGAGGCCAAACACTTGGGTGGCTAACGTTTATCAAAGGAAGGAATCTAACCCGTAAATTCAAGGAGATCACGAAGAACAAGGAGTTGAACTCGTACCTGTGGAACCTTCATTCTACAAGGGTATGATTTCATAACTTCTTATTTATCGTTTTAAATTAATAATTTGCATAAAAGATGATCCGGATAATGGTTTTGTAGAAATTTTTAAATTCTGATATAACATGCTTCCGTTAATTTTTGCAATTTGATTGCGTCACGATTTCGTACAAACCCAACAGTGGTATCAGAGTCAAACTTTTATGCAATTATTAATTATTTTGATTTCATATATATATATATATATATATATATATATATATGTGTGTGTGTGTGTGTGTGTGTGTGTATTTAGAATAATTTATTGGGCATAATTAATTGTATAAAATTGTTTTTTATGAAAGAAAGAAAAAAATGAACGATTTTTTTTTCCAAGCAGCAAACATGCATCCTTTTTAAAAAAAGAAGGTGAATCAGAATGTTTAAAAGGCGAGCTATTTTTTTTTCCAAAACATGAATCAGGTATTCTATATAGTGACTTGCTTGATTCATAAAGTGGCAAGGATTCTGGATTTCAAAAGGCAACTACTATATATATATATATATATGAGCAAGAATCAAGAGCATAACTCTTAAAGAGTATAACTCCTTAAATAACATAACTCCCCTTTAGCGACGGACCAAACTGTCGCTAAATGCATCGCCATAGGTCCGTCCGTCGCTATATATTGTCCGCCGGATAAGACCTATGGCGTCGGACGGACCTATGGCGACGCATTTAGCGACGGTTTGATCCGTTGCTAAAGGGGAGTTATGTTCTTTAAGGAGTTATACTCTTTAAGAGTTATGCTCTTGAAATGCTCCCATATATATATATATATATATATATATATATATATTAGTTTAGGTGACCAACGAAATTCCCACTTTAAAAGTGACCCAAGAGAAAAAGAGGCAAAATAAAAAGGGTGATTCAAAAGGTGACTACTATATAGTACAGTACCGTATTTTATATTATATATAATATATATATATATATATATATATATATTATATATTTATATATATATATATAGATAATATTATTAATAATTTTATAATTAAAATAAAGAGTTTATTTTAATCTTGAAATTAGATTTCATGCAATTTAAATTGCCCATTAAATAATACTCATATATATATATGAATATTTTAATTCATGAGATGAATATTTATTTATTGATGCATATGGTGATATGTATGATAATAAATGAGATTGATTATGAGACTATTGACCAATGTGATTAGATTTTATTTAAATGCTTGAATGAATGGGTTTTATTAAATGGAGTCTGCGTACCTCGTCTTTTCTGATTTTTCTTGATATTGCAGACACTCAAAATTTCCTACCCCTATTACTAATACTGTAGGAGAGCAAACCAGTCAAATTTGATCACCAATATCGGTACTCCAGTCAAATCCGATCACCAATATCGGTACTCCAGTTAAATTTGATAACCAATATCGGTACTCCAGTTAAATCCGATCAACAATATCGGTACTCCAGTCAAATCCGATCATCAATATCGGTACTCCAGTCAAATCTGATCATCAATATCGGTACTCTAGTTAAATCTGATCACTATTATCGGTACTCCAGTCAAATTCGATCACCAATATTGGTACTCCAGTCAAATCCGATCACCAATATCGGTACTCAAATAGACCCCGATCTCAATATTGGGCCATCAAATCAGCTCCGATCTCCAATCGGACCGTTAGATCAACCTTGATCTAAATATCGGGCTATCAAATCAGCTCCGATCTCCAATCGGACCATCAAATCAGCTCTGATCTCCAATCAGACCGTCAATCCTAGCTCCGATCTCAATATCGGTCCATCAAATCAACTCCGATCTCCAATCGGACCGTCAGATCGATCCTGATCTTAATATTGAGCCATCAAATCAACTCCGATCTCCAATCAGACAGTCAGATCAACTCCGATCTCCAATCGGCCCATCAAATCAGTTCCGATCTCCAATCGGACAGTCAATCCAGCTCTGATCTCCAATCGGACAGTCAAATTAACTCCGATCTCTAATCAGACAGTCAAACCAGCTCTGATCTCCAATCAGACCGTTAATCTAGCTCCGATCTCCAATTGGACCATCAAATCAAATCCAATCTCCAATCGGACCATTAGATCGACCCCGATCTCAATATCGGGCCATCAAATCAACTCCGATCTCCAATCGAACTGTTAGATCGACCCCGATCTCAATATCGGGCCATCAAATCAACTTCGATCTCCAATCAGACCGTCAAATCGACCCCGATCTCAATATCGGGCCATCAAATCAGCCCCGGTCTCAACCCGGGAAGTACAGGTCATCCTTGGTCTCAACCCAAGAAGTTAAATCGACCTCAGGCACAAACCTGAAGCATCACAACACCTCCAAAAGAAAACCTGGAACGACCACATCAGCTTTAGATGAAATACTGAGGACAAACAGACTCGAATGGGATCCAAGTCTTGGAAATAACTCCCGGAAGTTGACCAAAGGCCATGCCGACACCACAGGAAGCCCCGGGATGGGCAAAATGGTCATTGTAACAACCCTAAGCTGATTAGGTTAAATTAAAGCCGAATTGATGCCATCAAGGTCAGAATGAACCATAACGACGATCCCGAGTGCAAGCAGCGCAAGACAGCTCAACGGACAAACTGCGGAGAATCAAAGACCTGGTTATGAACCCATCTTCTTGGACCAAAAAAACATTTTATCCCATGTCATTGTGACACTCTCGGCGAGGGCTTTCCGAAAAGGTATAGCACGCCTCAAACGAACGCTCCGATCAAAAGTTAGAAAGTTTCGACTTCGACCTTGCGTTTCTCAGAGTGCACGTATTGTGAGACGACCAAGATGGATGGGTGGGCCCTACCAAGGGAACCGCACCTCTACCTGAGGCAGTAGCAGGTAGAGCCAAGGCTGCCTAGTCTATAAATATGAGGCCACCCTCCCTTATTTTCAAAAAATTCTGAAACGCAGCGAACCTCTGCCTGTTTGATTTTTTGAGTTTTTCACCTCTTCTAAACCCAATTTTTTTTCACTCTAACACATAGATATACCCACATACTACCACATATCAGAAAATAACCGATAGATTCTGACGTTTAGAGCCTACAATTTGGCAAAAAGCCCGTGTAGCAGTCCATTGTAAGTATTTTTACGATCAGAAAGTGATTCCTGCTTCTTTACACTGTTTTGCACTTGCATATCAAGTTTCGTTTTATAAAAATGCCCAGAACTTAGTTCCGTAGCCTTTTTCGTCAAAATTTGGTACATTTTTGTACATAAACTCAATTTTTGGCATTTCTACAACTCGGATTGATTATCCGTCAGCTCCAGCAACTTCAATGCACTAAACTCTTCATTTTGGCAACTTCGCTGGACTGGGTTATCTTCCCAGTCCGGGTTTGGCCCTTTTTGTCTATATTTAACTGTATATATACTAACATTTCAATTTTGTCAAGCCCGGATGTCAAATCTGAGGTAGTTTACCGCTGTTATGTATATTTACGCATATATAAGCGATTTTCACCACCACTGGGTTCTCTTCTCAATCTTGGTTGACTACGTTTCTGTCAATATATATATATATATATATATATATATATATATATATTATATATATATATTTATATATTTCAGTCCGGCCTGGATTATTTTGTGGCATTTATACTGTTTTTGCGCACTTCACCATTATTGGGTTATCTTCCCAGTCTCTGGTTGACTACTTTTCTGCAAATTTACATTTCAGTCTTGCCTGGATTATTTCGTGGCCTTTATACTATTTTTGCACACTTCACCATTACTGGGTTATCTTTCCAGTCCCTAGTTGACTACATTTCTGTACATTTACATTTCTATTCGGCCTGGATCATTCTGTGGCCTTTCTATTGCTTTTATATATAAATATGCATATATAAGCAGCCTTCATCACCACTGGGTTCTCTTTCCAGTCTTGGTTGACTACTTTTCTGTCAATATATATATATATATTTCAATTTCAGTCCGGGCACCGACTTGAAAACCCATCGCCCTTTACAGCTTTTGTATATATATAATTGTATATATATTGCTATTACTTGCTTTTTATTCAATTAATGCTTTAAATATTCATTTGATATGAATCGGCATTTTTCAGTCACAGAAGCAACCTCGCGTCCCTTAGATCGCTATCTAGTGGGAACGAGACGCTTTGGCCGTGCGAATCGGGATTTACTGAATGAATCCTCAATTCTGGCATTCTTGGGATATATATCTATTTCTGTACAAATTTGAACTGTGCAGGTTTATTGGCTACTCACATGTGAGCCTAAGAATCGTGGGATTCATGATTAAACCGATTAAAATCTGATTCCCACGATGGACAAACTCCGATTTACGAATGTACTCTGCCAATTTTTCTGTAAAATGTACATACAACAGACCTTAAAATAGTTATCCGGATTTAAGGTGTCAATAAAGTGAAAATAGGGTTTGCCGTGTCAGCGTCCCTCAGATGGCTTTCATGCCCATGAGGAGACCGACACTTGTATATTTCTGTGGTCGAGGATGCTTCGCAGCCCGACAAATCACCATTCAAATGCAGCATTAAGGCTGTAAAGATAAAAAAATTGAAAGTATCAACAGGCTTCAATTCCTATGTTAGCGTAAGGGTTTGATAAACCAGCTTTCAAAACATCATTTTCAAATCAATCAAAAGAAAAGCTTTTGCAAATCAAATCAAAGACTTTTGCAAATCAAATCAAACTCTTCGTATATAGGTTCAACGAAGCAAAGCACTACTTTCAATTAATCAAAAATAGGCCCAATTTCTAAGTAGCATTCACACACACATTTTAGTTTTAAGGGAAATATTGAAAAGATGCGGTACTGTGTTTACACGGGAGTTGTGGGGTGCCTAACACCTTCACCACACTTAACCAAGCCCCCGAGCTCAAAACATTATTTTCAAAGATCAAGTTTCGACATTGTCTAGCAATTGGGCCTTTTTCAAACAAAACTCGGTTGAGTTGGTGCAACCATTTCAAAACTACCAACTGGCGACTCTGTAAAACGTTCAAATCGTCGACATGATACATGTTGGCCTTTTTCTAAAAAACCCTTCAAAACCTTTTTCACAAATAAAAAGAGTGAGGGTAAAGAGAACTTAGAAAAAGAGATTAAAAGATTCCGGGTTGTGACCCGACCCGCGGGATTTTTTAAACCGACGTCGACAGGTGGCGACTCTGTTGGGGACAGTAGAGGGCTTAGGCCGCTTTCTAATCTTTTCAAATATTTCCCTTTCAAAAACTATGAATGCGTGAAATTCTGCGTCTCCACAGTCATTGAATGAGTGAATGCTGCATCTTTATATTAAATGAATGTGTGAATGCGTCTTTACATTGAATGAATGTGAATGAATGTTTTCCTGCTTTTTAGTGCTTCGCACCCATATTTAGTGCTTCGCACCCATATCATCATATCCATAACGGTGAGGCACGATGTATGTGAATGTATGATGTGCGTCCCTCTCACAAGGAGGATAACCCGATCGGTGATAAGTAATGTCTCTAGGGACGACTAAGTCTACGGGGCTCATGAAAATGCACCACCCAGATTCGCTCTAGTTGAAAGATCGGATTAATTTCCTCTCTGGAAGCTTCTTCATGCCTTCCTCTTTCAATTCAATTTTAAGTTTTCAATTCCAAATGTAAAGGAACACAATGTAAATATCATAATGAAAGATTTACATTTCCTGTCGTATATATATCTTGCTATCCTGTCATCAAAACAACTGACCTATGTTTTGCAGGATAAAATAAAAAATATACATCATGCATCCTATCCCTACCTACATCAGGAAATTGACACGCCTACGTTTTGGTGTAGGTGAAAAATTGGTCCTGTCACTAGATCTAAATCTAAGAAAGTACTGAGTCCATCCACGGACATGACTTCGAGTGCTCAACCAGAATCCACCCCTATTTCCAGGGAAAAGTTCAAAGGACTGAGAAATCAGATAGCTGAACTAGCCTGTTTTCTAAGAGAACAAAGCAAGGCCCTTAAAGGGAAACAGGCCCAAACCCATGCAGAGCCAGGAGCACATGGTGGTAGTCAAGAGACTGAAAAGGCTGAGACTTAAATTCCTGGACCACAGAACCAGGACATAACCAAAAAAACTCTTGAAATCACCACCCTTAGCAAAGAACAGGAAGCTGGAGACCTTCTCAAAAAAGTAAAACAAATGGAGGAAACTCTCCGGTCTATCAAAGGGACTGGGGCCTTTGGCAGTGTTTATTACTCCGACCTCTGTATTTTCCCTGGAGCTCGTTATCCTGAAAACTTTTGAACCACTGATTTCGAGAAATATGATGGGTTAGGAGATCCATATACACATCTAAAAGTGTTTATCGGAGAACTCGGATCCTATGCAGAGGACGAGAAGCTTCGAATGCAGTTATTCCAAAAGAGTCTGACTGGAGTAGCCAGAGCCTGGTATGCCCGTATGGACAACTCCAAAATTCACAGCCGGGAAGAATTGGCCCATGCCTTCCTCAGTCACTACAACTTCCAATCACTGTTGGTTCCAGATATATACCAGATAACCAAAATAAGAAAAAGAGCAATGAATCATTCAGAGAATACACTCAACGATGGAGATGGGTCGCAGCACAAGTCACCCCAGCCATGAATGAGTCTGAGATAGTCATGACCTTCATTGACATCCAAGAAGCTCCATATTATGAGAGGGTCCTAGCAGGCATATGAAAACCATTCTCTGAAATGATCATGCACGACGAAATGGCAGAAATGGGGCTCAAGTCCGGAAAGATAAAAGTTCTAACCGCCCTCAAAGCTGTCGCTGAACATATCCAGTCCAAAAATTATAGGAGTAATCCCCGGAGGGTACACAAGAAGAAGTATGAAGAAGTGTCCTTAGTATTGCAAGGACAAAATCCAAGAAGCGAGTCAGATAGTATGACCGTTCAAAGGAGGAACTATACCCCAAAATCCAGCACAACCTTCAAACCCTCCATTCCAGAAAAATATGGAGGTCAGGCGTCGAAGAACTTTCACCCCTCTAGGGGATTCCCTCGAAAACGTATTCAAACTTCTGACAGCTCAGAAGAAGATTGTCCAACTCCTTCCACCAACCAACACTAATGGAAGGAATTTCGACTCAAGCAAGAAGTGTGCTTATCATTCCGGATCCCCGGGCCATGATACCCAGGACTGTTGGTCTCTCAAACACAAAATTCAATACTTGATTGACAACGGAGAGATTGTGGTAACAAAGCCTGAGCAACCTCATGTGCAGGACAATCCTCTTCCACAACATAAAGAGGAGAATGTCAACATGATCAGCACCACAAGTGGAGAAGGAACTAAGTACCTCTGTTATGTGGGAGAATCAACTCCATCCAGCAATAGCACCCCAGACAGTTGGGAAGTTTCAGAAAGAAGGTTCCTGATAGAGCAGGAAATAAACTCTATCAAGGAACGAATCGAACAATTAGCAGAACTGGTCGTCTACTAGCATCAGATCACCAGGAAATGATCAAACGGGCCAACCGGTCTGACATCGAGTGTCCTCCCACACCGGAGATCAATCCCATGCAGGACCATAACCAGTCTTATGAGCATGAACCATGGACTGACAAGGGGGTCGAAGGAGCAAGTGTCCAGACTGGTAAGAAATTCCTATTTCAAAGGAACTTCACCAACTTGAACCAGTCAATGGAAGAAATTCTCCAGATCCTAATCAACGAGGGAATGGTTGCAGACTTGTTACCACCATTGAACCCTCGAGCCAGAAAATTCAAACCTGACTAAATATGTCAGTACCATTCCAATTCACCCGGCCATGACACTGAGGATTATTGGGCGCTTCGTAACCTAATTCAAGACATGATTGAAAATGGTGACCTGATAATGGGAAATCAAATTCTCGACCTTCTAGATAATAAAACTCTCTGGATCCTGTAAGAACCCGATTTTTTAGAAATTATTAAATAAGGAATTTAATAAATAAAATTCTTAAACCGTGAGATGAGTTCGAATAAAAATATATATATGTGATATGAGGTATGTGGTATTATATTACATAGGGTAATATGGACTATGTAATATGTGTTTTTGTGATTTATAAATATATTATTAATATATATTTGTTACTTAGCATAGAGACAATTCAGTTGAGATAAAGGAAGTGGATAAATTCCTATCGATATTAAATAATTTATAGAATTATTTTATCATAGTAAGTTGGTGACATTAAATATCCTTAATGTATAATCACCATATTCTTGTGTATGTGTATTAATAACTAGTATGTTTATAATATAGGTTATTAATAGCACTTAAGTTATCCGTGAATAGGTTTGGATAGTGAAGCATGAGTTAGTTAAGGAATTAACTAATAAGAATAAATATTAGTTAATTTAAGTTGGGAGTTATATTATGGAATAATATAATGTTAATATTGAACCTTAATAATATGGTGCAGTGTTTAATTTACTTAAGTAAATGAGTGAATTAATAAGTGTGTTGAATATGTAATTATAGTTGATACTTTTATATATATTACTTAGAATGGTAATATGTGAGAAAGTCTAATGTACAAATAACGTTAATAAATATATATATACGTTATTAAAGGGAGATGGAAATCATTATATCTTTAAATGAATATGTAATATTTGAAGAAATTATTTTGGAGACAATTTATAGAAAAGAAAGAGAAATAATTATTATATATTTCTAATAAAGGATATTAAAATAAATTCTAATATTGAATTATTTTAATAAAGGAGAAAATGTTATTTTTGAATAATAATATTACCTTATATGTTTTTGTATGAGGTAATAGGTATGATTAATTAATATGGTAAATATATTAAAACATATTTGCTATATGTAAATAAATTGATGGAAACAATTTATTATAATAAAAAATAAACTTATTATCTATTTTCTATATATAATATATGTACATGTGTCGTACATATAGTTATTTGATATTATATTAAGAACAATATCATGAGACAATAAGTAAATTATTTTCTAATAATGAATGCCTTTAATTGGAGAAGACATAATATTTCATATCATGTTATGACGGAATACATAATAGTAATTATATCTTATGTATTTCCAAGAGAGGTAAAAGTATATAAGAAAACTAAGTTATTTCAATTTGCTAAATAACATGAGTTATTATATTACCATAAGTATTGTAAAGAATATTTGAATATTTTTATTCACGATATATTTTTATACGTGAACCTTATGATTTAATAGTTCTAAGTAAATTGAACATATTATAAGTAGAAAAATGGTGGGAAAGGAATAGATGATGAGAATGATAATAAGCTTAAGGTAAGCTTGTGAGATATGCCTAGTATGGCAAAGTGATGGAATAAACATTCATTAAATAATTTAATGAATGAATAATTAAAGGAATTAATTATTATTATGTGAATAAATTCCTATGTGCAATGATGTGTAATTATAAGTTATATAGTAGCTACATCTATATAATATGGAATTAAGTTCAAGGTAACTATATAATATAGGAAACTATATGATTAAGTGTAATAATAAAATTTACAATAATGGGGTGTGACGCTACTCAATTAAAATATACTCGGTATTGTCAAATGTACATGGATTATATGATGGGCTGTATGTGTGACCCTATCATATCACATGGTAATAACATTAAGTTATTAGATAGAAGCTTGCAAGTTAGTCCATGTGAGAACAGTAATGGTCAATCAAGTGGTTAGGGTACATGAATAGTGGTAGTTGGTGGGAGTTAGCCACCAACTTCCCTTTTGCCCTTTGGGTAATAACCATAGGAGGATAATAGCTTGATAATGAATAGATGCAATACATTGGTGTGTAGAGTTTGTTAATTCAATTACTAAATTGTTGCTAAGAAAGCATATAATAAGAAATGTAATTACATCATGAGCATGTTATAAGGTGTAATGATGAGGAAGGACTATGAATAGTAGTAGTTGGTGGAGTTAGCCACCAACTCTTCTTTGACCATTGGGTATTACCCATAGGAGGGCAATAGATTGATTATAATAGAGAACATGTAAATTAGTAATGTAATGGTATTACGTTATGAACATATTATAAGATGTAACATTGAATATAATATTATTTTAGGAGATTATATTATTATAAGCTTGTGGACTATTAAGTACTAAGTTCACATAATTATGCCTTGTGTGGCATAAATAATGAAGTTAAATCAAGGGGATTTAATTGGAAGTATTAGAAGAAAATGAATGGTTGATATTAATTATCATTATAATATTTGAGTATATTTATGATAATAATTTTATGGAAAATGGTGGGATGATAGTACCCAACCATATTATATTTAGTCCAATTAGAATATTAACTTAACCTATGTACATGAGGTACATGATTATATGTAGTAGTGTATATTCAAAATATGAGTATACCTAATTAGGTGTGAGTGTACATATTTGTTGGTTTGTATATATGTACCTATAACCTAAGTTAATGTAGCAATATTAAATCATCTAAGTGTGACTTATATTGTCCAAAAGAATAAAACTTAAGTACACATATATATATAATTGTAGGGGCATATATATATATATATATATATATATTGGACCTATGAATGTGGCATTATTGGTTTACAAATGCTGAGTCTAGAAGTTGTCCCATATTGAGTGACCCTTTTCTACAAATCAAGTGTATAGGCCAAAGGCCTAAGCATAGCCTTTCTCATTCCTTGCATTTCTTAATCTAGCTACAATTGAGGGTAATGATGGCAAGGGGAGTGGTTTGATGGGGTGGTTGGCAACTATTTCACCAACTCATGCATATCCATCATCTTCTTCCTTCCCCCATTGGTTTGATTCAATGTGCAAGAACCACCAATTGGTCCATGGCTTTCCTATAAATAGAAGCCTTCCCCTCACAAACTCAAGTTGCTAAACTCTTGATAAGTTTCATATAGTGAGTGTGTTGATGAGTATTGAGGGAGAGAATTCTGAAATTCAAGGGAAGCTCTACCCAAATTGAAGCTCAAGGGGTATAATCTCAAAACCACTTTGGAATTCAATTCATAGCAATAGCATGAAATAGTAGTAATTGGTCATGTGGAAAGATGCTAGCACGTTAGTTAAGTTGTATACATGTTGTAAATACTATGTAGCTAATTTCTAGCATGTTTAAATTCGAATTATTGAAGAAATTTCTGAGTTGGGCTAAGAAACTGCCGAAGCAGTCAAGCTCCTGGTCTGGAAACGGGGACGCGCGGCCGCGCGTCTCCCTAGTACACTGACCAGTGCCGCTGTCAAACCTACGAATAACTCATCCTCAGTAGGAGAATCAGGATCCTCCATAGGCTCCTCCTCATTAGAATCCACAATCAGAGATGAATGGACAAATGCTATTGCTGCTGTATCTGCCTCCAGCCACACAAAATACTCTGGGGAACGGTCCGGATGACTATTGGAGAACTCAGTCCTCTCTCTATGAGTCCAACACTCATATACTCTGATCAAATCGGCCGATGACATAGACGAAGTTGACATCCTTTGATCAGCAGACCCCCCAAATAGGTGCAAACTCTTGAACTGATCAAACTGGCTCATAACAACCAGGGGATAATAAGTAGTCACTCCCCTCAAACTCGCTAGGGGCAAATAATCCATGCCGAATGCATTAGTAATGAAGCTATATGGGGACGATAGCTCTGAGCATGGCAGAATCTCGAATGGATGCTCAATATCCGACAGAAATGCCGACCACGACTATGCATAAATGCACTCCGCAAGCTGAAAGGAGTAAATTGTGGATGTCTCGTGAGTGAAGCAAAAACCCCGGGGCCTGAAGAATCCGATCGATCGCAAATGGGATATAAACCAGATATACAGCAAGACCGAGCTGCCCCTAAAAAACCCCTCCGGATGGGTACTACAATGTGTGGCGGATCTCAACGTCTCAGCCAATATCATCGGGATGAGGGTGCTACCCTGTCTAAGGGCCCAAACCACAACTACTAATCCTATGTCCAAATGATCCAAGCGAAGCGGCATATAGACTTATGACACAATACACATCAGCAGAATATCTATCCTGACCAAATGCCATGCCTCTGCTGAAATTATAAAACCCCTGACATGGCGATCATAGCTGTCAAGCTCGCCAAATCGATCGAGCAGGAAGTCAATGGAGATCACATGCCTAGAAACGATCGCATCCATAACTATACTCTGACGAAGACCGGACAACCGGATAAACGGTCTCCGCATGTCGCTAATCGTCGCCCTAGTGCACGACAACTCTAAGTCCAAACCGATGAATCTTTGGTACTCCTCCAGAGTCGGCGTCATCTCACGCTGTCCAAAATGGAAAACCTGCCTATCGGGTATCCATAAGGGTAAAAGACCCTCAACGAATCCGTCTGGAACTCAAAAATCTGCAAGGGCCAATGAGTGCCCCAACATCTGGTCCACTGTCCCCCTAGCTGAAAAGGGCAGAACCAGGACCTCAACGATGTTTCCACCGCAGACGGTGGTAAATGCTCAATACGGCTGACGGAGGATAATGTCATCTGTATCACCATACCATAAGACCATCCAGGGGTCATCTCTGAACTTATCTGTCTGAATGCATACACATGACATAATACATGCATGATGACAGTAATAAACATAATGCAATAGATAAAAAAAAGCATGAATATTTACGATAAACTATCTATTGCAAGCATCATCCCTATCTAATAATACAGAGCGAAATGAAGAATACATGGAAATGGGGCACCACCACCCAACTAATACAGTAGTCTATCAAAATAATGGCACAACCGCCAAATAGTCCAAAACAGTGGCTAACCAAAAGGTATAGCTACAATAGCTATCAAAGGAAGTCGATGACATCAGGGTCAAAGCGATCGACCTGCTCTGTCTCCTCGGTGGATACAAAACCGCTACTATCAGGCATATCTGGGCGGTATAAGGGAGGATCTTCCCTTGCAAAGCTACTGCTAAATGGACCTGAAGAGGGACCCGCTCTTGAGCTAGATGGGTCGAAAGAAGATGCCTCTGACGAATCTCGGCCAAGGTTCCTGATGAAAAAGCGAGCACTCTCCAACTCCCGGGTCAGATCTGCTATCTGGTCTGCATGAGTAGGCTCCCTGAGGCAAGCTATCCAGTCCGTCATCATCACGGACCCTGACACTATGTCTGTCATGAACTGGGTAGCACAAGTCTGAGCTCCAATAGTGCGAGGGCTCCACCATCTGCTAAATGCCTCCTGGCTGAACGGACCCTTTGATATGGTAAAGCCATCTATACCCTCCATAGTGATCTCTGTCAATGGTATGATCAAAGGCCAATGATGCCACGCAGGAGGAACAATGGAAATGTGGATCTCACCCGTAATACTCTTGATGGCACGCTCTCCCAAATAGAGCTCCCAACCTCCCTCTGTCAAAATAAGGACTCTGCGGGTCGATAATATAAACTCTCGATTAATGGGAAAGCCTCCCTCGAATCCGATGATCAAAAACTCAGAGGTATATGGTGTCCAGAAGATAGATCCAGCCGTCAAAAGCTCCAACTGTAAACGAGCATGAGTAAATCCCTCAATAATAGGGACCTCCGTCAAAGTCGAGTGACGCCAACGCCGTCCTCGAGGATAGGTCTCCAGACCTAAAGCAGTGGCGGGTCGTAGGCAAGGAAGCCTCTCAAATGCCCAGAACTGGCCATGTCAATATCAAAAGTCTTCAGTGATCAAGACTGACAAAAAATAAATGCTGAAGTCAAAAAGGTACAAGAAAGATGTACTCACCAGCAGAAATGGGTGGATTCCTAACCAAGCCTTCGTCGAGCACTCCGAAAGCATGCACATGCCCCGAAAAAAATAGGCAAAGGTGTAGGAACCCCAATCAAAGTCACTGAGGCGCTCTACATGTCGTGTGGCACTAATCAGGGAGAAGGACACAGTAGATGAGTTGTCCGCCACAAAACAACCCCTGATGATCACTAGAAATAATTGCCTCAGAATGCGATCTCTAACCCTTCGGTCATCAAGCGGAGGCTCTTGCAAAGTCCCATTCTGGGCATCTATACTCAAGGGACCAGATCGGACCAACCGGCCCTTGAGCGCCGCAGCGAAAACTCCCAGCAGGGACCGAACGACAGTAGGAGTGATGTCAGTCACGACAGGCGCTGGCTCACCCTCAACCTCAATACTAGTGATGAACCTCCAGTCCATAGGAGTCATCATCACCTCACAGTCCAGCAGATGAAGGGACTGAGTCTGGTGGAACCAGCGCTCAGACAAAGCCCTCATATACCCCCAGGGGCAACGGCGGGGAAGAATCGAAAACAAAACCTAGAATCCCCTGCCATCAACAATATCCCTGTAATCTTCGTGCAAAGTATGATACAGGGAATGTACGTTAAACCAGTTCCCTCGAGGCTGTGTAAAGCAGTGAACCAGCATCAAAAATCAACCCATGTCAAAAACCTGTGCCCCGAGAATGGCCAAAGAAAGAAAAGAATCCAAGAAGAGAAAAAACTTAAAGTCACCTCATTGACGTGAAGATATCTCGAAGGATGGCGACTCAAGTCGCCCAGCAGCTCCTGTGTAGGCACAACTATGTCTGGAACCTCCGCTCGTGGAGCCTGAGCTGGAGCTGGAGCAGCAAAAGAAGCTTGCTCGTCATCAATGTCGATTGGCGGTTCATCCTGAGATGGACGAATCACCGCACTACTACAAAACAATAAATAAACAACACTTAATAGATAACGTTTTTATAAAAAATGTTGTGATTTATTTTTTCACAACATTTTTTTTTTAATATTGTGGTTTAATATACAAAAGCGCGTGTATTTGAGAGGGCCAATTTTTTGTTTTATAGTGATCAACTTTTTTTTAAAGAAAACGTAGTCCTTCAAAATAACACGGAGGTTTCTTCTGTTCCGTCTGCTCTTTCTTCTTTCAATTTCATCTCAATCGAAGCCGCCCTCTGAGATACTGGAATTTCATACCTTATCAGACCTCTCAATCGAAGGCCTAGCTCTCTCAAGCCCTCCAGGTCCATCAATTTCATCTCAGATCTTGGACGCCCTAGGCGAAGAGACGAAGAGTACAGCCTTCTGAGACGAAGGGCTGTTCTGAGACGAAGAGTAAAACTTCTGAGTCGAGTACAGCCTTCCGAGTACAGCCATCATTAGATTTTGGATTAGTTTGGTGGTTTATATACGGCGGTATCTCTTGCTTTCTCGTCCTCTTCGCCGGTATATTGTCCGGACTCACCTTAGGTTTAATGTCACTCGGTCTCGTTGAGCTTGAGATCCTTCAGCGCAGCGGCACCCCCGCCGAGAAGAAACAAGCTGGTAATTAACTTTTTTTCCCCTGTCTCTTAGTTTCTCCATTTCAATTGGATAGATATGTATTATATCTGTATTTGTAATTGCTCATGTATTGATGTGTTGTATGATTGATAAATCGATATATAATTATTCGATGTCAATGTAATTTTGGTAATACCAGAGTGTCTGCTTTGCGTTTGTTTGTATGGCAGAAATGTATCAATTATGAAGATGTAAGCTATACATCAAATTGATCTATAAAGTAGTTTTATACAAAGTAGACAGTTACGATCAGAAGCAAGGTAAAGTATTAAGGAAGCTAGAAGAAGGGTGCAGTATTGAGGATGCAAAAGCTGTTTGTGGGCCTGGGCTTCTCAGCCAAATGATAAAATGGAAGGTAATTGTTCAGTTTCAATCCTGACTCCCTGTTATCCAATCAGTTTTTGATTGGGTTAACTGGGTAGAAGATCCACTGGTTTTTGTTGGCCTATATTTCTATAGTATCTGATTTGTGCTTTCTTTGCTTTACTCCATTGCTCTGTTATAATTTTCTCGATGGATATCTATGATAGAATGGTATAAATTAATTCAGCCTGAAAATGAAGGGTAAAAAATTGTATTACTTATTACTGAACTGTAAGTTAAAGTGTTGTTTTTTAATAACTTGTTCGGTGTTCCAGTATATTATCAATGCTGAATTTGATTTCATATCTTAAAAATATCATTGTAATCTTGTTTCTAATTAACCAATTTATATTGCTGTAGAACAAGCTCAAAATATATCTTTCACCAATTTTACATGGTATGCATTATACATCATACGGTCGCCATTTTACAAAATCTGACAAGATGAAAAAGGTGAGTTAAATTTCCACATTTCTCTGTCAAGTAAATATTGAGCATGCTGATAGTTATCAAGTCATCGTTGTTTTCTCCTAGTAAATGTACTCAAGTTTCTTTCCTTTTACCAATTCATCTTATAGTCACTTGATACTGTAGTTTGTAGTTGTAGTTTTGCTCTGTTCAATTTTTTTCTGCCTAAGGTCCTTTTTTGTTGATTTCAGTTCCTTTCATTGCATTGCCTTCGTGAATCTAACCTTAACATTAATTGAATTTCTCTAATTTGAGCTTGACATGTCAGATATTGCTATCTATGAATTAGTGAATCTCAATTTATGTCTTTTTGGTAAAATTACCTATAAGGTGCTTTTCTGTTCTATATAAGTTGGTACAACTTGGTATATTCATGTCATGAGTATTTTTTTTGTAGTCTAGTACCAATAAACATCTTTTCTTCTTATTTCCTTCAGTTCTACGCTCTATGTAATTCCATGATCTACTCCTTTGCCTCGACAAGAATCATGTTTTGTAACTTGCACGTGCTCATGTCTGCTTTACTTTTATAGTACGCTCATCGCAGATGTGTTCAAAGGTGGTGTAATGAGAAGGGAAACACTATGTGTGAGATATGCCACCAGGTGTGCCTTTTTTATTCTTATTGTAGGTGTACTATTACCTTTTCTATTATTCTTCATTCCTGAAGGCTCAAAAGACTATTAATTTTTTTTTAGTTAAAAAAATTCTATGTAACTCTGTAACCTATCATATTGAGAATATTTTCACTATTGAATATACATGATATTTCAGCAATTCCAGCCAGATTATACGGCACCACCTCCTGTGTTTTGATTCGGAGTTATTCCAATGAACTTGAGGTACTTCAATTTTTGTCTTTTGCATTTTTGAGCACTATAAATATTTCCTCGGTATTAAAATTGCAACTTACCTGTCGTCCAAACAATTTCTGTAACTAGAACACTCAGCTTTACTCTCTTTGGTGTCATTTCAGGGGAAACTGGGAGATTGCCAGACGGGATTTAAACAATCGTCGCTTGATAGCAATGGTTTCAACTGACCGCAATTTCCTTGATCATACCTACAATGAATATGCAGATTTCACTTCAAGAAGCTTGATATGCTGTCGTTCAGTTGCTGCAATTGTAAATTTCTCTCTCGAAAGCCTCAAATTATTATGGAAGGACACGAGTTTCGGTAAATCACTTTCAATTCTGAAATTATAATATTGAAACAATTACTTGGTAATATCACTCCGAAACTTTTAAGTGGGAAGATATCAATCAGCCAAGAAAGTTGGCGGGCTCAGATTACACTTGGGCAAGGGTCAGGTGATATGTATCTGATCTGTAATATGGGTGGAATCTGAAATGTATCAGTGTCGGTGGAAAATAAAGTCAGCGTATAAGCTATGATAAAAGTTTGTCTAAGTTGTTTTCTTTTTATGTGCAGTTCATGGTTCTACTAATTTTAAGGCATACTCTTCCCGTCATTGTTGGTGGATCAGATAATTACTCTTTCCCATTGTTGGTGGTGAGATTAACTAGCACAAAGAAGTGGCAAAGACAATCTTGCTCTTTGTAACTTTTGTTCTATTTTTCGGAGAGGTACATTTTATTATGAAATATATTGAAAGCATTACATTTTTGTACTCATTGATTTCATTGGAATATGATTCTCTTCAAAATTTCACTTCTCAGGTCATCTCACAAGCAATATGTACCAGATATGGACTTGATGTAGGTGCAAATTGACTGCTGTTGGGTTTACATTTTCTTGTATGAAACTTTTCCTTTATTTATCATGAAGCATTAAGGTCTCTAATTTTTATGACTCGTGTAATTCTTTTTCATCATGTCCTGATTTCTACCGCAGGTACTTTTCATTGATAGATACTTCCTCTCACTTGTTAGTTGCTTCAATTAGTGCCAGAAATACATATCGATTATTTCCTTCCAAAATGCAGTAGGAGATTGTAGATGAGACAGATGAGTTTGTTGATGTACATAAAAGGTACTTTGATTGAGATCATAATTGCGACTTAGTTTTTGTTTTGGATAATAACTAAACTTTGTATCAATCTTCCATTCTGTAGGATCGATTGGTGGACTAGTTTTATTTACTATTGGCTTACTTTATTTAGTACAAGATAGAAATTTTAATGTAGGTGCAAGGTGCTGTAGTACAATTGTGTCCAAGTGGTAAATTAAGATTTAGTTGTTTCTGAATATCCTTTTCTTGCACTTGATTTCATCAACTAAAATTGACATATTGTTGTAATTTTGCACATTTAAGAGGCATCCCTCCCATAAGCATCCTGAATGAGTGAGATATATTTGGGTGAATGTGAAGCAGACACTAAAATTATGCGATATGCTACATTATATTTTTCAAATATAATCTTGGACTCGGTTGAATTATCACGGTTGATGTACACTTGCATACTGAATGATTGTTTTGAGCAAATTATTTTACTTTTCTGCACACTAATTTTTGTTTAGCAGCTGTATATTGGGTGTAGTGCATAACCTTCATTTCTTTTATTTGTTCTGAAGATGCACTTATTTTCCATTCTCAGGAGCTTGACTATCTAGTTGGAGCTGTTTCAAATCCCAAGAAGCCCAACTATCTAGTTGTTTTGAAAATGCAGTTATCAGAGTCCCGACTGTCAACAAAGGCTGCGAGTTACAACCATTAGTAGAAGATGGACAAATGGGGTTGTTGGCTCAGAGGTATGTAATGACACAAGTTCAATTTCCAATTTTGCAATTTGGTAATGCCTTTATCATGCGAGCCATTTATTTATCATAATTAATATATTATATATAGCAGAGTTCCCATCCAGAGAAAATAATGTATATAGCTTTTTGCCAGAAATGTACAAGCCACCTTGGCGCCGGTAGCAGGTTATGCAGCAGAAAATTAGCAATAAACACCAAAAGAATAGATGAAATGTTAGTTGTTTGATTACTGTTTTGTCAGTGTGTAAGAGGAACTGCATAATGTGAAATGCTAATGTCAATTGGTTTTTTGCAGGAATTGGTACAAGGATTTGATCAAGAAACTGCTGCTGTAGTAATTGCAAGATTGAATTCTCATAAAATGGAGATGGAGGCATTTGGTTGACCTCAGATGTCCATTTCTAGCTCTATTGTCAAGGGTTCAAGGGCCAGTAGAGAGAGTGAAATCCAGGTTGCAACTACTATTTCTAGGTGATCTTAACCTTTTTGTTTTTTTCTTTCTCTGTAGGTATCAATGGTTTTGCAGTACTTTGTTTTGTTGTGATTTACATGTTTTGTACTACATACTTCCGATGTTCAACTAGTGTTATTCAATGTACGTACTAGTAATTATATTGTAAAGTGAATTTGAAACTGTAAATGTATGGTATTATTGGGATGTATAGTATTTTGAAACATAGAATGCTTATATTTTGGCTTTAAATGTTGTGGATTGTATTTTTTAAATAGACAACGTTTTTTAGAAAAAACATTGTCCAATGTGTCAACTAGACAATGCTTTTTAGAAAAAAATATTGTTTAATGTGTACAATAAACAACGCTTTTAGAAAAAAGCGTTGTCTAATGTGTCAAATAGACAACGTTTTAAAAAAAAAGTGTTGTCTAATGTGTTCAATAGACAACGTTTCTTTGAAAATGTGTTGTCTAATATGTCATAAGACAACGTTTTTTAAACGTTGTCTATTTGTGTTTAAAAACGTTGTCTATTTGACAAATAGACAACGTTTTTTAAACGTTGTCTATTTGTGTCTAAAAAACGTTATCTATTTGATAAATAGACAACGTTTTTTTGAAAAAATGTTGTTTAATGTGTCAAAAGATAATATTTTTTAAACGTTGTCTATTTGTGTTTAATAGATGACACTGCTAACCACGACACTTTTAGGGGACTTATTACAACGCTTTTTAAACGTTGTCTATTTATTTTTTTCTACTAGTGTCGCTTTCACCAATCTACGAGGCGTTCGAGCTGGACGGGGATGAGGATTGTCAGAGACCCTCCTCCGTCTAACGCCTGAGGATACCCTGCTGAAACTATCGGGTCTATCACGGTCCATCACCTGCACAAAGTCTCCAAATCACCTCAGAAAGGGTGAGGTAAGTCTAAAACTTGTGGCTTATTATTTTAAGTCAGTATTTTATGCATTTCTAAGTCTTAAAACATACATAGGTCAGTCAAAAAATACCCAGTAAAGACAAAAATGCATGTTTTTTTTAAAAAAAAATCTTAAAAACATGTATGGGTTAGTCTAAAATCCTTAGTAGAGTCAAAATTGTATGTTTATTAAATGCTTTGGCTTTGAAATTTTTTTGCCAGTCTCCTTTGTAAAATGGACTATCCGCATGCGCATAAGCATGACTAGGTGGCCATTCAGTAGCACACCTTTCCCAAAATAGGAACAGTTCATATTTATGAAATAAAATCAAAAATAATCTCACATGGTTGCCAAATTACCATGGACATTTTTAAGTTGAAAATCTCGGTTCACTAGGCCCCAAAAATGATGAGTAAATTGATCAAAAAGAACAAAAATTGACTGTCTCAGAATTTGAATTTTCTTACATCCAAATGTGCATTACAGTAAGATATGCATACATATGTTGTCAGAAAATTTTTAACAGATCATATAGGCATACGTTTTTCATACATTACGTCTAAAAGTCCCCTACGTGATTCACATGCTTTTAACGGTCAAAACTTGTGAAAAAAGGTCATAAAACGTTACCTGCGCTGCGCTGAACACATAGGAACTGATGGAATCAGAAAACAGCTATCCAAGCTCCGTAGATCTGAAAAAGAAGATCGAAATCCTTTTGAAACTCAAAACTAAAACTTGAAAAATGAAAATACCGTTGCCCAATAAATAGCCCAGGTGGAAGCGGGCCCACCTGCGGCTGCCGCACCTCCACCTGCCGCTCCCCAGGGTGGGTCCCACTCCCCCGGGCTTGGTTCGATTAGGGTTGAAACGGAGTTTCTATGTGCTGCCAAGTCAAATCTGAAGAAAAATCGTTACGCGATTGAGTAGTTTGTCCTGAAATCTTGCGTTTAAGGAGCGTAATCCTGACAGAAAGGGGGACATTCTGGGAACCCTTGGTATTCATCCTGAAGTCATATCCAGGGTTCAACAATGCAAACTGCGAGAAAACTGCCAAAAACGGCATCAAACTGCTAAAAAATCAGCACTGTCAAAGTTCGGGTACAGATCGAAGTCCAGTTCAGCCGTTGGTTCAATTCCAGCAAAGTTCGGGTACAGACCAAAGTCCAGTTCAGCCGTTGGTTTAACTCCAGCGAAGTTCGGGTACAGACCAAAGTCCAGTTCAGCCGTTGGTTCAACTCCAGCGAAGTTTGGGTACAGACCGAAGTCCAGTGCAGCCGTTGGTTCAATTACAGTGAAGTTCGGGTATAAACCAAAATCCAGTTCAGCCGTTGGTTCAACTCCATCGAAGTTCGGGTACAGACCGAACTCCAGTTCAGTCGTTGGTTCAACTCCATTGAAGTTCGGGTACAGACCGAAGTCCAGTTCAGCCGTTGGTTCAGCTCAGCGAAGTTTCGGGTACAAACCAAATTCAATTCAGCCGTTGGAGCAACCTCCACGAAGTATCGAAAGTGATCCGGTGACGAAAACCATATAATAGTCCATCCCCGGTGATGGAATCTGTTATACACATCCTCAAAAGGAGCACTAAGGTAGTATTAATAATATCAACCTCATCGGAATCTACGAAGCTATCGAGGAGGACGTCATCCCCAGCAACGCAGGACGAGAACAACCTGTGGTAGCTCATCTGCGACAAAGCATGTCAGTGGTTCTCCTAACAGTAATCATCTGACAATCTTAGCTCAAGGGTTATCATGAATAACGTTATCCCCAGCAAAAAATGACGTAAACGTTCAAGGGTAACCCTAACCCCTTAGAGGTATCCAACCAGCATAACATATCGATCAATAGTCACATTTCAAGTGTCTAGCAATCTTTATCCTGCTCATTTCATTGCATTGCATGAGCATGATAAAGAGGGGCATCTGTTGTGACGCCTTCAAAATAAGTTCAATAATTAACCCATTTTGAGTCGCCAAATACACTCAACAAAAGTCAAATACAATCTTTCATATCACACGGTCGTGCCAAATACGACCACACAACTGTGAGTGTCAATACAGACATGTAGAAAATATTAACATTCAAACTAAGTACTCATTACATTTATTATCACACTATTTTAAATATAAAAAAATAGTGAGGACTTCTACAGCTCTAACTCGGACCATCACTCCATTCTCTGACTAGTACCCGCGACATTCTCATTTCCTGAAGAGAACAATGGAGGAAAAGGGTGAGCTCAACTAGCCCAGTAAAGAATATTATGACTAAGATAATGAAAAATAAATTATCGTTAGCCTTTAATAAATCAGATAAAATATTATGGACAACAAGTTTTAGATCAATATTCGCAGCGGAAATAACAATTCATTAGAAGAGTTAAGTAGAGAATGATGTCTATTATCTTCTTTGATTTAAAAGTTCATCATCAATATTTTATCCCTGCAACATCAATCAATATATATCTCAAATCAATATTCATCTTTGCACTACGGCCAAAGATATTCATTTGTATCACCAGTTGGTCATGTTCATCTCGACACCTGTCCATCTTTGCACTACGGGCCAAAGATATTCATCAGGTAATCATTCATCTTTGTACTACAGGCCAAAGATATTCATCACGTAATTATTCATCTTTGCACTATAGGCCAAAGATATTCAGTTATATCATCATTTAGAACTGAGGATGATGAAAAATAATACGAATAATGGATTCAGTGAGATAAAGGACAAATATTAGAGAGTTTATCTAGAGTTCAAGAATGAAGATCAAAACCTGGATCCAATCAAAGATGATTTGGAAGAATTTATTTTTTTTTTTACCGTAAATAGTATCCCGTGAATAGTAACTCGTGAATAGTAACTCGTGAATAGTAACTCGACATGAAAATATAAAAAATTTCACAAGAAAGTTCAGACTAATATTCCAGTGAAATAATATTAGATGAAGCGCAAAACTCAAGTAATATCTGATCATTTCAAAAATTATAGAAGCAATACTTACCGTAGTAAGTTTAGAGTTAGGAATCTGAAATAAAACAATATACGAAACTGTAATTGAATTTTCACCCGTCTGGCGGTAGTCTGCTCAGACAGATTATTTCTATAATTTAATAACTGAATACGAAGGGTTATTCACCAGGCATGCGGTAGTCCGTGTAGACAGGTTATTTTCACAGAATAATAAAGAATGGAATAACAACCGGATTTCACCATGCATGCGGTAGCCCGCATAGACAGGTTATTCCAATAGATTAATAAGGAATGGAATAACAACCCTTACGAATATTGAAAGAAAATAACTCTTTTCATGAATACGAAAGAAATAATACCCCTTACCTTAAAAATTTGAAGACTGCACTAGTGTAATTGCAGAATACTCTTCTTCTTTCTCTTATTCTCTCTATACTTTCTCTCTCTATAGCTTTAGTGAATTGGTGAAAAATAATGAAGAAATGAGCTTCTATTTATAGGCTCGACAGAGTAAGGGTAAAATAGTCTTTTCGCCATAATTTATGACATCATCGCTTACATCATCGATCCTATGACATCATTGTTTACCTCATCGCTTCGATGACATCCTTGCTTATCTCATCGCTCCGATGACATCATTGTTTGCATCATAAGAGTTCAAATTCAATTTGCACTCTTCTACCTCGTTTAACTTTTATACCATAAATTTACTATAATAATATTACCATTCAAATTATAAAAATCATACTATTATATAATCACATCATACTACTATAATGTAATATTATAATAATATATTTGAATGAATTATTTTATCAGACAAGATAAAATACCAATTTTCAACAAATGTCACATGTTAAAAATTCCTCCGTTTAAATTCACATTGAATAATTATTTCCTTATCATATATATCAAAAATTAATTATTCACAAATAATATTACAAAACTATAATACTGACAACCAGGTCGTTCTCAGAAAAGAGGGGGCCTTCCGATAAGGATTTCTCCTTAGTGGCGCGCAATTAATCAACCCCTTTCTTAGACAGAACTTCCTTAGACATTGCCAATAATGCTATCTAATAATATTATTCAAATAATATGAATTATTGATTTGATAATTTAAAATAATGTGCAATGACAATTATTGAATCAATAATATAAAATAGCAAAGTAGCACTTATTGATATAAAATATCAACGTAGCAAATATTGAACCAATAAAATATTATGCAATTATTGAATCAATAATATAAAATATTGAACAGTAATTACTATAACAATAATTGAGTAAGTGCCTTCCTACGTAAGAATCAATAATTCGAAATACTGTGCAATATCGTGTGCTACTATGCAACACCACGTATTACTGTATTTTAACCACCGGGTATTTCAACAGTACTAACGGTAACAGTTTTGCTGTTATTTTTATAAAAATGTTATTTCTGTCGCTTTCTATATCCAACATTCATTCCATTGTGGGGTCCACCAATGACTGCGCCGTCGTACGAATATTTTTCGACAAAAAGAATATTCCTCGACCAAATGAATATTCCCCGACACAACGAATATTTTATAACCACTTGCTTACTTTGTAAACTTTGTACATTTCACCCATAACTTATAACATTTATCAAATCAACACCTTACTATTTTAAAATAATATATAAAGAAAATTAAATCTTATTCATAAAATTTGGGATCTTACAACCTCCCTCCTTATGAAATTTCGTCCTCGAAATTGACGTATGTACCTGGTATGTCGAAAAGGTGAGGATACCTCGTTTTTATTTTCGATTCTAACTCCCAGGTCATTTCCTCGATATCATGGTTCCTCCACAAAACTTTAGCTTGAGGTATAACCTTTGAGCGTAGGACATGTTCCTTCCTATCCAAGATTTTAACAGGTACCTCCTCGTATGTTAAATCTTCGGCTATCTCGTCTGGTTCTAACTCAATAATGTGGTTTGGATCTTTCACATATTTACGAAGCACAGATATGTGAAAAATATTATGAACACGAGACATGCTTGGAGGTAAGGCGAGTCTATAGGCCACATTTCTTACTCTGTCAAGGATTTCAAATGGACCAATGAATCGTGGGTTGAGCTTTCCTCTCTTTCTGAATCTCGTAACTCCTTTCCATGGAGCAACACGTAATAATACATGATCTCCGACATTAAACTCCACGTCCCTTCAATGAAGATCAGCATAACTCTTTTGTCGATCTTGTGCAATTTGTATACATTGCCGGATCATTTGAATCTTTTTCGTAGTCATACGTACTAACTCCGGTCCCAACAATGTTGCTTCACCCACCTCGTCCCAGCATACTGGAGAACGACATTTTCGTCCATACAACGCCTCGAATGGAGCCATGCCTATACTTGCCTGATAACTGTTGTTGTAGGAGAATTCCACCAACGGTAGATACTTATTCCAACTCCCTTTGAAGTCTAGAACACAGAGTCTCAATAGATCTGCAAGAGTTTGGATAGTCCTTTCCGATTGCCCGCCCGTTTGTGGATGATATGCCTAACTGAATCGTAAATCCGTGCCCATAGCTTTCTGCAAGCTGACCCAAAATCGTGAAGTGAATCTTGGGTCACGATCCGAAACTATGGATACTGGTATGCCATGCAATCTCACAATCTCATTCACGTACATACGAGCAAGACGTTCAAGGGAATAAGTCTCTCGTATCGGCAAGAAATGAGCAGACTTGGTTAATCTATCAACAATAACCCAAATCGCATCTATGACTTGAGAAACCTTGGGAAGACCCGTAACGAAATCCCTGGTAATGTGTTCCCACTTTCACTTTGAAATCTCAAGTGGTTGCAATGGACCCTTTGGCACTTAATGCTCCGCCTTGACACATTGACACGTTAAACACCTCGAGATAAATTCTGTGATCTCTCTCTTCATATTGCTCCACCAAAATGTATGTCAAAGATCACGATACATTTTGGTACTCCCAGGATGGATTGCAAACGGTGTGTTGTGTGCCTCCATCATGATTCTATACTTCAAATCAGAATTGTCAGGAACACAAAGTCTAGAGTTGACTTAAAGTATTCCTTCTTCATCAATCCTTGCTTCTGGAATAGCACCTTCTTCCTCATATTCATCAGCTCCGGGTCTGTAGCTTGAGCAGCTTTAACTTTCTCAATCAAAGCTGGTTCTACGCGTATACTTGACATCATCGCATGGGTCTCCGGAGTCTTGAACTCTATCTCCATCTTTTGTAAATCACACAAAATAAGCCTTGAAAGTATCGCATTCATTCCCGCATATGATCTTCTACTCAACGCGTCAGCTACCACGTTCGCTTTACCAGGATGGTATGGTCGTAATCTTTCAACAGCTCAAGCCAACGTCGTTGCCGCATGTTAAGTTCCTTATGGGTGAAGAAATACTTGAGGCTCTTGTGATCCGTATAGATCTCCACTTTCTCCCCATACAGGTAGTGTCTCCCGATCTTCAACGCAAAAACGACTGCTGCCAACTCTAGATCATGACTAGGATAATTCCTCTCATATTCCTTGAGTTGTCGCGAGGCATAGGCTATGACTTTCCCATGTTGCATGAGAACACATCCTAACCCTTTGCCCGAATCATCGCTGTAAATGACAAATCCATTCGAATCAGATGGTATCGTCAGAACAGGTGCCGAAATGAGTATCCTCTTGAGCTCTTTAAAGCTCTTCTCGCATTTCTCGTTCCATACAAATTTTGTATCTTTTCGAGTCAGCTGAGTTAATGGAGTAGTGATTCGAAAAAATCCTTCCACGAATCTCCGATAATAACCAGCTAAGCCCAGAAAGCTACGTACTTCGGTCACCGACTTCGGTTGCTCCCAACTTTGTATTGCTTCAATCTTCGCCCAAGTAGTGTATAAATAAACTTGCATACTAGTGGCCCAAATTAATTAATTGTGAGTCCAAACATTAATTAAGGAGGCCCAAATCTTGGTCCATGAAAGAAAGGACTTTTAATTATTAAAGTGAGTATATAACACAATAAAAATAAATCAATAATGAGGAAATGGGAGCACATGGCCGGCCACTAAGGGGCAAAATGGGGAGAAAATATAACTTTATTAAGCTTGCCTAAAATTTTGGTTATAATCTTTTGAATCTATCACCCAAGACATGTGTCACTCTCTTAACATGTCCAACATTTATAGTTAGTGAGTAAGTAGCCAAGTGAATGATTAAGAAAGAGAATTAGTGGAAGAATACTTACACTTTCAATTATACTTACTTCACTAACTTCATTTCATTTCATTATACTTCCAAGCTCCTTAGTTAGAGAAAAGAAAATATATATAGAGAGAGAGGGAGAGCATTTCAGCCATACAAGGAGGAAAGGAAGAGCCTTGAGCTTCATGCATGCCAAGTATTTAAGCTACTTTGGGAAGATAAGAAAGATAGCAAGAAGAGTTAGGTATTGATTCTCATCATTTTAAAGTTTTGATTTCTTATTTGTTGGATTTTGATGAAACAAAGAGCCTTAAGTTTGATCTTTAAAAACACTTCATCTATATATGTATAAATGTTTTATATGGGGATCAAAATATTTTTTGAAGTTGAAAGTTAGATCAAAAGAGAGATTTGTACCTAATGGGTAGAGAAAAGCTCATGCATGCATGCACTAGGTAACTTTATGTTAGATTCTTGTGATGCATGTTGAATATGGTTAATATCATGATTAGAGTGTTAGATTTTGAGTTTAACCAATGAGACTTGTGGATTTATATGAGTTCATGTGATGATATTTGGAAAAAGGAAGTTAGATGGATTTTTGAAGAAATTTTTATTTAACTAGTGTGCTATAATATGTGCATGTTGAAATCTACAAGTGATATTTGAGGTTTTCTTTCTTGGTATGCTAGATACATGAGTTAAGAGCAAAACCCTATTGGAATCACTTAAATATGTTTAAAAATGAGCAAGTTATGAATTAAATCCCAAACTATCCAACTGTTGTAAACATGCTACTGATCAGTAACTTTTGGACTATTTTTGGTAACCAAAAAAACTCAAATTTGGTGTTTGATATACGAAAAATGTAGCTCGGGAAAATACGTATCTAACGATACCAAATGGACCTAAATTCGAGATGTAGATCTCGAGATATAGGCGTTTCCGTAAAGGACCCCAAATCTGAAAAATGAACCAACTGTTGTAAACGTCGTTGCTGATCAGTCACTTTAACACTGATTTCTGGGACCTAAACAGAGCAGAAATTGATGTTTGATAAATAGAAATTGAAGTTCAGGAAGATACGAATCCAACGCCTCCGACGAAACCTAAATCCGAGTTGTAGACTTCGTTCTACAAGCGTTTCCGTGAATAACCCCAAATCTGAAATGTTGGTCGAAAATTAGAGTAACACTATGAAATGAAATGAAAGTGAGTTATTATAATAAATAACTTTAAAGCCACTAATGGGCTAGTAAGTTAATTACATATAAAGTAAAATGTAATTAATTATTTAATTATTATTTAAATGATGTTAAGTAATAACTAAAATGAGTTAGTGTTAATAAAATAATTATTTATTATTTAATTAAGATTAAATAATAATTTGAGTTAATTAATTAATTAATTATTATTTAATTAATATTAAATAATAATTAAAGAGTATTTAAGTAAGATTAAGTAATAATGAAGTAATTACTTACTTACTTTGATATGAAAGTTTATAGAATTAATTATTTATTATTTAAATAATAAATAAAGATGAATTTTAATTAATTATTCTTTTAATAATAATAAGGAATGATTAAAGAAGAATGAAGTGAATAAGTTAATTATTATTTATTCAAGGATGAGGGATTTATTATTTAAAGACAAATAATTATTTAATTATCCATTATTTAATTGACATTAAATAATGAGGAGTTATAATTAGTTATTAGTGAGTAATAACTAAAGGTAAATAGTTAATTACTATTTAACAAATATTAAATAGTAATCGAAGGAAGAGGGAGTTAACAATTGAAGGAAATTAGATAACTCCTTAATTAAACAATTATAATAAATTGTTTAAAGAACTAATAAGTGTTTATCACTTAAGGAAAACCTTATTAATTATTAAATCATTTACCTAAGATCAATTAAATATATGATTAATGATAGTACATTAGATGTATGTACCTTGTGATTGTATTATTGGTTAGATAATAATACGAGTAAGCGTATTGATGAACAATTATACGCAGTACTAATTGATAGATCTACATTATCAATGTTAGGTCATTCAAAGAGTGTTAATTAAAGCTAGTAAGCTGTAGCTCATCAAACAGGCAAGTTTCTTAACTCAAACTCGAGTTATTATTTTTCAAGCATGTTGGTGGATAAATATTGTTGATTATTCCACATCCTAATGAATTATTGTGAATCGCACTTTGTGCAAATTGAATTCTTGTTCTACTATTTATTGAACTGTGAATGGACTAAAGTTGTTTTATTCATGAACTGATTATGAGATGGATCTATGCTAGTTGTGTCAGCTAGATCAATGATGTTTAAAATTGCTTATGAGATGAATCTTTGCTAGTTGTGTCAGCTAGATCAAACATGTTAAAATTTGTTAACTCAAATTTATTTTAAAGAGCTGTTCCTAATCAATTGACTTGATAAGGACTCTTTATTGAGAAAAGAATGTTATTAAAGCATCATATTGGAAGCAATTGTTGCTCGTTATTAAGTGTTTATACATAATACACCGGGTATGAAAGGCTGATCCCCTTGATTACCAAACTTAAAAGGACCAGTTTAAATACTGACAATCTTTCGCAGATGTTCATGGTCACGTTGGACCACTCAGTATCTATTATTCAAATATTCGAATAATAGCTTGTTGAATGTAATTCATGTTCTTCTACAATCAAATTCTATTGTTGAACATTGAACGATAAATTCGTTTCTAATAATGATATATCTCTTTGTGTTTAAACTTGCTAAGCAAACTTGTTGCTTACCCTTGCTATATCATGACGTTTATTTCAACTAAGTCAGGATCGTCTAAGAGAGACAAAGGAAAGGGCAAGGCTCAAGAGTAGTTTGTTATGAACTAATGAAGTATTTAATCTAAATATTTGATGTAAACCTTTTGTAATATTATGGGTATGTTTTATGTTGAGGTTGAGACCTTGGGATTTATGATGAAGACTTTATATTAATGAACAATGTATGTTTATTATTTCGCAATAGTCTATAGAATGCTTATGAATATGATGGATCGTGAGCACCGAATCCGAGGTTAGAGGACTCGGGTTTGGGGGCGTCACAAGTTGGTATCAGAGCTGTATGTTAGAAACGTTATGAATGCGAAACCTAGGTTATAACCTTAGAAGAAAACTCGTATAGAGTATGTTAAGTGATGAATTGTGGAAATTCATCATAGTTTTAGCGTTACTTAATAAAATATCATTTCATTTTATCAATGAATATATTTTATTGTGGTACTGATGATATTGTTTATTGTGGTATAGGATGTCAGAAGAGAGTTATGACAGCCTTATAGTGGATCAGCCAGTAGATCATGAGGTTCCAGAGGAATCCATACAGGATAGCCTTATTGGAGACCTACTGGGCAAGAATGCAGATCTAGAGACTAGGGTGTAAGAGCTGGAAGTGGAGAATCACACTTTCCAGTACACTGAGCAGCAGCAGAAGGATGCCACGTATCAGGCATTAGCAGATGTGGATGAGCTGATTGCTAAAGTGAGCTTATTGAAGTTTCAGCTGGGTGAGAGGACGCTGGAGAATCAAGTGTTGAAGTTTAAGTTCGATCTGGAGATTGCTGATAAGATCAGAATTGAGGAGGCGTGGATTGGAGCAGCCAATAGGGTGGACCATCTGGAGTTACTTGTGGAAGAGAAGGACGTCAGACTAGGGTCTTTGGGACGAGCATTGGATGCAGCATATGCGGGTCCTAGGATTGGTCAGGTGAGATCACAATTTGAGATCGGCGAGTCTAGCCGGTCGGTGTGACGCCGCGTGATGGGAGAAGCACTGCAGGAGCAGGAGCATACCCGAGGGACACCTGGCAGCCAGTGAGGTGTTGGTTGGTGGCAATGATGTAATAGTACCCTTTTTGGTTAGGCAGGGTTGAACTAAGTATGATGGAAACCTCTAGTGGTGAGAGGTTGTATGTGAATATGATGTACCCCCCATCTTGTCAGGTAGGGGAGTATACCTTTTGATGGATTCCATGTCTAGTTGTTCAGAATGGGATAGTTGGTATTTGTGGGAATATGCCAGGCATGTGTGTCACTAAAACATTTGGTTTATGAATATAAGTGCGCCATTATGACTAAATTTTTGATTACATAGATAAATCTTGAGAATGAAGATAGTAAGTATCTCTGTGATTATTGAAAGTTTTATTAAGCTGAAAGGAATGTTTCAGCAGGCTGAAATGATAGTTCGGCAAGTTGAGCATGATGATAATGCGATTATTAAAGTTAAATTATGTGTTGTATTTTAAATACTTATAATATATAATGAAACTCGAAGTGATAATGTAAGATGTTTAAATCAGATAATGCCGCTAAGACGCCAAAACCGTAACCAGAGAGAGCAAGCTAACCCTATGGAGAACTTCGCTGACATGATAGCTCAGGCTATGCAGACTCGTGCACCTATAGCAAGGGATCAAGTGGATAATAGATTAGCCAATTTTAAGGATTTTAAGGCTGTAGGACCGCCAGAATTTAGCGGAACCACGGACCCCATAGAAGCTCAAACATGGGTGAAGGAGATGGAAAAGGCCTTTATCATTGCTAGGGTATCTGATGAGCAAAAGACGGCTTTTGCTACCTACTTGATGAAAGGTGAGGCTAATCACTGGTGGGAGTCAAACCAAGCTAGAACAGGAACAGAGAGTTGCATGGACAAGATTTAAGGAGTTGTTCTTCGAGAATTATTTCTCAGGAGGCCACGCAAGCTAGGATGGAGGTGAAGTTTCTGGAATTGAAGGAAGAGAATATGATGGTTGCCGAATACGCAGCTAAATTTAATGAGCTAGCCAGATTTGCACCTCATCAGGTGGAAACCGAAGTGCAGAAGGCACGATGGTTTGAAAATAGGCTGAGGCCGTGGATTCACAGCAAGGTTGTAGTGCTGCAAATTCCTACATTTTCGGCACTGTTAGAAAAAGCCATTATTGCAGAAGGTAGTAATGAGGCTATATCAAGATTCAATCGAGAGAAGAACAAGAAAAAGATTGAAGGTGGGCATCAGGGTGCCAGCAGTGGGGGCAGTGACAGTAAGAAGCGCAAGTGGAACAGTGGTAATGACTAAGGAGCTCAACAAAGGAGTACACCACAGAAGAAGCCAGCATGTAGTAAGTGTGGAAGAAATCACTCTGGGGAGTGTATGAAGGGAAAGAGTGTATGTTTTAACTGTGGCCAGCTAGGACATATCGCACCAAACTGTCCTAACCCAAAGAGGGAGGGTTGCTTTTCTTGTGGAGGATCGGGACATCGGTATAGGGACTGCCCATTTAAGAAGAATACTGACGGGGGAAGTGGAAACAAGAGCGGTACACCAAAGTTAACAATTGGAGGGCCAACTCAGCAGAGCAAGCCAATGGCCCGAACTTAAAACATGACTGTGCAGAACGCAGTTGTATCAAAGGAGGTGGTGTCAGGTATAATTCCGATCAATAATATAAATGCATATGTATTGTTTGATTCGGGAGCTACCTGTTCATTTGTGTCTGATGAATTTGTTAGAAGATTAAACTTACCTTGTGAAAAGTTAAAGAACCCTATGAACATAGAAGTTGCGAACAAAGAAGTGATCCCTGTATAGTTTATCCATAACAACTGTGGTGTGGAAATAAGGGGACATAAGTTAAGCGTGAATTTGATTCCGATACACTTAGGGGAATTTGATGTTATCCTAGGAATGGATTGGTTGTTTAACCTATAAGGCAGTTATAGATTGCCAGAAGAAGAGTATACACCTTAAGACCCCAAATACGTCTAAGGTTGTATTTTATAGTAGCAAGTCGCCAAGATAAACGAGTTGTCTGACGATGATGCGGGCCAAGAGAATGTTACGAAAAGGATGTGGAGGTTATTTGGCTCATGTAGTGGATACACGAGTGGTGAATTCGGACATGGGCCAGATACCTATAGTTAATGAGTTTGGGGATGTCTTTCCAGAAGAACTTCCGGGACTTCCACCAGACAGAGAGATAGAATTTGTGATTGATTTAGTACCGGGGATAGGGCCGATATCGAAAGCATCGTATCGAATGGCTCCGGTAGAAATGGAAGAATTGTTGATCCAGCTACAAGAGTTGTTGGACAAGAAGTACATCCAACCAAGTGTGTCTCTGTGGGGAGCACTTGTGTTGTTTGTAAGAAAGAAAGATGGTTCGATGAGATTATATATGGACTATAGAAAGTTGAATTAGGTGACAATCAAGAACAAATATCCGTTACCGAGAATAGAAGATCTGTTTGATCAACTTAAAGACACGAGATGTTTTTCTAAGATTGACTTAAGGACTGGTTACCATCAAAGTAAGGACGGAGGATGTACCAAAGACAGCATTTAGAACTCGTTCTGGTCATTATGAGTTCCTAGTAATTTCGTTTAGACTGACGAACGCATCAGCTGCTTTTATGGATTTGATGAACAGAGTATTTAAACCGTACTTGGATAAATTTGTGGTGGTGTTCATTGACGTTATTCTGGTATATTCAAAGACTGAGGAGGAACATGCCAAACATTTAAGGATATTACAGGAGATTTATTCAGAATTTCTCGAAGATAGCAACACCATTGACTAATCTGACAAGGAAGACTGTTAAGTATGTGTGGACAGAGAAATGTGAACAGAGTTTTCAGGAATTGAAGAAAAGATTTAGTGAAGCACCTATGTTGTCTTTACCAGATAGGATGGGGGGGGGGGGTTTTAAAGTGTATAGTTATGCGTCACACAAGGGACTAGGTTGCGTTTTAATGTAGAATGGTAAAGTCATTGCGTACGCATCACGACAATTAAAGGACTATGAGAAGGGATACCCTACCTATGACCTGGAATTGGCTGCGGTAGTGTTTGCCCTTAAGATTTGGAGACATTATCTCTACGGAGAAAAGTGTGAGATATACACAGACCACAAAAGCCTGAAGTATATCTTTACACAAAAAGAGTTAAACATGAGGCAGAGGAGATGATTAGAATTGATCAAGGACTATGATTGTGATATCCTATATCATCCAAGAAAGGCCAATGTAGTGGTAGATGCTTGAAGCAGAAAGAGCCAAGAAAAATTGTTTGTATTGATAGAACAAGAGGAATTAGTCAGAGAAATGGAGAAAATAGAGGTGGAGGTGAAAAATTTGAGGAATTCGGATAAAGTAATAGAAATGGAAGCAAGTCCGACTTTACTTGACAAGGTGAAGGAGGCACAAGAAAATGATGAGGAATGTGTTGACCTCGCGAAACGGTTAGATGAAGGTGAACAGTTAAAGTATAAAATTGACAGCACTGGATTGCTGAGATTTGAAGGAAGAATTTGGGTACCCGCAGTACCCGAGTTAAGAGAAGAGATTTTACAAGAGGCCCATACTACGAGGTATTCAATACATCCAGGAAGCACCAAGATGTATCAAGATTTGCGCCAACATTATTGGTGGCCTAAAATGAAGAAAAAGGTTGCAAAATGCGTCAGCAGATGTTTAACCTGTCAGAGAGTTAAGGCAGAGCATCAACGACCAAGTGGACTATTACAACCATTGGAAATTCCAGAATGGAAATGGGAGCACATCACAATGGATTTTGTGGTAGGACTTCCAGTGATACAGAAAGGTTATGATGCCATGTGGGTGATTGTCGATCGTCTCACAAAGTCAGCACACTTTTTGTCGATCAGGATCAGGTATACCTTGGATCAGTTGGCCAAGTTGTATATCAAGGAAATAATTTCAAGACATGGAGTGCCAGTATCAATTGTGTCTGACAGAGATCCGTGCTTCACGTCTAACTTTTGGAGGAGTCTTCAAGAAAGAATGGGGACACATCTAACGTTAAGTACCGCATATCATCCACAGCCAGACAGGCAAAGCGAGAGAACGATTCAAACGCTAGAAGATATGCTCAGGGCCTGTGTGATGGACTTCAGAGGAAGCTGGGAAGATCATCTTCCATTGGTAGAGTTTGCGTATAATAATAGTTATCATGCAAGCATTGGAATGCCGCCATACGAAGCCCTGTATGGAAGAAAATACAGAACACTTTTGTGTTGGGACGAGGTAGGTGAACGGCGACTGTTGGGGCCAGAGTTGGTACAGCAGACCGTGGAGATCATTAGGGTGATAAGAGCTCGATTAGTAGCAGCTCAAGATCGACAAAAGAAATACGCGGATATTCATCGCAAGAAAAGAGACTTTAAAGTGGGAAGTTATGCATTTTTTAATGTATCTCCCTGGAGGGGGAAGATAAGATTTGGAAAGAAAGGCAAATTGAGTTCGAGATTTATTGGACCATTCGAGATATTGAAGAAAATAGGTGAAGTGGAGTACGAGGTAGCTTTGCCTCCTGAACTCGAACATATTCATAACGTATTTCATGTGTCAGTGCTGCGACCATACAAACCTGATTACAAGCATGTTATATCGTACGAGCCGATTCAAGTCGAGAAGGACTTATCATATGAAGAAATTCCTACCGAAATTTTAGATAAGAAAGAACAGAAGTTAAGAAATAGGATTATACATTCGGTCAAAGTTCTGTGGAGGAACCACAACGCTGAAGAAGTTACGTGGGAACTCGAGGAAAAGATGAGGGAGAGTTATCCGAATCTTTTTGAGTAACCTTAGGTGGAATTCAGGGGACAGAATTCTTATAAGGAGGGGAGAATGTAATAACCAAGAATTTCAAGTCACATTGTAAATAGATATATCAATTATGAATGATATTGAAAACTTTGTGACATATGGTGATTGAGCAAGTAATTCAATAACAATTGTGTTATGAGAATTTACTAGGAAGTCCCATTAATGAAGTAATTAAATTAGTGGACTAGCCTAATTATTTTTAATAATCAAGGAAGTTGATTAAGTTGATGAACCCTAATTGAGTATTCAATTTACTTGTATGTGGCAAGTCTAATTGGGTTATGAAAGTAAGGTGGTATTCTTGATTTATGGGAATGTGTAATAGTCTAAGTAGTAAATGATACTAGTGGACTAGCCCAATTGGATGAATAATCAAGCCCACTAATTTTATTGGAGATAGACTTTAATGGCATTAGTTAAATTAATTAACTTAGCCCAACATGTGGAATTAATAAATAGTAGCCCAAGTAGTGTATAAATAAACTTGCCTACTAGTGGCCCAAATTAATTAATTATGAGCCCAAAAATTAATTAAGGAGGCTCAAACCTTGGTCCATGAAAGAAATAACTTTTAATCATTAAAGTGAGTATATAACACAATCAAAATAAATCAATAATGAGGAAATGGGAGCACATGGCCGGCCACTAAGAGGCAAAATTGGGAGAAAATACAACTTTATTAAGCTTGCCCAAAATCTTGATTATAATATTTTGAATCTATCACCCAAGACGTGTCACTCTATTAGCATGTCCAACACTTATAGTTAGTGAGTAAGCAACCAAGTGAATGATTAAGAAAGAGAATTAGTGGAAGAATACTTACACTTTCAATTATACTTACTCCACTAACTTCATTTCATTTTATTATACTTCCAAGCTCCTAAGTTAGAGAAAAGAAAATATATATATATATAGAGAGAGAGAGGGAGAGCATTTCGGCCATACAAGGAGGAAAGGAAGAGCCTTGAGCTTCATGCATGCTAAAGTATCTAAGCTACTTTGGGAAGATAAGAAAGATAGCAAGAAGAGCTAGGTATTGAATCTCATCATTTTCAAGTTTTGATTTCTTATTTGTTGGATTTTGATGAAACAAAGAGCCTTCAGTTTGATCTTTAAAAACTCTTCATCTATATGTGTATAAATATTTTATATGGGGATCAAAACATTTTTTGAAGTTGAAAGTTAGATCAAAAGAGAGATTTGTACCAAATGGGTAGAGAAAAGCTCATGCATGCATGCACTAGGTAACTTTATGTTATATTCTTGTGATGCATGTTGAATATGGTTAATATCATGATTAGAGTGTTAGATCTTGAGTTTAACCAATGAGACTCTTGGATTTATATGAGTTCATGTGATGAGATTTGGAAAAAGGAAGTTAGATGGATTTTAGAAGAAATTTTTATTTAACTAGTGTGCTATAACATGTACATGTTGAAATCTACAAGTGATATTTGAGGTTTTCTTTCTTGGTATGCTAGATACATGAGTTAAGGGCAAAACACTATTGGAATCACTCAAATATGTTTAAAAATGAGCAAGTTATGAATTAAATCCCAAACTACCCAACTGTTGTAAACATTCTACTAATTAGTCACTTTTGGACTGTTTTCGGTAACCAAAACAAACTCAAATTTGGTGTTTGATATATGGAAAATATAGTTCGGGAAAATACGAATCCAACGATACCAAATGGACCTAAATCCGAGATGTAGATCTTGAGATATAAGCGTTTCCCTAAATCTGGAAAACGAACCAACTGTTGTAAGCGTCCTTGCTGATTAGTCACTTTAATACTGATTTTCGGGACCTAAACAGAGCAGAAATTGATGTTTGATAAATGAAAATTGGAGTTCAGGAAGATACGAATCCAATGCCTCCGACGGAACCTAAATTCGAGTTGTAGACTTGGTTTTACAAGCATTTCTGTGAAGGACCCCAAATCTGAAATGTTGGTCGAAAATTAGAGTAACACTATGAAGTGAAATGAAAGTGAGTCATTATAATAAATAACTTTAAAGCCACTAATGGCTAGTAAGTTAATTACATATAAAGTAAAATATAATTAATTATTTAATTATTATTTAAATAATGTTAAGTAATAATTAAAATGAGTTAGTGTTAATAAAATAACTATTTATTATTTAATTAAGATTAAATAATAATTTGAGTTAATCAATTAATTAATTATTATTTAATTAATATTAAATAATGATTAAAGAGTATTTAAGTAAGATTAAGTAATAATGAAGTAATTACTTACTTACTTTGACATGAAAGTTTATAGAATTAATTATTTATTATTTAAATAATAAATAAAGATGAATGTTAATTAAATCCGAGATGTAGATATCGAGATATAGGCGTTTCCGTAAAGGACCCCAAATCTGGAAAACGAATCAACTGTTGTAAATGTCCTTGCTGATCAGTCACTTTAACACTTATTTCTGGGACCTAAACAGAGCAGAAATTGATGTTTGATAAATGAAAATTGGAGTTCAGGAAGATACGAATCCAACGCCTCCGACGAAACCTAAATTCGAGTTGTAAACTTCGTTCTACAAGCGTTTCCGTGAAGAACCCCAAATCTGAAATGTTGGTCGAAAATTAGAGTAACACTATGAAGTGAAATGAAAGTGAGTTATTATAATAAATAACTTTAAAGCCACTAATGGGCTAGTAAGTTAATTACATATAAAGTAAAATATAAATAATTATTTAATTATTATTTAAATGATGTTAAGTAATAATTAAAATGAGTTATTGTTAATAAAATAACTATTTATTATTTAATTAAGATTAAATAATAATTTGAGTTAATCAATTAATTAATTATTATTTAATTAATATTAAATAATGATTAAAGAGTATTTAAGTAAGATTAAGTAATAATGAAGTAATTACTTACTTTGATATGAAAGTTTATAGAATTAATTATTTATTATTTAAATAATAAATAAAGATGAATGTTAATTAATTATTCTTTTAATAATAATAAGGAATGATTAAAGAAGAATGAAGTGAATAAGTCAATTATTATTTATTCAAGGATGAGGGATTAATTAATTATTATTTAAAGATAAATAATTATTTAATTGTCCATTATTTAATTGATATTAAATAATGAGGAGTTATTATTGGTTATTAGTGAGTAATAACTAAAGGTAAATAGTTAATTACTATTTAACAAATATTAAATAGTAATCGAAGGAAGAGGGAGTTAACAATTGAAGGAAATTAAATAACTCCTTAATTAAATAATTATAATAAATTATTTAAAGAACTAATAAGTGTTTATCACTTAAGAAAAGCCTTATTAATTATTAAATCATTAACCTAAGATCAATTAAATATAGGATTAATGATAGTACATTAGATGTATGTACCTTATGATTGTATTATTGGTTAGATAATAATACGAGTAAGCGTATTGATGAACAATTATACGCAGTACTAATTGATAGATCTACATTATTAATGTTAGGTCATTCAAAGAGTGTTTATTTAAATAGATTATTAGTTTAATTTATTTATTTAAATAAGATTAGAATTGTTCTAATTGATTTATTCATAACCGGTTTAATATGGAGAACCTAAAGGGTCACACCATAAAAGGAAAAATAATTATTTAAGAAGGTAATGACATAATCGTAATAATGCAATAAGTATAATTAATTGAATCTATGGTGATAGAATAAGTTAAATAGCTTAATGTTTATTATTTAATATTTTAAAAATATTAAATATAAATTAATAAGAGGAGTCTTATTAATATTATTACAATTATTATTATTTTAATGTCTAAAGGAGTTTAGTAATTAATTTAATATCAGTACTCATTTATTCCTAATAAGATTAGAAGACAAATTAATTAAATGAATTTAATTAATTATTCCCAATGTGGTGGGAAGCCTAAATTAATTAAAGGAGTTTAATTAATTAAATAAAATCCCATGTCTAATAGGATTAGAAGGGTTGACCAATATTTATATAAGAGGAGTCTTATAATAGATATTAGTTGGTGCAATTCCAATTGTTGGAGAGTACTCCTTTTCTATAGAGGATAGAAAACTAAGCCAACCACCCTCCTTCTTGATAATTCTTCTTCCTTGGTGGATCGCCTCTAGAGGCCAAACACTTGGGTGGCTAACGTTGATCAAAGGGAGGAATCTAACCCGGAAATTCAAGGAGATCACGAAGAACAAGGAGTTGAACTCGTACATGTGGAAGGTTCGTTCTACTAGGGTATGATTCCATAACTTCTTATTTATCGTTTTAAATTAATAATTTAGATAAAGGATGATCCGGGTAATAGTTTTGTAGAAATTTTTAAACTCTGATATACTATGCTTCTGCTAATTTTTGCAATTTGATTGCGTCACGATTTCTAACAAACCCAACAGTGGCATCAGAGCCAAACCTTTATGCAATTATTAATTCTTTTGATTCCATATTATATGGGTATGTATTTAGAATAATTTATTGGGCATAATTAATTGTATAAAATTATTATTTATTTCATTTTTTGAAAAAAAAAACGGAAAGCTAAAATAAAAAAAAATTCGCGAAACAATTTGTTGTGCTAGGCGAATTTGGCAATTTTTTTTTTATTTGTGGATCCTTATTCATTGATTACCAAGGAAACTGTTGGATTCAAAAGGAAGGATTTCATAATTGATCCGTGTTATAAAGCATTAAGGGAAAGTCAATTCATCAAATTCTTTTTTAAAAGAAGACTAACGAATTGGTTTTACAAGGGACTCTGCATATATGATTTCAAAAAGTAACATTAAGTTATATATATAATAGTATAGTACTATTACTATATATATGTAATATATATATATTATATTCTTAATAATTTTATAATTAAAATAAAGAGTTTATTTTAATCTTGAAATTGGATTTCATGCAATTTAAAATTGTCCATTAAATGATACTCATATATATATGGAATGTTTTAATTCATGAGATGAATATTTATTTATTGATACATATGGTGACATGTATGAAAATAAATAGGGTTGATTATGGACTATTGACCAATGTGATTGGATTTTATTTTAGTTGAATGCTTGAATGAATGAGTTTTATTAAATGGGGTCTGCGTACCTTGTCTTCTATGATTTTTTCTCGATGTAAATTCTATCTCCCTCCTATGTACTTCTCCTTGACTGCTGATCAAGGTTTCTATTTAAATTAAATAGTTTAATGTAATAGAAATAGTTAGAATTATCTTGAAGAAATTGGAGACCAAGGAGCGCGTGAAGACCCATTTGTATAGAGCCTGGGATTTAAATGTAATAGTTATATTTAAATTTAATTCTTGCACTCCTAGGTTTGACCTTTTGGTTCACTTGGTGGCTCTAGTGAACCAAACTAGAATAAAAGTCCATAATCAATTCAAGTAGAATATAGTATTCTATATGTGCATGCTAAATATTATATATATATATATATTATATTTTATGCAAACATGCTTCGCATGTTTAATAAAATGACGCGTATTTTATATATATATGTGCATGCGCGCTAAACAAGATGAGACAAATAATAACAAACCCCTCAAGGAAATTATATTAAGTCGAAAGCGTTCAAGTGATATTTGAAATATCGAACGTCGCCTTCTAGCATAATAAATTAATAAAGTATTAAATATTTAATATGAGCTTGTTGTGTTATCCACAAGGCGAGTATTGCGTATTTAAGATATTAATTAATCATATTTGATGCTTATCAAGAAAATTGAACGATCTAGTCTTGTTGTGCTATCCACAAGGACGAACATTTTTCTTTTCTGAAATTATGGAAGTGCTAGGCTGGACTTAACTTAAATCATTTTAGTTCGGATGTGCACACACTTGACCATTATGATTTAAGAGACAAAATAAAAGGAGTTACATGGTGATGTAATTGACAAGAGTTGTCTACCTATTTATTTGTATATCGCTTGTTGTGCTATCCACAAGGTTATATACATTTGAAATGGGATCCTTATTCTCACTAGAAAATCTTTAATTAGATGTTGTCGAACTATATAAGTGAGGATAATATAGTTTGATGAAAATAGTGGGAGATACCAATTTAAAATAAAGACCTAAATTTATTTTGGTATGCAAAAATTAATAAAAATGAATGTTTGCTAAAATGTTGTCTTTTCACATGCAGAATTTTAAAAATGTCAAAATCACTAATTTCACTGCGAAGCATACTTGATGCTAATAAGCTTACCGGGCCGAATTATACGGACTGGCTAAGGAATCTGAGAATAGTTCTCACTGCTGAAAAGATTTCTTATGTCCTAAATTCACCTGTCTCTGGAACTGTTCCAGAATCAGCATCTGAGGAAAAAATTGCCACCATTGTAAAGTGGTAAAATGACGCATCTGTGGCTCAATGCATCATGCTCGCATCCATGAATAACGAGCTTCAGTGTCAGCATAAAATATGGATGCTCCTACTATGTTGCTTCACCTCAAGGAGTTGTATGGTGAATAAAGTAGGACTACTAGATATGAGATATCTAAGGAGCTCTTCCGATCTCGGATGACCAAGGGCAAGGTGAACATAAAGGAACAAAAGAAACCTGATACAGCTAGCAAAGGAATGTGCTTCCATTGCAACGAGCCGGGTCATTGTAAGAGGAACTGCCAGAAGTTTCTAGCAGAGAAGAAGCTTAGAGAAGCTTCGACTTCCAATCAAGGTTTGTTCATGATTGAAATTAATTTTTCAGAAAGTCAAAATTCTACTTGGGTATTGGATACCGGCTGTGGTTCTCACATATGTAATAATGTGAAGGGACTAGTCAGAAGTAGAAAGCTGAATAAGGATGAGGTTGTGCTACGAGTGGGAAATGGAGCAAAGGTTGCTGCATTAGCTGTAGGCACTTATTGTTTAGCACTGCCTACAGGCAAGTCCATGTATTTAAATAATTGTTATTTTGTTTCGAATATCATTAGAAACATTATTTCTATTTCCGTATTAGATATGGATGGATTTGACATTATAATAAAGAACAACAGTTGTTCTATTTATAAAAGCAATGTTTTATATGGTGTTGGTAATTTGCAAAATGGACTTTATATACTTGACTTGCATGAAAATATACTTCAAATAGAACAAACTAAGAAAAGGAAAAGAGATGATATTAATTATACCTATATGTGGCACTGTAGTCTCGGTCATATTAATGAAACAAAATTATCCAAGTTGTATAAGGATGGGCTCTTAGAGCTATTCGATTATGAATCATATCCAACTTTTGAATCTTGTCTCATGGGTAAAATGACTAAATCTCCTTTTAGTGGAAAAGGAGAAAAAGTTACAGAGTTGTTAGCGTTGGTTCACACAGACGTTTGTGGACCTATGACAACGAATGCACAGGGTGAGTATTCTTATTTTATTACTTTCACTGATGATCACTCAAGATTTGGATATGTGTATTTAATGAAATACAAATCAGAATCATTTGAAAAGTTCAAAGAGTTCAAAAGTGAAGTAGAGAAACAAACATGCAAGAGTATTAAGATTCTTCAATCAGATCGAGGTGAAGAATTCTTAAGCGGTGAGTTTCTCGATTGTCTCAAAGAAAATGGTATAATCTCACAATGGACTCCACCAGGTACACCACAGTTAAATGGAGTATCAGGAAGGAGAAATCGAACATTGTTGGATATGGTTCGATCCATGATGAGTTTTACCGATATTCCAATTTCATTCTGGGGTCATGCCCTAGAAACGGCTCATATCTACTAAATAAGGTCTCCACCAAATTCGTCCCCAAGACTCCATATGAGGTGTGGATAGGGAGGAAACCTAGTCTTAAGCATGTTAAGATTTGGGGATGTCCAGCTTATGTGAAAAGGTTTCAAAATGATAAGCTTGGGACAAGATCTGATAAGTGCACGTTTATGGAATATCCTAAAGAAAGTTTGGGATACTATTTCTACAATCCTACTGAGTAAAAGGTGTTTGTTGTGAAATACGCTGCCTTCTTGGAAAAATGAGTTTATCCTTGAAGGGGACTAGTGGGAGGAAATTAGATCTTGAAGAAATTCAAGAACCACAAACCACTACAGATCAAGTGGATGAACCTGTCCAAGTAGAGACACCTACTGTACAACACCCTATTCGTAAATATGGAAAGGTACCGAAGATACCTGAGAGGTATGGATTCGTCAGTAGAGGATGACGATGAGGTACACGTCATGAATGATGATGATCCATTGAATTACGAACAGGCTATGAGTAATAAAGACTCATGAAAATGGTAGATGACCATAAAATCAAAATGAATCTTAGAAGCAATGCTTAAGTTCATTTGGATTTTACTTGCGGTTGTAGCTTATTATTACTAAATCTGGCAAAATAGACGTGGAGACGCCCTTCCTCAAATATACAATATTAGAGGAGAATTATGTATGATACAGCAAGATGGATTTGTATCAATAGTTGAAGCAAATCATGTATATAAGCTACAACAATCCATTTATGGATTGAAGCAAGCTTCTCATAGATGGAACATTCGTTTTGATGAGACAATCAAAGAGTTTGATTTTATTAAAAACGAGGTTGAACCATGTGTGTACAAGATGGTTAGTAGGAGCGTTGTTTCATTCCTTGTATTATATGTTGATGATATATTACTGATAGGGAATGAAATTCCTATGCTAAAATCGATCAAAATAAAGTTGTCTAAACATTCCTCCATGAATGATTTGGGTAGAACATCCCACATTGGGGATAAAAATCTATAGAGATAGATCTAAAAGGATGCTTGGTTTATCCCAAAGAACGTACATTGATGTGATGCTAAAGAGGTTTAGCATGGAAGATTCCAAAAGAGGTCTTATGCCGATGAGCCATGGAATACATCTCTCCAAGAAACAGGCCCCAAAGACACCTGAGGAGAGAGACCGTATGAGTAAGATCCCTTATGCTTTTGCAATAGGATCTATCATGTATGGTATGATATATACTAGACCGGATGTTGCTCATGCACTTAGTGTAACGAGCAGATACCAGTCGAATCCTAGAGAAGAGCACTGGAAGGCAGTGAAGAATATCCTAAAGTACTTGAGAAGGACTACAGATATTTTTCTTGTCTACGGCGGGTCTGAATTAAAACTCGGGGGATTCACGGACTCAAGTTTTCAAACAGACCAAGATGACAGTAAATCTGTTTCAGGGTATATGTTTACCTTGAACGGAGGCGCAGTGAGTTGGAAGAGTTCCAAGCAGCAAACAGTTGCTGATTCAGTGACAGAGGCAGAGTATATAGCTGCAAGTGAAGCTGCAAAGGAAGCTGTTTGGATGAAGAAGTTCATAACTAAACTTGGTGTGGTTCTTAGCATTGGAGAAGCAGTTCCCGTTTACTGTGACAACAGAGGAGCAGTTGCACAGGCTAAGGAACCCAGGTCTCATCAGAAATCTAAACACGTGTTGCGGCGATTTCATTTGATCAGGGAGATCATTGAAAGAGGAGACGTCACCTTGGAGCATGTAGACTCTCAAGACAACATTGTAGATCCATTTACTAAAGCTTTACCACAACAGCAGTTTGATCGTCACTTAGAGAAGAAGGGTATAAGATACTATGACGATTGACTTTAGTGCAAGTGGGAGATTGAAAGTAGTATGCATACAAGCCAATCATGTATGATGATAAAGCATATACTTTGGAGACAATCTTATTTATTTATTAATAAAAATATTCATTTATTAAAGACATTTAATTATCTACATGGTGTTGTTTTTATAATATGTAAATAACCCATAGTTTTAAGCAATGCTTTTAGAATCATGATGAGATCATGCTAATGAGATCTAAATTCTTAGAAAACTTATAAATTAAAATAGTTCCCAATCGCGGGATTACTAAAATGGGGATTAGTAAATCTGGATAGATTGGTACATATGTTGCTTGCTCATTGGATGAGGATGACTGATCTCATGGTCATTTGTGTGGAGACACTAAAGCAAGTATGTAGGTGCTTATTGGAGAATAAGTTCACTGAACGTGACTCGCTATGGAATACCTAATGGAGTTTTACTCGCCTGTCAATAGGAATTCCTAATGTGATAGTTGTACAAGTGATCCTTGGACTTGAGATCATCATAGTATCTTGTATGTAATAAATTATACTTTGACTTATTCCTTAAGGGCCTTTAGGGTATATATAGGGTATGCTTGGGTATAATGAGTTACATATGGAGATAATGTATGATCAATAAAGAATCTACTACCTCTAGTAAAAGAGAAGATATGTCCTATGTGATTCGTTAAATGACAACTCAGGAATCCTTGGCCAAGGTGGAATGAAATTAGAAAGAGGTTTCTAATTTGCATTAATTGGAGTTGTGCATTTTCTAATCGAAATACATATAATTAAAAAAAATTAGACTTGACAGTAAATTCATGTCTTATATTTAATTGGGACATTGTATGGTGGAAGGATTGAATTGTACGGTAACTATTTACTCACAGGTTCTTTTATGATTAATGTTGAAATCTATATTATCTGAAAAGTCGTTGATCGCTAGGGAGGCTTATCCCTATTGTAGAATAAATATTATTTATTTAAATAGATTATTAGTTTAATTTATTTATTTAAATAAGATTAGAATTATTCTAATTAATTTATTCATAACCGATTTATTATGGAGAACCTAAAGGGTCACACCATAAAAGGAAGAATAATTATTTAAGAAGGTAATGGCATAATCGTAATAATGCATTAAGTATAATTAATTTAATCTATGGTGATAGAATAAATTAAATAGCTTAATGTTTATTATTTAATATTTTGAAAATATTAAATATAAATTAATAAGAGGAGTCTTATTAATATTATTATAATAATAATTATTTTAATGTCTAAAGGAGTTTAGTAATTAATTTAATATTAGTACTCTCATTTATTCCTAATAAGATTGGAAGACAAATTAATTAAATAAATTTAATTAATTATTCCCAATGTGGTGGGAAGCCTAAATTAATTAAATAAAATCCCATGTCTAATAGGATTAGAAGGGTTGACCAATATTTATATAAGAGGAGTCTTATAATAGATATTAGTTGATGCAATTCCAATTGTTGGAGAGTACTCCTTTTCTATAGAGGATAGAAAACTAAGCCAACCACCCTCCTTCTTGATAATTCTTCTTCCTTGGTGGATCACCTCTAGAGGCCAAACACTTGGGTGGCTAACGTTGATCAAAGGAAGGAATCTAACCCAGAAATTCAAGGAGATCACGAAGAACAAGGAGTTGAACTCGTACCTGTGGAAGCTTCGTTCTACAAGGGTATGATTCCATAAGTTCTTATTTATCGTTTTAAATTAATAATTTGTATAAAGGATGATCTGGGTAATGGTTTTGTAGAAAATTTTAAACTCTGATATACTATGCTTCCGCTAATTTTTGTAATTTGATTACGTCACGATTTCTTACAAACCCAACAACTGCGTGGGTATACGAATTGGATTCCTGATTCCTTGGCCATTTTTCCCCAATCCTTGGCCTAGTCGATGTCCTCGGGACAACATCTCTTGGCCAACTGCCATCACTTCAGGAGATATCCGGGGGATTAAAACCAGTGCCCCCACAAATTTATATCGTAGATTACTTATTTCGAAGGCTTAAAAATTGGCGGGCTCGACACTATCATTCACGCCGATTAGGGGCATATCTCCCAGATCATGAACATGATAATCAAGTTTTGCACATACAGTCACCAGATTGCCGTTGATGATATATTTCAGTTATTGATGAAGAGTTGAAGGAACGGCGCCAGCCATATGTATCCATGGTCATCCTAACAACAGATTATACCTGGTAGTGATCTTCAGGATCTGAAAAGGTATGTTGAAAGTGAAAGGGCCAATTTCCACAGGAAGTTCAATCTCCCCCACGGTATCCCTTCTTGATCCATAGAAAGTCCGTACCACCACATGGCTTTCCCGAATCTGGTTTGGGTTGATCTTCATCTTCTCTAGAGTATCCTATGGACAGATGTTTAAGGACGATCATCCGTCAATTAGCATGCCACCTACCACATATCCTGATGAAACGACAGCGATATGCAATGGCTTGTGATGCCCAGTTCCTTCGGCTGGTATATCATCGTCAGTGAAGGATATCACATTACTATCCAGTACATGGCAGACCAGGTGCTGGAATTTCTCAGTATCGATAGTTTTGGGTAAGTGTGCTTCCTCCAATACTTGGATCAGGATTTGACGACGGTTGTCAAAATCTAATACCAAATCCAGGATGGAAATTTGATGTGGTTCAGCTTCTAATTGCTTCACCGTCCTGGTTTCACTGTGCCCCATCTTGTGGAGGAACTCTGTGATCTTTCTAGTAGATACCTTCCCCAATACGTTAGTTTCCGATTTCGCCAAACGCCCTTGGAGTTGAAATGGATTCTCCCTAGGTATGATGGCGGTACAGTCAGGTGCCAATTTTATACCTTCTCCGTAATTCCACAGTACCTTCTTCGGGCTTAGAATTGGGAGTTGCGGCCAAGGAGTCAACATCAGGGGTTTTGGCGCTGGTATCTCGAGAGTGGCTTTGTTTCTCTGCTCAGATATCCCTTTGATGGTTTGGTCCGCCAGACGTTCCTTCTATGCAGAGGATAACCGCTACCATAACCTCCAAATTCCTTGGTCCTCGAGGGTAATTCATCTGTCGATGCCGGTCAGAAAATTAAGTCCTCGGTCTCCCTTTTGTTGAAGGAGGAGGTCTCTTTTTTCTCTTTTGGAGTTGTTTGCCCTCGTCTCTTGTCCGTGGGACGAGAGAGGAGTGCCCCGATTTCCATATTTTATTCTTTTCCCTCTCGCTTTCGCTTTGTCTTTGGGGTTCCATTTTAAAGGGTGAATTTTGTAGGAAACCGGTACCGACATATGCGTCGACGATTTTAAAAGATTAATTTTATTGATTGGACCAATTGAGACAGTCGCTAGTTGATATTTTGGAAATGGATGTACCAACTTATCCGGGTTTTAATAGTTTTTCGCAAGATGGTCAAATGCGTGACTCTTTGATTTGGTCTTGAAACCCGAGATTCGTGAAATCCGGGGGCTAGGTTAAGCGAGGGGAAGGTGTTAGGCACCCCCCGACTCCCGTGCAAGCACGGTACCGCATCTTATTGATTTTCTTATACAAAAAGTGTGTGTGTGTGTGATTTTGAAAGCTTTATTAGTTGGTGTCTAAGTCTTTTTGGTGACTTGAAAGTAGTGCTGTACCTTTTTTGCGCCTAGGTACGAAGGATTTGATTTAGCGAAAGATTCAATTTTAACAAGATATGCAAATTAAAATGAGGTTTTGGAAAGTAAGGTTTTCAAATCCTTTGCCCGACTAGAAATCGAGGACTTCGATACTTCCTTTTATTCTTTACGTTCATTACGTGATCTACCCCTAATCGCTTTATTTTTCATCAAAAGCTCTTTGTGGTTTCTTTGAGAAATTATTTTGATGATATGTATGCTAAAGCGTTAAGAAGGTTCGGATCATCATCGGGCATAAAAGCCATCTCGATGAACCGAGCTCCTGTAATGAAGGTTTTCACTATCACGGGGTCTTGAATCCGAGCTCTCGAGACTAACCCCTCGAGTTCGTCTTCAAGATCCAAATATTACACGCACATCGATATTTACGATATTTAAAGCATTTACAACGTAAAAGCCGATCCATCGTGGGAATCAAGTCGGATCCGTTCGGGGATCTCGACACTGGGATTCCTAGGCTCACAATATTTGTACCATTTCATATATACATAAAATCCACGGCTTCATTACTAAGTGATTTCATCGATTGAAAACACCGTTCACGCCGATTCAGCCCCCCTTTCACCTCTAAATATATATTTAGGGCTATACGGGTTAACCGGGACCATTTAGAAGTAAATACATCCATAGATATACCATGGATCTAAGCCGTTCTAGCTCCCGGGTTGAAGCATCATGCTAACAACCTCTCGGGAACTAGCTTAAGCTTAGCTTGAGGTATATCTAGTCTCCGAAGCTATATACAATGTATTAAAGCAATAAATAACCGATAAAAACGTTAAAACTACCAACTATTACATAATATGCTTATAATACAACAAATATAGCTAGATTTAAACAAGATCCTTCATTAATCTATCATTTGAATATAGTTTACAAAGAAAACAAAGCTAGAAGTGCATTATTTCACCTTGGGGGACTCGTGAACAAGCGTTTTGACTCCCGGGATGAAGTAAGAACACTAAGATGGCTTTAATGAGATGCTAGATGGAAGAAAAAAGCTTCAAGTTTCTATGTTGATGTCCAACTCGAGCCTTTCTCTCTCTAGAAATGTCCTTCTCTCTCTATATCTCTCTCTTCTTTTTTTTAAAATGAACTAAGTGGGGGGTTATAACCTGTCCGGGGCAGCCGCACACATGTATGCGGCTAGTCGCATACATGGTGGAGGCTACCCAGGTGGGACCCCCCGGCTTGGTTATGGCTCCTTCGGTCTCGATTCGGCAGAAGTTGATGTCTGCCGTTTGATCTTTCGGACCGTATTTGACGAACGCAGCGAGATATGACCGAGTCCGACTGAGTTAGGGTTCAGGAAGTTGATACTCATAGCTGAGATACCTTCCAGGTCCAGTTATCAGTCTGCAGGCTTATCTCTTGATGGTACATTGTTCGAGGTTTGCTGAGGTGGTTTTTGATGATCACTGTCTCAGCTCGTCGATCTTCGATCGGGTTGCGGTATGTTCAGACTTCATTGGTCCTCTTCACCATTCCCGGGGTTATCTCCGAGATGATCGAGATCTTTTGCCCTACTTCGGGGTTGTCTTCGAAGTAAAATGATGTTTTTACCCTCCTGCAGGGTTAGTACGACAAAAGTGAAATTTTGAGTGTCTACAGCTGCCCCTCTTTGTCATGTTCATGCAATGTAATGGAATGAACACGACAAAGATTTAATAGACATGAAGAATGCATGACAAGGTATATCTAATGATGCAATGTCATGTATGATCGATGCAATGGTATATGAGATGTATACAAGGGTTACTTCCTCGGCTAGGGAAGTTAAGGATTTTGTTGTCGGGGTTGAGTCGACCTACGTTGAATTATAATCAACCAATTGCACCATCGGGGTCATGTCGATGCCTTCACTGGTTTGTAGCCAACGGATTCATTATCAGGGTTAAGCTGATTCCTTCACTGGGTTGTGGCCAACGGATTACATCATCGGGGATTTGACAATCTGCGTAGGGTTGTAGCCAACTGATTACACCATTGGGGATTTGCCGATCTGCGTAGGGTTGTAGCCAACGGATTACATCATCGGGGATTTGTCGACCTGCGTAGGGTTGTAGCCAACGGATTACACCATCGGGGATTTGCCGACCTTCACTAGTTTGTAGCCAATGGATTACATTCATCGGGGATTTGCCGACCTGCGTAGGGTTGTAGACAACGGATTACATCATCGGGGATTTGTCGACCTGCGTAGGGTTGTAGCCAACGGATTACATTCATCGGGGATTTGTCGACCTTCACTGGTTTATAGCTAATGAATTACATTCATCGGGGATTTACCGACCTGCGTAAGGTTGTAGCCAATGGATTACATTCATCGGGGATTTGCCGATCTGCGTAGGGTTGTAGCCAACGGATTATATCATCGGGGATTTTTCGATACCTTTACTAATTCATTGTCAGTGGATTACATTGTCGGGGTCAAGCCGGCGCCTTCACTGATTCATTGTCAGTGGATTACATCGTCGGGGTCAAGCCGACGCCTTCACTGATTCATTGTCGGTGGATTACATCGTCGGTGGATTACATCGACGCCTTCACTGATTCATTGTCGGTGGATTACATCGTCAGGGGCAAGCCGATGCCTTCACTGATTCGTTATCGGTGGATTACATCATCGGGGTCAAGCCGATGCCTTCACTGATTCATTGTCGGTGGATTACATGTTGTAAGGTTGATTTTGATTGATTTCCTGGTCTTCCGGCGTTCAACGTCGGGTTGTCTGATCTTCGCCGAACTTCTGTTGTTTTGGAGGATTTTTAGGGTTTTCAGGGTTTTAAACTGTCCCGAAAAGGCATCATTTTTCATAATGTGACCATTCTGAACCCAAAAGAACACGTTCTGGACATCGTGTTGCCAAACAGAATGTTACGGGACCCACTTAAGGTAGCCGCATACATGGTTATGGCTAGAGCAACCATGTTCAAGGCTACCTGCGTTCGAGCTTATACCTTTGGGAGGCCTCATTTTCACCCATTTAATTCGGATTTCATCTTGTTTCTCTCTATAAAACCGAGCGTTTCTTCATCTATACTCGATTCTGGCTTGATTTGGAGCGATTCGCCACCGTATACTCCTTCTTCAGACTACGGGTAACGTCTAAACTCCGTTCTTTCATGTTTTCATTGGCGAAAGCATGTATTTCCTTTCTTAAAGGCAATATATCTAACATGTATGCATGTATAGATGGATAAATGTGTTTATGATGTAATGCATGGATACAAATCATCCTATGGATCGTATGAATGCGAGATATTACCATTTATCAGTTAATCTAGACATACATTGTACATATGTGTTAGAATAACAGTTGAAATTGATGTTTGCATGCTTGGTTGTGATGATGTACCCTTATAGGGTGATTTAATACATGCTTCGGGCATGTGGATAGTCCGTTTTATAAAGGAGACTCTGGCAAAAAATTTTCATAAACTAAATGTCCGGATCATAGATACATTATAGATGTACTAAGATGCAAATGACATACACATTTAATGACACATGTAAGACATGCATGATGTGATGATCATATTTTATGGGTTTAATTTGAAATTTGCAAATGGTAAGAATATACCTGACTTGGCTTTAATTCCTACGAACTCATTGTTCAGACATGGATCCTGAGGAGCTTAGTCGTGCCACTGGACGGCCGATTTCATCCGGAGTTCGCCTGCGTAGGACCCCCTCTTAGGTTCCGGTTCCACGTCTTAGCCGACGGGTGCAGCGTTTGACCGAGCCTGCTCGCTTGCCGGCTTGGGAGGATCAGTCACTCCTGGACGAGGACATTCCCGAGCCTGAGGTTCCGCCTCCACTCCCTACGGTGCCTAGATTTCTTTCGGGCATTGAGGTAGAGGTCCCAGATTTGCTGGGCACGGATTTGAGCCACCATCCGTCCATTCACTTGCAGGCGAATGAGGTATGGGATTAATTGGTTTTTTTTGTTTTTCTTTCTGCCATAGACGGGTTTTCTTAACCTTGATGTTGTACAGGTGCCAGAGTTTACCTAGCTGAGGGGTAACTGGTTCAGTATCTATGCTCTGTATCAGTCACTACATCCCGAGTACAGAGATATCATAGATTCTTGGGGATTCGGGGCCTTCTTCACCATTGTTCCCCGTCGTTGCCCTGGGGGCTATTTGCAGGCTTTGGGTGAGAGATGGTTTCACCAGAGTCAGTCGCTGCATCTATTGGATTGTGAGGTAATGATGACTCCCATGGATTGGACGTACATTACTAGCTTGGAGTTTATCGGGGATAGGGTGCCCTTGGAGCCGTCTGTCACCGGGGCTGCTGTGCGTGCCCTCCTAGGGTTATCTCCTCAGGAGTGAGCCTTCACGACTCGTAGTATTCGATCAGGATGCCTGGGCGTTGATTCAGCTCGAGGCACCTTGCAGCAGGAGTTGCCTGTTGATTTGGCGGAGAGGGATCGCATCTTGCGGCATCTGTTCCTGACCATCATGAGGGGTTGTTTCATAGCGAACAACTCCTCCACTATCCCCTTCAGCATGGTAGGGGCTGTTCGATATGTAGACCGTATTAGGGACTACGATTGGGGGTCGTTCTCATTTGCTCTTTTCTTGCATGGGATGCGACTGCGATCCGAGGGAGTTACCGACGCCTGGGTCGGATTTTTCCCGTTTCTTCTGGTAAGTCTTCTTGACCGAATTTCATTTATTTTACTTTTGATTGATTTCTCTTTTCCCACAACTGATGGATGGTTTTTTTGAATTGACAATTCTGGGCTTATGAGAGGCTTCACTGTCTTCGCCCTACCTCTGTCTTAGGCTTGGATACTTATCCCCGGGGACGTAGATGGCATCAGTCTACTCTGTCTGAGGTCCCGGTCGCGGAGGACTTTGCCCATGCCCGTCTTCAGTTGGAGACGTTGCTTGCTCGAGACATATTGTGACCCCATATTCTGGAGAGCACTTGGTCGAGGGATTTGAGGATGGCGTGCCGACAGGGCCAGAGTTCTATTTATCGACTCGCCAGATTCCACTCCTTTTTGATGGAGGTTGGGAGCTCTACCTTGGAGAGCGCATTATTCGATGCATTACTGGGGAGATTCGCCTACCGTATCTTCCTCCAGCCCAGCGCTTTTGGCCTCTGACTTCGTCAATTGCATCGATTCCCACCTTGGGGTTTGATGGTTTCCTCATGTCTGAGGGTCTGATCTCTTCGGCGGACTTTATCGCTTGGTGGGTCCGGCACACGATAGGAGCTCAGACCCGGGCTACCCAGTTCTTGGGCGATCTGGTTCCAGGATCCTTTATGATGAGGGACTGGATATCGTGTTTTCAGGAGCCGTCTCATCAGGATTAGATTGCTGCCTTGAGGCTTCAGTTGGAGGAGCTATCAGCCTTTTGTAGTTACAATGGCTTGGACCCGTCCTTGGCTCACACTTTTGCTTCTCGGGGTCATGAGGCTGGGCCGTCAAGCGGTGGTGGCTCCCATGGTGCTGGACCCTCAGGTTTTGGTGGCTTCCAGGATAGACATATTCCCTTCACCGTTCCCCCGGATATGCAGGAGACACCTTATCGGCCGGATCAGCAGGATGCACCCACTCCAGGTAGACGACCTCATGTTGATCAGTTTGATGAGACCCTCACCTTCTTGGATGATTTTGATGAGGGGGCGAGTCCATATGTCCTCTGTTAGTCATTGGGCATTTGTGCCCCAATATCCTGTACTTTTTATTTTTAGTTTTCACATGTATCATAGGTATGACAGTGATGTTTATGAAACTAATGTACTTGGCAGATATTTATATATGATGCTTCTTATTTATTCATCACACATGCTGTTTTATCATTAGTATGATGCATGCATCAGATATATTTAAATGATTGGATAGAGATTGACCCCTGTATGGTCTTATTGACACAGGTTTTACAGATGTTGTCCTCTGCAGTGGTACGTTTGGACCACCTTCCTGCTAGCCATATAGCTACCAGCTTGAGGGTTTGGTATGACCAACTGCCATCCACCGATCGTATCGATGTCAGCCACATGCTGGGCCACTCCATGTCTTTACTGTCCTTCTAGATTTCGAAGGGATTTGTTGCCGGGATACTCAGGTATTGGACTCCTGAGCGTCATATCTTTCGATTCGGCTCAGCTGAGTTGACTCCTACATTGGAGGAGTATAGTTGCATTTCAGGACTGTCAATAGAGGGGCCATGTGCTCGAGTGGCTTTGGGCCATATACGCCGCCAGTTCATGACGATGACTGGATTGAGAAGAGCAATTGTGATGGCTGAGGTGGGTGGTAGCCACATCATCTCCATGGACTTTATGTTTAGGCATTTTGTTTATGCGGATAGTTTCGCTATTTATCACAGAGACTTCGCCATTTCGGAGGAGCGCTGGTACGTTGCCCGTGTGGATGCCTTGGTTATGTGCCTCGTAGCTTATCTATACATGCCATTTTATATCGATCATCTGGATGTGGCGATGTCGGTGGCTGTTAGGGCTCTTCGAGAGGACTTTACTATATTACCCCTTATCCTGGCAGAGACATTGATTTCAGCCTCTATCTGCCATGATGCTGGTGAGGTAATCCAGTGCTTTTATATATCTGGTTGAGACGCACCTCCGACCGATAGGGCGGCTTCGCTGTCATGGTTTCTATTTTGGACATGGCCTGTCTCAGGTTTATTCATATTGCCCGACTTCTTGCGTCGATGAGGCGTCCTGGACTTCATTTCTGGGTGCCATGGAGGAGCCTTTTGCTATAGTCATGTATTCTGGGTACTGCCCCTTTATGAGTTTCACCACCCATGTCGCTGACCTGGATTTCCTCCCCTTGGCGGGTTTGAGGCGTGTGATGACCTATCATCCTCTGGCGGTGATGGGTCAGTTTGATCAGTACTAGGAGGTCCATACATTTGAGGGGATTGAGGATTATCGATTTCCCATTTGCTCAATTACCGAGGCTGATTTGGCTCAGGTTTATGGGTTCTGGTCTCATCGACAGACAGCAGAGTTTAGAGATTGCCATCCGGGCCGCTCTGCAGAGTATTTAGCTTGGCTTGAGTCGTATTTGGCACCAGAGACCGCAGATCAGGTTGGTACATGATCTTTATCTGATGACGATGGTTTGTCCACGGATGCGGCGGAACCGATGGAGGATCCTATATCTCCAACTGAGGATGCGTTATTTGCAGAGTTGACAACTTCTTTAGTGAGCACTGTCCCACGTTTGGCCTCAGTTTCCATGGAGGCGATGGATAGACAGCTTCAGCTGGTGACATTAGAGAGAGATCAGGTTCGGGCTCTATTGTTGACCACCGAGTTGGTAGGGATACTGCTATCACTGAGAGAGATGCAGCCCGTGCTTCCGGAGATCAGGCCATCATTGATAGAGATACATCTGAGACTTTGTCAGATGGACTCATCGATCACGTACAAGGTGTAGTGCAGAGTCAAGAGGAGATTTTCTACATGGCAGCGGAGATGCTGAGGAGGGTTGACATGTTGGAGCACGAGCTTAGAGCTGCTCCCTCAACTATAGAGACTGTTGGATATTTGGCGATGTTGGCTCGTCTTACCACTGATTTATAGCTCTGTTTTATTTTCCTGTAGAGACTTCGTTATTATCACTTGTCATAGGTTAGAATCAACTTTTGTATTCTAAACAGTTGTATGTATTAAAAAGAAGCAAGTTTAGTTCACTTCCCTTGTTTGCGCATGTCTAGCCATGTCCACTGTTGTCATTTTTGCTTCATAATTTATTATGTCGACAGGGAACTAGTCTCGTTATGTGGCATCAGATTCAGCAGGAATGATGATGAGATGTCGCTAGGTCATCTCCACATGAGCCGTCGATTGGTTTGGGCTTGATGGATAGGTTTTGGATTTCTGTATAGGTTAGGAAAGTGTTTGACCTTTTTGAAGGTTAGACCGCACCATAAATGGCTGCCTACGTACTCCCACAGATAGGAGATCAGGTCTTTCGTATTTCAGGCTCAGACCTGAAAAGCTAGACTTGATATATTTTTTCTTTTTTTTTTCTTTTCTTTTTTTTATCAAGACATAGCAGTCCAGTCAGAAGGCGAAAAGGGCTCTCAGACATAATACCGTTTCACCGAGTTGGAATTGATCAGTTGCGGGAATTCCTCACCGTCCATCTCTTCCAATTTCAAAGCTCCACCTGATAGGATTGCTTTGATAAGAAAGGGTCCTTCCCAGTTTGGGGCAAATTTTCCCTTAGCTGCATTATGGCCCGGAATGATCTTCTTCAGTACCAAATCATGCTCTTTGAATTCCCGAGGTCGTACCTTCTTGTTATAAGATCGAGACATTCGCTGTTGATAGAGTTGACCGTGAAATATAGCAGCAGCTCTTTTTTCATTTATCAGGGATAACTGATCGTATCGATCTTGTATCCATTGGCTCTCCTCTATCTGGGCATCAAGGATCACTCTTAGTGATTCCATCTCCACTTCGATAGGAAGTACAAGCTTCCATACCATATACCAATGAGTAGGGTGTTTCTCCAGTCGAGGTTCGAGTCGACGTCCGATATGCAAGTAGGGTTAACGATAATAGCTCAGGCCATCCCCGGTGATTTGCTGACATCTTCATCATTATCTTCTTGATATTTTTGTTAGCCGCTTCCACCGCGCCGTTCATCTTTGGACGATAAATAACCGAATTGAGGTGTTTGATATTGAACTTACTGCACAGTTCCCTCATCATCTCGTTATTCAGATTCTTCACGTTGTCTGATATAATAACCTCGGGTTGTCCATACTGGCATATGACGTTGTTTCTAATGAAACCAACCATGACCTCTTTGGTGACCCTGGGAAAAGAAGCTGCTTCCACCCACTTGGTAAAGTAGTCAATTATAGTGAAGATGAATCGATGACCGTTAATGGCTTTAGGCTCAACTAGTCCTATCACGTCCATTCCCCAAATGGAAAAAGGCCATGGTGATGTCATGCAGTGCAGTTGATTCGGAGGCGCATGAATAATGTTGGCGTGGATCTGGCATTGATAGCAACGCTTGACATGATCATCACAATCCGCTTTAAGGGATATCCAGTAGTGTCCTGTCCTCAGAATCTTTTTGGCAAGCAGAGGTCCACTCATATGTGCTTCGCATACTCCACCATGTACTTCATTCATAAGTCGCTGTGCTTGCTCTCGGTCTAGACATCTCAGAAGGCCTACACCTAAATCTCTCTTATACAGAGCATCTCCACTTGGTAGAAATTCATAGCCATTTTTTGTATTCACTTCTTCGCGGCTTGACTCATCCCTTCCGGGGTTTACTGATCTCGCATATATTCTTTTATATGGTGGTACCAAGGTGGCCCCGCAGGTAGTATCTCATCTGATATCTCCCCTACATTGTTCCCATATGACGGTATCTTCTGCACAGTGAAAGTGATGACAGACATTCCCCTTCTTGCTAACAGGTTCACTAGTGAAGCTAATGTGGCCAATGCATTGGCGAAATCATTTCGGTTCCGGGGGATATGCATGAAGGCAATGTCTTCAAATTCCCCTGCCAATCTAAGAACATGTCGATGATACGGTAGTAGATGCAGTTCTTTGGTGGTGTATGCCCCGGTAGACTGTCTGATGACTGGCTCTGAATCTCTAAACACCACTAAACGTTTCACTCCCATGGACTGAGCCAGCTTCAACCCCACAATGCACCCTTCATATTCGGCGGTATTGTTGGAGTTGTTGAAATACAACTTGGTTGCCACTGGGTATTGATCTCCCGTGATGGATACCAGGACTGCCCCGACTCTGGCACCTTCAGCGTTTGATGCGCCGTCAAAGTACATTTTCCAGAATTGACCTTGATCCCCTTATCAATCAGGAGAACAGTCAACACTTCTTCCTCAGGGAAATACGTTTCCAGAGGCTCAAAACCCCCTGTTGGTGCAGTCGACAGGTGATCCGCAATCCCTTGCCCTTTGATGGACTTTTGGGTGACATATATGATGTCGAACTGTTGAAGGATTAACTGCCACTTGGATAAACGGCAGTTCAAAATCAGCTTGCTGAAGATGTATTTTAAAGGATCCATCATCGAGATGAGATAAGTGGTATGGCCGTGTAGGTAATGCTGTAACCTTGTGGCTGCCCAAGCTAATGCACAACAGGTTCTTTCTATCAGGGTATATTTCTGTTCTCCACTGCTGAAGCATTTACTGAGGTAATAGATTGCTCTTTCTTTCCCCATGTCATCCTTCTGCCCTAGTAGGCAACCCAAAGCATTGGAGTTGACTGACATATACATGAACAAAGGAATTCCATCCCTTGGGGATACCAAGATAGGTGCTTCAATCAACCTCTTCTGGATGATGTGGAAAGCTTTTCGGCAGTCTCCATTCCATTTTCCCGAAGAGTTCTTCCTTAACAGTTTGAAAATGGGTTCACAGGTTGCAGTTAACTGCGATATAAACCGGCTGATGAAGTTGATTCTCCCCAGAAAACCTCGTATTTACTTCTCGGTCTTTGGCTCCGGCATTTCCGTGATGGCTTTGATTTTGGCAGGATCCAATTCAATGCCCCGGTTGCTCATAAGAAATCCCAGTAGTTTGCCGGATTTCACACCAAAAGCACACTTTGCTGGTTTTAACTTCAAATTGAACTTGCGGAGTCGTTCAAACAACCTCCGAAGATGGGTGCAATAGTCATCATCCTGTCGGGACTTCACGATGATATCTTCCACATATATTTCGATTTCTTTGTGCATCATGTCATGGAATAAGGTCATCATGGCCCTTTGATAAGTAGCACCAGCATTGGTAAGGCCAAAAGCTAGTCTTCGATAACTGAAGGTTCCCCAAGGGGTAATGAAGGCAGTCTTTTCCCTGTCTTCTTCAGCAACCATGATCTGGTGATATCCAGCAAAGCAATCAGCGAAAGAATACATCTCGAATTGCGCAGTGTTATCGATTAATACGTGGATGAACGGCACTGGGAAGTCATCCTTAAGGCTGGCTTTGTTGAGATCTTGATAATCCACACAAACTCGCACCTTTCCTCCAGATTTTGGCACTGGGACTACGTTGGACCACCATTCAGGGTACGTTAACACCATAATGATTCCCGCTTTGAACTGTTTGATAATTTCCTCTTTGACCTTCAGGTTCCATTCTGGTTTCAATCGTCTCAGTTTCAGTTTGACTGGTTTGAACCCTTCTTTAATTGGTAGTCGATGGACGACGATGTCAGTGGATAGACCTATCATGTCTTCATGAGACCAAGCAAAAACATCCTTGAATTTGGTTAAGAGTTGGATTAGTTCTTTTTCTTGGTTAGAGGGAAGGTTGGTTTCGATCTGTATTTCTTTGGGATCGTTGGGGGTTTCGATATTTATGGTGGTGGTTTGATCGAGGTTGGGTTTAGGTTTATCTTCGACCTATGCTTTGATTTCCTCGGGCACCTCGTCATCATCCCCTTCCTCCTGCTCGATTCCAATCAAGTCAAAGTCCAATTCTATGTCGAAATCGTAATCATTACTCAAATTCGGCAAACCATGGACGTGGCTAGAGACATGCAAATTTGGAAACCTGATACAAAAACTTGATTGCTAAATATATACAAGTAGTCGTCAATTACAAAAAGATTCATCAGTTAATATGACAACTGGCAATAACAAGCTACAGATGAAATAAAACAGACATAAATAGAGATAAAGGTGGAGCTCCTTGTCAGCGGTCGCTTCTCGGTTTTTACCCTTTTCGGACGATCTGTGGAGTGATCATCCACTTGTTGGTCTGCAGTTCCTGGGAAGTCGTTGAGATAGAAGCGCTACTGGAGTCGCAGTCTTCCAAGATGGCCATAACTGGTTTGGAACCGGTCCCTGGATCACTGCTTGGGATGTTTACATTTCCCCAGTTAAGTGTCAGGAGGTTAGGTTGATCACTTGACAGATCTGACCCGTCGGACTTCTTCAGGTCCTCTTCAGAGAGGCAAAAACTGCTCACGAATTGCAACTGGATCTCTTCCAGAAAATTTTGGTCTTTGGCCTTCTGGGCCGCATCCTTGAGAGGCTTTTCATCCCCGTCTGCCTGATGTCCTCTTTGATCGTCTTTAGGAATCAGAAGGTTTGAAATAATGAGGGGGATCTTCTTGAGTGGCTCTTTAGATCCGGTTTCACCCAGGTTTGGCTTGAGGTGAATTAACTGATTAACTGGTTGATGCCTGTGAGGATTCTGATGCTTGGATCCACCATGGTATCCGAGTCCAGCCTTTCCCAACTGCGTGGGTATACAGATTGGGTTCCTGATTCCTTGGCCATTCTTCCCCAGTCCTCGGCCTAGTCGATGTCCTCGGGACAACATCTCTTGGCCAAGTGCCATCACCTCTGTAGATATCCGGGGAATTAAGATCGGGGCTCCCACAGAGTTATATCGCGAATTACTGATTTTGTAGGCTTGAAAACTGGCGGGCTCGGCCCCTTCATTCACACCGATCAGGGTCATATCTCCTAGGTCATGAATAGGATAATCAAGTTCTGCACTGACAGTCACCAGATTGCCGTTGACGATATATTTTAGTTGTTGATGAAGAGTTGAAGGGACGGTGCCAGCCATATGGATCCATGGTCGTCCTAACAACAAATTATACCCGGTAGTGATCTTCAAGATCTGAAAAGGTATGTTGAAAGTGAAAGGGCCAATCTCCATAGGAAGTTCAATCTCCCCCAAGTATCCCTTCTTGATCCATCGAAAGCCCGTACCACGACATGGCTGTCCCGAATTCAGTCTGGGTTGATCTTCATCGTCTCCAGAGTATCTTGTGGACAGATGTTTAAAGATGACCCTCCGTCGATTAGCACGCCACCTACCACATATCCTGATGAAACAACAATGATATGCAATGGTTTGTGATGCCTAGTTCCTTCGGCTGGTATATCGTTGTCAGTGAAGGATATCACGTTACTGTCCAGTACATGGCTGATCAAGTGCTGGAATTTCTCAGTATCGATAGTCTTGGGTAAGTGTGCTTCCTCCAATACTTGGATCAGAATTTATTGATGGTCGTCAGATTCTAATATCAAATCCAGGATAGAAATTTGACGGGATCAGCTTCCAATTGCCTCACCGTCCTGGCTTTACCGTGCCCTATTTTATGGAGGAACTCTGTGATCTTTTCAGTAGATACCTTCCCTAATACCTTGGTTGCCGGTTTCGCCAAACGCCCAGGGAGGTAACATGTATTCTCCCTAGGTATGATGGCGGTACAGTCAGGTGCCAACTTTATCCCTTCTCTGTAATTCCACGGTACCATCTTTAGGCTGAGAATTGGGAGTTATGGCCAAGGGGCCAACATCAAGTGGTTTAGGCGCTGGTATCTCGAGAGTGGCTTTATTTCTCTGCTCAGGTACCCCTTGGATGGTTATGGGTCCGCCGGATATTCCTTCCATGCAAAGGATAACGGCTATCATACCTTCTACGTTCCTCGGTCCCCGAGGGTAGTATATTTCTTCCTCAGGGAAGATCTCAGCTTTGTTTATTGAGTCCAGCTCTCCGGATTCAATCAAGTTCTGGATTAGATGTCGCAGAGCCCAACATTCTTCCGTGGCATGTCCAGGAGCATTAGAATGGTAAAGGCAGGATGTGGAAGGATTGAAACACTTTGATCTCGTATTTGGGGGTGGCAAAAATTCTGTAATCTTCCCCTCCTCGATCAAGGTATAGAGAATCTCCTCCCTGGATTGCCTTAACGGGGTAAATTTCTGTTTGGCGGCAAAATCTCGACGGCTCTGCAATCTAGCTTCTCGAGCCATCTTTTAAGTCCATTTGTTCTGCTCTGAGTAACGGATCCGATCCCTTCTGGAGGTGGAAACATCTTGGACAGATATGGGGTCATTTGGCTTTGATAAGACCTGGTCGATGAGTTGTCGGGTCAACTGGTGTTGGTATACCACCAATTCAGCTAGCTGATCCACCTGCGCTCTGATTGAAGCTAATTCTTGTTCTACCCCATAATTTTCTTCAGGGTATCCCCATATTGCAGGGTCATGTGCCGAGGGAACTCTCCCATCTTCCTCAAGTATTTACGATTTTCCCTGCTTCCGGCACTGATCATGTTGACTCCTTCCTCCACATGCTGAGGCAGAGGGTTGTTGTTGACATTTGGCTGTTCGGGCGCTTTGACTATAATCTCCCCGCTGTCAATCAAGTTTTGAATTTTGTGCTTCAGAGTCCAACACTCCTAAGTATCATGCCTCGGTGAGTTAGAATGGTAGGCGCACTTCTTGCTGGAATTGAATTGCCTTCCATTTGGATCGGAAGGTGGAGCGAGCTCAACGATCTTCTTCTGGGCGATCAGTAGGGCTAATATGTTTTCTAAGGAGTCTCCTAAAGGAGTTAATATCCTTCTTCGCTTGTTTTCCCCAACTTTCATTGCTGTAGGATTTCAAAAATTCGCTAGGATGAGGGTTTTGCCTCTGGATAGGTGAGTTAGGGCTCTTGTTAGCAGATTGTCCTTGCAATACTAACAAGACATCTTCTTCCTTCCTCTTTGATCCTCTCTTGGGAGCGCTTGCATAATTTCCCGACTGTATGTGCTGGACTACGGCTTCCAAAGTAGCGAGGTCTTTGATTTTTCCAGACTTCAAACCCATTTCTGCCATTTCCCAGTGTTTGATCATTTCGGAGAAGGATTTTCCTAACCCGGCGAGGACTCTCTCATAGAAAGGGGCTTCTTGTATATCAATGAAGGTGGTCACCATCTCACCCTCATCCATTGGTGGGTTGACTTGGGCCTCCATTCGCCTCCACCGCTGTGCGTATTCTCTGAACGATTCATTGCCCAGCTTTCTGACTTTGGTAACCTGGTAGCGATCAGGTGCCATCTGGGATTGAAAATTATATTGGTTGAGGAAAGCATGGGCCAAATCTTCCCAACCTCTGACTTTGGAATTGTCTATCTGTGCGTACCACGTGCGGGCTTCACCAGTAAGGCTCTTCTAAAACAGCTACATCCTGAGGTTTTCATCCTCAGTGTAAGTTCCAAGTTCACCTATGTAGACTTTCAAGTGAGTGTACGGGTCTCCCAGTCCGTTGTATTTCTCAAACTCAGGGACTTGAAACTTATCCAGGTATCTCGCCTTTGGGAAAATACACAGATCCGAGTAATTCACGCTCCTGTGGGATCCCGTCCCTTTCATTGATCGGATAACGTCTTCCATTTGTCTAACTTTCTTCCTAATGTCTTCAGTATCTTTGTCTTCCCGGAGGTTTGTGATGTCCCGTGTCGTCTTCTGGATCGGGAACTCCTTGGGTACTTCAACATCGAGGGGAGATATAGGTGAGGACGTATGGGTATCACCTTCCTTTTCGGGTACTTTCATGTCTCCTTGCACAGAGGATTCAGTCGAACTCTTGTGTTTAGATTCCTGAGATAGTTTGCACTGTTCTTTTAACAGGGTCTTCATCTCAGCCATTTGCATCTTAAACTCCTTAAATTCATCTCGAGATACTGGGATGGGTTCTGATGAACTTGCTTCAGCCATCTGGACTGGTGAAAGGGTCTTTTTGGATCGAGATCGGGTTTTAGGACCAATCTGCACAACAACCGATATCTAGTTTAGATTGGATACTAGTGGATAGGGATGCATGATATGTTATGCATCAGTTTAATGGCTTTTTAATCTTTTCCTGCAATACAACAAGTTAGTCAAATTGATGACAGGGTGTGAAAGATGTATGTATGACAGTTCAAGATAATGGTCATTTATATACGCAAAAGATTTAAATGGGGTATGAAGAAGCACACCGCGAGTTTGCTTTATTAGAGGCTGACCTATCTTAGGGTTACTCTCATGGGCTATTTAAAATTGGTTCCCAGATCTTCACAATCTACTTGATGAAAACATCCATGTTTCGATTGGAGCGGATCTGAGTGGTGCCTTTCCTGAGCCTCACAATGGAAACATCCATAGGAGTCCAGTAATAAACAACCGACGGGATTGCCCCCTAATGTAGGTACCATACAACATACATTCACATACATTCACGTCCTCACTGCATGTAATATGATGACATTGTGCGAAGCACTAATATAGTATGTGAGGCACTAATATAAAATGCTAAAAGATTGACACACACAAAGATCATTCACACAAATGCATATGCAGAACGAAAATCAAAAAGTTTGATCGCGGCTTAAGCCCTCTTTGATCCCCAGCAGAGTCGCCACCTGTCGACGCCGGGCAGAAAATCAAGTCCTCGGTCTCCTTTTTGTTGAAGGAGGAGGTCTCTTTTTTCTCTTTTTGAGTTGTTTGCCCTCGTCTCATGTCCGTGGGACGAGAGATGAGTGCCCCGATTTCCCTATTTTATTCTTTTCCCTTTCGCTTTTGCTTTGTCTTTGGGGTTCCGTTTTAAAGGGTGAATTTCATAGGAAACCGATACCGACATATGTGTCGATGATTTTGAAAGATTGATTTTATTGATTGTACTGATTGAGACAGAGTCGCCAGTTGGTATTTTGGAAATGGATGTACCAACTCATCCGGGTTTTAATAGTTTTTTGCAAGATGGTCCAATGTGTGACTCTTTGATTTGGTCTTGAAACCCGAGATTCGTGGAATCTGGGGTCTAGGTTAAGCGGGGGGAAGGTGTTAGGCACCCCCCGACTCCCGTGCAAGCACGATACCGCATCTTATTGATTTTCTTATGCAAAAAGTGTGTGCGTGTGTGTTCGTGTGTGTGATTTTAAAAGCTTTATTAGTTGGTTTCTAAGTCTTTTTGGTGACTTGAAAGTAGTGTTATACCTCTTTTGCGCCTAGGTACGAAGGATTTGATTTAGCGAAAGATTCAATTTTAACAAGATATGCAAATTGAAATGAGGTTTTGGAAAGTAAGGTTTTCAAATCCTTTGCCCGACTAGGAATCGAGGACTTCGATACTTCCTTTTATTCTTTACGTTCATTACGTGATCTACCCCGAATCGCTTTATTTTTCATCAAAAGCTCTTTGTGGTTTTCTTTGAGAAATCATTTTGATGATATGAATGCTAAAGCGTTAAGAAGGTTCGGATCATCATCGGACATAAAAGCTATCTCGATGAACCGAGCTCCCGTAATGAAGGTTTTCACTATCACGGGGTTTTGAATCCGAGCTCTCGAGACTAACCCCTCGAGTTCGTCTTCAAGATCCAAATATTACATGCACATTGATATTTACGATATTTAAAGCATTTACAACGTAAAAACCGATCCATCGTGGGAATCAAGTCGGATCCGTTCGGGGATCTCGACACTGGGATTCCTAGGCTCACAATATTTGTACCATTTCATATATACATAACGTCCACGGCTTCATTACTAAGTGATTTCATCGATTGAAATCACTGTTGACGCCGATTCGGCCCCCCTTTCACCTCTAAATATATATTTAGGGCTATACGGGTTAACCGAGACCATTTAGAAGTAAATACATCCATATATATACCACGGATCTAAGCCGTTCTAGCTCTCGGGTTGAAGCATCATGCTAACAACCTCTCGGGAACTAGCTTAAGCTTAGCTTGAGGTATATCTAGTCTCCGAATCTATATACAACGTATTAAAGCAATAAATAACCGATAGAAGCGTTAAAACTACCAACTATTACATAATATGCTTATAATACAACAAATATAGCTAGATTCAAACAAGATCCTTCATTAATCTATCATTTGAACATAGTTTACAAAGAAAACAAAGCTAGAAGTGCGTTATTTCACCTTGGGGGACGCGTAAACAAGCATTTTGACTCCAGGGATGAAGTAAGAACACTAAGATGGCTTCAATGAGATGCTAGATGGAAGAAATAAGCTTCAAGTTGCTATGTTGATGTCCAACCCGAGCCTTTCTCTCTCTAAAAATGTCCTTCTCTCTCTATATCTCTCTCTTCTTTTTTTTTAAAATGAACTAAGTGGGGGGTTATAACCTGTTCGGGGCAGCCGCACATATGTATGCGGCTAGCTGCATACATGGTGGAGGCTACCCAGGTGGGACCCCCCGACTTGGTTATGGCTCCTTCGGTCTCGATTCGACAGAAGTTGGCATCTGCCGTTTGATCTTTCGGACCGTATTTGACGAACGCAGCGAGATATGACCGAGTCCAATTTAGTTAGGGTTCGTGAAGTTGATACTCGTAGCCGAGATACCTTCCAGGTCCAGATATCAGTCTGCAGGTTTATCTCTTGATAGTACGTCGTTCGAGGTTTGCTGAGGTGGTTTCCGATGATCACTGTCTCAGCTCGTCGATCTTCGATCGGGTTGTAGTATGTTCAGACTTCATTGGTCCTCTTCACCATTCCTGGGGTTGTCTCCGAGATGAACGGGATCTTTTGCCCTACTTTGGGGTTGTCTCCGAAGTAAAATGATGCTTTTACCCTCTTGCAGGGTTAGTACGACAAAAGCGAAATTTCGAGTGTCTACAACATCTCTTCCTCGTAGAAGATCTCAGCTTTGTTCATCAATTCCAGTTCTCCTGATTCAATCAAGTTTTGGATTAAATGTCGCAGGGCCCAACATTCCTCCGTGGCATGTCTAGGAGCATTTGAATGGTATAGGCAGGATCTGGAAGGGTCAAAACTTTTCGATCTCGTATCTGGGGGGCAGATATTCCGTGATCTTTGCCTCCTCGATCAAGGTGCAAAGAATTTCCTCCCTGGATTGCTTTAAAGGGGCGAATGTCTGTGTGCCGGCAAATTCTCGCCGGTTCTGCAATCTAGCTTCTCGGGCCATCTTTTCGGTCCATTTGTTCTGCTCTTGGCCGCGAATCTGATCCCTTCTTGAGGTTGAAACATCTTGGATAAATATGTGGTCGGTTGGTTTTGGTAGGACCTGGTCTATCAACTGTGGGGTCAATTGGTGTTGGTATATAACCAATTCTGCCAACTGATCAACTTGAGCCTCGATTGAAGCCAAGTCTTGTTCTACCACATACTTTTCTTCAGGGTATCCCCACATTGTAGGGTCATGTTGAGAGGGTAACTCTCCCATCTTCCTCAGGTATTTATGGTTTTCCCTGCTTCTGGCACTGATCATATTGACTCCTTCCTCCGTATGCTGAGGCAGAGGGTTGTTGTTGACATTCGGTTACTCGGGCGCTTTGACTATAATCTCCCCGCTGTCAATCAAGTTTTGAATTTTGTGCTTCAGAGTCCAACACTCCTGAGTAGCATGCCCAGGTGAGTTAGAATGGTAGGCGCATTTCTTGCTGGAATTGAATTGCCTTCCGTTTGGATCGGAAGGTGGAGCAAGCTCAATAATCTTCTTCTGGGTGATCAGTAAGGCTAATATGTTCTCCAAGGAGTCTCCCAAAGGAGTGAATATCCTTCTTCGCTTGTTTTCCCCAACTTTCACTGCTGTAGGATTTCAAAAATTCGCTGGATGAGAGTTCTGCCACTGGATAGGCGAGTTAAGGCTCTTGTTAGCCGATTGCCCCTTCAATATTAAAGAGACATCTTCTTCCTTCCTCTTCGATCCTCTTTTGGGAGAGCTGGCATAATTTCTCGATTGTATGTGCTCGGCTACGGCTTCCAAAGCAGCGAGGTCCTTAATTTTTCCAGACTTCAAACCCATTTTTGCCATTTCCCCGTGTTTGATCATTTCGGAGAAAGATTTTCCTAACCCGACAAGGACTCTCTCATAAAAAGGGGATATCAATGAAGGTTGTCACCATCTCACCCTCGTCCATAGGTGGGTTGACTTGGGCCGCCATTCGCCTCCACCGCTGCGCGTATTCTCTGAACGATTCATTGCCCAGCTTTTTGACTTTGGTCACCTGGTAGCGATCAGGTGCCATATGGGATTGGAAACTGTATTGACTGAGGAAAGCATGGGCCAAATTTTCCCAACCTCTAACTTTGGAATTGTCTATTCGTGCGTACTACGTTCGGGCTTCACCAGTAACGCTCTTCTAAAACAGTTGCATACGGAGGTTCTCATCCTCAGCGTAAGTTCCAAGTTCACCTATGTAGACTTTCAAGTGAGTGTATGGGTCTCCCAGTCCGTTATATTTCTCAAACTCGGGGACTTAAAACTTATCGGGGTATCTCGCCTTTGGGAAAATACATAGATCCGAGTAATTCACTCTCCCGTGGGATCCTGTCCCTTTCATAAACCTGATAGCATCCTCCATTTGTATAACTTTCTTCCTAATGTCTCCAGTGTCTCTGTCCTCCCGGAGGTCTATGATTTCTCGTGTTGTCTTCTGGATCGGGGCCTCCTTGGGTACTTAAACATCAAGGGGAGAGATAGGTGTGGACGTATGGTTATCACCTTCCTTCTCGGGTACTTTTATGTCTCCTTGCACAGAGGATTCAGTCGGACTCTTGTGCTTAGATTCCTGAGATACTTTTCACTGTTCTTTTAACAGGGTCGTCATCTCGGTCATCTGTTTCTTAAACTCCTCGAATTCATTTTGAGATACATGGGTATGTTCAAATGAACTTCCTTCAGCCATCTTGAACAGTGATGAACGGGCCTTCTTGGCTCGAGATCGGGTTCTAGAACCAATCTGCACAAAACTGATATCTAGTTTAGACTGGATATTGGTGGACAGGGATGCATGATATGCTATGCATCAGTTTAATGGTTTTTTAATCTTTTCTTGCAACACAACGGGTTATTCGAATTGATGACAAGATATGAAAGATGTATGTATGACAGTTCAAGATGTCGGTCATTTATATACACGGAAGATTAAATAGGGCAAAAAGAAGCACACCGCGCGTTTGGTTTATCAGAGGCTGACCTATCTTAAGGTTACTCTCACGAGCTGTTTGAAATTGGTTCCCAGATCTTCGCAATTTTCTTGATGAAAACATCCATTTTTCAATTAGAGCGGATCTGAGTGGTGCCTTTCCTGACCCTCACAATGGAAACACCCAGAGGAGTCCAGTAATAAACAACCGACAGGATTGCCTCCTAATGGAGGTACCACACAACATACATTCACATACATTCACGTCCTCACCGCATGTAATATGATGACATTGTGCGAAGCACTAATATATTGTGCGAGGCACTAATACAAAATGCTAAAAGATTGACACAATTATCACACACAAAGATCATTCACACAAATGCACATGCAGAATGAAAATCAAAAAATTTGATCTCGGCTTAAGCCCTCTTTGATCCCCAGCAGAGTCGCCACCTGTCGACGCCGGGAAGAATTTTTGTCCTCGCTTGCTCTCCTTTTTGTTGAAGGAGGATGTCTTTTTTTCTCTTCGGGTTGGTTTTCCATCCTCTCTTATTCGGGGGAAAAAGAGGGGAATGCTCATATTTCCTAAATTGATATTATTCTACCCTTTTGCTTTCGCTTTGTCTTTGGGGTTCCTTTTAAAGGGTGAATGTTGTAGGAAACTGGTACCGACATATGTGTCGATGATTTGAAAAGATTGATTTAATTTTAATGATTGGACCGAATGAGACAGAGTCGCCAGTTGGTATTTTGGAAATGGATGTACCAACTCATCCGAGTTTTAATGGTTTTTTCGCAAGATGGTCCAATGCGTGACTCTAAAGATTGGTATTGAAACTCTAGATTCGTGGAATCCGGGGGCTAGGTTAAGCGGGGGGAAGGTGTTAGGCACCCCCCGACTCCCGTGCAAGCACGCTACCGCATCTTATTGATTTTTTATGCATAAAGTGTGTATGTGTGTGTGTGTGTGAGTTTTATTTTGAAAGCTTTATTAGTCTCTTTTTCTAAGTCTTTATTTTGGGTGACTTGAAAGTAGTGCTGTACTTCTTTTGTCATAGTAGTGTGCATACAAGCCAATCATGTATGATGACAAAGCACATACTTTGTAAACAATCTTATTTATTTATTAATAAAATATTCATTTAAGGCATATAATTATCTACATGGTGCTATTTTTATAATATGTAAATAACCCATAGTTTTAAGCAATGCTTTTAGAATCATGATGAGATCATGATAATAAGATCTAAATTCTTAGAAAGCTTAAAAACTAAAATAGTTCCCAATTGTGGGATTACTAAAATGGGGATTAGTAAATCCGGATAGATTGGTACATATGTTGCTTGCTCATTGGATGAGGATGACTGATCTCATGATCATTTGTGTGGAGACACTAAAGCAAGTATGTAGGTGCTTATTGGAGAATAAGTTCACTGAACGTGACTCGCTATGGAATACCTAATGGAGTTTTACTCGCCTGTCAATAGGAATTCCTAATGTGATAGTAGTACATGTGATCCTTGGACTTGAGATCATCATAGTATCTTGTATGTAACAAATTATACTTTGACTAATTCCTTAAGGCCTTTTAAGGCATATATAGGGTATGCTTTGGTGTAATGAGTTACATATGGAGATAATGAATGATCAGTAAAGAATCTACCACCTCTAGTAAAAGAGGAGATATGTCCTATGTGATTCGTTAAATGACAACCCAGGAATCCTTGGCCAAGGTAGAATGAAATTAGAAAGAGGTTTCTAATTTGCATTATTTGGAGTTATGCATTTTCTAATCGAAATACATATGATTAAATAAATTAAGACTTGACAGTAAATCCATGTCTTATATTTAATTGGGACATTGTATGGTGGAAGGATTGAATTATACGGTAACTATTAACTCACAGGTTCTTTTATGATTAATGTTGAAATCTATATTATCTGGAAAGTCGTTGATCGCTAGGGAGACTTATCCCTATTGTAGAATAAATGTTATTTATTTAAATAGATTATTAGTTTAATTTGTTTATTTAAATAAGATTAGAATTGTTCTAATTGATTTATTCACAACCGGTTTAATATGGAGAACCTAAAGGGTCACACCATAAAAGGAAGAAGAATTATTTAAGAAGAAAATGGCATGATAGTAATAATGCATTAAGTATAATTAATTTAATCTATGATGATAGAATAAATTAAATAGATTAATATTTATAATTTAATATTTTAGAAATATTAAATATAAATTAATAAGAGGAGTCTTATTAATAATATAATTATTATTATTATTTTAATTCTAAAGGAGTTTAGGAATTAATATAATATCAGTACTCTCTCTCAATCCTAATAAAGATTAGGATATAAATTAATTAAAAGTAATTAATTAATTAATTAAATAAAACCCTATTCTAATTGGATTAGGAGGGTTAACCTAATATCTATGTAAGAGAGTCTTATATCCGAAATAAGGTACGTGAATTTTTCAAGAGTTGGGAGTACACATATTCTATAGAGATAGAAACAAGGGTTAAGCCAATAACCCATCTTACTGAGTTCTTCATCTTCCTTGGTGGATCACCGTTAGAGGCGAAACATTTGGGTGGCTGACATTGATCAAGGGAAGGAGCCACTACAGAGGAATCAAAGGAATCAAAGGAGTAGAACTTGTACCTGAGGAAGCTTGAATCTTCAAAGGTATAATTCTATTTTTCTCCTTCTTCATTCACTGATAATTGATGCATAAGAATGATCATGGTAATGGGTTTGTATAAATTTTTGAAAACCTAGTTTTTTACGCTTTCGCCCTATTTATGTGATTTGATTGCATGATTGCGTTACGTACAAACCCAACAGTGGTATCATAGCCAATCTTGTGCTAATTATCAGTCTATGTGATTCCATACATGTATGATATGCGATTGGATCGAGTTCTGGGCAACAAAAATTTTTCAGATTCTGCGAAGCTGCACAACTGCGCCGGTACAAGGCAATATTGCTGCGCAGCTGCGCCGGTTGCTGTTCCTGGTTTTCATGCTCCGCAGCTGCGCCGGTTCCCTTTACATTCTTGGCGCAGCTGCGCCACTGGACAGGAACTGAAATTTTTTTTGTTTTATTTAATTAAATGAATGGTTTATTTAATTAATAAAGGTTTAAAATAAAGATGTTTATTTTATATGAAATGAGATTTCAGAATTGCTAAAATTAAAGAGTTTAATTTGGAATTGTTTTTGAATGAAATAAAGGAGTTTATTTTTCCAAAAACAAAGTTTAGCAAACTTTTGCCCATTAACTGATATTAATACATATATGGAATGAATTTATTTTCATGAGATGAATAAGTTTTATTGATACGTATGATGATATGTATGGTAATAAAAGGGATTGATTATGGACTATGACCAATGTGATTGGATTTTATTTTGGTTGAATGCTTGAATGAATGGGTTTTATAAAATGGGGTCTGCGTACCTCGTCTTCTCTAGTTTTATTCTCGATGTAAATTCTATCTCCTTTCTATGTACTTTCCCTTGACTGCTGATCAAGGTTTCTATTTAATTTTAAATAGTTAATGTAATAGAGATAGTTAGAATTATTTTGAAGAAATTGGAGACCAAGGAGCAAGGAACGCGTGAAGACTCATTTGTATGGAGCCAGGGTTTAAATGTAATAGTTATATTTAAATTTAAATTCTTGCACTCCTAGGTTTGACCTTTTGGTTCACTTGGTGGCTCTAGTGAACCAAACTAGAATAAAAATCCATAATCAATCCGGGTAGAATATAGTATTCTATATTGCATGCTAAATATTATATATATTATATTTTATACAAACATGCTTCGCATGTTTAATAAAATGACGCGTATTTTATATTTATATGTGCATGCGCGCTTAAAAAAGATGAGACAAATAATAACAAACCCCTCAAAGAAATATTATTAAGTCTGAAGCGTTCAAATGATATTTGGAATATCGAACGTCGCCTTCTAGCATGATTAGTTAATAGAGTATTAAATATTTAATATGAGTTTGTTGTGCTATCCACAAGGCGAGTATTGAATATTTAAGATGTTAATTAATCACATTTGATGCTTATCAAGAAAATTGAACGATCTAGTCTTGTTGTGCTATCCACAAGGACGAAAATTTTTCTTTTTTGAATTTATGGAAGTGCTAGGCTGGACTTAACTTAAATTATTTTAGTTCGGATGTGCACACACATGACCATTATGATTTAAGAGGCAAAATAAAAGGAGTTACATGGTGATGTAATTGACAAGAGTTGTCTACCTATTTATTTGTATATCGCTTGTTGTGCTATCCACAAGGTTATATACATTTGAAATGGGATCCTTAATCTCACTAGCAAATCTTTAATTAGATGTTGCCGAACTATATGAGTGAGGGTAATATAGTTTGATGAAAATAGTGGGAGATACCAATTTAAAATAAAGACCTAAATTTATTTTGGTATGCAAAGTTAATAAAATGAATGTTTGCTAAAATGTTGTCTTTTCACATGCAGAATTTTAAAAATGTCAATCTCACTACGAAGCATACTTGATGCAAATAAGCTTACCGGCCCGAATTATGAGGACTGGCTAAGAAATCTGAGAATTGTTCTCACTGCTGAAAAGATTTCTTATGTCCTAAATTCCACTATCCCTGAATCTGTTTCAGAAACAGCCTCTGAGGAAGAGATTGCCACTTTCAATAAGTGGCAAGATGATGCATCTGTGGCTCAATGCATCATGCTCGCATCCATGAATAACGAGCTTTAGCGTCAGCACGAAAAAAATGAATGCTCCTGCTATGCTGCTTCACCTCAAGGAGTTGTATGGTGAACAGAGTAGGACTGCTAGATATGAGATATCTAAGGAGCTCTTCCGATCTCGGATGACCGAGGGCACTGCCGTCGAGACTCATGTTCTGAAGGTAATCAATTTGATTAAACGCCTTGGACAGCTTGGGTTCGTCATGGATGGGGAGTTGAGTCAAAACTTGGTCTTGCAGTCACTCCCTGAGACCTTCTCGCAGTTTGTGGTTAATTTTCACATGAATAAGCTAGATGTCAGCTTACCTGAGCTGCTTAACATGCTGAAAACTGCAGAAGGTCACTTCTCATCCAAGAAGAACCATGTCTTGATGGTGGATTCTTCCAATAAAAGGAAGAGGCCCAAGGTGTCTTCTGAAAAGAAGAAATCTAAGAAGGCTAAGGGAAAAGGGAAAGAAAAGGAGCAAAAGAAACCTGAACCAGCTAAAGGAATGTGCTTTCATTGCAATGAGCCGGGACATTGGAAGAGGAACTGCAAGAAGTTTCTAGCAGAGAAGAAGCTTGGAGAAGCTTCGACTTCCAATCAAGGTTTGTTTATGATTCAAATTAATTTTTCTAAAAGTCATAATTCTACTTGGGTATTGGATACCGGCTGTGGTTCTCACATATGTAATACTGTGCAGGGACTGGTCAAAAGTAGAAAGCTGAACAAAGATGAGGTGATCCTACGAGTGGGAAATAGAGCAAAAAGTTGCTGCATTAGCTGTAGGAACTTATTGTTTAGCAATGCCTTCGGGCAAATCCATTTATCTTAATAATTGTTATTATGTTCCGAATATTATTAAAAATATTATTTCAATTTCTGTATTGGATATGGAAGGTTTTGACGTTATTATAAAGAACAATGGTTGTTCTATTTATAAAGACGATGTTTTATATGGTATTGGAAATTTGCGAAATGAACTTTATACACTTGACTTACAAGAAAATATATTTCAAATTGAACAAATTAAGAAAAGGAAAAGAGATGATATTAATTATACCTATATGTGGCACTGTAGACTCGGTCATATCAATGAAACAAGATTATCCAAGTTGCATAAAGATGGGCTCCTCGAGCTATCTGATTATGAATCATATCCAACTTGTGAATCTTGTCTCATGGATAAAATGACTAAATCTCCTTTTAGTAGAAAAGGAGAGAGAGTTACAGAGTTGTTGGCATTGATTCACACAGACGTTTGTGGACCTATGACAACAAGTGCACGGGGTGGGTATTCTTATTTTATTACTTTCACTGATGATCACTCAAGATTTGGATATGTGTATTTAATGAAATACAAATCAGAATCATTTAAAAAGTTCAAAGAGTTCAGAAGTGAAGTAGAGAAACAAACGGGCAAGAGTATTAAGATACTTCGATTAGACCGAGGTGGAGAATACTTAAGCAGTGAGTTTCTCAATTGTCTCAGAGAAAATGGTATAATCTCACAATGGACTCCTCCAGGTACACCACAGTTAAATGGAGTATCTGAAAAGAGAAATTGAACACTGTTGGACATGGTTCGATCCATGATGAGATTTACCGACCTTCCAATTTCCTTCTGGGGATATGCCCTAGAAACGGCTGCATACCTACTTAACAAGGTACCTACCAAATCTGCCCCAAAGACTCCATATGAGATGTGGAAAGGGAGGAAACCAAATCTTAAGCATGTTAAGACTTGGGGTTGTCCAGCTTATGTCAAAAAGTTTGAAAATGATAAGCTACAGCCTAAATCTGATAAGTGTAGATTTGTGGGATACCCTAAAGAAACCGTAGGGTATTATTTCTATCATCCAACTGATCAAAAGGTGTTTGTTGCGAAACATGCTACCTTCTTGGAGAAAGAGTTTATCCATGAAGGGGTCAGTGGGAGCAAGATATATCTTGAAGAAGTTCAAGAACCACAAGTTGCCACGGACCAAAATCAAGTACCTAACCAAGTAGAAGAACCTACTGTACCACACCCTGTTCGTAAATCTGGAAGAGTACCGAAGATACCTGAGAGGTATGGATTCGTTATAGAGGATGACGATGAGGTACACATCATGAATGATGATGATCCATTGAATTACGAACAGGCTATGAGTAATAAAGACTCAGGGAAATGGCTTGAAGCTATGAAATCCGAAATGGACTCCATGTATGAAAACAAAGTATGGTCTTTGGTTTCACCACCTGAAGGTATTAAACCTATTGGGTGTAAATGGGTTTTTAAGAAAAAGACTGGAGCAGACGGAAAGGTAGAGACCTATAAGGCCCGACTGGTTGCAAAAGGTTTCAAACAAAGACAAGGAGTTGACTATGATGAAACCTTCTCACCAGTAGCCATGCTCAAGTCCATTCGGATTTTGCTTGCGATTGCAGCTTACAACGACTATGAGATCTGGCAAATGGACGTGAAAACGGCCTTCCTCAATGGGAAACTTGAGGAGGATGTGTATATGACACAGCCAGAGGGATTTATTTCAAAAGTTGGAATAAATCAAGTCTGTAAGCTACAACGATCCATTTATGGGTTGAAGCAAGCTTCTCGTAGATGGAACATTCGTTTTGATGAGACAATCAAAGAGTTTGATTTTATCAAAAACGAGGATGAACCATGTGTATACAAGAAGGTTAGTGGGAGCGCAGTATCATTCCTTGTATTATATGTTGATGATATATTACTGATAGGGAATGACATTCCTATGTTACAATCCATTAAAATCTGGTTATCTAAAAACTTCTCCATAAAGGACTTGGGTGAAGCATCCTATATTTTGGGGATAAAGATCTATAGAGATAGATCTAAAAGGATGCTCGGCTTATCCCAAGGAACATACATTGATACGATGCTAAAGAGGTTTAGCATGGAAGATTCCAAAAGAGGTCTCATGCCGATGAGCCATGGAATAAATCTCTCCAAGAAACAGGCCCCAAAGACACCTGAGGAGAGAGACCGTATGAGTAAGATCCCTTATGCTTCTGCAATAGGATCTATCATGTACGGTATGATATGTACTAGACCGGATGTTGCTCACGCACTTAGTGTAACAAGCAGATACCAGTCGAATCCCGGAGAAGAGCAATGGAAGGCAGTGAAAAATATCCTAAAGTACTTGAGAAGGACTAAAGATATTTTTCTTGCCTACGGTGGGTCTGAATTAAAACTCGAGGGATTCACGGACTCAAGTTTTCAAACAGACCAAGATGACAGTAAATATGTTTCAGGGTATGTGTTTACCTTGAACGGAGGTGCAGTGAGTTGGAAGAGTTCCAAGCAGCAAACGGTTGCTGATTCAGTGACAGAGGCAGAGTATATAGCTGCAAGTGAAGCTGCAAAAGAAGCTGTTTGGATGAAGAAGTTCATAACTGAACTTGGTGTGGTTCCTAGCATTGGAGAAGCAGTTCCCGTATACTGTGACAACACCGGAGCGGTTGCACAGGCTAAGGAACCCAGGTCTCATCAGAAATCTAAACACGTGTTGCGGCGATTTCACTTGATCAGGGAGATCATTGAAAGAGGAGACGTCACCTTGGAGCGTGTAGACTCTCAAGACAACATTGTAGATCCATTTACTAAAGCTTTAACACAACAACAGTTTGATCGTCACTTAGAGAAGATGGGTATGAGATACCATGGCGATTGGCTTTAGTGCAAGTGCGAGATTGATAGTAGTGTGCATACAAGCCAATCATGTATGATGACAAAGCACATACTTTGTAAACAATCTTATTTATTTATTAATAAAATATTCATTTAAGGCATATAATTATCTACATGGTGCTGTTTTTATAATATGTAAATAATCCATAGTTTTAAGCAATGCTTTTAGAATCATGATGAGATCATGATAATGAGATCTAAATTCTTAGAAAGCTTAAAAACTAAAATAGTTCCCAATTGTGGGATTACTAAAATGGGGATTAGTAAATCCGGATAGATTGGTACATATGTTGCTTGCTCATTGGATGAGGATGACTGATCTCATGGTCATTTGTGTGGAGACACTAAAGCAAGTATGTAGGTGCTTATTGGAGAATAAGTTCACTGAACGTGACTCGCTATGGAATACCTAATGAAGTTTTACTCGTCTGTCAATAGGAATTCCTAATGTGATAGTAGTACATGTGATCCTTGGACTTGAGATCATCATAGTATCTTGTATGTAATAAATTATACTTTGACTAATTCCTTAATTAAGGCCTTTTAAGGCATATATAGGGTATGCTTGGGTATAATGAGTTACATATGGAGATAATGAATGATCAATAAAGAATCTACCACCTCTAGTAAAAGAGGAGATATGTCCTATGTGATTCGTTAAATGACAACCCAGGAATCCTTGGCCAAGGTAGAATGAAATTAGAAAGAGGTTTCTAATTTGCATTATTTGGAGTTATGCATTTTTTAATCGAAATACATATGATTAAATAAATTAAGACTTGACAGTAAATTCATGTCTTATATTTAATTGGGACATTGTATGGTGGAAGGATTGAATTGTACGGTAACTATTAACTCATAGGTTCTTTTATGATTAATGTTGAAATCTATATTATTTGGAAAGTCGATGATCGCTAGGGAGGCTTACCCCTATTGTAGAATAAATGTTATTTATTTAAATAGATTATTAGTTTAATTTGTTTATTTAAATAAGATTAGAATTGTTCTAATTGATTTATTCACAACCGGTTTAATATGGAGAACCTAAAGGGTCACACCATAAAAGGAAGAAGAATTATTTAAGAAGAAAATGGCATGATAGTAATAATGCATTAAGTATAATTAATTTAATCTATGATGATAGAATAAATTAAATAGCTTAATGTTTATTATTTAATATTTTAGAAATATTAAATATAAATTAATAAGAGGAGTCTTATTAATATTAATATTATTATTATTATTATTTTAATTCTAAAGGAGTTTAGGAATTAATATAATATCAGTACTCTCTCTCAATCCTAATAAAGAGTAGGATATAAATTAATTAAAAGTATTTAATTAATTAATTAAATAAAACCCTATTCTAATTGGATTAGGAAGGTTAACCTAATATCTATATAAGAGAGTCTTATATCAGAAATAAGGTACGTGAATTTTTCAAGAGTTGGGAGTACACATATTCTATAGAGATAGAAACAAGGGTTAAGCCAATAACCCATCTTACTGAGTTCTTCATCTTCCTTGGTGGATCACCGTTAGAGGCCAAATATTTGGGTGGCTGACATTGATCAAGGGAAGGAGCCACTACAGAGGAATCAAAGGAATCAAAGGAGTAGAACTTGTACCTGAGGAAGCTTGAATCTTCAAAGGTATACTTCTCTTTTTCTCCTTCTTCATTCACTGATAATTGATGCATAAGAATGATCATGGTAATGGGTTTGTATAAATTTTTGAAAACCTAGTTTTTTGCGCTTTCGCCCTATTTATGTGATTTGATTGCATGATTGCGTTACGTACAAACCCAACATTTTGCACCTAGGTACGAAGGATTTGAGTTAATGAAAAGTTCATTTTTAATAAGATATATGAATTGAAGTGAGGTTTTGGAAAGTAAGATTTTCAAATCCTTTGCCCGACTAGGAATCCAAGGACTTCGATACTTCCTTTTATTCTTTACTTTCATTATGTGATCTACCCCGAATCGCTTTATTATTCATCAAAAGCTCTTTGTAGTTTTATTAGAAATCATTTTGATGATATGCATGCAAAAGCGTTAAAATGGATTCGGATCATCATCGGGCATGTAAGCCATCTCAATGAACCGAGCTCCCGCAATCAAGGTTTTCACAATCACGGGATCTTAAATCTGACCTCTCGAGACTAACCCCTCAAGTTCGTTTTCAAGATCCAAATATTACATGTACAACGATATTTACGTTATTTAAAGCATTTACATCATAAAAACCGGTCCGTCGTGGGAATCAAGTCGGATCCATTCGGGGATCTCAACATCAGGATTCCTAGGCTCACATGATTTGTACAATATTACATATATATATAACGTCCATGGCTTCGATATTAGATGATTTCATCAATTGAAATCACCGTTTAAGCCGTTTCGGCCCCCCATTCACCTCTAAATATAGATTTAGGGTTATACGGGTTAACCGGGATCGTTCAAAACAATAAATCCCTAGATATACCATGAATCTAAGCCGTTATAGCCCACGGGAAGCTTCATGCTTAATAACCTCTCGGGGGCTAGATTAGGCTTAGACTTAGGTATATCTAGCCTCCGCGGTTGATTTACAACGTAATAAGCACAATATAACCGATAAAAATGTAAAATCTATCAACTATTACACAATATGCTTAAAATACAACAAGTTTAGCTATATTCAAACAAGATATCTCATTAATCTATCATTTGAACAACATTTACAAAGAACCAAAGCTCGAAAGTGCGTTATTTCACCTTGGGGGACGAGTGAACAAGCGTTTTAACTCCCGGGATGAACTAAGAACACTAGTAGGGCTTCAAGTATGTCTTAAGTGGGATGATTGAGCTTCAAAGATGTGAAGAAGAGTTCCACCCGAGCCTTTCTCACTCTAGAATGACTTTCTCTCTCTATATTGTCTCTTTAAAAAAAAACTAATGTGGGTGTTATAAGCTGCTGGAGGCAGCCGCAACTATACATGCGGCTAGCCACAGATGCGACGCCCCCAAATCTGGGTTCTCTAACCTCAGATTTAGTGCTCACGGTACATCATCAACATAAGCATTCTATATACTATTGCGGAATAATAAACATACATTGTTCATTATAATAAAATATTACATCGATATCCCAAGGTCTAATATCTTAACATAAAAGTACCTTAATTACATATAGTAACACAAAAAGTTTACATGATTATAGTATTTCATAATTCATAAGCATTTATATTAACTATTCTTGGACCTTTCCCTTGCCCTTGTCCTTCTTCCTCGAACTCTCGGGCTTAGCTGAAATAATTGTCATGATATAGCAAGTGTAAGCAACTAATTTGCTTAGCAAGTTTAATTATGAAAGAAATATATCATGATTAGAAATGAATTTAACTTTCAAAGTTCAATCAGATAAACGAATAGTGAAAGAGCATGAATTAATCTTAATATCTGAATATTCGAATAATTGAATATCAAAGGCTGAGTGGTTTGAAATAACCATGAACATATACTAAGGTTGTCAGTATTTAAACTGGTCCTTTTAATAAGTTTTGGTAGTCAAGGGAATCAGTCTTTCGTACCCGGTGAAATATGCATAATCACTCAGTGTACTAGCAACAATTGTTTTCCAATAATGCTTTAGTAAAACTGTTCTTTTTCTCAGTCATGAGTCCTTATCATTTCAATTGGTTAGGCACCGCTTTTAAAACATATTTGATTTAACAAATTTAAACATACTTGATCTAGCTGATACAATTAGCATAGATCCATATCATAAACAGTTCATGAATAAAAGAACTTTAATAAATTCATAGTTCAATAATGATAGAACAGTAATTCAATTGCACACAGTGCGAATATCAATAATCAATTTAGATGTGAATAATTAACAATAATTATTCACTAATCATTCTTCGAAAGTAATAACTCAATGAGTTAGAGAACTTGCCTTGTTTGCGGACTACTGCTATGCAATTCTATTTATCCGCTTAATGAATTTAAATTATCGTCTTTGGAAATACCTATCATGGATCCTTCAATTAGTATCACATATAATTATTCATAACATTATTATTCTTATATATTATCTAACATTAATCACATAATTAAATATTAGATATCATATAACTCCTTAATAATATTATCGTTCCTTGATAATACTATTATTATATAATCATCTTAACTCTCAAATAATATTATTAATCTTTTAATAATATTTTATTTGTTTCTTAATATTATTAATTATTTAATAATATTTTAGTCTCTCTTTAATATTATTATTCTTTTAGTAATATTTTAAGTTTCTAATATTATTAATCTTTTGATAATATTTTAACTTTCTAATATTATTAATCATTTAATAATATTTTAATGATTTAATATTATTAATCTTATTATCATTTAATATTAATTAAATAATAATTGATTAATATTTGTACTTATTTATTATTAATTAAATAATAAATAATTTATTTATTTAACTTTATGAGTCTTTTCTAATTATTTAGCTTTAATAAATAAATAATTAATATTTATCTTTATTTATTATTTAATATTAATTAAATAATAAATAATTAACTAACACTTATTTTTGTTTATTATTTACTATTAAATAAATAATAAATAATTTATTAATATTTATTTTTATTTATTATTTAATATTTAATTAAATAATAATTAATTTATTGACTTTATACTACTTAACTAACATCTGAGTAAGTAATTATAATTATTTATTATTTATTCTCACTTAAATAATAAATAATTTATTTATTTACTTTAAACATTCTTTAATCATTATTTAATATTAATTAAATAATAATTAATAAATTATTTAACTCTATTTATTATTTAATCTTAATTAAATAACAAATAGTTAGCTTAATAACACTAATTTTTATTCATTTATCACTTAATGTTAATTAAATAATTAAACACACTTAAACAATATTTAATTAGTTTTATAATCATTTATTAGTACTAATAATTATTAATTAGTAAGTTTTAAATGATTTAAATGAGTTTAAACAATTAATTACTTAATAATTACATAACTGTCCCGAATAATTCTGAGTAAAATATCTTAATATTCTTCACAATTTTATAAAATTTTCTGTCCAAGAACCGGCCAGAAAAGTGGTGAACCGGCCGACGAAAAGTTCCGCCGGTTCGTCGGAAAACTGAACCGGCCAATATTCTTTAATTTTTCTAACTTTTTGGTTTTATTTCAGTTTTGGGGTCATTTACTAAAACCTTCATAGAACAAAATTTACAACTCCGATTGAGGCCCAATCAGACTCGTTGGATTCGTATCTTTCCGAACTACAGTTTTAGTTATCAAATATTAAATTTGGACCCGTTTTGCTTACTGAAATTATGCCGGAAATGGATTGTTGTGCACAGATTTCTAACAGTGAAGTGTTTTGGTATAAAATTCATATCTCCCTCATTTTAAAACATTTTTAAGTGATTCCAAAAGGATTTTGTTCTCAACTTAACCCTTTAATACCAGAAAAAAGAAAATCACAAAAATCATTTGTGGATTTCAAAATGTGCAATTTTTACAGACAAGCTTATTGTTTGTTCGTCGGTAAAAATGTTTTCAAGCATTTTGCTCAACTTTTCTACATAAACATATACCAATACACAAGTTAAACTCATTAAACTCTATATCTATCATTCTAGCATGCTTCTAGCCATTTAAAGCTTGAACTCCATATATTTTACGTAAAAATATACAAAACATACAAGATTAGGGTTTTCTTAACTTTTGAACATAGTTTTCTTTTCTTTCCTTTTTATCAACATTCTAACACTCAAACATGTAAGATCCATACATGGAACACTCAATATCATGTAGATCAAGTGTTTTAGACTTCAAGAACATAAGTCTTGTATTTTTTAAAAACTAACAAAAGAAATTAAATAAGACTTGAATTTAGGTTTTATACCTTGATTTTCTTGCAATCCTTCTCTCCCTTCCAAAATATGTGATGAACTTAGGGTTCATTAGCTTTAAAAATTCTCCTCCTTTCTCCTCCTAGTGCCCGGCCACTCTCTCTTTTTTTCTTCTTCTCTCTTGTTTTGTTTTGTGAGCAAATTAGGAAGAAATGAAAGTTACTAGCAAAATGACCAAAGGGTATCTAATTAGTAAATATATATAGATATAATATGTATATCTATACATATTTTCCACATAATCTTGCTCTCTATATCCCTTCACATGGCTATCACATGGTGTTAGTTAGGGTGGCTAAATGAAATTGTGACACATAAGGAGGTAGTTAGGAAATAGCCAATAAATGATTGACAACCAATAAAAATTCACAAGCTTTCCACCTCCTCTCACATGGAAATCACATGCTCCCACATGGTCTTCACATGGCCTCACTTTTGTTTTGTTTGTTTTTTTTATAACTTATAAAGTCAAATGACCAAAATGCCCTTCAAGTACTGGGCCGCCAATTGGGCTTCCTAAATAATGTTTTGGGCTTCTAATTTCTTTGGTTTGGGCCTTGTTTATAACATGGCCCAATACTTATAATCCTACCCTAATCATTTTGTTAGGATTTCCATTCCACTCCTTTGGAATTTAAATAAGTACTTATGTACATTTAATCTCATAAGCCCAATTAGACTTACTTAAATTAGGTTTTAAATAATTATTAACTTGAGATAATAAAATTAATCTCTTAAGTGTGTATACCTTTATATACTAACATTCTTCAATACCATAACCCTTAGGTTATTTACTAACCATACCTAATGAAAAATTAGGTTATGTAACTTTCTCTTTAATTCTCTTCATACTAAATAAATATATATACATATTTATCACTATAGATAAAATAATCATATTATTTAAATATTCACATAATTATTCACTATATATCACAAAGAATTCAATATCGTGAATACTTAATTAACATATTTATTTACAATGTGACTTAGAATTCTTGGTTATTACATTCTCCCCTTCTTATAAGAATTTCGTCCCCGGAATTTCCCTAAGGTTACTCAAAAACATTCGGATAATTCTTTCTCATCTTTTCCTCTAGTTCCCACGTGGCTTCCTCTGCATTGTGGTTTCTCCACTGAACTTTAACAGAATGGATAACCTTATTTTTCAACTTCTGCTCTTTCCTATCCAAAATTTTTACAGAAATCTCCTCGTATGATAAGTCCTTCTCGACTTGAATTGGCTCGTAGGATACCACATGCTTATAATCCGGCTTGTACGGACGCAACACTGACACATGAAAAACATTGTGAATATGTTCCAGTTCAGGAGGTAAAGCTACCTCGTACGCCACTTCGCCTATCTTCTTCAGTATTTCAAATGGTCCAATAAATCTCAGACTCAGTTTACCTTTCTTCCTAAATCTTATCTTCCCCTTCTAGGGAGATACCTTGAGAAATGCATAGCTTCCCACTTCGAAGTCTCTTTTCTTGCAATGAATATCTGCGTACTTCTTTTGTCGATCTTGAGCTGCTACCAGTCGAGCTCTTATAACTTTAATGATATCCATGGTCTGCTGCACCAATTCTGGCCCTAACAGTCTTCGTTCACCTACCTCGTCCCAACATAAGGGCGTTCTGCACTTTCTTCCATACAGGGGTTCATACGGCGGCATTCCAATGTTGGCATGGTAACTATTGTTATACGCAAACTCCACCAATGGAAGATGATCTTCCCAGCTTCATTTGAAGTCCATCACACAGGCTCTGAGCATGTCTTCTAGTGTTTAAATTGTTCTCTCGCTTTGCCTATCGGTCTGTGGATGATACACTGTACTTAACCTTAGTTGTGTCCCTATTCTTTCTTGAAGATTCCTCCAAAAGTTTGACATGAAGTGCAGATCTCTATCAGACACAATTGATATTGGCACTCCATGTCTCGAAACTATTTCCTTGATATACAACTTGGCAAGTTGATCCAAAGTATACCTGATCCTGATTGGCAAAAAGTGTGCTGACTTTGTAAGACGATCAACAATCACCCATATGGCGCCATAACCCTTCTGTGTCGCTGGAAGTCCTACCATAAAATCCATTGTGACATGCTCCCATTTCCATTCCGAAATTTCTAATGGCTGTAACAGTCCACTTGTTCGTTGATGCTCTGCCTTGACTCTTTGACAAGTTAAACATCTATTAACGCATTCAGTAACCTCTCTCTTCATGTTTGGCCACCAATAATGTTGACGCAAATCTTGATACATCTTCTTACTTCCTGGGTGTATTGAATATCTCATATTGTGCGCTTCTTGCAAAATCTCCTCTTTTAATTCTGGTACTGTAGGTACCCAAATTCGTCCTTCAAATCTCAACAATTCGGAGCCATCGATTTTATACTTCAACTTTTCGCCTTTAGCTAACCTCATCGTGAGGTTACCGCATTCTTCATCATTTTCTTGTGCCTCCTTCACCTTATCGAGTAAAGTAGGGCTTGCTTCCATTTCTATTACTTTATCCGAATTCTTCAGATTTTTCACCTCCAACTCCATTTTCTCCATTTCCCTGACTAATTCTTCTTCATATGTTAATATAAACAATTTATCTCGACTCTTTCTGCTTAAAGCATCTGCCACTACATTGGCCTTCCCTGGATGATATAGAATATCACAATCATAATCCTTGATCAATTCTAACCATATCCTCTGCCTCATGTTTAACTCCTTTTGTGTAAAGATATACTTCGGACTTTTGTGGTCTGTGTATATCTCACACCTTTCTTTGTAGAGGTAATGCCTCCAGATCTTAAGGGCAAATACTACTGCAGGTAATTCTAGGTCATAAGTAGGGTATCCCTTCTCATAGTCCTTTAATTGTCGTGACGCGTACGCAATGACTTTACCATTTTGCATTAACACGCAACCTAGTCCCTTATGTGACGCATCACTATACACTGTAAAACCCCTTGTACTATCTGGTAACGATAACACAGATGCTTCACTAAGTCTTTTCTTCAGTTCCTGAAAACTTTGTTCACACTTCTCTGTCCACACAAACTTAACAGTCTTCCTCATCTGATTAGTTATTGGTGTCTTTATCTTCGAGAAATTCTAAATAAACCTCTGGTAATATCCTGCCAATCCTAAAAAACTTTTGATCTCTGTCGGTGTGTTCGGTTGTCCCCAATTTTTCACCGCTTCTACTTTTGCTGGATCAACAGAAATTCCCTCGTTGTCGATAACATGCCCCAAAAACTGAACTCTCTTCAACCAGAATTCACACTTCGAAAGTTTTGCATATAGTTTTTCCTTTCTTAACGTCTCCAATACTATCCTTAGATGTTCGGCATGCTCCTCTTCAGTCTTTGAATACACCAGAATATCGTCAATGAACACAACCACAAACTTATCCAAGTACGGTTTAAATACTCTGTTCATCAAGTCCATAAAAGCAGCTGGTGCATTCGTCAGTCCAAACGACATCACTAGGAACTCATAATGGTCGTAATGAGTTCTAAATGCTGTCTTTGGTACATCCTCCATCCTCACTTTCAACTGATGATAACCAGTCCTTAGGTCAATCTTCAAAAAACATCTCGCTCCTTTAAGTTGGTCAAACAGATCGTCTATTCTTGGTAACGGATAGTTGTTCTTGATTGTCACCTTATTCAACTCTCTATAATCCATACACAACCTCATCGAACCGTTTTTATCTTCACAAACAACATCGGTGCTCCCCACAGAGATACACCAAGTTGGATGTACTTCTTATCCAACAACTCTTGTAGCTGGATCATCAACTCTTTCATTTCTATAGAAGCCATCCTATACGGTGCTTTTGATATCCGCATTGTCCCCGGTACTAAATTAATCATAAATTATATCTCTCTATCTGGCGGAAGTCCCGGAAGATCTTCTGGAAAAACATCCCCAAACTCATTAACTGTGACGCCCCCAAATCCGGGTTCCCAGAACCTCGGACCTGATACGTTACTATACATCATTTCTATAACTACTGCGGAAGATATGAACATAAATTATTTATACAATAACTTTTACAACATAATTCCCAAGGTCTGTAACCTTAACTTAATACCTGCAATCAATATCCTACACGACATACAATGTCATTTGTATCCTATACTATTACCATTTTAACTGTATAATAATTTCATCCTGGAACTTGTCTTTGCCTTTGACTGTGTCCGAAGTTTCTTCTTTAATCTGAAAAGTTTATCATGATATAGCAAGGGTGAGCAACAAGTTTGCCCAGCAAGTTTAAGTTCAAAAGAAGATATATCATGATGGAAAAGAATAATAAGCTAACAAACTTTCAACCATATAATATTGGTGAAAGAACATGAATCAATTTACATAACTGAATGGCCGATACAATAATGATGAATGGCCAATAATGAACATGAACAAATTTAACTGAACCAAATAGTAATGAAGGTGATCAGCCTTTCATACCTGATGAACATATGCAACATGCACTAAGTGCGAATCAATAATCAGTATAGATGTAAATAATTAACAATAATTATTCATGAACATGCTTTGAAATATAACTCAAGGTTGAGTTAAAGAAAACTTGCACAATAAAAGTATAGTTTAGGAACTTGCCTGTACCATCGATTACTGCTACGCAATTTAAGTTAATCGCTTTATTATAAAGACCTATCAGTTTATAAGATTGATCTTTCAATTAGCATAACATACCTTATAAGTAAACTATCAAACATTTAAACACATAGTCAAATATTAGATATCCTTAACACTATACATATACAAGTCTATACCTAGCACACATCGAGTCTTTAATAATATTCAACATAGTATACTGACTGGTTTCTCACAAACAACTAACAAATTAGTTCCCGTCTCGTCTACACTATTTTCACAGTGAGTTAGATCGGTTACTAATTCGTAGACCCCTTCCCCATATGAAGGAGTCGTTTAGCCCAGCTACTATACATCAACCATTAAAGGGTACGATTGCACTATCTTAGACTTAACACTACTGTATCATATAACTTGTGAATTAACACTTAATCTTTTCATTTTATAAGTCCTTTATAACTAAGTAAGTCGAATTCCTAATCAAGCAACCGAGATTCAAACTGAACTATAATCCAGCAACCTGGATTTACACAATCCCACAATCCAACAACCTGGATTCAAACTGACATCCAATCCAGTAACCTGGATTATCCAAACAGACCAATTCAGCATCCTGGATTGTCTAAACATCTCATCCAGCAAATTGATGGCTAATCCAACAAACTAGATTGCAATCCAGCAACCTGATGGCCAATCCAGCAAGCTGAATTCCCTTTTTTTAATCTAATTATCTTATTATTTTTCCACCCTTTGGCCAAACATATATACACATATTTCATATACAAAAATAAGTTTTCAGGATTTTTTCAATTTCCTCAAGTATTTTCCAAAAATTCATTTCTAGTTAATTCTTTAAGAAATTTGTTACATCACGCTTAACTCCAAAAATTTTCAACTCTTGGCGGGATCTTAAACATCTTATCGTGAGCCTCCAGTTTAAATTTCGTGGCCATCGGAGTTATACAAATCCGGTTATAGCAATTTTCGTCAAAAAATGTAAATATTAAAATGGTCATAACTTGCTCAATTTAAGTCGGAATGAGCTCATTTTTGGACACAAGATACTTTATAACATATATTTTAATATCCCAAAAGATTAGAATTTATTACACAAATTAAGTGGACAAAACTGCCCTTACAAGTTTCGGACAGATTGCTTTTTGTCATTTTTAGATTTTACGTCCTTTGCTAAAATCTGTCCAGCCGGAAATCTATAACTCCTTTTTAAGTGATTCCACTTGAAAAAGTTAGAAGACTTATAGATCTAACTCCAAAAATTAACCACACTCAAAAATTCAAAACATAATGAGAGATATGGTTGTTTTAATGTCTTGTTTCATTTTCCCCAAAAATAATTTTTCTAATCTTTGTGTTTTCTAAGAAATCTTCCTAGATCTCTTGATTAACCAAACATTAAACATCATAAACTATCATAATATATACTAATACACCTTAAGATCAAGGATCTATCATGATCCATGATATATTACACCAAACATACACCAAATACAAGGAAAACATAATCAAGGCTAAGAAAATCAAGATTTTCAAACTTTTAAAATATAGTTTCTTTTTTCTTACTTTTGATCTAACTTTTGACACTTAAAAGTGATAGATCTAAACAAATTAGACTTATATACTTATAAATATAATGTTTTGGGATTTTGAATCATAAATCCAAGTTTTGATTCTAAATAATCAAACATAAATTATATAAGCTATATAGGATTTATACCTAGCTTGTGTGCTTCTTCATCTCCTCCCTTGCTTTCCTCCCATGGAGGTTCTTTCTCTCTCCTCTCCTCCCTTTGGAGCTGCTGAACATGTCTCTCTTTCCCTCTCTCACGTTTCTTTCTTTTCTTCTTTCATTTCTATTTCTCCCTCTTTCTTTCCCTTTTTCCTTATCTTCTTATCTTTCTTTTTCTTTGTTAAGTTAGTATATAAAATTAAGACCAAGGGTAAAGTAGTCTTTAACCATCACTAGGAAAGGGCAAAATGGTCTTTAAGTCATCTCAAGAAAATTTGTTGGAAATTTTCACATAGGACATATTGGTCATAATCAATTTTCTTTAAGGACAAAATTGTCATCTTACTATAATTAGGAAATTTCCTAGAAATTTCCTTCAAGGATTCCATGGTCATTAACAACTTGGGGAAAAATTGTCATTCCCCTATTACTAGGAAACTTCCTAGCAATTTCCTTCTTAAGACACAAAAGTCATTAATAATTTTCTGTTAGGGCAAAATAGTCTTTTGCCACTTCAAGGAAATTTCCTAGGAAATTTCTTAACAATCATCACCCATCATTACTAGTGGGGCATATACCAACACTTTTCCTACATTTAACTCAAGTATGGTTAATTCCTAACCATAGTTATTCTGCTAGCACATATCCCATTATTTTGGGTAACTAAATAAATCCTCATTAGGATACCTAATAATTCTTTTGGGCTTGATAATAAAATAAATGGGCTATGTAAATTAACATAGTCCACTACTTTTAATTCTATCCTACCCTAATCATTTAATTAGGATTTCTATTACACTAAATTTGTAAATCAAATACTTACTCATACACATTTAATTACTTAACCCAATTAGACTTGCTTTAATAAAATTAATAAATTGAGATAATAAACTTAATCTCTTAGGTTAGTAAAAATTTTAAATACTAACATCCTTACATATTATAACCCTTAGGTTATTTAATTCCACACCTAATATATATATATTAGGTTATATTAGTTTCTTTTTATTTGCTTATTATATAATAAACAAATATAAGAAATCAAATAATATACATACTCATACCAAATAATTTAATACTTTGAGAAATGTCCCACAAATCTCATATTATCTTTATTCTTATCATTCCTCTTGTACAAACATATATATCACATCACTAAATATATATATATGTACCTATACATATACACATTTTAAGAATTCAAATCAAACCATATAGGTTCTTTAAAATTGTTAACTAAATCCTCAAATTTCCATATAGGTTTTATTCTTTAACCTTTATTTTAATCATTTAAAATTTTATAAATTCTCGGGTTGTCACATTCACCCCTTCTTCTAAGAATTTCGTCCTCGAAATTATAGTCTACTATTTCCTACTCTTTTTATTCACCAAGACTAGGTTTGCAAGTTAACCTTTACCTGATTTCATTCTCATTTAATGAGTACATATTGCTTTCTTCTATGAGGAACTATTCAATCATCACATTCTACCCAGACTTCTCTCTAAGGAGTTAAAAATTTTCATATCATGCTGAGGGGTCATATAGACCAAGAACACATAGTTTTAACGATATTTATATCGCAAAACAGTAAATTACTATGTATGTTTACAATCACAAAGAAAGTAAACTACAACTGCTAGTATTTTAGGTGATTAGCCTATCGTACTCTTACGTCATGCATAACGTATCAATCATGTCTAGCGAATATTTTTTCTACTAGATTGGATTATTTTATTCAATCGATATAGTTCACCTCAGTCTTATCATAGGATTCCGCACCAAAATAATTTGGTTCGACATAAGCTTTCAAAGAATACTTTGAATTTTCATAAACATTTGTCTAGCTGAATCAAATAGCTTAGACTCATACCAAAAATTCGAATTTCAATCGAAACATTTGTCTAGCCAAATTAATTGGTAGCAAATTATCTTTAAAATTCTGAAATCATTTTATGACGTCATGATACCGCACTGTATTTACAGTCCGTTTGAGGATTTTGTCATTCTATGACTTTGTCATACTACATTATACTATAGTGGGCTGACAATCTTTAGATCACATCCGACACTAAGTAATTCTGCATTGATAACTTCATCATTTTTATCATCTTTGCACTAGGTTACATGATGCATTGATGATATAAAAATATATTTTGATGTTTTAAATAATCTTTGTCTAGCTGAAACAATTAGTGTAGACTCTTCTTTAATTAGCTCAAAACCATTGAAAATCATTTTTGATGTTATCATACCGCAACTGGTAACGATGTGTTAGTGGTACGAAGACCACTTCTACATAATTGTAACCATGTGTTGCTGATAATAACAATTCATTTATATTTTTAAAGGCACATCAGTGCGAATTTAGCTTGATTTCAAAATTTCGAAGTCTAGCACAGCTAGAAGATTTGGAATACCTATGCTTCCACCATCAATATCAGTTTTTCTAATGATCAATTTCTTAATAATTCTATCTATTTCTATTATCCTCAATCCTTCATTCACAATTTTCCTATACCCCCATATAGTTCATCAAACATACCACACGTTATGAGTTCAGGAACTTACCACAATCATATGGGATTAGGAACTTATCCTAGTCAGACCAAAGTCGTCCATTCGCTGAGGGGTTCCACTATACGATTATGAGTCACGAACTTACCATATGTATGAGTTTAAAGAACTCGCACCTAATCTTTTATTCTCTACCTATCCGTTATACACATGAGAAAAGAATCACCTTCTCAACATACATAGACATTTCAATGATTATCAAAATGATAAACTAAGTAGTCGTTAGACCAAGCACAAAACCCCCACCCATACAAAGGTTTGTACAACTCAGCTATCAAATGAGTCCTCAATTAAAATCCCACATAATCCTAGCTCCCTCAATACTTGATACAAATTTTATTTAATCCGTATTTATAATTCACAACTCTTTCCTGAGTTTTAATAGTACAATTTCATAGTACAACTGTCATACAGCAATTCTGCTGTAAAGTTTTCAATCATTTGATTGATCATCTGTCCTTTTATGACCTCATCAGATCACGTTGTGATCTCATATTATAATCGTATTATATTACGATTCTTTTCTATGTTATGATCGTTTTGTTTTACGATCTTCTTTCCCTTTATACTTTTAGTCTTTTAGACTCTATCTATTAATTACTACTATTCATCTTTATTATCAGAGTTAGGTAACCCTGGATCTTTATTACTTGTCAGGATTCTTCTTTGAATCTTATTGACTTATTAATACCTTGCCCAAATTCATCGCTTAGAATTTAAACTCTATTTGAGTTTATTCCTTATTCTCATCCCTGCGGTTATAGCCTAAGGTAACTCTACCTAAGGTTTATAACCTATAGCTTTGATACCAACTGTGACGCCCCCAAATCCATGTCCCCAGAACCTCGGACCTGGTGCGTTACGATACATCATTTCTATAACTACTACGGAAGATATAAACATAAATTATTTATACAATAACTTTTACAACATAATTCCCAAGGTTTGTAACCTTAACTTAATACCTGCAATCAATATCCTACACGACATACAATGTCATTTGTATCCTATACTATTACCATTTTAATCGTATAAAAATTTTATCTTGGAACTTGTCTTCGCCATTGACTGTGTCCGAAGTTTCTTTTTTAATCTGAAATGTTTATCATGATATAGCAAGGGTAAGCAACAAGTTTGCCCAGCAAGTTTAAGTTCAAAAGAAGATATATCATGATGAAAAAGAATAATAAGCTAACAAACTTTCAACCATATAATATTGGTGAAAGAACATGAATCAATTTACATAACTGAATGACCGATACAATAATGATGAATGGCCAATAATGAACATGAACAAATTTAATTGAATCAAAAGGTAATGAAGGTGATCAGCCTTTCATACCTGATGAACATATGCAACATGCACTAAATGCGAATCAATAATCAGTATAGATGTGAATAATTAACAATAATTATTCACGAATATGCTTTGAAATATAACTCAAGGTTGAGTTAAAGAAAACTTGCACAATAAAAGTATAGTTTAGGAACTTCCCTGTACCGTCGATTACTGCTACACAATTTAAGTTAATCGCATTATTGTAAAGACCTATCAGTTTATAAGATTGATCTTTCAATTAGCTTAACATACCTTATAAGTAAACTATCTAACATTTAAACACATAGTCAAATATTAGATATCCTTAACACTATACATACACAAGTCTCAACCTAGCACACATCGAGTTTTTAATAATATTCAACATAGTATACTAAGTGATTTCCCACAAACAACTAACAAATTAGTTTCCGTCTCGTCTATACTATTTTCACAGTGAGTTAGATCGGTTACTAATTCTTAGATCCCTTCCCCATATGAAGGAGTCGTTTAGCCCAGCTACTATACATCAACCATTAAAGGGTACGATTGCACTATCTTAGACTTAACACTACTGTATAATACAACTTGTGAATTAACATTTAATCTTTTCATTTTATAAGTCCTTTATAACTAAGTAAGTCGAATTCCTAATCCAACAACCGAGATTCAAATTGAACTATAATCCAGCAACCTGGATTCACACAATCTCACAATCCAGCAACCTGGATTCAAACTGACATCCAATCTAGTAACCTGGATTATCCAAACAGACCAATCCAGCATCCTGGATTGTCTAAACATCTCATCCAGCAAATTGATGGCCAATCCAGCAAACCAGATTGCAATCCAACAACCTGATGGCCAATCCAGCAAGTTGAATTCCCTTTTTTTAATCTAATTATCTTATTATTTTTCCACCCTTTGTCCAAACATATATACACATATTTCATACACAAAAATAATTTTTCAGGAATTTTTCAATTTCCTTAAGTATTTTCCAAAAAATCATTTCTAGTTAATTCCTTAAGAAATTTGCTACATCACGCTTAACTCCAGAAATTCCCAACTCTTGGCAGGATCTTACATATGTTATCGTGAGCCTCCAGTTTAAATTTTGTGGCCATCGAAGTAATACAACTCCGGTTATAGCAATTTTTGTTAGGAAAATGCATATATTGAAATGGTCATAACTTGCTCAATTTAAGTCAGAATGAGCTCATTTTTGGACACAAGTTACTTTATAACATATATTTTAATGTCCCAAAAGATTGGAATTTATTTTATAAATTAAGTGAACGAAACTGCCCTTACAATGTTCGAACAGATTACGTTTTATCATATTCAGATTTTACGTCCTTTGCTAAAAATTGTCCAGCCGGAAATTTATAACTCCTTTTTAAGTGATTGCACTTGTTAACGTTAGAAAACTTATAGGTCTAACTCCGAAAATTAACCACACTCAAAAATTCAAAACACAATGAGAGATATGGTTGTTTTAATATCATGTTCTGTTTTCCCCAAAAATAGTTTTTCTAATCTTTGTGTTTTCTAAGAAATCTTCCTAGATCTCTTGATTAACCCAACATTAAATATCATAAACTATCATAATACATACAAATTCTCCTTGAGATCAAGGATATACCATGATCCATGATATATTACACCAAACATACACCAAATACAAGGAAAACATAATCAAGGCTAAGAAAATCAAGATTTTCAAACTTTTAAAACATAGTTTCCTTTTTCCTGCTTTTGGTCTAACTTTTGACACTTAAAAGTGATAGATCTAAACAAATTAGACTTATAAACATATAAATTTAATGTTTTGGGATTTTGATCATAAATCCAAGTTTTGATTCTAAATAATCAAACATAAATTATATAAGATGTGACAACCCGAAAATCTATAAGATTTTAAATGATTAAAATAAAGGTTAAAAAATAAAACCTAGATTAGAATTTGAGGATTTATTTAAAATTTTCAAGTAGAACCTATATGGTTTCTTATTTGAATGTGAATAGAGAAAATATGAGTTACAAAAATTTCCAACCCTAGAAATGAATGTATAGGAATGTTGAGGATAAGGTATTACGATACCTATAAATGGGATGTGAATTGAATAGTGTAAGAAATATTATAATGATACATGTGAAAATTTTATTAAGAAAATAAAATTTAACATGAAAAAAAGCTATGAGGTTAAACGAAGATGAGTATATATATAGAAATATATATATACTTAGTAATGTGCTATATATTGTAGCAGGAGGAATAATGGATTAAGCTAAAGATATGAGAATCAAGATAAAACTATGTTAGTAATTAGCATAGTTTGAATGTTGGCCTTGATTGGCAAATGAGAAGAGGAATAAGTATAAAGCTAATAGCTAATATGATTAGCAATAAAAATGGAGTAAGTTAAAACTCAAAATTTGAGTTAGAGATAGAATTTTGAAGCACGAACTGCTCAGTTGCGTCCGGAACGTCTAGTTTAGTCAGAAAAGATAATAAACACAAAATGTGTAAGGGTTGACTTTTTGGTCAAAGTCAACAGTTGACTTTTATGAATAAAAGTCAAAATTCGAGTTAGAAGTGAAATGTGTGATGATTTATGTGAACTATGTATGTGCTATGTATATGATTAAATAAATATACATTATATAATGTGTATACATTTATTTTGTGTATAAAGAGAATTAAGAATAAAATTAATTAACCTAATATATATATTAGGTATGATAATTAAATAACCTAAGGGGTTATAATATGGGAGAATGTTAGTATATAAAAATATATAATAATCCTACGAGATTTAGTTTATATATCTCAAATAGTTAATTTCATAACTTGAGTAAAGCAAGTCTAATTGGGTATTGAAAATAAAGTATAAATATTGATATAATGAGATTATGTAATAGTTCAGTTAGTAAAGTACTAGAGGACTAGCTCAATTTATTTAAATAATCAAGCCCATGTAATTAATTTATTATGGACTTGAATGAGTAGTGAGTAAATTAATTAATCTAGCCATATTGGTTTATTTATCAAGCCCACTTAAATTAAGTGATAGTGGACTTGAGTTAGTAAATGGTACATATTAACCATCACGTGTGGGAGCCCAATAAAATTAATTAGCTAGTGGTCCAAACTATTATATGTTCCTAGCCTAATACTAGAGTTAATTATCTAGTATACTAGTAGCCAAAGACTAACTATTTATGGGAGCCCAAGTTTATTTCAATTATTAGCCCAAATGAATTAAAGGAATGACCCAATTATTTTATTAGCCAACCCAAATTATTTTAATGGGAGACCAAGACTTTAGCCCAATTATAAGGGATTTATTTGGATTTTTAAGTGAGCAAGTATTGTAATAGAAAGAAGAACAAAGTTGGGATAAAAGGGAGGGGAATTTCGGTCAAACAGGGAAGAAAGGAGGGAATGTATGCAATCATGTGATTTACCAACTCCCCACCTACTCCCCATCTAATCTTATTTATTCTCACCAACTCCTAACAACTCCCTCTCTCTCTCCTAAATGTTATATCATTTAATAAAGTAAAAGGAAATAGAAGAATATTTCTCCCTCATTTTCTCACACACTCACCCGCCCCTTTTGGATGATAAAAGAGATAGAGAGTGCTCAGCCATGGAATCCATGGAAAGAATAGAAGAAATAGAGAGTGCTCGGCCATGGAATCCATGGGAATAATAGAAGAGATATATTGGATAGATATTCAAGAAGTATGAGAGAGAAATTCATTTTCTTCATTTCTTATAAATAAGGGAGAGAAGGAAGAAGATATGGATAGAGAGAGGAGAGGGGCGTCTGGAACTAGTGAGAGAAAAGGAGAGAGAAGAGTGGCCATGGAAGCCATTAAAGAAGAGAAGAAGGAAGAAGATGATCCAAAAAGGTATAAAACTCTAGAACTCCAAGTTTTGTTTACTTTCATTTCATGGATTTTGATAAAATAAAGAGCTTGTGTTCTTGAAATTTAAAACTTTAGATTTACATGGGTATAAGTGTATTGTGTTTAGATCTATCACTTTTGAGTGTCAAAAGTTAGATCTAAAGCAAGTTATGAAAACTATGTTTTGAAAAGTTAGAAAACCTAATTTTTCTTAGTATTAATGATGTTTTGTTTGGATTTGATGAAAGTTTGATGAAATTAATAAAGGATCATGGTATATCCTTGTGTTTTTGGAAGTTTATGAGGTATTATGATGATTTATGATGAGTATTGTGTGATTGATCAAGAGATCTAGAAGTTTTCTTAAAAACCTCCAAGGATTGAAAAATTAGATTTGTGAGAAAACGGAACATGAAATTCAAACGATCATAACTGTCATTGTGTTTCTAAATTTTGAGTGTGGTCAATCTCTAGAGTTAGATCTATGAGTCTTCTAACTTTTTGAAGTGAAATCACTGAAAAATTCCATGTGAATTTTCGTCTGGACAGTTTTTAGCAAAGTAGGACAAAACTAAAAATGGCAAAAAGTAGGCTGTCTAGAAATTTAAGGGACTGTTTCGGCCACTTATTTTGTGTAATAAATTCCGGCCTTTTGGGAAATTAAAATATATGTTATAAAGTAGCTTGTGTCCAAAAATGAGCTCATTCTGACTTAAAATGAGTTGGTTATGAACATTTCAATATTTATATTTTTCTGACAAAAATCGCTATAACCGAAGTTGTATAACTCCGATGGCCACTAAATTTAAACTGGAGGCTCACGATAACATGTATAAGATCCCGCCAAGAGTTGAGAATTTTTGGAGTTAAACGTGAGGTAATTATTTTCTTAAGGAATTAACTAGAAATGGATTTTTGAAAAATACTTAAGGAAATTGAAAAATTCCTAAAAAATTATTTTTGTGTATGAAATACATGTATTTATGTGTGGAAAAAAGATAAAAAAAACATTAAGATAATTTGGTTAAAAAAAAGGGAATCCAGCTTGCTGTATTGGCTATCAGGTTGCTGGATTGCAATCTAGTTTGCTGGATTGGGCATCAAGTTGCTGGATGAGATGTTTGGATAATCCAGGATGCTGGATTGGTCTGTTTAGACTATCCAATTTACTGGATTGGATGTTAGTTGAATCCAGGCTTTCTGGATTGGAGGTAAGTTGAATCCATGCTTGCTGGATTGGATGTCAGTTGAATCCAGTTTGCTGAATTGGAAAATAGTTTACTAAATTGAAATTCAGTTTGAATCCAGGCTTACTGGATTGGAGCTCAGTTGTATCCAGTCTGCTGGATTGGGAATTAGTTACTAAATTGAAGTTCAATCTGAATCCAGGTTGCTGGATTAGGTATTCGGCTTACTAGATTATAATGAAAGACTTATAAAATGAAAGACTAAGTGTTAATTCACAAGTTATATGTTATAGTAGTATTAAGTCTAAGGTAGTACAATCGTACTCTTTAATGGTTGATGTATAGTAGCTGGGCTAAACGACTCCTTCATATGGGGAAGGGATCTACGAATTAGTAACCGATCTAACTCACTATGAAAATAGTATAGATTAGACGGAAACTAATTTGTTAGTTATTTGTGGGAAACCACTCAGTATACTATACTCGATGTGTGCTGGGTTTAGACTTGTGTATATGTATAGTGTTAAGGTTATCTAATATTTGACTATGTGTTTAAATGTTAGATAGTTTACTTATAAGGTATGTTGTGCTAATTGAAAGATCAATCTTATAACTGATATGACTTTTCAATAAAGCGATTAAATAATATTGCGTAGTAGTAATCAACGATACAGGCAAGTTCCCTAACTCAAACTCGAGTTATATTTCAAAGCATGTTAGCGAATGATTATTGAAGATTATTCACATCCATACTTATTATTGATTCGCACTTAGTGCAAGTTGCATATATTCATCGGGTATGAAAGGCTGATCACCTTCATTACCATAAGGTTTAGTTTAAGTTGTTCATGGTCCTTGTTGACATTAAACGTTATTGATTCAGTCATTCAATTATTGACATGTTAATTCATGCTCTTTCACAAAAAGTTTATTCTTTCTTTCAATCATGATATATCTTTATTAAATTTAAACTTGCTGGGCAAAATTGTTGCTCACTCTTGCTATATCATGATAACAACTTGCAAATTAAGACGAAGGCTTGAAGAAAGACACAAACAAGAGCAAAGTACAATAATAGACTGTTATGCAAGCAACTATTTAGTTATCTTATGTAAACCTTTTTAATTATTAAAGGTATGTATTCTGTTAAGGTTACTAAACCTGGGAAAATGTTAGAGAATCATGTGAAATAAATAATATATGTTTATATGTTCCGTAGTAGATGATAGAATATGTATGAAGATGAAGTATTGTAACGTACCAAGTCCGAGGTTCTTGGGACCCAGATTTGGGGGCGTCACAGGTTGGTATCAGAGCTGTAGGTTATAAACCTTAGGTAGTGTTACCTTAGGCTATAACTGCAGAGATGAGGATAAGGAATAAACTCAAATAGAGTTTAAGTGATAAAAGATGAATTCAGGAAATTCATCATTAAAGATAAGAAGAAGATAAATAAGATTCAAAGAAGAATCTTGAAGAATTATAAGATAAGAATTTGGAGTTACCTGACTCCAATAATAAAGATGAAAAGTGATAATAAATAGACAAGGTCTATAAGATGAAAAGTGTAAGTAAAATCATAATATAATATGATTAAAGGGAAAGAAGATCGTAAAACAAAACGATCAGAAGATAGAAAAGAATCGTAATATAACACGAATATAAGAAAAGTACACAACGTGATTTGATGAGGTCATAGGAGGACAGATAATTTATTGATTGAAGACTTTATAGCAGAATTGCTATACTAATATGGTACTATGAAATAGTACGATTTAAACTCAAAAAGAGTTGAAAATGGTGATATACGGATTAAATAAAATTCGTATTGAGTAAAGAGAAAGTTAAGATTATGTGGGATTTCAACTGAGGATTCATGTGATGGCTGAGTCGTACAAACCTTTGCATGGGCGGGGGTTTTGTGCTTGGTCTAACGACTACTTAGTTTATCACATTGATAATCATTGAAATGTTGGTGTCGCGCTATTCACTATATGTATGTTGAGAATGTGATTCTTTTCTCATGTGTATAACGAATAGGTAGAAAATATAAGATTAGGTACGAGTTCTTAAAACTCATACTTTTGGTAAGTTCGTGACTCATAATCGTATGGTGGAACCCCTCAGCGAATGGACTACTTTGGTCTGACTAGGATAAGTTCCTAAACCCATATGATTGTGGTAAGTTCCTAAACTCATAACGTGTGGTATGTTTGATGAACTATACTGGGGTATAGAAAAGTTATGGATGAATAATTGAAGATTTTTTTTAGATAGAATTATTAAGCAATTGATCATTAGAGTAATTAAAGTTGATGGTGGAAGCATAGGTATTCCAAATCTTCTACCTGTGCTAAACTTTAAATTTTTGACATTAAGCTAAATTCGCACTGATGTGCCTTTAAAAATAAAAATGAATTTTCATTATCAGCAACACATGGTTACAATTATGTAGAAGTGGGCTTCGTACCACTAACTCATCGTTTCCTGTTGCGGTATGATAACACTAAAAATGATTTTCAATAGTTTTGAGTGGTTTAAAGAAGAGTCTACGCTAATTGTTTCGGCAAGATAAAAATAATTTGTGATATCAAAAGGAATTTTATATATCATCGATGCATCATTGAACCTGATGAAGAAATGATAAAAAATGATGGAGTTATCAATGCAGAATTCCCTAGTGTTGGATGTGATCTAAGGATCGTCAGCCCACTATGGTACGATGTAGTATGACAAAGTCATAAAATGACAAAATCCTCAAACGGACTGTAAATACAGTGCGGTATCATGATGTCATGAAATGAATTTCAGAATTTTAAAGAAAAGTTAAGTGCCAATTTAATTTGGCCAAATACATATTTCGATTGATATTCGAATTATTGGTATGTCTAAGCTAATTGAATCAGCTAGACAAAATGTTTATGAAAATTCAAGTATCTCTTTGAGAAATTATCCCGAACCAAATTGTTCTGGTGCGGATTCTTATGCTAAGTCTGAGGTGAACAACCCCGAATAAGGGGGATATGCCGATTGGATAAAATAATCCAATCTAGTAGCGTAAATAGTCGCTAACAAGATTAATACGTTATGCATGACATAAGCGTACGATAGGCTGATTATCTAAAGTACTAGCATTGGTAGTTTACCTTCTTTGTGATTGTAAACGTTCCTAGTAATTTATCATTTTTCGGTGTGAATACCGTTAAAATTATGTGTTCATGGTCTATATGACCCCTCAGCATGATATAAAAAGTTTTTAACTCCTGAGAGAGAAGTCATGGAAAAATATGATGATAGAAGAGCTCCTTATAGAAGGAAGCAATATGTACTCATTAAATTGAGCATGAAATCAAGTAAAGGTTATATTAAAACCTAGTTCTGATGAATAAAAGGAGTAGGTATTAGTAGACTGTAATTTTGAGGACGAAATTCTTAAAAGAAGGGGTGAATGTGACAACCCGAAAATCTATAAGATTTTAAATGATTAAAATAAAGGTTAAAGAATAAAACCTAGATGAGAATTTGAGGATTTATTTAAAATTTTCAAGTAGAACCTATATGGTTTCTTATTTGAATGAGAATAGAGAAAATATTGATTACAAAAATTTCCAACCCTAGAAATGAATGTATAGGAATGTTGAGGATAAGGTATTACGATACCTATAAATGGGATGTGAATTGAATAGTGTAAGAAATATTATAATGATACATGTGGAAATTTTATTAAGGAAATAAAATTTAACATGAAGAAAAGCTATGAGGTTAAACGAAGATGAGTATATGTATAGAAATATATATATATTTAGTACTGTGCTATATATTTTAGCAGGAGGAATAATAGATTAAGCTAAAGATATGAGAATCAAGATAAAACTATGTTAGTAATTAGCATAGCTTGAATGTTAGCCTTGATTGGCAAATGAGAAGAGGAATAAGTATAAAGCTAATAGCTAATATGATTAGCAATAAAAATGGAGTAAGTTAAAACTCAAAATTTGAGTTAGAGACAGAATTTTGAAGCACGAACTGCTCGGTTGCGTCCGGAACGTCTAGTTTAGTCAGAAAAGATGGTTAAAGTCAACAGCTGACTTTTTGGTCAAAGTCAACAGTTGACTTTTATGAATAAAAGTCAAAATTTGAGTTAGAAGTAAAATGTGTGATGATTTATGTGAACTATGTATGTGCTATGTATATGTTTAAATAAATATACATTATATAATGTGTATACATTTATTTTGTGTATAAAGAGAATTAAGAATAAAGTTAAGTAATCTAATATATATATTACGTATGATAATTAAATAACCTAAGGGGTTATAATATAGGAGAATGTTAGTATATAAAAATATATAATAACCCTAAGAGATTTATTTTATATATCTCAAATAGTTAATTTCATAACTTGAGTAAAGCAAGTCTAATTGGGTTATGAAAATAAAGTATAAATGTTGATATAATGAGATTATGTAATAGTTCAATTAGTAAAGTACTAGAGGACTAGCTCAATTTATTTAAATAATCAAGCCCATGTAATTAATTTATTATGGACTTGAATGAGTAGTGAGTAAATTAATTAATCTAGCCATATTGGTTTATTTATCAAGCCCACTTAAATTAAGTGATAGTGGACTTGAGTTAGTAAATGGTACATATTAACCATCACGTGTGGGAGCCCAATAAAAATAATTAGCTAGTAGTCCAAACTAATATATGTTCCTAGCCCAATACTAGAGTTAATTATCTAGTATACTGGTAGCCCAAGACTAACTATTTATGGGAGCCCAAGTTTATTTCAATTAGTAGCCCAAAGGAATTAAAGGAATGACCCAAATATTTTATTAGCCAACCCAAATTATTTTAATGGGAGCCCAAGACTTTAGCCCAAGTATAAGGGATTTATTTGGATTTTTAAGTGAGCAAGTATTGTAATAGAAAGAAGAACAAAGTTGGGATAAAAGGGAGGGGAATTTCGGTCAAACAGGGAAGAAAGGAGGGAATGTATGCAATCATGTGATTTACCAACTCCCCACCTACTCCCCATCTAATCTTATTTATTCTCACCAACTCCTAACAACTCCCTCTCTCTCTCCTAAATGTTATATCATTTAATAAAGTAAAAGGAAATAGAAGAATATTTCTCCCTCATTTTCTCACACACTCACCCGCCCCTTTTGGATGATAAAAGAGATAGAGAGTGCTCGGCCATGGAATCCATGGAAAGAATAGAAAAGATAGAGAGTGCTCAACCATGGAATCCATGGAAAGAATAGAAGAGATATATTGGATAGATATTCAAGAGGTATGAGAGAGAAATTCATTTTTTTTATTTCTTCTAAATAAGGGAGAGAAGGAAGAAGATATGGATAGAGAGAAGAGAGGGGCGGCTGGAACTAGAGAGAGAAAAGGAGAGAGAAAAGTGGCCATGGAAGCCATTAAAGAAGAGAAGAAGGAAGAAGATGATCTAAAAAGGTATAAAACCCTAGAACTCTAAGTTTTGTTTACTTTCATTTTATGGGTTTTGATGAAATAAAGAGCTTGTGTTCTTAAAATTTAAAACTTTAGATTTACATGGGTATAAGTGTATTGTGTTTAGATTTATCACTTTTGAGTTTCAAAAGTTAGATCTAAAGTAAGTAATGGAAACTATGTTTTGAAAAGTTAGAAAACCTAATTTTTCTTAGTATTAATGATGTTTTGTTTGGATTTGATGAAAGTTTGATGAAATTAATACAGAATCATGGTAGATCCTTGTGTTTAAGGAAGTTTATGAGGTATTATGATGATTTATGATGAGTATTGTGTGATTGATCAAGAGATCTAGAAGTTTTCTTAAAAACCTCCAAGGATTGAAAAATTAGATTTGTGAGAAAACGGAACACGAAATTCAAACGATCATAACTCTCATTGTGTTTCGAAATTTTGAGTGTGGTCAATCTCTGGAGTTAGATCTATGAGTTTTCTAACTTTTCCAAGTGAAATCACTGAAAAATTTCATGTGAATTTTTGTCTGGACAATTTTTAGCAAAGTAGGACAAAATTGAAAATGGCAAAAAGTAGGCTGTTCGGAAATTTAAGGGACTGTTTCGGCCACTTATTTTGTGTAATAAATTCCGGCCTTTTGGTACATTAAAATATATGTTATAAAGTAGCTTGTGTCCAAAAATGAGCTCATTCCGACTTAAAATGAGCAAGTTATGACCATTTCAATATTTATATTTTTCTGACAAAAATCGCTATAACCGAAGTTGTATAACTCCGATGGCCACAAAATTTAAACTGGAGACTCAAGATAACATTTATAAGATCCCGCCAAGAGTTGGGAATTTTTGGAGTTAAGCATGAGGTAGTTATGTTAATAAGGAATTAACTAGAAATGGAATTTTGAAAAATACTTAAGAAAATTAAAAAATTCCTGAAAAATTATTTTGCGTATGAAATACATGTATTTACGTGTGAAAAAGAGATAAAAAAATAATAATAAGATAATTTGGTTAAAAAAAAGGGAATCCAGCTTCCTGGATTGGCCATCAGGTTGCTAGGATTGCAATCTAGTTTGCTGGATTGGGCATCAAGTTGCTGGATGAGGTATTTGGATAATCCAGGATGCTGGATTGGTCTATTTAGATTTTCCAGTTTATTAGATTGGATGTTAGTTGAACCCAAGCTTGCTGGATTGGAGGTAAGTTGAATCCAGGCTTGCTGGATTGGATATCAGTTGAATTCAGTTTGCTGAATTTGAAAATAGTTTACTAAATTGAAATTCAGTTCGAATCCAGACTTGCTGGATTGGAGTTCAGTTGTATCCAGTCTGCTGGATTGGGAATTAGTTACTAAATTGAAGTTCAATCTGAATCCAGGTTGCTGTATTAGGTATTCGGCTTACTAGATTATAAGGAAAGACTAAGTGTTAATTCACAAGTTATATGTTACTGTAGTGTTAAGTCTAAGGTAATACAATCATACTCTTTAATGGTTGATGTATAGTAGCTGGGCTAAATGACTCCTTCATATGGGGAAGGGATCTACGAATTAGTAACTAATCTAACTCACTATGAAAATAGTATAGATTAGACGGAAACTAATTTGTTAGTTATTTGTGGAAAACCACTCAGTATACTATATTGAATATTATTAAAGGCTCGATGTGTGCTAGGTTTAGACTTGTGTATATGTATAGTGTTAAGGTTATCTAATATTTGACTATGTGTTTAAATGTTAGATAATTTACTTATAAGGTATGTTGTGCTAATTGAAAGAGCAATCTTATAACTGATAGGCCTTTTCAATAAAGCGATTAAATAAGATTGTGTAGCAGTAATCAACGATACAAGCAAGTTTCCTAACTCAAACTCGAGTTATATTTCAAATCATGTTAGTGAATGATTATTGAAGATTATTCACATCCATACTGATTATTGATTCGCACTTAGTGCATGTTGCATATATTCATCAGGTATGAAAGGCTGATCACCTTCATTACCATAAGGTCCAGTTTAAGTTGTTCATGGTCCTTGTTGACATTAAACGTTTTTGATCCAGTCATTCAGTTATTGACATGTTAATTCATGCTCTTTCACAGTTATTATATTGCTGAAAACTTGAAAGTTTATTCTTTCTTACAATCATGATATATCTTTATTAAATTTAAACTTGCTGAGAAAAATTGTTGCTCACTCTTGCTTTTTCATAATAACAACTTACAGATTAAGACAAAGGCTTGAAGAAGGACACAGACAAGAGCAAAGTACAATAATAGACTGTTATGCGAACAACTATTTAGTTATCTTATGTAAACCTTTTTAATTATTAAAGGTATGTATTCAGTTAATGTTACTAAACTTGGGGAAATGTTAGAGAATCATGTGAAATAAATAATATATGTTTATATGTTCCGCAGTAGATGATAGAATATGTATGAAGATGAAGTACCGTAACGTACCAAGTCTGAGGTTCTTGGGACCCGGATTTGGGGGCGTCACATAAGCTATATAGGATTTATACCTAGCTTGTGTGCTTCTTCTTCTCCTCCCTTGCTTTCCTCCCATGGAGGTTCTTTCTCTCTCCTCTCCTCCCTTTGGAGCTGCTGACCATGTCTCTCTTTCCCTCTCTAACATTTCTTTCTTTTCTTCTTTCATTTCTATTTCTCCTTCTTTCTTTCCCTTTTTCCTTATCTTCTTATCTTTCTTTTTCTTTCTTTCTTTTTCTTTGTTAAGTTAGTATATAAAATTAAGACCAAGGGTAAAGTAGTCTTTTACCATCACTAGAAAAGGGTAAAATGGTCTTTAAGTCATCTCAAGGAATTTTTTTGGAAATTTTCACATAGGACATATTGGTCATAATCAATTTTTTTTAAGGACAAAATTGTCATCTTACTATAATTAGGAAATTTTCTAAAAATTTCCTTCAAGGATTCTATGGTCATTAACAAATTTCTCTTGTGGCAAAATTGCCATTCCCCTATTACTAGGAAACTTCCTAGCAATTTCTTCTTAAGACACAAAAGTCATTAATAATTTTCTGTTAGGGCAAAATAGTCTTTTTCCACTTCAAAGAAATTTCTTAGGAAATTTCTTAACAATCATAACCCATCATTACTAGTGGGGCATATACCAACACTTTTCCTACATTTAACTCAAGTATGGTTAGTTCCTAACCATAGTTATTCTGCTAGCACATATACCATTATTTTGGGTTACTAAATAAATCCTCATTAGGCTACCTAATAATTCTTTTGGGCTTGATAATAAAATAAATGGGCTATTTAAATTAACATAGTCCACTACTTTTAATTCTATCCTACCCTAATCATTTAATTAGGATTTCTATTACACTAAATTTGTAAATCAAATCCTTACTCATCCACATTTAATTACTTAACCCAATTAGATTTGCTTTAATAAAATTAATAAATTGAGATAATAAACTTAATCTCTTATGTTAGTAAAAAATTTAAATACTAACATCCTTACATATTATAACTTTTAGGTTATTTAATTCCATACCTAATATATATATTAGGTTATATTAGTTTCTTTTTATTTGCTTATTATATAATAAACAAATATAAGAAATCAAATAATATACATACTCATACCAAATAATTTAATACTTTGAGAAATGTCCCACAAATCTCATATTATCTTTATTCTTATCATTCCTCTTATACAAATATATATATCACATCACTAAATATATATATATATATATATATATATATATATATATATGTACCTATACATATACACATTTTAAGAATTCAAATCAAACCATATAGGTTCTTTAAATTTTTTAACTAAATCCTCAAATTCCCATTTGGGTTTTATTCTTTAACATTTAATTTAATCATTTAAGATTTTATAAATTCTCGGGTTGTCACATTAACTATAGGTATTTGCCCCATGTCCGAATCCACAACCCGTGTATCCACTACATGAGCCAAATAACCTTCACATCCTTTTCGTAACACCCTCCTAGCTTGCATCATCGCCAGACAACGTATTTGTCTTGGCAACTTGCTACCATAAAATACAACCTTAGACTTACCTGGTGTCTTAAGGCGTATACTCTTTTTCTGGCAATCTATAACTGCCTCATGGTTAAACAACCAATCCATCCCTAGGATAACATCAAATTCTCCTAAGCGTATCGGAATCAAATTCACGCTTAACTTATGTTCCCTTATTTCCACACCACAATTGTTATAGATAAACTCTATAGGGATCACTTCTTTGTTTGCAACTTCTATGTTCATAGGGTTCTTTAACTTTTCACAGGGTAAGTTTAATCTTCTAGCAAATTCCTCAGACACAAATGAACAGGTAGCTCCCGAATCAAACAATACATATGCATTTATATTATTGATCAAAATTATACCTGACACCACCTCATTTGATGCAACTGCGTCTTGCACAGTCATGTTGAAAGTTCGGGTTGTCGGCTTGCTCTGTTGCGTTGGCCCTCCAATTGTTAACTTTGGGGTACTGCTCCTGTTTCCACTATCTCCGTCAGTATTCTTCTTAAATGGACAATCCTTAAATTGATGCCCCGTTCCCCCACATGAAAAGCAACCTCCCTTCTTTGGTTTAGGACAATTCGGTGAGATATGTCCTTCCTGACCGCAGTTATAACAGACATTCTTTCCTTTCATACACTCCCCAGAGTGATTCTTCCCACACTTTACACACGTTGGCTTCTTCTGTGGTGTACTCCCTTGTTGAGTTCCTGATTCGTTGCCACTGTTCTACTTGTGTTTCTTAGTGTTACTGCCCCCACTGCTGGCACCCTGATGTCCACCTTCAATCTTCTTCTTGTTCTTCTCTCGGTTCAATTTAGACACTGCCTCACTACTACCTTCTACAATGATAGCTTTTTCTAACAGTGCCGAAAACGTAGCAATTTGTAGCACTGCGACTTTGCTGTGTATCCAAGGCTTCAGCCCATTTTCAAACCTACGCGCCTTTCGCAGTTCTGTATCCACCTGATGAGGTGCGAATCTGGCTAACTCATTGAATTTTGCTGCATATTCGACAACTGTCAAGTTCTCTTGCTTTAATTCAAGAAACTTCACCTCCATCCTGGCTTGCATGCCTTCTGAGAAATAGCTTTCTAAGAATAACTCTTTAAATCTTGTCCACGCGACTACTTCCGTTCCGGCTCTAGCTTGGTTTGACTCCCACCAGTAATTAGCCTCACCTTTCATCAAGTAGGTAGCAAAAGCCATTTTTTGCTCTTCGGCTACCCTAGCAATGATTAAGGCCTTTTCCATCTCTTTCACCCATGTTTGAGCTTCTATGGGGTCCGTGGTTCTGCTGAATTTTGGCGGTCCTACAACTTTAAAATCTTTAAAATTTGCTAATCTATTATTCACTTGATTCCTTACTGCAGGTGCACGAGTTCGCATAGCTTGAGCTATCATATTTGCAAAGTTCTGCATTGGGTCAGCTTGCTCTCTTTCATTATTTACAGATCACTCCTCCCTCTGGTTACGGTTTTGGCGTCTTGGAGGCATTATCTGGTTAAACAAAGTCTTACATTATCACTTTAAGATTCATTATATGTCATATCTTATAAATGTTTAAAATATAACATATAATTCAAATTCTAACAATCATATTATCACCATGTTCAACTTACTATCTTCATTCTCAAGTCTTATTTACTTAAGCAAACATCTACACATAATAACCGTATTTATATTCATATACCAAATATTAGTGTCATACACTTACATGCCTGAAATATTTTTATAAATGCTAACTATCCCATTCTAAACATACAGAGATGGGACCTACCAAAAAAATATAATCCCCTACTCACCTAAGATGGGGATACATTATATTTACATACAACCTCATATAGTCAGAGGTTTACATCATACATAATATAACCCTGCTAAACAAAAAGGGTACTAGTGCATCTATATACATAACCATCAACAAACATATCACGGCATGTCCTGCTGAACCGTCTCAACAAGAACATTCCCTGGCTGCAGATCATGGGGTACACCTTCATCTACCCGATGTTGAAATGGTCGGCTGGACTCTCCTACCTCAAAGTGTGACCTCCTCACCCCAGCTCTCTGTCTTATGTATGCCATATCCAAGGCTCGCCCCAAGGTATCAATCCTAACATCCTTCTCCTCTGTCACCTCTTACAGTTGATCTACCAGCCTTGCCGCATTCATCCAAGCTTCTCCCACTCTGATCCTGTCTGCTTTCTCCAGATCGAACTCAAACTTCATCACCTGATTCTCTAATGTCCTCTCACCCAGCTGAAACTCTAATAACTCCACTTTAGCTTTCATCACATCCAAGTCTGCTAATGTCTGATAAGTGACATCTTTATACTGCTGTTCGGTGTTTTGGAAAGTGTGATTCTCCACCTCCAGCTCTTGTACTCTAGCCTCTAGCTCCGCATTCTGGCCCAGTAGGTCTCCAATAAGGATATCTTGTGTGGAATCCTCTGGAAACTCGTGCTCTATTGGCTGATCCACTATACGGCTGTCATGACTCTCCTATGCCATCTTATAATCCAAAACAACAATAAACAACATCAGTACCACAATAAATATATTCATTGATAAAATGAAATGATATTTTATTAAGTACAACCAAAACTATGATGAATTTCCATAATTCACAACTTAACATACTCTATACGAGTTTTCTTCTAAGGTTATAACCTAGGTTTCGCATTCCTAAAGTTTATAACCTACAGCTTTGATACCAACCTGTGACGCCCCCAAATTCGGGTTCTCTAACCTCAGATTCAGTGCTCACGGTACATCATCAACATAAGCATTCTATATACTATTGCGGAATAATAAAGATACATTGTTCCTTATAATAAAATATTACATCAATATCCCAAGGGCTAATACCTTAACATAAAAGTACCTTAATTACATATAGTAACACAAAAGGTTTACATGATCATAGTATTTCATAATACATAAGCATTTATATTAACTATTCTTGGATCTTACCCTTGCCCTTGTCCTTCTTACTCGAACTCTCGGGCTTAGCTGAAATAATTGTCATGATATAGCAAGTGTAAGCAACTAATTTGCTTAGCAAGTTTAATTATGAAAGAGATATATCATGATTAGAAATGAATTTAACTTTCAAAGTTTAATCAGATAAATGAATAGTGAAAGAGCAAGAATTAATCTTAATATCTGAATATTCGAATAATTGAATATCAGAGGATGAGTGGTTTGAAATAACCACGAACATATACTAAGGTTGTCAGTATTTAAACTGGTCCTTTTAATAAGTTTTGGTAGTCAAGGGGATCAGGCTTTCGTACCCGGTAAAATATGCATAATCACTCAGTGTACTAGCAACAATTATTTTCTAATAATGCTTTAGTAAAACTGTTCTTTTTCTCAGTCATGAGTCTTTACCATTTCAATTGGTTAGGCACCGCTTTTAAAACATATTTGATTTAACAAATTTAAACATACTTGATCTAGATGATATAATTAGCATAGATCCATATCATAAACAGTTCATGAATAAAAGAACTTTAATAAATTCACAGTTCAATAATGATAGAATATGAATTCAATTGCACACAGTGAGAATATCAATAATCAATTTAGATGTGAATAATCAACAATAATTATTCACTAATCATGCTTCGAAAGTAATAACTCAAGTTGAGTTAGAAAACTTGCCTTGTTTGCGGACTACTGCTATGCAATTCTATTTATCCGCTTAATGAATTTAAATTATTGTCTTTGGAAATACCTATCATGGATCCTTCAATTAGTATCACATATAATTATTCATAGCATTATTATTCTTATATATTATCTAACATTAATCACATAATTAAATATTAGATATCACATAACTCCTTAATAATATTATCATTCCTTGATAATATTATTATTATATAATCATCTTTACTCTCAAATAATATTATTAACCTTTTAATAATATTTTATTTGTTTTTTAATATTATTAATTATTTAATAATATTTTAGTCTCTCTTTAATATTATTAGTCTTTTAATAATATTTTAAGTATCTAATATTATTAAACTTTTAATAATATTTTAACTTTCTAATATTATTAATCATTTAATAATATTTTAATGATTTAATATTATTAATCTTATTATCTTTTAATATTAATTAAATAATAATTAATTAATATTTGTACTTATTTAATTATTAATTAAATAATAAATAATTTATTTATTTAACTTTATGAGTCTTTTGTAATTATTTAACTTTAATAAATAAATAATTAATATTTATCTTTATTTATTATTTAATATTAATTAAATAATAAATAATTAATTAACACTTATCTTTATTTATTATTTACTATTAAATAAATAACAAATAATTAATTAACATTTATTCTTATTTATTATTTAATATTTAATTAAATAATAATTAATTTATTGACTTTATATTACTTAACTAACATGTGAGTAAGTAATTATAATTATTTATTACTTATTCTCACTTAAATAATAAACAATTTTTTTATTTACTTTAAACATTCTTTAATCATTCTTTAATATTAATCAAATAATAATTAATAAATTATTTAACTCTATTTATTATTTAATCTTAATTAAATAATAAATAGTTAGCTTAATAACACTAATTTTTATTCATTTATCACTTAATGTTAATTAAATAATTAATCACACTTAAACAATATGTAATTAGTTTAATAATCATTTATTAGTATTAATAATTATTAATTTGTTAGTTTTAAATGAGTTTAAACAATTAATTACTTAATAATTACATAATTGTCCTGAATAATTATGAGTAAAATATCTTAATATTCTTCACAATTTTAGAAAAATTTTTGTCCAAGAACCGACCGAAAAAGTGGTGAACCGACCGCCGGAAAGTTCTGTCGGTTCGCCGGAAAACTGAACCGGCCAATATTTTTTAATTTTTCTAACTTTTTGGTTTTATTTTCAGTTTTGGGGTCTTTTACTAAAACTTTCATAGAACGAAATTTACAACTCCGATTGAGGCCCAATTGGACTCGTTGGATTCGTATCTTCCCGAACTATAGTTTTCAGTTATCAAACATTATATTTGGACCAGTTTTACTCACTGAAATTGAGCCGGAAGTGGACTATTGTGCACAGATTTCTAACAGTGAAGTGTTTTGGTATAAAATTCATATCTCTCTCATTTTAAAACATTTTTGAGTGATTCCAAAGGGATTTTGTTCTCAACTTAAACTTTTATTATCAGAAAAAAGAAAATCACAAAAATCATTTCTGGACTTCAAAATGTGCAATTTTTATGGACAAGCTATGGTTTGTTCATCGGTAAAAATGTTTTCAAGCATTTTGCTCAACTTTTCAACATAAACACATAACAATACCCAAGTTAAACCCATTAAACTCTATATCTATCATTATAGCATGCTTCTAGCCATTTAAAATTTGAACTCCATATATCTTACATAAAAATATAAAAAACATACAAGATTAGGATTTTCTTAACTTTTGAACATAGTTTTCTTTTCTTTCCTTTTTATCAACATTCTAACACTCAAACATGTAAGATCCATACATGGAACACTCAATATCATGTAGATCAAGAGTTTTAGACTTCAAGAACATAAGTCTTGTATTTTTTAAAAACTAACAAAAGAAATTAAATAAGACTTGAATTTAGGTTTTATACCTTGATTGTCTTGCAATCCTTCTCTCCCTTCCAAAATATGTGATGAACTTAGGGTTCATTAGCTTTAAAAATTCTCCTCCTTTCTCCTCCTAGTGCCCGACCACTCTCTCTTTTTTTTTCTTCTCTCTTGTTTTGTTTTGTGAGCAAATTAGGAAGAAATGAAAGTTGCTAGCAAAATGACCAAAAGGGTATCTAATTAGTAAATATGTATAGATATAATATGTATATCTATACATATTTGCCACATAATCTTGCTCTCCATATCCCTTCACATGGCTATCACATAGTGTTAGTTAGGGTGGCTAAATGAAATTGTGACACATAAGGAGGTAGTTAGGAATTAGCCAATAAATGATTGACAACCAATAAAAATTCACAAGCTTTCCACCTCCTCTCAGATGGAAATCGTATGCTCCCACATGGTCTTCACATGGCCTCACTTTTGTTTTGTTTGTTTGTTTTTTTATAACTTATACAGTCAAATGACCAAATTGCCCTTTAAGTACTGGGCCACCAATTGGGCTTCCTAAATAATGTTTGGGCTTCTAATTTCTTTGGTTTGGGCCTTGTTTATAACATGGCCCAATACTTATAATCCTACGCTAATCATTTAGTTAGGGTTTCCATTCCACTCCTTTGAAAATTAAATAAGTACTTATGTACATTTAATCTCATAACCCCAATTAGACTTACTTAAATTAAGTTTTAAATAATTATTAACTTGAGATAATAAAATTAATCTCTTAAGTGTGTATACCTTTATATACTAACATTCTTCAATACTATAACCCTTAGGTTATTTACTAACCATACCTAATGAAAAATTAGGTTATGTAACTTTTTCTTTAATTCTCTTCATACTAAATAAATATATATACATATTTATCACTATAGATAAAATAATCATATTATTTAATTATTCACTATATATCACAAAGAATTCAATATCATGAATGCTTAATTAATATATTTATTTACAATGTGACTTAGAATTCTTGGTTATTACAGTAAATATGGTCAAGGCTGGCCCAAGTGGGCCCCACATGCTCGGCTGTTGGTCCTTTGGTCCCGATTCGGTAGAAGTTGACGTCCACCGCTCGACCTTTCGAACTGTCTTTGATACACGTAGAGGGAACAGATTGATTATGACTGGAGTAGGGTTCGGGAAGTTGATACTCATAGCCGAGATATATCCACCAGGTCCAGATATCAGTTAGTTGGCTTATCTCCGATGGCAAGTCGTTCGAGATTTGCTGAGGTGGTTTTCGGTGATCTCTGTCTCAGCTCTTCGATCCTCGATCGGTTCGCAGTATGTTCGGACTTCATTGGTCCTCTTCATCACTCCCGGGGTTGTTTTCGAGATGACCGACTTCTTTTGCCCTACTTCGGGGTTGTCTCCAAAGTATAATGACGCTTTTACCCTCCTGCAGGGTTAGCACAACGAAAGAAAAATTTCGAGTGTCTACAATACTTCAAATAGAACAAACTAAGAAAAAAAAAGAGATGATGTTAATTATACCTATATATGGCACTGTAAACTCGGTCATATCAATGAAACAAGATTATCCAAGTTGCATAAGGATGGGCTTTTAGAGCTATCTGATTTTGAATCATATCCAACTTGTGAATCTTATCTCATAGGTAAAATGACTAAATCTCCCTTTACTGGACAAGGAGAAAGAGTTACAGAGTTGTTAGCGTTGGTTCACACAGACGTTTGTTGACCTATGACAACGAATACACGGGGTGGGTATTCATATTTTATTACTTTCACTGATGATCACTCAAGATTTGGATATGTGTATTTAATGAAATACAAATCAGAATCATTTGAAAAGTTCAAAGAGTTCAGAGGTGAAGTAGAGAAACAAATGGGCAAGCGTATTAAGATTCTTCAATCAGATTGAGGTGGAGAATACTTAAGCGGTGATTTTCTTAATTGTCTCAAAAAAATGGTATAATCTCACAATGGACTCTACTAGGTACACCACAGTTAAATGGAGTATCTGAAAGGAGAAATCGAACATTGTTGGTCATGGTTCGATCCATGATGAGTTTTACCAATCTTCCAATTTCATTCTGGGGTTATGCCCTAGAAACGGCTGCATACCTGCTTAACAAGGTACCTACCAAATTCGCCCTAAAGACTCCATATGAGATGTGGAAAGGGAGGAAACCAAATCTTAAGCATGTTAAAACTTAGGGTTGTCCAACTTATGTCAAAAAGTTTGAAAATGATAAGCTACAGACTAAATCCGACAATTGTAGATTTGTGGGATACCCTAAAGAAACTGTAGGGTATTATTTCTATCATCCAACTGATCAAAAAGTGTTTGTTGCAAAATATGCTGCCTTCTTGGAAAAGGAGTTTATCCATGAGGTCAGTGGGAGTAAGATATATCTTGAAGAAGTTCAAGAATCAAAAATTACTAGGATCAAAGTCAGGTACCTGACCAAGTGGAAGAACCTACTGTACCACACCATATTCGTAAATCTGGAATAGTACCAAAGAAACCTGATATGTATGGATTCGTCATAGAGGATGACGATGAGGTACACGTCATGAATGATGATGATCCATTGAATTACGAACAGGCTATGAGTAATAAAGACTCAGGAAAATGGCTTGAAGCCATGAAATCCAAGATGGATTCTATGAATGAAAACCAAGTATGGACTTTGGTTTCACCACCTGAAGGCATTAGACCTATTGGGTGTAAATGGGTCTTTAAAAGAAAGACTGGAGCAGACGGAAAGATAGAGACCTATAAAGCCCAACTGGTTGTAAAAGGTTTCAAACAAAGACAAGGAGTTGACTATGATGAAACCTTCTCACAAGTAGCTATGCTCAAGTCCATTCAGATTTTGCTTGCGATTGCAGCTTCTAACGACTATGAGATCTGGCAGATGGACGTGAAAACAACCTTCCTCAATGAGAAACTTGAGGAGGATGTGTATATGACATAGCCAGAAGGATTTGTTTCAAAAGTTGAAACAAATCAAGTTTGTAAGATGCAACAATCCATTTATGGATTGAAGCATGCTTTTCGTAGATGGAACATTCGTTTTGATGAGACAATCAAAGAGTTTGATTTTATCAAAAACGAGGATGAACCATGTGTGTGCAAGAAGGTTAGTGGGAGCGCAGTTTTATTCCTTATATTATATGTTGATGATATATTACTGATAGGGAATGACATTCCTATGATTCAATCGATTAAAATCTAGTTATCTAAACACTTCTCCATGAAGGACTTGGGAGAAACATCTTATATGTTGGGGATAAAGATCTATAGAGATAGATCTAAAAGGATGCTAGGCTTATCCCAAGGAACGTAAATTGATACGATGCTAAAGAGGTTTAGAATGGAAGATTCCAAAAGAGGTCTCATGCCGATGAGCCATGGAATAAATCTTTTCAAGAAACAGGCCCCAAAGACACCTGAGGAGAGAAACTGTATGAGTAAGATCCCTTATGATTCTACAATAGGATTTATCATGTATGGTATGATATGAACTAGACCGGATGTCGCTCATGCACTTAGTGTAATGATCAGATATCAATCGAATCTAGGAGAAGAATACTGGAAGGTCGTGAAGAATATCCTAAAGTACTTACGAAGGACTAAGGATATATTTCTAGTCTATGGTGGGTCTGAATTAAAACTCGAGGGCTTCACGGACTCAAGTTTTCAAACGGACCAAGATGACAGTAAATCTGTTTCGGGGTATGTGTTTACTTTAAACGGAGGCGTAGTGAGTTGGAAGAGTTTCAAGCAGTAAACAGTTGTTGATTCAGTGACAGAGGCAGAGTATATAGCTGCAAGTGAAGCTGCAAAGGAAGCTGTTTGGATGAAAAAGTTCATAACAGAACATAGTGTGGTTCCTAGCATTGGAAAAGCAGTCCCCGTATACTGTGACAACACCGGAGCAGTTGCACAGACAAAGGAACCCAGGCCTCATCAGAACTCCAAACACATATTGCGGTGATTTCACTTGATCAGGAAGATTATTAAAAGAGGAGACGTCACCTTGGAGCGTGTAAACTCTTAAGACAACATTGTAAATCCATTTACTAAAGATTTAACACAACAACAGTTTGATCGTCACTTAGAGAAGATGGGTATGAGATACCATGGCGATTGTCTTAAGTGCAAGTGGGAGATTGATAGTAGTGTGCATACAAGCCAATCATGATGATGATCAAGCACATACTTTGTAAAAAAATCTTATTTATTTATTAATAAAAGTATTCATTTATTAAAGACATTTAATTATCTACATGGTGCTGTTTTATAATATGTAAATAACCCATAGTTTTAAGCAGTACTTTTAGAATCATGATGTTGATCATGCTAATGAGATCTAAGTTCTTAGAAAGCTTAAAACTAAAATAGTTCCCAATCGTAGGATTACTAAAAAGGGGGATTAGTAAATCTGGATAGATTGAAACATATGTTGCTTGCTCATTGGATGAGGATGATTGATCTCATGATCATTTGTATGGAGACACTAAAGCAAGTATGTAAGTGCTTATTGGAGAATAAGTTCACTGAACGTGACTCGCTATGGAATACCTAATGGAGTTTTACTCGTCTGTCAATAGAAATTTCTAATGTGATAGTAGTACAAGTGATCCTTGGACTTGAGATCATCATAGTATCTTGTGTGTAATGAATTATACTTTGACTTATTCCTTAAGGCCCTTAGGGTATATAAAAGGGTATGTTTAGGTATAATAAATTACATATGGAGATAATGAATGATCAATAAAGAATCTATCACTTCTAATAAAAGAGGAGATATGTCCTATGTGATTCGTTAAATGACAACCCAGGAATCCTTGGCCAAGGTGGAATGAAATTAGAAAAGAGTTTCTAATTTGCATTAAATAGAGTTGTGCATTTTCTAATCGAAATATATATAATTAAATAAAATAAGACTTGACAGTAAATCCATGTCTTATATTTAATTGGGACATTGTATGGTGGAAGGATTGAATTGTACGGTAACTATTAACTCACCGGTTCTTTTATGATTAATGTTGAAATCTATATTATCTTGAAAGTCGTTGATCGCTAGGGAGGCTTATCCTTATTGTAGAATAAATGTTTTTTATTTAAATAGATTATTAGTTTAATTTATTTATTTAAATAAGATTAGAAATGTTCTAATTGATTTATTCACAACCGGTTTAATATGGAGAACCTAAAGGGTCACACCATAAAATAAAAAATAATTATTTAAGAAGGTAATGACATAATCGTAATAATGCATTAAGTGTAATTAAATTAATCTATGACGATAGAATAAATTAAATAGCTTAATGTTTATTATTTAATATTTAATATTTTAGAAATATTAAATATAAATTAATAAGAGGAGTCTTATTAATATTATTACAATTATTATTATTTTAATTTCTAAAAGAGTTTAGTAATTAATTTAATATTAGTACTCTCATTTATTCCTAATAATATTAGGAGGCAAATTAATTAAATGAATTTAATTAATTATTCCTAATGTGGTGGGAAGCCTAAATTAATTAAAGGAGTTTAATTTATTAAATGAAATCCCATGTCTAATAGGATTAGAAGGGTTGACCAATATCTATATAAGAGGAGTCTTATAATAGATATCAGTTAATGCAATTTCAATGGTTGGAGAGTACTCCTTTTCTATAGAGGATAGAAAACTAGGGTTTAGCCAACCACCCTCCTTCTTGTCTAATTCCTATTCCTTGGTGGATCACCTCTAAAGGCCAAACACTTGGGTGGCTAACGTTGATCAAAGGAAGGAATCTAACCCGAAAATTCAAGGAGATCACGAAGAACAAGGAGTTGAACTCGTACCTGTGGAAGCTTCATTCTGCAAGGGTATGGTTCCATAACTTCTTATTTATCGTTTTAAATTAATAATTTGCATAAAGGATGATCCGGGTAATGGTTTTGTAGAAAATTTTAAACTCTGATATACTATGTTTTCGCTAATTTTTGCAATTTGATTGCATCACGATTTCGTATAAACCCAACATAGACAACTTTATTTTTACTGATTGTAGCACTGGTATGTCATTCCTTATTAGTAGTATATCACCATATAATACTAGAAACGTCACAGCGCTCCCACTAACCCTTTTGTACACACTAAGTTCATTCATAATAAACTTCTTTATTTTATTTTATCTAATTTTGAATAAAAATAGACTACTTTATTTTTAATCAAATTCCAAATCAAAATAAATTCCTTTATTTTAACTAACAAGGAATCCAATTTCAAGTACAAAATAAACTCTTTTATTTTAACTTAAAATTGCTGGAAAAATAAAATATGTTGAATCCTATTCCTTATCAAAATAAACATCTTTATTTTTAAGGAAACATGGAATCCTATTGCATATATGAATAAACTCCTTTATTCAAGTTAACGTGGAATCCAATTCCAAGTTGAAGTTAAAAATTTTATTTTAATCATATTCCAATTCAAAATAAATATTTTATCTTAATTGAAATAAATAAAATTAAAAATATTTTTTTTCAAAATATGGTGTCGGGCGCGATTGCGCCCAGAATACACTGGGAAACGGCGCGGCCGCACTGCTAGCCCAGAAAACTTTTTCCCGGTAAAGGCGCGGTCGAGCACATCGTAGACAGGCTAGAAAGAAATTTTTGCCAAGAAAATTTGATCCGATCACATACCAATTCATACATGGAATCATCATAATTGATAATTAGAACAAGGTTTGACTTTGATACCACTGTTAGGTTTGTATATAGCATGAACATGCAATCAAATTACATACATAGTGCGGAAGCGCGAAAAATGAAATTTTAAAATTTTATACAAACCATCACCATGATCATCCTTTTGGAATTATCAATTATACTAAAGAGATGGAGACAGATAATCATACCCTCGTAGATCAAAGCTTCCTCGGGTACAAGTTCACCTCCAATTCCTTCACGTTCTCCTTGAATTCCATCGTTGTGATTCCTTTTTTTGATCAATGCAAACCACTCTAGTGTTTGGCCTCTAGAGGTAATCCACCAAGGAATAGTACGTATTCAAGAAGTTGGGTGTTTGGCTAAACCCTAGTTTTCTCTCTCCAGAGAGTACTTTCCCAACTATTGGAAAATCATGTTGTGTGACTATCAACCCTTTACCCATAATAAGACTTCTCTTATTTATAGATGTAGGCAACCCTCCTAAACTATTTAGGAATATGGTTTTATATAATTAAACTCTTTTAATTAAATACGCTCCTAATCCAATTTAGAAATAATGAGAGTACTTTTAATACATAATCCCTAAACTCTTTTAGGAACTAAATAATAATAATAGTAATAATATTAATAAGACCCCTCTTATAAATTTATATTTAATATTTCAAAATATTAAAAAATAAATATTAAGCTATTTAATTTATTCTATCACCATAGATTAAATTGAAAGTAATATGCATACAAGTCAATAATATTTGATGATAAAACATTTACTTTGTAATAATTTTTTTCATTTATTGATAAAATTATTATTTAATTAAAGGTATTTATTTATCTGCATGGTGCTATTTTTATAATATGTGATAAACCCATAGTCTTAAGCAATTATTTTAGAATCATGATGAGGATCATGCTAATAAGATCTAAATTCTTAGATAGCTTAAAAACTAAAATAGTTTCCAATCGTTGAATTACTAAAAAAGGATTAGTGAATACGGATAGATTTGTATATACGTTGATTTGCTCATTGGATGAGGATGATCGATCTCATAATCATTTGTGTGGAGACACTAAAGCAAGTATATAGGTGTTTATTGGAGAATAAGTTCACTGAATGTGGCTCGTCAAGGAATACCTAATGGAGTTTTACTTGTTTATCTATAGGAATTCCTTCAGTGATAGTAGTACAAATAATCCTTTGACTTGTGGTCATCGTAGTATCTTGTGTATGATGATTTATACTTTGACATGTCCCTTAAGACCCTAAGGGTATATCAAAGGTTATGATTGAGTATAATGATTTATACATGGAGATAATGAATGATAAATAAAGGATCTACCACTTCTAGTAAAGGAAGAGAATGTCCTATGTGATTCGATAAATGACAACCCAATAGTCCTTGGCCAAGGCAGAATGAAACTAGAAATGAGTTTGTAATTTGCATTATTTGGAGTTGTGCATTTTAGAATCAAAATACATATACTTAAATAAAATAAGACTTTATAGTAATTTCATGTCTTATATTTAATTGGGACATTGTATGGTGAAAGGAATGAATTGTACGGTAACTATTTACTCACAAGTTCTTTTATGATTAATGTTGAAATCTATATTATCTGAAAAGTCGTTGACCGCTAAGAGGGCTTACCCTTATTATAGAAAAAATATTATTTATTTAAACAAATTATTAGTTTAATTTATTTATTTAAATAAGATTAGAATTGTTCTAATTGATTTATTCACAACCGGTTTAATATGGAGAACCTAAAGGGTCACACCTTAAAAGGAAGAATATTTATTAAAGAAGCTAATGCCATAATCATAATAATAAGTTAAGTATGTTTAATTTAATCTATGGTGATAAAATAAATTAAATAACTTAATATTTATTATTTAATATTTTGAAAATATTTGATATAAATTAATAAGGGGAGTCTTATTATTATTTAATTCCTAAATGAGTTTGAGAATTAATTAATAAGATATTCTCTCTCTCCCATATATTCCTAATAAGATTAGGAGGCTAATTAATTAAAAGAGTTTAATTATTCCCAATAGAATTGAGAAACCTAATTAACTAAAAGTTTTAATTAATTAATATGAAACCCAATACTTAAATGGTTTAGGAAGTTGCCTACATCTATAAATAAGAAAGTCTTATTATGGAACAAGGATAGACATCACACTATTCTAATAGTTGGGAGAGTACACACATTCTATAGATATAGAATTAGGGTTTAGCCAAAAACCTACCTTCTTGAATATCTCTTCTTCCTTAGTGGATCACCTCTAGAGGTCAAACGCTTGGGTGACTAACGTTGATCAAAGGAAGGAATCAATCCCGAAAAACTTAAGGAGATTGTTCACGTCGGGAAAAATCTTTGGCGATCCCCATTTCCCTAATGTGTTTCTACCCTTGTTTGTTTTCATTTTTTTGATCTTAAGGGTGAATTTTTAGGAAAAGACCGACATATATTGTCGAATATTTGAAAAGTTTGATTTTATAGAGTTGCCAGTTGGTATATTTGAAATAGTTGTACCAACTCAACCGAGTTTTGTTTGAACAATTTGCAAGTAGGCCCAATTTTTTGACCCTATTTAACTTGGCCTTAGAAACCAAGATTCATAGAGTTTAGGGGCTTTATTATGCGGGGGGAAGGTGTTAGGCACCCCCCGACTTCTGTGAAACACGGTTATCGCATCTTTACAATTTACCTAATTTATTTGCAGTGTGTGTGTGTGTGTGCTTGCAGTAATTGGGCTTAAGTGCTTTATTTAGAATTAGTGCCTTGCTTCGTTGGACCTATATACGAAGGGTTTGATTTAATAAAAAGTCTATTTTTAAACAATATATGAAAGTGATGTTTTGGAAGATGGTTTTCAAACCCTTTCGCTAATATAGGAATTGAAGCCTTTTGATACTTCGATTTTATTCTGCCTTCAGCTGATTTTGATTTTTATTATCGGGATGTGAAGCATCCTCGACCAAATAATATATATAGAAGTGTCGAGCCCCTTACGGGTATGAAAGTCATCGAAGTGACCCGAGCACTACAAATCACAATTTACTATGCTGAGACCTTAAGCCCGGATAACTGTTTTAAGGTCCCTCTGAATTACATTTATAAGAAGACATGTAGGCTGTATTTATAGTGCAAAGTTGTCTATAGTGGGAACCGAATCTAGATCAATGTGATTAATCATAGATCCCGTGATTCCTAAGCTCATAGAATATTATCAAAAACCCTGTACAGCGGAGATATTGACATGAAAGGCAAATTAAAATCTAAACATCGCAAGACAAAGGATTCATCAGTTAAATCCTTGCATGCGCGTAGCCAAAGTTTCCCGTTCCCTCTAGATACGGATCTAGGGTCGCGTAGTCGCTTTAATATTTACAAAACTAGAAAGAAAGTTAGATTTAAATAAATCTTAGCCATTCTAGCTCAACGGTTCCAATTTGACAGCTTTTGAACCCATTGAAAGTTAGAAATGGCTAGATTTAGATAATCTAGTCCACAAACTTCACATTAGAACAGATTTATATCAAATGAACAGTTAAAACAGATATTTAATCACATTGAATAAATTATATATATATATATATATATATATATATATACTTACACATATATTAAAGTTAAAAAGAGCCACAGATTTCCAATCCAGGCTTGACTGATATATATATATATATATATATATATATATATATATATATATATATATTAAAGCGAGAAAAAACCACGGATTGACAATCCAGGCTAACGAAGTTAGTATATATATAGTTATATATATATATATATATATATATATATATATATATATATATATATATATATATATATATGAAAGCAGAAAAAGCCACAGATTTATAATCCAGGCATGACTGAATTAAATGTAAATATATATATATAGTTATATATATTGAAGCTAAAAAGGTCATGGATTGGCAATCCAGGCCAAACAAGTTAAAAAGTACATAAAAGTAAGCTAAAAAGGCCACAGATTTGAAATCCAGGCGAAACCAGAAGGTATAAATATATATATACGCTCAAATATATATGATAAAATAGTAAAAAGCTTCAGATCGCAAGAAATCTTATAGTATGTAGCGCTAAAGGCTTTAAACCACTTGGAGGCTTCAAAACTCCATTTCCACCAGTTAAATTTGATATGTTAGTATATATACATATAAAAATGTATTGGAAGAATAAAATTGAAGTTTGGAGCACCATAGGTAGGGTTAAGAGCTGAAATGGACAGAATTTCCTCTCTTTTCCTCTCTTTTCTCTTTTATTAGCTGGTGGAGGTCTCTATTTATAAAACAAAAAAGTCACAGGTCTACTCGCGGCAGCCACGAGTCTATATGCGGCTCCCTGAGTGGGCCCTATTCTTGTGAGTCCCGTTGTCTCGAAGTATGTGCACTCCGATTAACTCGCTGTCTGCTTTGAACCTTCATAACTTTCAATTCAGGAGTCCGATTGAGGCGTGCTATACCTTTTTGGAAAGCCCTTTCCGAGAGCTACACAATGACATAATATTTGACCTTTTCCGAATCCGAGAAGATGGGTACATGACCAGATCTTCTAGTCTTCGCAGTCCGTCCGTTGAGCTGTCTTGTACTGTTTTCAGTCGGGAATGACATTATTGTTCTGCATGACATTCATGGCATTTATTTGACTTGATTTTGACTTGAATTAATGTCAAGTTATTAAAATGACCATTTTGCCCTTCCGGGTTTGTCTCCAGGATTGACAGGGTTTTTGACTATTTCTCGGGATTGTCTCCGAGGTTTGATCCTAGCAGACTCTGTTATTCCTCAGGGTTATCTCCGAGGTTGACTAGATATCCCAGGGTTATCTCTGGGAATGAATTGATATCCCGGTGTTGTAGCCGGGGTTGGACTTGATCTCCCGGTGTTGTCGTCGGGGTTTGACTTGATCTCTTGGGGTTGTCGTCAGGGTTTGATTTGATCTCCCGGTGTTGTTGCCGGGGTTTACTGTATCTGCCGTGGTTTTCGTAGGGGTTGGATTTGATCCCTCGGTGTTGTCGCCGGGGTTTGATTTGATTTGGACTTCCAGGGTTGTCTCTAGAAGGTAAAAAATGTTTTTGCCCTCCTGTAGGGTTAGTAACAGGAATGAAAAATTTTGATTGTCTACAGATGCCCCTCTTTATCATGTTTATGCAATGCAATGGAATGAACAGGATAAAGATTGCTAGACACTGGAAATATGACATGCAAATGTAATGCAATGCATGATATAATATGCCATGAATGCGATATGCTCTTGCGGTGTTAGCTGCCACGGTATTCTATCACTGACTGCTCCGACCATTTCTGCTGGGGATGGAGTTTTCAATGATTGCTTTCACTGAACTCTTTTGATGCCTACTCAAACTGTAGTTTGCAAAGCTTTTATCACCAGATCTTCCCCGATGCTACATTGGGTTGAAGCCAATAGTTTAACACGTCCGTCGGTGTTACCAAGACTGATTCTATGACATGTTGTAGAGATATTTTCAAGATCTCTGTGGGGAAGATTCTTCCTTGGCTGATGCCATTGAACATTTCTGACATCCACGTTGGGGTTATCACCAACATTCTCTGTCTTCAGATACACTTTCTGACTTTTCCTCCTCTGGGATGTTCTTCTTTTGACGAGTGACCTCATTGGGGATTCCTGATGCCTATCCTGATGATAGCTTACACACCAGTTTACAACATCGATTTTTCTGACGCTACGTTGGGGTTGTCGCCAATGGTTTGGATTGCTATTCGGTTGATGTCGACGTTTCTGTCGGGGATATAATTCTCACTATCTACTCGAACAATGGTTGACAACGATTTGACCATCATCGAACCTCCTCGATGCCTACCCGAATGGTAGTTTACAACGGTCAACTAAAATAATTTGATGCCTACTCGAACGGTAGTTTGCAGAGTTTGACCATCACCGAACCTCCTCGGTGCCTACTATAAGAACCCGAATATTTAGATATTAATAAATAAGGATTTAATAAATAAAATTCTTAAACCGTGAGATGGGTTCGAATAAAAATATATATATGTGATATAAGGTATGTGGTATTTTGTTACATAGGGTTATATGAACTATGTAATAAGTGATTTTTTTGTGATTAATAAATATATTATTAATAAATATATCGTTAATTATCGTAAAGACGATTCAGTTGAGATAAAAGAAGTGGATAAAAATTTCTATCTATATAATTTATAGAATTATTTTATCATAGTAAGTTGGTGACATTAAATATCCTTAATGTATAATCACCATATTCTTGTGTATGCGTATTAATAACTAGTATGTTTATAATATAGGTTATTAATAGCATTTACTATCCGTGAATAGGTTTGGATAGTGAAGTATGAGTTAGTTAAGGAATTAACTAATAAGAATAAATATTAGTTAATTTAAGTTGGGAGTTATATTATGAAATAATATAATGAGAGTATTGAACCTTAATTAACTATGATGATATAGTACAGTGTTTAATTTACATAAGTAAATGAGTGAATTAATATGTGTGTTGATTATGTAATTATAGTTGATACTTTTTATATATATTACTTAGAGTGGTAATATGTGAGAAAGTCTAATGTGCGAATAACGTTAAATATATATATACGTTATTAAAAAAGGATGGAAATCATTATATCTTTAAATAAATATTTAATATTTGACGAAATTATTTTGGGAAACAATTTATAGAAAAGAAAGAGAAATAATTATTATATATTTCTAATAAAGGATATTAAAATAAATTCTAATATTGAATTATTTTAATAAAAGAGGAAATGTTATTTTTGAATAATAATATTACCTTATATATTTTTGTATGAGGTAATAGGTATGATTAATTAATATGGTAAATATATTAAAACATATTTGCTATATGTAAATAAATTGATGGAAACAAATTATTATAATAGAAAATAAACTTGTTATCTATTTTCTATAAATAATATATGTACATGTGTCGTACATACTTTTAATAGACATTATATTAAGAATAATATCTTGAGACAATAAGTAAATTATTTTATAATAAAGAATATCCTTATTTGGAGAAAACATAATATTTTATGTTATGGCTAAATACATAATTTCTAATGTATTTTCAAAAGGAGTTTAATTTATAAAAGGAAAATAAGTTATTTTAATAACTTGAGTTGCTATAGTACCGTAAGTGTTATAAATAATATTTGAATATTCTAATTGTAATATATTTATATGTGGACCTTAGACTTAATATTTCTAATTTAATTGAACGTGTTATAAGTAGTAATGTAGTGAGAGATGAGTAAGTGGTGAGAATAATAATAAGCTTAAGATTAAGCTTGTGGGAGATGTCTTGTGTGGCACGATAGTAGATTCGTTGGTGAATTATTTAATTCAAGGATGAAAGAATTTTTAATTAAATAATTAATCTATATTAATTGTTATTATAATAGTATATTACTTTATTATTATGGTTAGTGGTACTATAATAATAAAGAGATTGATTATGAATATAATCAAAAATTGTATTGATAAGGAATGAGGTATATTATCCTATTATATTATTATTATGGATAATATAATATTATCATGTAATTATGTGATAATATGTTGATTAATGAGTAAATGATTTATAAATATAATAAGATTTATATTTATTTAACGTGATAATAAATCATATAAAGTGTTAATCAATTAGTGTATAAATTATAATTTTAATGATTAATGAGAAATGGATTAATTACTATTATTATTAATTAATTGATGAGATAAGTCATTAATTAATGATAATATATAACGAGTAGATTATATTTGATCGATTAATTGTTTCAGACAAGCATGCGATAATTAAACCTATAGTATATAGTACTTGCCTCTATATATTATAAAGTGCAATAAGACGTGTTATGTGGCTACACATGATATTTTTAGACTATATAGTAAGACTAGAAAATAAATGTGTATATGAGGTAATGTGAGTACATTGAGTACCACATGAATATTATAAGGAGTAAGCAATTGTTAATAAATGATTACTTCAATAAGTTATTATAATAGAAATAATAACTATTATGATGATGAGTAATAATAATACCCAATTGAATTAGATTCGGTATGAAGAAAATGTACATGGATTATATGCGATGTATATCTATGTGTAACCTTACTTGATACATATTGGAAATTACACTTGTAGTTCATTTATAACCTAAGTTATAGGAAATGAAATATGTGTACATGATATGTAATGTATATATATATAACCCGAGTGTGGTATACAATATATATGACATTAGTATGTTAAATGCAAGTTGCTGAGCTTTATTTAAGCCTTGTCCCTAAATAAGTGCCCATTCCATCTCATTTCTCTACACGTGAACTCCCAAGCTAGCTACTCTCTTCTCAACTTCAGCAATATATAACTAATGATCATGGGAGGAGTGGAGATCATGATGAGATTTACCAACTCTCACCTACCATTCCTTAACCATTATACAATCTTGCTATACATTGGTTTGAAATGGGGGATAAGAGTATTGTCTGTATATTCATTCTTCTATAAATAAGACCCTCATCTTCCTCATTGCAATTGCTGAGAATTCTATCAAAAAAAGTTAGTTTGGGTATATCATGATAGTGTAGAATCCATTTAGCAAGAAAGTCAATTGTTTAACAGAGGTATAACTTCCTCACCATGTTCTTCATTTTCTGTAATTTTCTAAGTTCTTGATTCTTGAATTGATCATGAATTGATTAATTAAGTTTATTGTGAAATGTTATTAGTTGCTATGTTAGCTTACTAGTATGTTAGAACTGTGTTAGAATATATCTGGAATGAATTTCGTAGTAAATTTCTGAGATGGGTCTGTGAACTGCAGAGCAGAAAGCTGCTTTGCCTCTGGCCGGAGCCCTACGCAGCTGCGCTAGTTGTATACTGGCCAGCGGCGCAGCTGCGCCGGTACCAGACGTTTTGTTGGCCAAGGCCCTGCACAGCTGCGCCAGTTTTGAACTGGGGAGCTGCGCAGCTGCGCCTGGACCAGTTTCTGGGTTTTGTTTTCTGTTGCAGGTTCTGTTATATGCTAGCATAAGTTATCTAATTAGAACAAGTATGCACACTTAAATAACATGTATATATGAGTATCATGACATGACATAAGCATGATAGTATACATTATTGATGAAGAACTAATAATTTTCAAATGAAACTTATGGTTTTCGATATGAACTTTGATACTTGTATAAATATGTGTGTTCTGACCTTGTAAGCGCATTTGTACGGTCTAGACATGCATGAAAGTTAGTATTAACTTATAGTACATGTTCTTGATACTACTTGTACATGCATGGCCATGTTAGTATATACTATGGAAGGAAAATGTATGATTTTAAAATAAAACTTCTAGTTTTAGATTTGAACTTGGACGTATACATAGCATGTATATATTCTGATTTTGTGAGCATGTTTAGATGACTTAGAAATGCCTATCGGACATGTCAACCTATATATAGATAGCATGAACATGTTAGGTTTTGTTAGTGAGCTTCACTAATGAAAATGCGAGCTTTGAACGTGGACGATAACATGTTACCTAAAGATTTGGGATTTTGATATTTATGAACATATGTGATAGCACTCTTGGACTCTCTCATGTATCATATATGTATATATATACCATGACTACATATCATGAAACCAAGTTTAGCGTAAACGAAGCATGTTTTCAAACTAATAATCGTGATAGTTACATGTATATAGTATGAATATTCATGAACATGCCCAGTATGAGTTATATGAATACTTTATGTGTTTAAAGAACTAGCATGCTAAACTTTGTGATGTTCATGACCTTGAGTGGCCTTCAATTGTTAGAATGTTGACTTAGAACTTATATCATGTAAGTTGAACATGAAAAGGTTGAACGAGCATGAAAGTATCCTTTAATATGTATACATGCTATACTTGAATCCGATTTCGACGGTTAATAGAGTATGTTTGCTAATTGTTATGGTCTTATGTGTTAGTAATGATATATGATTAACTCAAAAGATGGACTACACTAGCTATATGTAGGTGAGCATGTGTATATGAAGAATGGTAGTAAGTACGTATGGTTATAGTATACTTATACGTACATAGTTATTCTAAGAATACGATAAGTAAGACAAAGGTTCTAAGAACCAAGTTAGACAACAATGTAACCTTTATTATTACATTGAGAATGTGTGGATACATATAACTGATGAGAGTGATCTCTATGATTAATATAACTGTGTAGGATTACACGAAGTGCAGATATTCTTAAGCAGTTAAGTCGTAGTTGTTAGACTACGAATCAGGCAAGTCTTTCAGTTCCTATTTGATATATGAATTCAATAACTGTTAGTTGAATTATATTATGCTGTGATAATGTGAACTTATATATGAACTGTATATGAGATATAAATGAGATTGAAAGTTGATCTTTGATGATATACTTGTTATGTGAAAGTAACATGCGTAGTAAATATAAATTGTTTATAAATGCATGAACTAAGTATGATGTTGTATGCTATGTGAAGCATGAAAACTGTTAGAATTGTTGAGCTGTCGAGCTCACTCTTGCAAATAACCACTTTTGTAGGTTAAGGATTCACTGGTAAAGATTTTGTGCTTCTTGATTGATAAAGATAGATAGTATCGCAATGAAGAATACTTTTTAGATTATCGTTTGAACCCTGTTTAGGTTCTAAGAGTTGTACTTGATAATTGTATACGTTGTTTAATAACATGTCGTACTGTAAAGATGTATTAGTTGGTACATAGAGGATATTAAGTCGAGTTGTAAACGTTATACGGTGATTCGAATATAGTGAATCATATTATAAAGTTGATTCAGGGATTTGTAATTGATTCAAAGTTATGAAATCAATAAAAAGATTTTATTCAAGAGGAGATTGAAAAGTTTAAATTATTTCGCATTTTAGTAACATCGAATATGATGTAAAGACAAGATCTTGGATATAAATAGAATTTATATTCTAAATTGTATAAACAAAGTTGCATTCTATTACTAATAATTAAAAGATGTAATAGTTTCGCGTTAGTAGTATCGTGACTGCACCGAATCAGAGGTTTCGAAGGAACGTGGATTTGGGGGCGTCACACCTACTCGTACAGTAGTTTACAACGGTCGATTGAACTGATTTGATTTTTAATCGAATGGTAGTTTGCAGAATTTGACTATCACTGAACCTCCTCGGTGCTTACTCTAACGCTAGTTTACAACGGTCAGTTGAACTGATTTGATTTCTACTCGAACGGTAGTTTACAAAGTTTGACCATCACCGAACCTCCTCGGTGCCTACTCGAATGATAGTTTACAACAGTCAGTTGAACTAATTTAATTTCTACTCGAACAGTAATTTGTAGAGTTTGACCATCACCGAACCTCCTCGGTGCCTACTCGAACGGTAGTTTACAACGGTCAGTTGAACTGACTTGAAGCCTCGACTGAGGATTTATATAACAGATTCCATCATCGGTTTTCCCCGAGAAGGATAGTTTTCCACGATTTTTATCATCGGATTTTTCTCGATGCTACGCTGGAGTTGTCGTAAACGGTTTGTAATATCAGATAATTTGACCCTCTTTGAAGCAGTTCTCAACGGCTTTCATCACTGTATCTTTCCCAATGTTACGCTGGAGTTGTCACCAACGGTTTGCACAATATCAGATACCTTGATCTTCGCTGAAGCAGTTCTCAACGGATTTCATCAGCGGCTCTCTCCCGATGTTACGCTTGAGTTGTCGCCAACGATTTGCAATGTCAGACCTGCCTGATCTCTATGTTGGGGGAATATTTCTGATAAGTCATACCCTCGAACAAATCTTGATACTTTAACATATTCAAAACCTACTGTTCACAATGCCGGACCTTCCCGATGCTTTGACAGAGGCGATTTTCAGTAATTTTCATCATCGACATTCCGGATACCACATCAAGGTTCATACCAATAGCTTACATGAAGATTTTCATTCATCAGGAGTTTGACACTCGGGTTCAGGTTTTTAGGATTGCTCTGCTCAATCGTGTAGCACTTTTTTTCTTGATTTGACTTTTCAGCTTCTGGGAACTCCGCTTTAACTTCATTTGGACCGAATCGAAGGAGGTGGGACCCATCCTAGGGTGCCACAGATCTACCTGCGGTTGCCACAGGTAGAGGTGCGGCTCCCTATGGGTATAATTTTGTCCCCCCGTGGCTTTAATAAGTCATTTTCAAGTTGAACTATATCAAAAATCAAAAAATTCCTCTTAAGATCTACTGAGTTCGGACTGGTTTTTTCAAAATTCAACACCGTACAATTGTTCTGCACAACTCTGGTAACGTTTACATCCATTCTTTTTAAGTTTTTGACCGTTAGAATGTTAGATTTCATGTAGAATGCTTTTAAACACAATATAGTGAATATGTATGCTTATATGACTTGATAAAAATTTCCAGACTTAGTAAATGTGTATGTTTTACCATGCTGAATGTTTTGATGTGAAAAAATGATTTTCGAGACAGTAATTTAGCGCCCTTTTTGGCAAGTTTACTCATTCTTTTTTAGGACAAATGAGTCTGGATTTTTAACTAAAAATACATATGGTAATTTAGCTGCCATGGGGAGTTTGATTTTGATGAAATGTTCATGATTTTGGGTAGGTGTGCTACTGAATGGCCACTTAGTCATGCCTATGTGCACGCGGATAGTCCATTTTACAAAGGAGACTCTGGCAAAAAAAAATGAAAAGCCTTAGCATTAAATGAACATGCAATTTTAACTCTACTGGAGATGTATGTTAACTAATGCATGCTTTAGGACTTAGAATATGCATAAAACAATGATTTAATTTTAATAGGCAGTAAGTTTGAGGCTTACCTCACCCTTTCTGAGGTGATTTAGAGATTTTGTCTAGGTTATAGATTCAGATAGACCAGGCAGTTCTAGCAGGGTCTTTGCAGGTGTGAGGCGGAAGAGAGCTTCCAATGTCCCTCAGCCACGTCTAGCCCGGAAGCCTCGCCGGTTGGCTGAGTTAGTGATTCGTCGGATCCAGGCTGAGAGGCCGAATGATTTGGACGAGGAGGAGGATGTCCCCTTTGTGGATCCCGCTCCAGCTCCTACTCCGCGTAGGCAGCTTCCAGCTATCGTTGTGCCAATTCTGGAGCTTTTGGACGATTTGAGACGTCATCCTTCAATTTATCTTCATGCCAATGAGGTGACTGAAGTTTCTATTCTGGACTTTTCTTTCTTTTGCCATTTTAAGACAAAGGTTTAATCTGGATTTTCAATTTAATGCAGGTTCCCGGCTTTACTCAGCGGAGGGGGAACTGGTTTAGCGTCCATTCTTTGTATCATACTCTGTTTTCAGAGTATCAGGCCATCGTCAACACTTGGGGTTTCGAGGCCATTTTCTCTATTCCTCCTCGTCATTGCCCTTGGGGTTATTTACAGGCTTTATCTGAGTGCTGGTTCCACTAGACCCAGTCTCTCCACTTGTTGGACTACGAGATTATGATAACACTAATGGATTGGCAGTTTATCACAGGGTTAGAGTTTATAGGGGAGCCAGAGCCTTTGGTGGCTGATATTTCTCCTTGTACTATTCGATCCCTTCTGGGAGTTCCTGCGACGGCCATTAAAGGTCGGACTATCCGTTCAGGGCCCTTGAGTGTGGATGCCCAGAGTGGGGCTTTAACTGAGCCTCTACCTGATGATCAGAGGGTTAAAGATTGCATTCTTCGGCGATTGTTCCTGGTCATCATCAGGGGTTGTTTCATAGCAGACAACTCCTCAATGGTCTCCTTTGCTCTGGTGAGCGCTACTCTAGATGTGGAGGGCATCAGGGATTTTAACGGGGGCACCTAAACCTTTGCCTATTTTCTTCGTGGGTTGCGCCTATGCTCTGAGGGCGTGACGAAGGCTTGGCTGGGCTTTTATCCCTTTCTGCTGGTGAGTAATTTCTCTTTCACCTTTCAATCTCCCTCATTCGTGTTTGTCAATATTTATCACTAAGGATATTTGATTTTTTACACTTCCAGTTTTGGGCATATGAGAGGCTCCCTTGCCTACTCCCTACCACTACTTTGGGCTTGGAGACATATCCGCAGGGACGACATTGGCATCATTCTACTTTGACGGAGGTCCCTGTAGCAGAGGGGTTCACCCATTCCCATTTGTAGTTAGAGCTATTAACCGCCGACTCCATCACGTGGGTTCCTTACACCCTGAATTATCATACAGTTGGATTCGAGGATGGATTTTTGACCAGATTAGAGTTTATATTGTCCACTCGTCGGATTCCACTTTTGATCGATGGAGGCTGAGAGCTCTATTTGAGAGAGCGAGCTATCAGGAGCGTCACATGAGAGATCCACATTCTATTCTCTCCTCCTGCTAGGCATTATTGGCCCTTATCTCAGCCAGTCACAGACATTCCCTTGGTGGGCGTAGATAGCTTCACCTTATCAGAGAGTCCTCACAGTCAAGAGGCCTTTTATCACTGGTGGAGTGCTCGCACTATTGGGGCTCAGACTCGTGCCACTCAGTTCATAGCAGATATGGTTCCTGGGTCTATTATGATGACAGACTGGAAAGCTTTCCTTCAAGAGCCTACTCGTTTGGAGTAGATTTACAGTTTAACCCAACGGTTGGATCGGGCACAATTTTTCATCAGGCACCTTGGCAGGGATCTGTCGGAGGTAGATTCTTTTGATCCTTCCAGCTCCAGAGCTAGCCCCTCAGGAGGTCAACATTCTACTAGTTATACAGGTGCAGATCCTCCCCTCTATCGACCAGATATGCCTTATGGCAAAGACTTAGTGACTCACGAGGAGTTGCATCAGGTTGATAGTCTAGATGCAGATATCATAGACTTCTTTTGATAGATTTCTCGTTATATCTTTTGATAGGCCTCTGTTACATATTGGGCGGTTGTGCCCTATTTCTCGTTATCCTTTTGATAGGCCTCTGTTAGTTATTGGGCGGTTGTGCCTCATTGCCGTGTACTTTTTATTTTTCAATTTAGTGGAAGACAGAGATGATGCTTTCAGTAGACAATGTATTTAGAAATGCATGATATTTCCCATCTATTACATCCTATTGTCATTTATCATTATCATCTATCATGATGCATGCATTATGTCATGGATATGCATTCAGATAGGTGAGTTTAGCATTGACCCCTAGATGGTCTCATGATACGGTTCTACAGATGTCTTCATCTACCGTTAGCCGTATTGAGCACCTGTTACCTCATTGATAGCATCTTCTTTGAGATCCTGGTATGACAGTTTGCCTCCCGCAGATAGGGCGACAGTTGATCAGATGCTGGGGCATTCTATGGCCTATAAATAAATGTGCACCCCCCTCATATTTTGTAATTTCAAAACGCAGCGAACCTCTACCCGTTTGATTTTCTGACTTTTTCACCTTTTCTAAACACAAATTTTTTCACTAACACGTAGATATACCCACATACTACCACATATCAGAAAATAATCGGTAGATTCTGACGTTTAGAGCCTACGATTTGGCAAAAAGCCCGTGTAGCAGTCCATTGTAAGTATTTTTATGATCAGAAAGTGATTCCTGCTTCTTTGCACTATTTTGCACTTGCATATCAAGTTTCATTTTCTAAAAATGTCCGAAACTTAGTTCTGTGGCCGTTTTCGTCAAAATTTGGTACATTTTTGTACATAAACTCAATTTCTGGCATTTCTACAACTCGGATTGACGATCCGTCAGCTCCAGCAGCTTCAATGCACTAAACTCTTCGTTTTGACAACTTCGCCGGACTGGGTTATCTTCCCAGTCCGGGTTTGGCCCTTTTTTGTATATATTTAACTGTATATATAGTAACATTTCAATTCTGTCAAGCCCGGATGTCAAATCTGAGGTAGTTTACCACTTTTATACATATATATACACATATATAACCAATTTTCACCACCACTAGGTTCTCTTCTTAGTCTTGGTTGAATATATTTCAGTCAGGCCTAGATTATTTCGTGGCCTTTATACTGTTTTTGTACACTTCACCATTACATGGTTATCTTCCCAGTCCCTAGTTGACTACTCTTCTGTAAATTTTCATTTCAGTCTGGCCTGAATTATTTTGTGGCCTTTATACTATTTTTGCACACTTTACCATTACTGGGTTATCTTCCCAGTCCCTAGTTGACTACATTTCAATACATTTACATTTTTATTCGGCCTGGATCATTCTGTGGTCTTTCTACTACTTTTATATATAAATATGCATATATAAGCAGCCTTCACCACCACTGGGTTCTCTTCCCAGTCTTGGTTGACTACTTTTCTGTCAATATATATATATATATATATATATATATATATATATATATATATATTTCAATTCCAGTCCGGGCACCGACATGAAAATCCATCGCCCTTTACAGCTTTTGTATATATATAACTGTATATATATATTGCTATTACTTGCTTTTTATTCAATTAATACTTTAAATTATCATTTGATATGAATCGGCATTTTTTAGTCACAAAAGCAACCTCGCGTCCCTTAGATCGCTATCTAGTGGGAACGAGACGCTTCGGCCAGTGCGAATCGGGATTTACTGAATGAATCCTCGGTTCTGGCATTCTTGGGATATATATCTATTTCTGTGAAAATTTGAATTGTGCAGGTTTATTGGCTACTCACATGTGAGCCTAGGAATCGTCTGATTCATGATCAAACCGATCAGAATCTAATTTCCACGATGGACAAACTCCGATTTATGAATGTAACCTGCCAATTTTTCTGTAAAATGTACATACAACAGACCTTAAAACGGTTATCCGGATTTAAGGTCTCATCATAGTGAAAATATGGTTTATGTGTTAGCATCCCTCAGATGGTTTTCATGCCCATGAGGAGACCGACACTTGTATATTTTTGTGGTCGAGGATGCTTTGCAGCCCTACAAATCACCATTCAAATGCAGCCTTAAGTCTATAAAGATAAAAAATGAAAGTATCAACAGGCTTCAATTCCTATGTTAGTGTAAGGGATTGATAACCAGCTTTCAAAACATCATTTTCAAATTCAATCAAAAGAAAAGCTTTTGTTTACAAATCAAATCAAAGACTTTTTGCAAATCAAATCAAACCCTTGGTATACACTGACAGTTGCATTCTCTTGTTGGATTTACTGTTTTATCTGTTGTGAATTCTCTGAGGCACGATGAGTTAGCTTGGTATACACTGACAGTTGCATTCATGAGCATTGTATATTCTTGCAAATGCATGATTTTTGCTTGAGGACAAGCAAAGTCTCAAGTTTGGGGGAATATGATGAGTGGGTTTCATACCTACAAATCAGTAGTCGTTATAGCTTGATTCTAAATGTTTTCGAGTAAATTGCCTATCATTTCCACTGGATTTATACGTTTATGTGCAGGTAATGAAACGGAGGTGAAAGTAGCTTTAAAGGACAAATTTGCGTGTTATATGTTTATTCTTTAATGCTTACTCTTTTTATTGGGTGCCTAAATATACTCATTATTCTTATATTTTTATTTTAGGTACACTTGAAGAGGTTCGTGACGTTGGAAATAATTTAGAAACAAATGGACCATTATTGGACCAACGAAATTAAACAAGTTGTGCAGCCCCGGGACAAATCAATGGGAACAAATTGGGCTGCAATGGACCAAAGGAACGAAATAACATGCAACATATATAATCGAAAAAGCCCAAGCAGCACATGGACTTATGTGGGCCAGAATGAATTAGGAGCAGCCCACTTACAAAATCAGCAATGAGCAGCCACGAAATCATGAAGCAAGATGATATGGTTAATATGGTATTCATATTCCAGCCTTTTACTTAGATCAGATATATGCATGTTTCATTAAGCAAAGTGGGCCATGCATGCAAGCTCTATATTATATAATGCAAGCACAATGGAAAATATGGAGCATCTTGAAAAGGATTACTATGGCAATGCTTATATGTGGGCCACAGATTTGTGTTATGTGGCAGCCATAAAATTGTCATGCAAGATAAAGTAGCATGGGTCACGAATTTTGAAGTTTCACAAATATGAACCAACTTCCAAGCAGCTCACGCCAAAGAGATAGCAGGTCACGGATTCCAAAGGTAACTAGATTATATGAAATGGAGCAGCCCATGTTCATAACGGATCAGCAGTTTAATATTGATAGCATGTGGGTTTTATGGCTTGCCTTATTACGGACAACATATGTAAATCTAGGCAGCTGGACAGTAAGTTCAACTGCTGGGGCGGGGAGGCGCCAGCTTCTAATTATTTTTCCTTTGCCGAATGGACACGGATGCACAAGAATGGATGATGAGAGGCGGCCAGCAACTACATAGTCTCCTTTGCTGACTAGGATTTCGGTGCAACATAGTGGACTTAAAAGACGCAAGCAGCTCTCCTATTTTGCCTAGGACTCGGCTGCTCTCTTGTTCTGTTTTGGATTGTGGGCTATCAATTGCAATGTTACATGGGTAGGCTGCTAGGGTAGTAATATAAAAAGGGACGTGCATGCATATGTAGAGGGGGAACGTAGCCACCACTAAGACACTAATTGTGGATCTGAACTTAAAGAAGAATTGAAGTGGAGCATATTTTTGCGAACACAAAGCGACTTAGAGACGAGTGACGATAGGAGTTTCATATTCCTTTCTTCCTCTATTCATTTTACTTTGTATTCAGTATGATTACTACTTTGTGGATTATGGGTTTTTATTCATTCGTTATGAACTAATTACTTATTAAGCCTATGACTGATCTTATTATGTAATGGATGATTAAATATTCTTAAATTCAGTTTATGGATGTTATTCCTAGGTTATTTGCTATGTGTGTGCCTAATCTATATAATTGCCTGATCAACAATTATCTGTTATCCCATATGAACTTGAGAGAGGACATATAGGATTAGAACTAGCCATAGTGACATATGTTTGTGATTTTTGCATAGATGGAATTCATGATTCGTGTTTAGGACAGAGATATGCCTTTACACCATATGTAATCTGATAAAGAACTTGATATTAAACTCTTTTTAATTATAATTCACATAGAGATATAGTGAATTAGTTAATTAGGGTGTCTTGCTTGATTCTATCATATGTGGATGCGAGTGAGTATGGATATTATGCTTCGAGAGGTGGTTTTATTTGCGTTAGTGTTCTTGATTAATAATCTGGGGTAATTGAAATAAACTGGGAAAAGGATATTATCTGAAATAAATTAATAAGTGAAGTTGTTGGCTTAATTCTCTCAACTTGTGAAAATCTTGAGTTAGTGTTGCAATTGGTTACGTGGTAAATTTAATTATAAAATCATCTTTTAATTGTTAGTTTAATAAAAATGAGATAGTATTATTGTCTCTGTGGGTACGATATCTGATTTATCATTATATTACTTGTTGACCATATGCACTTGCGTGTTGCACGTAGAAAATACCCAATAAGTTTTTGGCGTCGTTGCCAAAGACAGTAATTGTGTTTATTACTTACAATATCAGTTTAAGTAGATCAGTTTTAACTAAACATATATACGTATATATATATATATATATATATATATATATATATATATTCTTATTGTGTTTGTCTGGTTATTTCAGGTACAGTCGAGTAGTGCATGCAAACTAGATCGAAGAAGCCAGATTTGTTGCCCTACGAGGACGACATAGACAAACGGTTTGGGAGGTTAACCAAGTGGATTGCAACAAATCGAAAGGACTTTGAAGCACCCAGAACAAACATGGCTGAACAGCAACAGGAAGACAAACCACTGATGGATTATGCTACACCAAAGATCTCAGAAATTCACTAAAGTATAGCCAGGCCGACAATTAATGCAAATAATTTTGAGAGAAAGCCTAGCACAATACAGATGGTGCAGTATATGTGCCAGTTTGGGGGTGTTCCAAACGATGACTCACATGAACACATCTTCATCTTTATAGAAGTCTGTGACACCTTCAAGTTCAACGGAGTGTCAGACGATGCGCTCAGATTAAGGTTATTCCCGTTCACACTCAGAGATAAGGCGAAGGGTTGGCTCCATTCCCAACCACCGGGGTCAATCACTACATGGAATGATCTGGCTTAGAAATTTTTGGCCAAGTTCTTCCCGCCATCGAAGACACATATGATGAGGATGGAGATATCTTCATTTGCACAAATGCAAGGTGAGCCACTGTATGAATCCTGGGAATGGTACAAGGAATTGCTGAGAAAGTGCCCACATCACAGACTCCCGGACTGGATGCAGCTTAGTATTTTTTACAATGGGATTTCGAGTCAGATACGGACTAGCATCGATGCAGCCTCAGGTGGAGCTTTTATGACAAAGAAATTTCAGGAGGCATGGGCATTGATAGACACAATGGCTTCAAATGGCTATCAGTGGCCAACTGAAAGAATGACTCAGCCCACAGTAGCAGGTGTTCTGCAAGTGGATAATTCGACAGCCATATTGGCACAACTGGCAGCATTACAAAAGAGTATTGATACCATGTCAAGGGGAAACGTGCAACAGGTAGTAGTCGTATGTGAACTTTGTGTAGGAGAACATCCGATTGAACAGTGTGCAATTAACCCAGCTTCAGTTCATTATGTGACTAATTACAACGGGCCAGCCAACACATACCAGAATACATACAATCAGGGGAGTAGGAACCATCCGAACTTCTTATAGAGCAACACCCAGACTCGGAACCAGCAGCAGGCTCCACGATAAGCATACCCTCCTGGTTTACAGAATTAGTAGCAATAGGCAGCACCACAGCAGGAGGAAAAGTAGGGTTGGAAGAGGCTATAGCCAGAGTCAGAATCGAAAATGAAGTGGCGAGGAGAGCTCAAGCAGCGGAGACAAAGGCTCTGGCGGAGGACATGAAGAATCTAGTAATTCAAATGGGACAGATAGTGAGTGCAATGAATAGTCGGCCCGAAGAAACCTTGCCAAGCGACACAGAGAAAAATCCTAGGGTTGGTCATGAGCAGTGCAACGTCATATCACTTTGAAGTGGAAAAGAGCTAAAAGAGAAGTTTGATGAAAATTGTCAGATACAACCAAAATCCATGGAAAAAGTAAAGGAGCAGAGAAACGTGGAGAAAGGAACCGAGGAAAATCAAGTGGATAAGCCAGTAATCGAAGAGCAAGTCGAGACTAATAGGGAAGCAAGAGAAAAATCTGTGAAAGGAGAACAAGTAATTACACCGATAGTCTACCCTCAACCGCCATATCCACAAAGGCTCCTTAAGCAGAAACTACAGCAATAATTCACAAAGTTTCTGGAAGTGTTCAAGAAGCTACATAAAAACATACCTTTCGCCGAGGCACTAGAGAAAATGCCCAGTTACATGAAGTTTATGAAAGACATACTATCGAAAAAACGTAGGTTGAGCGAGTATGAAACTGTGGCATTAACGGAAGAATACAGTGCAATTCTCCAAAGAAAGTTGTAAGACCCCAACTTTTATGAATAAAGATTTAATTTTCTTTATATATTATTTCGAAATAGTAAGGTGTTGTTTTGATAAATATGAAAGTTATGGGTGAAATGTGCAAACATTTTTAAAATGAGCAAGTGGTTATAAAATATTCTTGTTGTCGGGGAATATTCGTTTGGTCGTGGAATATTCTTGTTGTCGGGGAATATTCGTACGACGGCGCAGCTATTTGTGGGCCCCCACAACGGAATAACTGTCGGATATAGAAAGCGACAGAAATAACTTTTTTACAAGATAACGACGTAGTTGTTACCGTTAGTACTGTTGAAATACCCGGTGGTTAAAATACAGTGATACACGGTGTTGCATAGTAGCACACGGTATTGCACAGTATTTCGAATTATTGAGTCTTACGTGAGAAGCCATTACTCAATTATTGTTACAGTAATTACTGTTCAATATTTTATATTATTGACTCAATAATTGCTACGTTGATATTTTATATTATTGACTCAATAATTGCTACATTGATATTTTATTGACTCAATAATTGCTACGTTGCCATTTTATATGATTGATTCAATAATGGCTACAGTTGATATTTTGTAGTATTGATTCAATAATTGTCGTTGCACAGTATTTCACGTTATCAACTCAATAATTCATATTATTTGAATAATATTATTAGATAGCATTATTGACAATGTCTAAGGAAGTTCTGTCTAGGAGGGGTTATTTAATTGCGCGCCAGTAAGGAGAAGTCCTTATCGGAAGGCCCCCTCTGTCCTGGGAACGACCTGGTTGTTAATATTGTAGTTCTATAATATTATTTGTGAATAATTAATTATTGATTTATATGATAAGGAAATATTTATTTTGTGGATATTAAAGAAGGAATTGGCGCTGGGGAGTTTTTATCAGTATTTTGGGTGTGGAAAATCATCTGTTTGTGGATTTCGGATAATTTATGTTTGGAATTTGGAAAAACTTCCTTCTGCAAAGTTGTAGAGAATTAAATTTCCTATAGAAAGACATCGAATTTGTATTTTTCTGACAAATGGGCTATTTATTATGAATTATTGAAGTTTCGGAAAATAAATATTATTTAGAGGGTGGGACCCACTTTTGTTGGTTTGTTGAAAAATCAGAATTTTTGGAGCAGCCGGCGGCTAAGAAAAAATAACATTATTTTATTATTTTAGTCTCCTTTGGCATCCTAAGCTTTTCCTATAAATAGGGTGTTTAGGTTAGAATTGAAAATCACACCAGAAATCAGAAGTTTTCTCTCTCTATAATATCGAGCGTATTTTTGTGAGTATTTTAATACTTTGAGTATTAGCATTCAGTGCAAGTTTCTTTCGAAATTATATCCGATATTCCAGCCAGAAGTGTTATTCTTTTGAGGTAAGGGATGTTATTTCTTTCGTAAATGATGTTATTCTTTTCAATATCATTATACCGAAATATTGTCCTGGATTTTATGTTGAAATTCTTACTTTTTCCGTCGGAGTTACTATTCACGTATACGGCACTATTCACGTATACGGTACTATTTACGAATACGGTACTATTCACGAGTACTATTCACGAAGTATGATTTTTCTTATGGAGTTTCTATCTTTTCTGTGTCGGGGATTACTATTCACGTATACGACACTATTCACGTATACGGCACTATTCACGTATACGGCACTATTCACGGAAAAATTAAAATTTCTTCTGTTTGTTCAAATTGCTTGTTAAGGTTACTATCCTTGATTGTATCCAAGTTTTGAGCTTTATTCTTGAATTTTGCTCCACAATTGATTATTACGAAGTATTTGTGAATTTGATAAACTGAAATGCGAATCCTTGATCTTTGTCTTTTATCTCACTGGATTCGTTCTTTAAAATGTTTTTCATCATCCTCAGTCTTAAAAGGTGATGTAACTGAATATCTTTGGCCTGTAGAGCAAAGATGAATGATTACCTGATGAATATCTTTGGCCTGTAGAGCAAAGATGAATGATTACCTGATGAATATCTTTGGCCTGTAGTGCAAAGATGACAGGTGTTGAGATGAACATGACTACTGATGATGCAAATGAATATCTTTGGCCTGTAGTGCAAAGATGAATATTTGATTCGAGATGTATATTGATTGATGTTACAGGGATAAAATATTGATGATGGACTTTTAAATCATAGAAGATAGTAGACTTGATTCTCTGCTTAACTCTTCTAATGATTTGTTATTTCCGCTGCGAATATTGATCTAAGATTGGTTGTCCATTATATTTTATCCTATTTTGTTGAAGACTAATGATAATTTGTTTCCCATTATCTTAGTCATAATATTCTTTACTGGGCTAGTTGAGCTCACCCTTTTCATCTGTTGTCCTCTTCAGGAAATGAGAATGTTGCGGGGACTAGTCGGGGGACAGAGTGATGGTCCGAGTTAGAGCAGTATTAGTCCTCACTATTTCTGATAAATAGTGTGATAATAATTGTAATGAGGACTTAGTTTGAATCTTAATATTTTCTACATATTTGTGCTGAGACTCACAGTTGTGTGGTCGTATTTTGCACGACCGTATGATATAAAGTATGTATTTGAATTCTGTACCATGTATTTGGCGACTCAGAATGGGTTGGGTTGAATGGACCTATTCTGGGGGCGTCACAGTTGGTATCAGAGCTTAGGGATATGATCTCTGGCGGAGATCGGGGAATAGAACTAGGAGGGGAGAGACGAGTAAATCCTTCGCTAGTATGTCCTACCTAAGCTTATGTGGTATTTAATTGGTCAGTCGGAGCATAGGGTTAATATGTGATATGTTATTTGTTTAATTAACCCTTGTTTCATGGCAGTATTTGAGAATGGCAGCTGAGAATGTTAACAACGAAGTGAATGAGACCGTGGAGACACCTTTAATCGTTAACCAGGAGAACGTGCAACAAGAAGGCAATGTTCATCCTGAAAATAACGCTGGTCAGACGATAAACGATGAGATGTTTAGAAGTTTTTTGCAGTTCATGCAAAATCAGACGAGAGAGACTCGTGTGCAACATACAGGTGGAGATAATAACAACACGCGAGCTGTCACTGCTAAGCAGTTCAAAGAATTGGGACCACCAGAGTTTCTGGGAAAGCCAGATCCGATCAAGGCAGAGACGTGGATTAAACAAATTACCAAGATATTTGATGTCTTGGGATGTACGGAGGAACAGAAGGTTCCATTCGCCACGTTTATGTTCCGTGGAGAGGCAGATTACTGGTGGGAATCCGTGAAGCGTACCCAGCCTGCCGCACTCCAGATGTCTTGGGAAGCGTTCCAGAAACTGTTCAATGACAATTACTTTCCTGAAAGTATTCGTCATATGAAGGAGGTAGAATTTATTAGACTCGAGCAAAACAACATGACGGTATCCCAGTACGAGGCTAAGTTCGCGGAGCTGTCCAGGTTTGCACCTCATTTGGTGGAGAATGAGGAACGTATGACGCGGATGTTTCTAAGAGGTTTGAAACCCGAAATACGTCAATACCTCATTTCTCATAAATTTTCTTTATATTCGGATGTAGTAAACAGGGCCCAGTTATTAGAACGAGATAATGATTATGTTCAACCGAGGGACCACAACCAAGGTCGTACTGGTGGCAGTACTCATCGGAGCAATGACAACCAGCGAGGAGGAAAGTATGACAGAAGCGGTAACCACTCCGGTGGTTATCGTGGCCATGATAGTAGAAGAAGTGAATCGGGAGGAGATTTCAAAAAGAGAAGGTATAACAATGAGAACGCAAAGATGTCAACATCAGCACCAGCATCAACTGTTTCGAGGGGAGGAGAACGACCACCGGTCGTATGCTTTAAATGCGGGAAAGAGGGACATATCAGCCCAAACTGCCCACAACAATTCAAAGGATGCTATAACTGTGGAAAAGAAGGACATATAGCTCGAGATTGTCCTGTTGCGAAACCAAGTCCAGCTGGAGTTGTGATTCCAAAGGCGGTTGCAGACAAGTCAAAGTCGGTGATTCCTGGAAGAGCGTTTGTCGTGACAGCCCAAAACGCGAGGAATCCGCACGAGGTGATTACGGGTAAGCTGATTATAAACTCTTGCGAAGTTTACACCTTGTTAGATACCGGTGCTACCCATTCCTTTATTTCACCTGCTTGTGCTCAACGTTTGAACTTGACTTCTGATAAATTAGACTTTGACTTATCTGTTGAAACTCCGTTAGGAGAAACCTTTGTTACATCTACAGTTTACAAATCTTGCTTGATTCAGATTGGTACCCTTACCCTACCTGTTGACCTTATATCTTTGAAAATACTTGCATTTGACGTGATTTTAGGAATTGACTGGTTAACCACTTACCATGCCAGAATTGATTGTTTTCGTAAGGTTGTTAGTTTTCATATTCCTAATCAACCTGTTGAGCGAATCCAAATCACTAAACCCCTAAAATCAGTCAATATCATTTCAAATCACAAGGCTATTCGTTTATTGAAAAATGGATGTCAAGCTTTCTTAGCTCATGTCACTGATCTAAACCAGAATACATCAGATTTGAATAATATTTCCGTTGTTAATGAGTTTCCTGATGTATTTCCTGAAGAACTTCCCGGTCTACCCCCAGAACGTGAAGTTGAATTCTTTATTGACCTTGAGCCCGGTACAAAGCCCATTTCTAAAACCCCATATCGAATGGCTCCTATTGAACTTCAGGAGTTAAAGGTCCAATTACAAGAGTTGTTAGATATCGGTTTTATTCGTCCTAGTACGTCTCCTTGGGGTGCTCCTGTTTTATTCGTAAAGAAGAAAGACGGGAGTATGCGACTTTGCATTGACTATCGGGAGTTGAACCATGTCACCATTAAGAATAGGTATCCGTTACCTCGTATTGATGACCTGTTCGACCAGTTGCAAGGAGCGCAATTCTTTTCAAAGATCGATCTTCGTTCTGGATATCATCAGTTGAAGATTAAAACTGAGGATATTCCAAAGACTGCTTTTAGAACACGGTACGGGCATTATGAGTTCTTAGTCATGTCTTTTGGATTGACTAATGCTCCTGCTGCTTTCATGGATATGATGAACCGTGTATTTAAGGAGTATTTAGATCAATTCGTTGTTGTCTTTATTGATGACATTCTCATCTATTCTAAAAGCCGTGAAGATCATGAGCACCATTTGAAGCTGGTACTTCAAAAGCTTCGTGAGAACAAGCTATACGCCAAGCTGAAGAAATGCAAGTTCTGGCTTGAGGAAGTAGCATTCCTTGGGCACGTGGTATCGAAACGTGGAGTATCTGTGGACCCGACGAAGATTGAAGCAATACAAAGCTGGGAGCAACCTAAGTCGGTGACCGAGGTACGAAGCTTTCTAGGCTTAGCTGGTTATTATCGTAGGTTCGTAGAGGGATTTTCTCGAATCGCTACTCCATTAACTCAGTTGACTCGGAAAGATACGAAATTCGTTTGGAGCGAGGAATGTGAGAAGAGCTTCCAAGAGCTCAAGAGGAGGCTCATTTCGGCACCTGTTCTGACAATACCATCTGGTTCGGATGGATTTGTTATCTACAGCGATGCTTCGGGCAAAGGGTTAGGATGTGTTCTCATGCAACATGGGAAAGTCATAGCCTATGCCTCGCGACAACTCAAAGAATATGAGAGGAATTATCCTACTCATGATCTAGAGTTGGCAGCAGTCGTTTTCGCGTTGAAGATCTGGAGACACTACCTGTACGGGGAGAAAGTGGAGATTTATACGGATCATAAGAGCCTTAAATATTTCTTCACTCAGAAGGAACTCAACATGCGGCAACGACGTTGGCTTGAGTTGTTACGATCATACTATCCAATACCATCCTGGAAAAGCGAACGTGGTAGCTGACGCGTTGAGTAGAAGATCATATGTAGAAACGAGTGCGATGATGTCAAGTGTACGCGTAGAACCAGCTTTGATTGATAAAGTTAAAGCTGCTCAAGCTACGGATGCGGAGCTGATGAAGATGAAGAAGAAGGTGCAAGAAGGTGCAATTCCAGAAGCGAGAATCGATGAAGATGGAATACTTCGAGTCAACTCCAGACTTTGTGTTCCTAACGATTCCGACTTGAAGTATAGAATCATGATGGAGGCACACAACACACCGTTTGCGATCCATCCTGGGAGTACTAAAATGTATCGTGATCTTCGACATACATTTTGGTGGAGCAATATGAAGAGAGAGATCGCGGAGTTCATCTCTAGATGTTTAACTTGTCAACGTGTAAAGGCGGAGCATCAAGTACCGAAGGGTCCATTGCAACCACTGGAGATTCCGAAATGGAAGTGGGAACACATTACGATGGATTTCGTTACGGGTCTTCCCAAGGTTTCTCAAGGCTTAGATGCGATTTGGGTTATTGTTGATAGATTAACCAAGTCTGCTCATTTCTTGCCGATACGAGAGACTTATTCCCTTGAACGTCTTGCTCATATGTACGTGAATGAGATTGTAAGATTGCATGGCATGCCAGTATCCATAGTTTCGGATCGTGATCCCAGATTTACTTCACGATTTTGGATCAGTTTGCAGAAAGCTATGGGTACGGATTTACGATTCAGTTCGGCTTATCATCCTCAAACGGACGGACAATCGGAAAGGACTATTCAAACTCTTGAAGATCTATTGAGACTCTGTGTTCTAGACTTCAAAGGGAGTTGGGATAAGTATTTACCATTGGTGGAATTCTCCTATAACAACAGTTATCAGGCAAGTATAGGCGTAGCCCCATTCGAAGCATTGTATGGGAGAAAGTGTCGCTCTCCAGTATGCTGGAACGAGGTGGGTGAAGCAACATTGTTGGGACCGGAGTTAGTACGTATGACTACAGAAAAGATCCAAATGATCCGACAACGTATACAAACGGCGCAGGATCGACAAAAGAGTTATGCGGATCTTCATCGAAAGGACGTGGAATTTAATGTTGGAGACCATGTGTTATTACGTGTTGCTCCATGGAAAGGAGTTACAAGGTTTGGGAAGAGAGGAAAGCTTAACCCACGATTCATTGGTCCATTTGAGATTCTTGACCGAGTAGGAAATGTGGCCTATAGACTTGCTTTACCTCCAAGCATGTCTCGTGTTCATAACGTATTTCACATATCCGTGTTGCGTAAATATGTGAAAGATCCAAACCGCATTATTGAGTTAGAACCAGACGAGATAGCCGAAGATTTAACGTACGAGGAGGTACCTGTCAAGATCTTGGATAGAAAGGAGCATGTCCTACGCTCGAAAATTATACCTCAAGTTAAAGTTTTGTGGAGAAACCATGCAATTGAGGAAATGACGTGGGAGTTGGAATCGGAAATGAAAGCGAGGTATCCTCACCTTTTTGACATACCAGGTACGTACGTCAATTTCGAGGACGAAATTTCATAAGGAGGTGAGGTTGTAAGACCCCAACTTTTATGAATAAAGATTTAATTTTCTTTATATATTATTTCGAAATAGTAAGGTGTTGTTTTGATAAATATGAAAGTTATGGGTGAAATGTGCAAACATTTTTAAAATGAGCAAGTGGTTATAAAATATTCTTGTTGTCGGGGAATATTCGTTTGGTCGTGGAATATTCTTGTTGTCGGGGAATATTCGTACGACGGCGCAGCTATTTGTGGGCCCCCACAACGGAATAACTGTCGGATATAGAAAGCGACAGAAATAACTTTTTTACAAGATAACGACGTAGTTGTTACCGTTAGTACTGTTGAAATACCCGGTGGTTAAAATACAGTGATACACGGTGTTGCATAGTAGCACACGGTATTGCACAGTATTTCGAATTATTGAGTCTTACGTGAGAAGCCATTACTCAATTATTGTTACAGTAATTACTGTTCAATATTTTATATTATTGACTCAATAATTGCTACGTTGATATTTTATATTATTGACTCAATAATTGCTACATTGATATTTTATTGACTCAATAATTGCTACGTTGCCATTTTATATGATTGATTCAATAATGGCTACAGTTGATATTTTGTAGTATTGATTCAATAATTGTCGTTGCACAGTATTTCACGTTATCAACTCAATAATTCATATTATTTGAATAATATTATTAGATAGCATTATTGACAATGTCTAAGGAAGTTCTGTCTAGGAGGGGTTATTTAATTGCGCGCCAGTAAGGAGAAGTCCTTATCGGAAGGCCCCCTCTGTCCTGGGAACGACCTGGTTGTTAATATTGTAGTTCTATAATATTATTTGTGAATAATTAATTATTGATTTATATGATAAGGAAATATTTATTTTGTGGATATTAAAGAAGGAATTGGCGCTGGGGAGTTTTTATCAGTATTTTGGGTGTGGAAAATCATCTGTTTGTGGATTTCGGATAATTTATGTTTGGAATTTGGAAAAACTTCCTTCTGCAAAGTTGTAGAGAATTAAATTTCCTATAGAAAGACATCGAATTTGTATTTTTCTGACAAAGGGGCTATTTATTATGAATTATTGAAGTTTCGGAAAATAAATATTATTTAGAGGGTGGGACCCACTTTTGTTGGTTTGTTGAAAAATCAGAATTTTGGGAGCAGCCGGCGGCTAAGAAAAAATAACATTATTTTATTATTTTAGTCTCCTTTGGCATCCTAAGCTTTTCCTATAAATAGGGTGTTTAGGTTAGAATTGAAAATCACACCAGAAATCAGAAGTTTTCTCTCTCTATAATATCGAGCGTATTTTTGTGAGTATTTTAATACTTTGAGTATTAGCATTCAGTGCAAGTTTCTTTCGAAATTATATCCGATATTCCAGCCAGAAGTGTTATTCTTTTGAGGTAAGGGATGTTATTTCTTTCGTAAATGATGTTATTCTTTTCAATATCATTATACCGAAATATTGTCCTGGATTTTATGTTGAAATTCTTACTTTTTCCGTCGGAGTTACTATTCACGTATACGGCACTATTCACGTATACGGTACTATTTACGAATACGGTACTATTCACGAGTACTATTCACGAAGTATGATTTTTCTTATGGAGTTTCTATCTTTTCTGTGTCGGGGATTACTATTCACGTATACGACACTATTCACGTATACGGCACTATTCACGGAAAAATTAAAATTTCTTCTGTTTGTTCAAATTGCTTGTTAAGGTTACTATCCTTGATTGTATCCAAGTTTTGAGCTTTATTCTTGAATTTTGCTCCACAATTGATTATTACGAAGTATTTGTGAATTTGATAAACTGAAATGCGAATCCTTGATCTTTGTCTTTTATCTCACTGGATTCGTTCTTTAAAATGTTTTTCATCATCCTCAGTCTTAAAAGGTGATGTAACTGAATATCTTTGGCCTGTAGAGCAAAGATGAATGATTACCTGATGAATATCTTTGGCCTGTAGAGCAAAGATGAATGATTACCTGATGAATATCTTTGGCCTGTAGTGCAAAGATGACAGGTGTTGAGATGAACATGACTACTGATGATGCAAATGAATATCTTTGGCCTGTAGTGCAAAGATGAATATTTGATTCGAGATGTATATTGATTGATGTTACAGGGATAAAATATTGATGATGGACTTTTAAATCATAGAAGATAGTAGACTTGATTCTCTGCTTAACTCTTCTAATGATTTGTTATTTCCGCTGCGAATATTGATCTAAGATTGGTTGTCCATTATATTTTATCCTATTTTGTTGAAGACTAATGATAATTTGTTTCCCATTATCTTAGTCATAATATTCTTTACTGGGCTAGTTGAGCTCACCCTTTTCATCTGTTGTCCTCTTCAGGAAATGAGAATGTTGCGGGGACTAGTCGGGGGACAGAGTGATGGTCCGAGTTAGAGCAGTAGTAGTCCTCACTATTTCTGATAAATAGTGTGATAATAATTGTAATGAGGACTTAGTTTGAATCTTAATATTTTCTACATATTTGTGCTGAGACTCACAGTTGTGTGGTCGTATTTTGCACGACCGTATGATATAAAGTTTGTATTTGAATTCTGTACCATGTATTTGGCGACTCAGAATGGGTTGGGTTGAATGGACCTATTCTGGGGGCGTCACAAAAGTTGCTGCCGAAAGTGAAGGATCTGGGGAGTTTCAACATCCCTTGTTCAATCGGGAACCAGTTTGTGGGAAAAGCATTATGTGATCTGGGAGCGAGTATCAACTTAATGCCACTGTCAATATACAAGAAGTTGGGATTGAAGGAAGCCAAGCCAACAAATATCACTCTCTAATTGGTAGACAGATTGATCACATACCCACTCGGCATAGTGGACGATGTTCTGGTAAAGGTTAACAAGCCAATCTTACCTGCGGACTTTGTGGTTTTGAACTACGAAGAAGATGAAAACATTCCCATAATCTTGGGCAGACCGTTCCTGGCCACCGGCAGAACTGTGATTGACGTGCCAAACGGTAAATTAACCATGAGAGTCAATGACCAAGAAGTGAAATTTCAAGTGTTTAAGGCAATCACATTCTCGAGTAGTGCTGAAGATATTCTTGTGATCACGGGAAGCCACGGAAAAGTTCAGAATAAGTCCAGGGATAAAGTTGATGAAAAAAGTGGAAGTGGTGATGGCAGTCGCAAACTTAAACAGAGTCATGATGAAAAAGGACAAACATTGAAACACTGCTGGGTATGTTCAATGGAAATCAAGAACGTCCACAATATCCCAGCAGAGCCCGATTAGCGAACCGCAAGGAGTAGTCCGGCTGAAGACTTAAAATTAAGCGCTCGATGGGAGGCAACCCATCGGTTATTTTTTATTTATTTATTTATATTTATATCAGTTAGTTGTAATAATATATAATACTTAGTAATTCTTCTTCATAATACATGTCTAACAAATTTTATGGTGTCCGTTGATACAGGACACTTACAATATCAATCAAACAAAACATCAAGACTATGAAGACAAGGAATAGTATGAAGCAAAGCAAAGTTCAACTGCATAACACGTGATCCCCCGCTGGGGCGGGGATAAAAGATAGCACAGACCCGTTTGGGCGGGAAGATAGCAACCCAGACAGAAAGTTTTCCCGCTGGGGTGGGACTTGGCAAGCAATAATAACCGCTGGGGAGGGGAGGCGGAAGCCATCAGCCTGTCCTGTTTCACTAAGAAAACCAACCCCAATACATCCCCACTACCTAAAAATTAATCCTAACACTCATCACTTCTAAGCTCTCCAAACATCCCCACTACCCCAAATCATTATCCACCATCCGACTCTGACACGGAGGAGGGTGGCGGACCGGATGATTGATTGAACAGGAAAGTCCTCGACACTTAAATTCTATATGTTTCACAATGAGGACATTGTTTAGTTCAAGTTTGGGGGTGTGTTTTCATCATAATTTTTTTAGCTTGTTGCATGAACAGTATAGGTTAGTTATAAGTTGCATAGTAGATTAGTTTTCTTTGTTTTAGTAGCTTTAGTTCAGTTTTTATGCTTATAAAAAATATGAAAAATCATAAAAGACCAAAACAAGTTTGTAATTAGGATTGTATGAGTCAGTATATCAGTGGTAAGAAATAACTTTAATCTATGATGAGACTGGACTTACATAAGAAAATAAACATGACGATAACTAGAGCATTGATGTGTATTCAGACCTTTACATGAGTTATTACCTGTTTAACATTATTGCATCGGTTAGCACGATAGACAACAATGTGGTCAACCTAGTTCAAATAGTCACATAATTATCATCTTGAACAGAACTTGGGTTTTAATAAAGGAAATTCAGTGAACTTGTAGCAGTGACTAAGATTAGACTGAAACCTAAGTTTGGGGGAAGATATGGGAGTTATCTGAAAGAAAAAAAAATATGAGAAAATAAATGAAAAATTACAAAATGAGAAAAAGAAAAAAAAACTTGAATAAACACCGTGACTAGTTTAGTTTCGTGGCCTTTGATATTCAAGTAAGTACACCCTAGAGGATGTCTTTACACCCAGCGTCCTACAGCTATTAAGTTTGGGACTCGTTGGTCGAAAGCTCGTTACATGGGTATCATTGAAGAGCCTAATGGAACTAGACATTACACAATCATGAGGAAATTTGAGATACGTAAAAAGAGCAAAATGCCTCTATGAATAAAGAAAGATAGAAAATCTCCCATATTAACGTCCGACTTGGTTGACGTTTATTTGAATTCACTGTACCTTATTTATGCAATTTCTTGAGTTGAACTCTGATTACATTCTAAGACGCGTACTATGTGATATATTTGATCTATAGTTAGGTATAATGTTGTTAAGCACACACATACAGCGTCGGTGTTGACAAGTATAGATTCATAGACTGGTTTGAATTACGGATACGTCTCTGGTTGGATTTACTATTTTATCTGTTGTGAATTCTCTGAGGCACGACGAGTTAGCTTGGTATACACTGACAGTTGCATTCATGAGCATTGTATATTCTTGCATATGCATGATTTTTACTTGAGGACAAGCAAAGTCTCAAGTTTGGGGGTATTTGATGAGTGGGTTTCATACCTACAAATCGCTAGTCGTCATAGCTTGATTCTGAATGTTTTCGAGTAAATTGCCTATCATTTCCATTGGATTTATACGTTTATGTGCAGGTAATGAAACGGAGACGAAAGTAGCTTTAAAAGACAAATTTGCATGTTATATGTTTATTCTTTAAAGCTTACTCTTTTTATTGGGTGCCTAAATATACTCATTATTCTTATATTTTTATTTTAGGTACACTTGAAGAGGTCCGTGACGTTGGAAATAATTTAGAAACAAAAGGACCATTATTGGACCAACGGAATTAAACAAGTTGTGCAGCCCCGGGACAAATCAATGGGAACAAATTGGGCTGCAATGGACCAAAGGAACGAAATGACATGCATCATATATAATCGAAAAAGCCCAAGCAGCTCATGGACTTATGTGGACTAGAATGAATTAGGAGCAGCCCACTTACAAAATCAGCAATGAGCAGCCACAAAATCATGAAGCAAGATGATAAGGTTAATATGGTATTCATATTCCAGCCTTTTACTTAGATCAGATATATGCATGTTTCATTAAGCAAAGTGGGCCACACATGCAAGCTCTATATTGAATAATGCAAGCACAATGGAAAATATGGAGCTGCTTCAAAAGGATTACTATAGCAATGCTTATATGTGAGCCACGAATTTGTGTTATGTGGCAGCCATGAAAATGTCATGCAAGATAAAGTAGCATGGCTCACGAATTTTGAAGCATCACAAATATGAACCAACTTCCAAGCAGCTCACGCCAAAGAGATAGCAGGTCACGAATTCCAAAGGTAACTAGATTATATGAAATGGAGCAGCCCATGTTCATAATGGATCAGCAGCTTATTATTGATAGCATGTGGGTCGAATGGCTTCCCTTATTACGGACAGCATGTGCAAATCTAGGTAGCTGGACAGTAAGTTCTCCCGTTGGGGCGGGGCTTCATTGAGGAAACTCCCCGCTGGGGCGGGGAGGCGCCAGCTTCTAATTCTTTTTCCTTTTCCGAATGGACACGGATGCACAAGAAGGGATGATGAGAGGCGGCCAGTAGCTGCATGGTCTTCTTTGCTGACTAGGATTTCGGTGCAACAAAGTGGACTTAAAAGACGCAAGCAGCTCTCCTATTTTGCCTAGAACTCGGCTGCTCTCATGTTCCATTTTGGATTGTGGACTATCAATTGCAATGTTACATGGGCAGGCTGCTAGGGTAGTAATATAAAAAGGGACGTGCATGTATGTAGAGGGGGAACGTAGCCACCACTAAGGCATTAATTGTGGATCCGAACTTAAAAGAAAATTGAAGCGGAGCATATTCTGGCGAACACAAAGCGACTTGGATACGAGTGACGACAGAAGTTTCATATTCCTTTCTTCCGCTATTCATTTTACTTTGTATTCATTATGATTACTACTCTGTGGTTTTTTATTCATTCGTTATGAACTAATTACTTATTTAAGTCTATGACTGATCTTATTATGTAATGGATGATTAAATATTCTTAAATTCAGTTTATGGATGTTATTCCTATGTTATTTGCTATGTGTGTGCCTAATCTATATAATTGTCTGATCAACAATTATCTGTTATCCCATATGAACTTGAGAGAGGACATATATGATTAGAACTAGCCATAGTGACATATGTTTGTGATTTCTGCGTAGATGGAATTCATGATTCGTGTTTAGGATAGAGATATGCCTTTACGGCATATGTAATCTGATAGAGAACTTAATATTAAACTCTTTTTAATTGTAATTCACATAGAGATATAGTGAATTAGTTAATTAGGGTGTCTTACTTGATTCTATCATATGTGGATGTGAGTGAGTATGGATATTATGAATCGAGAGGTGGTTTTATCTGCGTTAGTGTTCTTGATTAATAATCTGTGGTAATTGAAATAAACTGGGAAAAAGGATATTATCTAAAGTGAAATAATAAGTGGAGTTTTAGGCTTAATTCTCTCAACTTGTGAAAATCTTGAGTTAGTGTTGCAGTTGGTTACGTAGTAAATTTAGTTATAAAATCATCTTTTAATTGTTAGTTTAATAAAACTGAGATAGTATGAAATTGGTACTTGTTTGATTGAATAGTAATTATTGTCTCTGTGGGTACGATATCTGATTTATCATTATATTACTTGTCGACCATATAGACTTGCGTGTTGCGCGTATAAAATACCCAACAGAATACCCCCAAAGGAACAGAACAAATGTCCTAGAATTAGAAAATGCAGATGAGGGTATTGCAGTGATGCAAAATTGGATGCGATCCAACATCAAGTAACTCTGTTGGCTAATCTGGTAGTGCGCCAACATCAGGATACAAGGCAGCTTTTCACACAACTATCAGAAAGCCAAGAGAAAGAGGAGGTTCTTCAGAATGTAAGCCTAGCTCCCTCCAAGATCAGCCAACTAAATGAAAAAGATCAAAGCATGCTGAATAGATGAGAAAGGTGGAATGATAAAATTACCAGAAGATCCCGACAAAGGAAAACAGAGGAATGCGAATTCCCAAAGAAGAAATATCAATCAACATGCCAAACACTGGCAAACCCTCGAAATCCTACGACACCGAGAGTCGGGTAGAGTAGGCGGAGAAAGGTATTCACACCTGTGGGGGACTCATTGGAAAATATGTTAGCATTGATGGTTGCGCAGAGAAAGATTACCGAGTTGCTGCCTCCTACCAAGCCCGAGATGAAAAGTTATGATGCCACAAAGATATGTCGCTATCATTCTAACTCACCTGGACATGCAACTGAGGAATGCTGGTCTCTAAAGCACAAAATCCAGGATCTCATTGAAAATGGAAAACTACAGATAGAAGTCCCCATGACCGAAAAACACGAAATGAAAATAAAGAGCTTAAGAGGTCCAGTCGAGGCAGGTAGTTCAAAGGATGTGATGGCTATGAGCACCAATCCTGGCAGAACATAAGGTGGACTGATCTTAATGTCGGGGATGAAAAAGGAGACAAGAGAGTCCTCTAAGGAAATTCATCTACCACCATCAAATATCTTGTTGCCCAAAGCTAGCAACCATATTCCTGATTTTATTCTCCTGGATGATGATGAGGAGATACTGATCCTTCCCTGTATGGAAATAGCCCAAAAAGAAAGTTCCTTGCGAGAGATACAACAACAGGGCGAGAGGGATTTCATACTCAAATCCTCTCAAGCCTATGAGAAAGGTGAAGGAGCAAATAAAGGGAAAGATGGTAAAGTTCTCAAGGAAGCCAATCCATCGAGGAATCTAGAGTTCATCCTATTTTATGACGAGCCCAGTTTAAGTCTCCTTAAGGGATATGCTGATTCAGGAGGCGATCAATTTATGGAAGTGATTGAAGATATTCGTGACCATGAGATAACCTCTATCACAAGCCTCGAAGGTAGTATAACCACGGACGACTAGACTATCAGGCCTTCGCTAGCCAGGAGGACGTAGAGCCAGAGGAAAGTTGCGAGTTCCAGAGGATGTTGGGACGTTATTCTTATCTTAGCATTATGCCTTTTATTTTCCATGCATACAAAATTAAAAGGCAAAAACAAAAAAAAATCAAATCAAAAAATTCAAAAAGAAAAAAAAATCAAAAATCGAGCCTTTCAAGCCAAAAGCCGGAACTACGAATGACCTGATCTCCCTCCACCCGGGAGTACGTAGGCATCCATTTCTGGTGCGGTCAAACCAAACAAAAACTCCAAAAACTCATCAAACCAAATAAAACTCAAAAACCCAAGATAAATATTTTTTCAAACCTCTCTCATACAAAGCCGGAACTACGAATGACCTGATCTCCTTCCACCCGGGAGTACGTAGGCAACCATTTCTGGCGCGGTCAAACCAAACAAAAACTCCAAAAACTCATCAAACCAAATAAAACTCAAAACCCAAGACAAATACTTTTCAAACCTCTCTCATACAAAACCTGAACTACGAATGACCTGATCTCCCTCTACCCGGGTGTACGTAGGTAGCCATTCATGGCGTGGTCCGACCTTCAAAGAAAAATAAAAAACTAATATAAAACCAGTTCCAAGACACCCTATAAATCCAAATTCTATCAAACCTCCTGTTCAACAGGCTCGGCTGAGGAAAATCAAAGCTAGTCCACGAACCCGTGGACAAGCGGGATAATAGTGCCAACATGATATTTCTTTGAAGATGGAGGAGCAGTTGCAAGCTCCTGACCCTCGGGCTCCATACGATCTAGAACATCCACTGTTATCTGCATAGTGCTTCTATGACCATCTATGAAAGCACTCATCTCTCCAACCAGGTTGTCCGTATATGATCTAAGTGCAATGTTGTCCGTAATATAAATATCTCGGGTAGCTATGGCCTCGTCCCTCTCAGCAAAAGCAGCATCCCGAGCAACTAATGCCTCATCAATCTCCTCAAAAATCGCATTACGAGCAGATTGAACCTCATCTCTTTCCTAAAGAACTGCATCTATTGTAGATCGATCCTCGTCTCTCTCAATCAATGCTATATCTCGAGTAGCGCGAGCCTCGTCTCTAGTAGCAAAAGCTGTATCTCTGCCAGACAGGGCTGTCAACATCAACGCCCTAGGCTGATTCTCTCTCGAAGGTCATCCTAGCTAGTGAATCTACCATAGATGGATATGCTCCAGCAGGGAAGCTCGGCAGGTCACTAACCAAATCCACGATCAAGCCGGTAAGCAATTCATCCTCCGTGGGAGAATTAGGATCCTCCATGGGCTCCTCCTCATTAGGATCAATGCTCGGAGCTGACTGGATAACCGCAGCCAATGCAATATCTACCTCCAACTATGCAGAATACTCCGTAGAACGATCTGGATGAATAGTAGGGAAATCAGCCCTCTCCTTCCAAGTCCAACACTCATAAGTCCTGGTAAGGTCAGCTGATGATAAAAATGAAGATGATATCTGCTAGTCCGTAGCCCCTCAAAGTGGTGAAAGCTCTGAAAATGATCAAACTGACCCATGACTGCTAGCGGATGATATGTGGTCACACCTCCCAAACCCGCTAGGGGCAAATAATCCATACCGAATGCATGAGTAATGAAACTATAAGGGGAGCTAAGCCCTGAGCATGGCAAGATCGAAAAGGGATGCTAGATTTGTGACAAAAAGGTCGACCATATCGCTACATCTGAACACTCCACTGGTTGGAAGGAGTAGGACATAGCTCTATCATGAGTAAAGCAGTACCCATAATTTCTGAAGGTGCCGATCGGACTCGAATGCATCATGAACCATACATACAGCAGAACGGCGCTGCCTCTAAAAAATCCCTCTTGATGGATACTGCAGAAAGTTGCCGACCACAGGGTCTCAGCTAATATTATCGAAAGAATCGTACAACCCTGTCTGAGGGCACGAACCATTGTCATCAAGCCTGTATCTAAGTGGTTCATATACAGGGGCATATACAGATAAGCAGTGATGCACATCAATAGCACATCCACTCGTGCAAACTACCACTCATCTGTCGGAATAATAAAATCCTTAGAGAATCGCTCGTAGCTGTCCAAACCACCAAAGCGATCAATCAAAAAGTCCATGGACACTACATGTTCGGCAGTAATCTCTTAAGTGTCAACTTTGCATCTCAGACCAGTCATGGTCATGAACGGTCATCTCATATCACTAATGGTTGTCCTGGCAAATGGCAGATCTAATGACAAACCCGTGAGGTGCTCATACTCCTCCAGCGCAGGAATTAACTCATGAAGGCCAAACATGAAAAGCCTACGTTCAAGAAAGACACTCAAGATCGATGACCCAGGTTGAGAGGACCCAACGACATCCCAATGTTGTTCTATCAAATCTGAAGCAAGTCTCAAAAGGAAGAGACATCGATACCTCAAGGCGACCAATCACAAGGATGAAATGGCAATCATCATAGGATGCAACCTATCAGCAACTCATCACTCTTGAAGTGCGAGAAGACTTGATCTCTTTTAACCTACAGAAGAATAGGGGCGACCGTCATGAAAAAGTCTATCTTATACCCGATGATTTGTTCCTTAAGCAAAAGGCCACGAATTAAACCAAATCCGGTCAAAGCCATCATATCACTAACCATTACAAGCCGTTGAGTCCAATTTATTGGAGTCCAAAGGCATCTCGACATCAATCATCAAACTTGAAATAACCACACAATGATATATCAAGCATAAACATCCACAAGGACCTTCAAAGAGCTCACACCCTCAATAGGAAACCTTCATCAGACCAGAATAAAGGTCATCAAAGCCAATTGCTCCTACAAATCAAAAACAATGACTAGGGCATCCAAGCATTAAAGACAAAATCCACTACCTGTTCACCATGGGGGTCATGCGATTAAAGACTCTAGCGATCTCGGCATCTTATCAGCCCATCAGTCAAACATACAACCAAGCAATCCTCCCAGAAGACAAGCAAGACCGAGGAAAGTTCAAATTCAACGACAACCCGATGTTGGGACCGTTACAACAAGAATGGACCAATTTTGGAAATTGCGAGAATTCAACACTGGGGCATTTATCAAACATCCAATCAACATGCACCAGTCGGCACCATCAACATGGTATTTCATCATCCAAGCTTCCATCATTGGCAATCCGGTATGATCAATCTGTCTTTTCCAATCATAATTTTTTTAGAATACTGCGACCCACTGATAAGGTATGACTCTTTCATCTCTTTACGTGCTTTCAATTTTCCAGTTACATGCATTGGCAATGGTATACATGTTAAGTATAGATAAATATTGCTTTAGAATCTTGAGAAAAACGTTTTAAAGGGGAAAAAAGATTTTTGCTTAACTTGTTATGAATTGGATTAATTCTGATAAGCGTCCGTGGAGCGAGAATCACGAGAATGATTAGAGAATTAAGACTATTCAACCTTTTGATTAGGCATGACATCCTAGTTCAAAGCGCTTTTAAAGCAAACTTGACCTCATATGCATGTCTGCACTTTGCGATCACCCTAACTCTTAGTTGTGGGGTATGAAACTATGGCGACAAGGATGACAATTAATAGCCAGCATAATGTTTTGAATCGTGGTCTAGGTTACTCAAGTTATTAAGTCTGAGGGATGTCTTTACACCTAGTGCCCTAAAGCCATCTGGTTTGGGAGCCACCGGCCCAATTCTCGTTACATGGGTAACACAGTGCCTAAGAAAATGAGCATTACAAGAAGAAGAGGTCAAAACCTAAGCAGATCCGAATCGTGGCCTAGGTTACTCTAGTAATTAAGCCCGAGGGGTGTCTCTACACCTGGTGTACTAAAGCCGTCTGGTTTGGGAGTCACCGGCCCAACACTCGCTACACGGGTAAGTTAGAGCCTAAGAAAACGAATCTTATACAGGCTTAGGCGAGGATCAAAAGAGTAGTCCGCCTGACTTGTCTCGATATGTGGCCTTTGTTACTCGAGCCAGTAAACCCTAAGGGGTATCTTAACACCTAGTGCCCTAAAACCATCAGGTTTAGGAGTCATTGGTCTAAAACTCGTTACATGGGTAACCCTGAATAACCTAAGAAAATGAGACAAAGTTAAGCAAGGAAAGCAGAAAATCTTGCAAGAAAATGTGATCATCTAGAGTCATAGAAGAGAAACCCTTGCTAAGGGTTGCGTCACACATAGTGCACATGTCATATGATGTTAATCTTGTGAAGAGTAGTGTCTAGAGCAAAGATGGGGTGTCTCTGATAAAGGGAGATGAGTCTTTGGAATCTGATCCTACCCATGAAAAATGACCATGGACGCTTAAAAGTATTCTTGCGATTTCATAACTTGTCAAATGAAAATTTTGATTTCCTTAGAAAAAATTCATTTTCATGCTTAATTTCAAGATCTTTAGCGATAAGATAAGAGCTCAGGGAATACAAGCATTCAATTTCATAAACTTTAATTTCAAATGCCTCGTTCACAAGATCATACTAATCCCTACGGCCCGAGCCATTAAGCTTTTGGCGCAATTTTGTCATTTATCTCAGTGCAGGATATGGCTCATTCTGGATGTGGTCAACAAAGCGATTTTCTTCTATGAACCCTAGTAACAACCTGTGAAAGGGATGGGGCATTGCTGATTCCATGAAATGGAAAGAAATCAAGGCGACATAAGATGTCCCTCCCCAAAAAGAGAAAAATTCTCAAGAGAGTCCTTAACTCGGAAAAAATAGACGCCCGACGAGAGAAGATCTAGCGAATGAAATCTACACCATCAAACATGTCAACATGCGCCAAGTCCTCACAAGTCGAGGCCTCTACACCGAAGTTCAAATCTGGGAAATGGAAGAACAGGCTACATCCTCCAGGACATCAGCATCACCCGGCTCATCCGCCAAGCTAAATATAATACAGTAGGGTCGCAAAGTAAAGAGCTCGACCTTTTTTATAATCAGTGATCAAACCGTTGGCATCAATCCAGTGTAGCATCAAAGAAGGATCCGGTGATGTAGGCCGTGGAACACTACTTCAGCAAAGATATCGGGATATCTCCTAATAAAGTCATCAGTGTCTGGACCACCAGGGGGACTAGTACCAGATCCAGATTAAGAAAAATAGCATCCTCTGCGAGATCCTCACTAAAGACGGCATATGAAAGGGGAACATCCAAATCTGCTCAGCGAATGACAAAAGGAGCCATCTGGGAGTTGAAGTTGCTAAGCCTATCAAAATTCATGCATGAAAAGAAACTCCAAATTTCCTCAGAAAGGGTGAGGTATAGTTCTACGTCGATTCAATTAAGCATATGCATCAACCTAGGATAAGTTAAGATCTCATATCATGTCTGGTCTGCACATGTGCAACAAGCGCTACATCAGCGCACATCTCCATTAAAAAGTTAGGCATACATACCCAGTAGAGTTAAATATGCATACACATTTAATACACAAACTCGATGAAAAATCTGCTATCGTTCGAGTAGGCATCGGGACGGTCCAATGATCAACCATTGTCCCTACCATCGGGGTAGGCACTATTGCAAACTATCGGTGTAAGTTATCATCAAGATAGGCATCGGGAGCACCCACTGAGGTAACTCGGCAAAAGAGATATATCCCCAGTGGAGGAACCTTCAGAACTGTACAACGACATCAGCCAAGTGAAAATTTGCCCCCTGATAGTATCGACAGATGTGAGAAACCATTGGGCTTAAACCAAGTTAACACCAAGGGGTACCACGGATGACGTTATCCCTAGCAGAAAGTGACAAGAACAGTCTGTGATAGCCTAACTATGATAGCCTAGCAATGGCATCCTACCAACAGCAAAGGATATCATAAAGGACATCATCCCCCTGCAGAAATGTAGAAAATATTTTAGTTTATCTTCATCAAACAAAGCATCGGAAACATCGATGGAAATCAAACTGTTCGAGTTAAACACCAGTATAAACATCGACAACACTGATTAAAGTTAACCGTTGAGATCAGCCCCAACACAGGCATCATCCATGACCGGTCAGGGTAAGCGATTTGCGATGTGATATGAGATTTTTGATGCGATTTGCGATGCGATTTGCAATACGATATGCGAAATGCCAAATGCGATTTGCAAAAATATTTTTACATTCATTGCATTGCGATTTGCATAATTAATATCTTGACATATTTCAAGTATCTAGAAATATTTATCATGTTCATTCCATTGCCTTACATGAACATGATAAAGAGGGGCATCTGTAGACACTCGAAATTTTGTTTTCCTGTTACTAACCCTGCAAGAGGGCAAAACCATCTTCTCAGCCCCGATCACCAATATTGGGATGTCAACTCAACCCCAGTCACCAACACCGGGACAACCACAGCCCCGATCACCAATATCGGGATGTCAACTCAACTCCGGTCACCAATACTGGGCAATCAGTTCAACCCCGGTCTCAACCCAGGAAGTCGGTCAACTTCGAAAACAATCTTGAAGCATAACAACATCTCTAGAGGAAAACCTGGAGAAACCAAGTAAACCTCGAAGAACAACACTGAGGACAAACAGACTCAAATGGGATCCAAACCTTGGAAACAACCCCAGGAAGTCAGTCGAATGCCATGCTGACGTTAAAAGCAACCCCGAGAGGGGAAAAATAGTCTTTTTATTAACTTGAAGCCGATTCAGTCAAACTCAAGTCAAATTGATGTCACCAAGATCAGAAAGAACCATGACGGTGATCTCGAGTGAAAACAGTGCAAGACGGCTCGACGGATAAACTGCAGGAAAATGAAGACCCAGTTATAAACCCATTTTTTGGACTTGAAAAGGGTTAAATCTTATGTCATTGTGACACTCTCAACGAGGGCTTTTCGAAAAGATATGGCATGCCTCAAACGGACGATCTGATCAAAAGTTATAAAGTTTCGAACCTGACATCGCATTGCTCGGAGTGCACGTACTTCGAGACGATGAAGCCGGGCACGTGAGCCCCACCTTGGGGAGCTGCACCTCTACATGTGATAGCAGCAGGTAGAGTGGAGGCTCCCTAGCCTATAAATAAACGTGCACCCCCCTCATATTTCGTAATTTCGAAACGCAGTGAACCTCTGCCCGTTTTATTTTTTGACTTTTTCACCTCTTCTAAACACAAATTTTTTCACTCTAACACGTAGATATACCCACATACTACCACATATAAGAAAATAACCGGTAGATTCTGACGTTTAGATCCTACGATTTGGCAAAAAGCCCGTGTAGCAGTCCATTGTAAGTATTTTTACAATCAAAAAGTGATTCCTGCTTCTTTGCACTGTTTTACGCTTGCATATCAAGTTTCTTTTTCTAAAAATGCCCGAAACTTAGTTCCATGGCCGTTTTCGTCAAAATTTGGTACATTTTTGCACATAAACTCAATTTCTGGCATTTCTACAACTCGGATTGACGATCCGTCAGCTCTAGCAGCTTCAATGCACTAAACTCTTCATTTTGGCAACTTTGCCGGACTGGGTTATCTTCCCAGTCTGAGTTTGGCCCTTTTTTGTATATATTTAACTATATATATACTAACATTTCAATTCTGTCAAACCCGAATGTCAAATCCAAGGTAGTTTACCGCTTTTATATATATTTACGCATATATAAGCGATTTTCACCACCACTGGGTTCTCTTCCCAGTCTTGGTTGAATATATTTCTGTCAATATATATATATATATATATATATATATATATATTTTAGTCAAGCATGGATTATTTTATGGCCTTTATACTGTTTTTGCACACTTCACCATTACTGGGTTATCTTCCCAGTCCCTGGTTGACTACTTGTCTGCAAATTTACATTTCAGTCTGGCCTGGATTATTTCGTGGCCTTTATACTATTTTTGCACACTTCACCATTACTGGGTTATCTTTCCTGTAACACCCCCTTTTCGAAATAGAAAGGGAGGTTAATCAAAACACAACATAATTGAACAAATAATAATAAGGCTCTAAACCATAAAGGAATATTCTCTAAAACCAATAAATATCAAAAGGTCAAACCATAATAAATGCCAAATTGGGCCAAACCACAATCTGAGGTATCATTGCAACTCCAAATAAATCCATCTATAAAACCTAAACAAAATATCTAAAATCATTGGATCGAATGAAGCTCTCATCACACTTGCCCTTGATCCCCCTGATTACCTGTCGGAAGAAAAACATATCATGAGCCAAATGCCCAGTACGGATATAGAATACATAAATAATAAAACGAGATAACTAACTCAATAAGAAGAACTGATATAAACTGAAATGAACAAAACTAACACAATGCAATAATAGGCTGAATCAAATGGATGGGTGTTATCTCATACCGAGCTCAAAATAAAACAAAAATATACCTTACAACACAGGCAAGTCAAATAATGCCACACAGGCAAGTCACACACATTGGACCGCGAATCCAAATGTATGTAAAATCGGAAGGTGTGTTTGGCACAAACATCACCAATCCGCAGAACAGAACAAAACAGAAAACTAGGGTCGACCCATACGCCTCCCACAACAAAACACCAAATGGCCAACTCCCACCGGAGCACAAAACGGAGACGCCATGGACTGATCACACAGCCACGAAAGGTGTCATGCTTCGGTGCCAAGAGGACATGCTTGTGGTACCCCCATAGGTGGTTATAGCTCAGGTATACCCTACGATATATTCTAATAATAATATCATGTCACAACACATGCGACACAATATTAACACAAGGGGTTCTAGTATGTACATGTAATAACGAAACAAATATAAATACAAAACTCCAAAGATGCGTTAACATGTACATCTCTAAAAAATTAAAATAAACACCAAATATGTTAACCCAATTCAAGAGTACAAACACGAGTTCTAAGGATCAATACCAAGACGAAATTATATCACAAGAATTTGAGAATGAACAATTATGGGAAACAATAATCGAATTCGAAACGAGAAACAAAACGAACAAATTAAATTTAATGTGAGAATCGTTGAAGGAATACGGAATCCGTACCTGGATTAAGTAATGTAATACCCAAAATTATATTCCAATTATAACCCGTTAGTCCCTTCCGTTCGATCTAATAAAATAAATAAATAATTAATTATAAGTTTGATAAAATTATAATATATTATTTAATAGTCATAAAATTTTATAATTCTGTTAATCATCAAGATTTTCAAATTTTTATAGTTACTGCTGCCACATTTCGATTAATCAATGTATATATATATAATTACTATATACTAAAATGAAAATAATAACTTCAGGATTGCAGACCCCTTTTTTTTTCAATTCATGATTGTTGGCTTATTCAATGAACACCCCTTATATATATATAAGTCTAATGCCCTCCGTTCCAAGACAAGGTTAACTGAAACAAAAAAAATAAAAAAAATAAAATTCACACATGCTTTCAATAAGAAATCACAGATAGACTTACAGGTATGATAAAAAAAAGATTAAATTCCTGATCTTCGGTCTTTCACAGTTTCGCCACCTTGCGCCGTTCCTTCTCCAAAGTTCTTATCAGACGTGATGAAATATAAGTAGGTTTTATATATTTATTTATTAACATATCTTATTAACTCTACTAATTATAATAGAATTTAAAAATTACCCAAATACAATTTAGGCCCAATAAGTTTAAAACCTAAATTAATGAAATTCTTTAATTATTGTAGTCCACATAAATTAAATACAATGTTTGACCCGAACATAAGAAAAGCCCAATTTAATATTTAAAACATAGTTTTAAAAAATTATTTATTTATTTAATTATTTTTTCGGGTATTACATCACCTACCTCTTAAAAAGGATTCCATCCCTGGAATCAAAAGAACAGAACAAACTTAATTATCAAAAAGATGCAAATATTCCGCTCGAATAGACTCCTCCATCTCACATGTAGCCTCTCGCTCCGAATGGTTTCTCCACAAAACCTTAACAAACAGAATTGTCTTCCTCCTCATAAGTTACTCTTGACGATCCAAAATTGCCTCGGCTTTCTCCTCACAAGTAAGATCCTCCCGAATCTTATCGAACGAATATTGCACCACATACAACGGATGATATTTATAACTCCTCAACATCGACACATGGAACACATTGTGCACAACTAGCTGTGGAGGCAATGCTAACCGATATGCAACCTCACCAACGCTCTCCAGAATCTCGAATGGGCCAATATAACGCGGACTAAGCTTCCCTTTCAGACCAAATCGTCGAATGCCCTTCCAAGGAGAAACTTTTAGAAACACATGCTTACCAGGTTCATACTCTAAAGTCCTCCTATGCTTATCAGCATAACTCTTCTGCCGTAATCGAGCCGACTTCAATTTCTCCTTAGCCACCGCTACCTTCTCCGTGGTGATTTGGACTAACTCAGGCCCTTCTATGGCTCTCTCGCCAACCTCATCCTAACAAGTTGGTGCCCGACATTTCCTACCATATAATTCCTCAAACGGAGCTATCCCAATACTCGCATGCCAACTGTTGTTATACGCAAACTCAACTAGGCTTAAGTAATCATCCCAATTACCTGACCACTCAAGTGCACAAGACCTCAACATGTCCTCCAATGTCTGAATGGTCCGTTTGGATTGCCCATCAGTTTGCGGATGGAAAGAAGTACTAAAGTTGAGCCGAGTACCCCAAGCTAGTTGAAACCCTTTCCAGAACCGTGAAGTGAATCGTGGGTCCTGATCCAAAATAATCGACACCGGAGTACCATGAAGTCTAACAATCTCCTGCTAAAAGATCTGTGCCAACCAATCTATCAAGTAACCCTCGTGGATAGCCAAAAAGTGTGCCAATTTGGTCAACCGGTCCACCACAACCCAGATGGCATCATTCTTGCTGAAAGTCTTCGGTAAACCAGTCATAAAATCCATCGTGATATCCTCCCACTTCCACAATGGAATGTCTAACTGTTGCAACAAACCACTAGCTCGTTGATGTTCTATCTTCACTTGTTGACAAGTGAGACACTTCCTAACATATTCAGCCACATCTCTCTTCATCCCATTCCACCAAAAAATTTCCTTCAAACCCCTGTACATCTTTGTAGAACCTGGATGAATAGAAAATGGCGAACTATGAGCCTCCGCTAAAATCGCCTCCCGAATGATTATATCAGACGGTACACACAACCGCTCACCCAACCAAATCACACCATGGTCATCAATACAAAAGTCGGGCTTCTTGCCCTCCTCCAGATTATGCGCCATACTCCACAATTCCCCATCTTCCTTTTGAGCTTCTTTAACACTCGAAATAAGAGAGGGCTCCACTCTCATACCCGCCAAATGCCCATCTGAACCTTGCACATACAACTCCAACTCTAGCCTCTCCATATCCAAAATGAGCTAAGGTTGTGTAATAAGAGCTGCTACACTTCCTGAACTCTTTCGGCTAAGAGCATCTGCAACCACATTTGCCTTCCCCGGGTGATACTGAATCCTCGCATCATAATCTTTTAGAAGCCCCAACCAACGCCTCTGCCTCATGTTAAGCTCCTTTTGAGTGAAAATGTATTTAAGACTTTTGTGATCGGTGAAGATATCACAAGTCTCTCCATACAAATAGTGCCTCTAAATCTTTAGAGCAAAGATCACCGCTGCCAACTCCAAATCATGAGTGGGGTAGTTCACCTCATAAGGTTTAAGTTGTCTGGAAGCATAAGCAATCACTTTACCGTGTTGCATCAAAACACACCCCAAGCCCTTCTTAGAAGCATCACTATAAATCTGGTACCCTCCTGTGCCCGACGGTAATGTAAGTATAGGAGCTATCACAAGTCGTTTCTTCAACTCCTTGAAACTCTTCTAGCGCTCCTCATTCCACACAAACTTCGTGCTCTTTTTCATCAACTGAGTCTACGGTAAGGCAAGCAAAGAGAATCCTTCCATAAATCTCCTATAGTACCCTGCCAAACCCAAGAAACTCCTAATTTCTGTCACTGTAGTAGGTCTCGGCCATTTAGTGATAGCCTCAACCTTTGCAGGATCCACCTTAATGCCTTCAGTAATAACAACGAGACCCAAAAATGTTACATGCTCCAACCAAAACTCGCATTTAGAGAATTTAGCATACAATTTCTCTTTCTGCAAAATTCTGAACACTGTTCGAAGATGTTCCTCATGCTCCTCCCTAGACTTGGAGTAAACCAAAATGTCATCAATAAAGACAATAACACCAAATCCATAAACACCGCCGGAGCATTAGTCAACCCAAATGGCATCACCAGAAACTTGTAATACCCATAGCGAGTATGAAAAGCTGTCTTAGAGACATCCTCATCTCCCACCCTCAACTAATGGTAACCCGACCTCAAGTCTATCTTTGAAAAATACTTCGCCCCCCTAAATTTGGTCAAACAAGTCTTCAATCCTCGGCAAGGGATATCGATTCCTGATAGTAATCTTATTCAACTCCCTGCAGTCTATACACAACCTCATAGACCCATCTTTCTGCTTCACAAACAAAACCAGAGCACCCCACGGCGAAACACTCGGCCGAATCACACCACGATCTAACAGCTCTTGCAACTGCTCCTTCAACTCCTGCAACTCCAATGGTGCCATCCGATACGGCGCCTTAGATAGGCCCCTCACCAGGAATAAGCTCAATAGTAAACTCAACTTCTCGCTGCGGTGGCAACCCTGACAACTCCTCAGGAAACACATCGGGAAAGTCACGAATAACTGAAATATCCTCAATATAAGACTCACCCTTAGAGGTATCCTTCACAAATGCGAAGTACCCTTCACAACCCTTTGCCACTAACTTCCCAGCCTTCAAAGCCGAAATCAACTTCACCACTCTACTCTGCTGTGAACCCTAAAACACGAATTCAGAAACTTCACATCTCCAAATATAACCTTCTTCTCCTGGCAATCGATAGTGGCCTGGTGCTTATCCAACCAGTCTATCCCAAGAATGACATCGAAATCGTGCATACACATTTGAAGAAGATTAGCCCTACAAATCTTATCCCCAAAATTGATCGCACACCCTCGATATAAACCAGAAATAATAACTAAAGTCCCCATTGGGGTAGCAATAGAGATAACAAAATCTAAAGACTGAGATGGCACACCAAGGTGCCTAACAAAAGACTGAGAAACAACATAATGAGTAGAACCCGTATCAAATAAAACAGAAGCCTCACGACTGCCAACTAAAAGAGTGCCAGAAACAGTACCTGACGAACCTTCCACCTGATTATATATCAAGGAAAACACCCGACCACCCTGACGCTGACCTCCATTGCCACCATTATCACTGCCTCCACCGTTACCACGTGGTCCGGTATAATCTCTAGCCTTATGACCCATCTGTCCACACAAGAAGCATGCACTGATAACTCTATGACACGTCTCCCCTGATGATTATCCCCACATATAGCACAAGGAGCTATTAAAATAAGATTTGGGTTACCCCCACCAGCTGGTCCCTGATAATGATCCTGATTCTACCCCGGCTAACGATTCTGCCCTTGTTAGCGATTCTGACCATACCAAGGTAGCTGACGATTCTGTCCCTGCTGAGGAATCTGCTGATTACCCCTGTTCTGATTCTGGCCACGCCACTGCCCCTGCTGGACACCACGATTTCTGTTCCACTGACCACCTTGATTTCTCCCATGCTGACCCGAAGCTTGACCCTACTGGTCATCTCTGTCCCTCTTTCTGCTCCCTTCTGGTTTGGAAGACCGAAAGTCCTGCTACTCCATCTCAATGTTCTTGGCCACATTAGCCACAGCCGATACATCCACAAACTTGGTGTTAATGAGATGTTGGCGATACCTATAATGAATCCGCCACTTAAACTTCTCCGCTTGTTCCGCTGCTGTCCCTGCAGAGGTTCCTATAAAACCTACCAACCTGGTGAACCTCGTCATAAAATCTGTGATGGACTCCTCATCTTTCTGCCGAATAGACATATACTCTCTAGCATAGGCCTCTTTATCAGCAGTTGGAAAGTACTGCTGATAAAAGACCTCACAAAACTCTACCCAGCTAAGTGTCTCCACATATCCATCACCCTTTGTTATTTTCATCGCTTTCCACCACCTCTATGCATCCCCCTCTAGCTTGTAAGCTGCAAGCAATACTCTCTGATTATCCGAGCACCCCAACACATCAAAAATCTTCTCTAGGTGTGCAATCTAATTTTTCGCATCAATTGGAGTTGGAGCAGAACTGAATGACTGTGGCTTCTGCTCCTGAAACCTCTCCAACCATACATACATTGGAACCACTTGCTGATCAAGACCATCCGCATTCCCTTCCTCTTCGTTTGCATGTGGACCATTATTTCCCGAGTTCCCCTGCTCAGAAATTTCTGGCGGCTACTGCATTGCCTGGACAACCTGTGCCTCCAACTGTGTTAAAGCCTGATTTATCGCCTGATTCACCAAGGTAGCCAATTGAGCATTAATCTGATCAATAGGTTGCTCATTGGGCTGACCATCACCTCTTCCCCTATTGTTACCTCACCTCCCAGCAACTCTAGCAGATCTACGAGCCATCTAAGAAAGAGATTAACGAATATAAGCAAAATATATTAGAGACAGATTCGAATATAGCTGAACAGAAAATCAAACTGAACAAAAACTTAACCCAAAAGTCTACCCATAACTCACAGGTCAAACCTAAATAGGTTTTCTACAAGAAAGAACCTAAGCTCTGATACCATCTCTGTAACATCCTCTTTTCAAAATAGAAAGGGAGGTTACTCAAAACACAACATAACTGAACAAATAATAATAAGGCTCTAAACCACAAAGGAATATTCTCTAAAATAAATAAATATCAAAATGTCAAACCATAATAAATGTCAAATTAGACCAACGCACAATCTAAGGTATCATTACAACTCCAAATAAATCCATCTATAAAACCTAAACAAAATATCTAAAATCATTGGATCGAATGAAGCTCTCATCACACTTGCCCTTGATCCCCCATATTACCTACCGGAAGAAAAACACAGCATGAGCCAAATGCCCAGTACGAATATAGAATACAGAAATAATGAAACGAGATAACTAACTCAATAAGAAGAACTGAACTGAACTGAAACGAACAAAACTAACACAATGAAATAATAGGCTGAATCAAATGGATGAGTGTTATTTCATACCGAGCTCAAAATAAAACAGAAATATACATTGCCACACAAGCAAGTCAAATAATGCGACACAGGCAAGTCACACACATTGGACCGCGAATCTAAATATATGTAAAATCAGAAGGTGTGTTTGGCACAAACATCACCAATCCGCAGAACAAAACAGAACAGAAAACTAGGGTCGACCCATATGCCTCCCACAATAAAACACCAAATGGCCAACTTCCACTGGAGCACAAAACGGAGACGCAGTGGACTGATCACACCACCACGAAAGATATCATACCTCAGTGCCAAGAGGACATGCCTGTGATGCCTGTGGCACCCCCGCAAGTGATTATAGCTCAGGTATACCCTATGGTATATTCTAATAATAATATCATGTCACAACACATGCGACACAATATTAACACAAGGGGTTCTAGTATGTATATTTAACAACGAAATAAATATAAATACGAAACTCCAACGATACGTTAACATGTACATCTCTAAAAAATGAAAATAAACACTAAATATGTTAACCCAATTCAAGAGTACAAACACGAGTTCTAAGTATCAGTACCAAGACGAAACTATATCACAAGAATTTGAGAATGAATAATTATGGAAAACAATAACCGAATTCGAAACGAAAAACAAAATGAACAAATTAAATTTAATAAGAGAATCGCTGAAGGAGTACGGAATCCGTACCTGGATTAAGTAATGTAATACCCAAAATTATATTCCAATTATAACCCGTTAGTCCCTTCCGTTCGATCTAATAAAATTAATTAATTAATTAATTATAAGTTTGATAAAATTATAATATATTATTTAATAGTCATCAAATTTTATAATTCTGTTAATCATCAAGATTTTCAAAATTTTATAGTTACTGCTGCCACATTTCGATTAATCAATGTATATATATAATTACTATATACTAAAATAAAAATAATAACTTCAGGATTGCAGACCCTTTTTTTTCAATTCATGATTGTTGGCTTATTCAATAAACACTCCTTATATATATATATATATATATATATATATATATATATATATATGTCTAATGCCCTCCGTTCCAAGACAAGGTTAACTGAAACAAAAAAATAATAATTCACACATGCTTTAAATAAGAAATCACAGATAGACTTACAGGTATGATAAAAAAGATTAAATTCCTGATCTTCGGTCTTCAGAGTTTCGCCACCTTGCGCCGTTCCTTCTCCAAAGTTCTTATCAGACGTGATGAAATATAAGTAGGTTTTATATATTTATTTATTAACATATCTTATTAACTCTACTAATTATAATAGAATTTAAAAATTACCCAAATACAATTTAGGCCCAATAAGTTTAATACCTAAATTAATGAAATTCTTTAATTATTGTAGTCCACATAAATTAAATACAATGTTTGACCCGAACATAAGAAAAGCCCAATTTAATATTTAAAACATAGTTTTAAAATATTATTTATTTATTTAATTATTTTTCCGGGTATTACATCACCTACCCCTTAAAATGGATTCCATCCCTGGAATCAAAAGAACAGAACAAACTTAATTATCAAAAAGATGCAGATATTCTGCTCGAATAGACTCCTCCATCTCCCATGTAGCCTCTCTGTAACGATTGTGATTTTATATTTAATTTTAAATATTTATTGAATTAAATAAATATTTATGTGAATTATTTATTGAGTTAAATAAATAAATTATGTGATTGATGGAGTGATTTAATTAAGTGTATATATTAATTAAATGAGTGTGCAATATTTAATTTAATTAATGTATATTAATTTTATATTATAGTTCTAATTTAATTGAGATAATTAAATTAGATGAGATATGTGATGAAGTGTTACATGGATTATAATTAGCGAGTAATTATAATTAGGTGACAATTTTATGTGATTTATTGATGTTAGATTTTAATTGATTAAATTATTATTGATATTTAATTAATTAAAATGTGACATTAAAGTATGTGTTAAATAATTTATTAAAATAAAGAAAAGGATTTTTAAATTTACTTTAACCAAACAAGGCCCTTATAATTGTTTTAAACCTATTTCTACCAAACGGGGCCCTAACTATCAAAAAACTATTTAAATAAACTGTTTACCAAACATGGCCTTAGCATTAATAATCTGTTTTTAAAAATAACCTTGTTTTGCCAAACAAGGCATTGTGGCTTTTTGAAATTTGTAACTCACATTATACTTAATATATTTGTCAGTTATATTATATAATTAAGCCTATATCTATTACTACGTATTATATTATACGTTAGTCTAAACAACGTTAGAAAGAATATCAGTGTAAGAGAGAAAAGAAAGAACAGAGGAAGAGTTAGAGAAGAGAGAAGAAGAAGAAAATGAAGAGCTTAAGCATCATCATCTTCTTCATTAACGATTAGCAAAAAGGTTATAATCTATAATTTTACTCTTACAATTATAGAACTCAATTCATATGTTTCATGTATTTTATTCTTTGTCAAAAGTTGAGTTTTCATGGAAGTTATGAAATCATGAATTTTATATGTATGTATTGTATCCATGTGTTGATTGTGGTAATTGTATGACATAAGAGGATTTTCAGGAATTAAATTACTGTTAAAACAAGTTTCATGGAAAAAGTTTTGTTCATATTGTTTTATGTATATTGATTGGTTTTAGAATGGAAAATTTAGGAATTTGTATGTGTTAGTGTGTCTAATTAGAATTCGTTATGATGTTATATTCAATTATGAAGAGATTTCTTGTGTTATAAGTTGAATTACTTGAGAAATTATATTACAGTAGATTATTTTATGGAAAAATATGAGTTTTCATGAAAATGGCCAAATTGGATTTTTAAAACTATTGATTCTCGTTGTTTAAATGAGTTTATGTTTTGAGTGCATGTTAGATATATGTATTACAGCGTATATATGATTTACAGTGTCTATGTTACTGTATTTTAGGCTTGTATGGGTTGTCCGGTAAAGCAGGGAGTCGTGGCTGTCTGCGTCTGGCCGAGCTGTTGCGCAGCTGCGCCGGCAGCAAGGCCAGGAGCAGCGCAGCTGCGCCACTTGCTTTTACCAGAGCCGTTACCTGCGCAGCTGCGCCGGGTTTAAGGCAGCTGGCTGCGCAGCTGCGCCGGGTTCGGTGTAGTGGCAGTGTGTTTTAAACAATTGTGCAGATTATTTTCATGCCTAAGTTACATTATTGCTAAGATAATGAGCATATATCTAGCTTCTATAACATGTGTTAACACGAAGTTGGTAATTTCATAATTTGAGAAAAAAGGAAGTTTTGAAAACCTAATATAATATTTAAATTATAAGCTATAATTGTTTAATTGTAAAATAAGTTACTTAATTATAATTTGATTAATTATAATTAAGAGTAAATGTTTAATTTAAATTATAATTCAGTGAAATTATAATGTATAGAAGTTGATTTATTTTAATCAATTAGATGTTAATTTAAATTATAATTTAATAAATGCATGTTTAATTGTGGATTTTAAATTGATAATTACATGATTTATTATAAATTGTGTAATTGTAATACATGTTATAGTTTAATTAATTATTGATTATAATTGATAAATACATGATTAATTATAAATTGTGTAATTATAAATGCATGAATGTGGTTTAATTGATTTTAAATTATAAATTGTTTATAATTTAAAAGGTAATGATAATTTAAGTAATTATAATTTGATTAAGTGTTTGAATTATAATTGTTTAATTATAATTGAGTTAAATACATAATTAATTTAATTATGTGAATATATAGGTGATGTAATTAACTATGTGATGGTTGATTATTATTACTATTTAATCAGAATGTGAGTTAACCATGAGGGTTAACCACTTATGTGAATTAGTTACGTGTTAACTAATTTAGGTTATTGTGATTGAATATATATGTGTAGGAAGTATTAAAGTACGTGAATTGTGTTAAGTAGCTTGCGCTTGAGGCAAGTCTTCTAAACCCTAAACTCGTTAATTTTACGCAAGTCTTCTAAACCCTAAACTCGTTAATTTTACGCAAGTTTTCTAAACCCTAATCTTGTATTGATTTTATATGATCTCTTGAATTCATATAATGTCCTTTCCATTTCAGTATTGGACAATTGTTTATTTAATTGAAATGGTCCTTAACTTATTGTTCAAGTAAGATCCAATTATTATCTTAAATGCTTTAGGTTTACTTCTAAAGCATATGTTAATTCATAATTCTTTTATTTTGAATTATTGGAAGTCGATTCAACTAATCCTTAGTTGATGAACGTGAATTCTAAATTACCCTTGTAAGCTTATCCAAACCAAACTTTCTTTGGTGCGGACTTGAATTCAAATTACTGAGTTGAACAACCCTATTTACTAGGGGAGGTTACTACGCATAGCGTTAAGATGGTTGTGCACAATACATGGTACGAAGGCCTGATCCCCCTAAGTACGAGTTAAGGTCCATAGTCTTATTGACTGTTAAAGGTTTAAATAGAAAATATTTATAACCTAGGACAAGAGTTCAAAGGTCTTATGACTCTCAGATAAATTCTATATCCAAATTTTAATATTGATAGAGAATTATTATTCAATTCTTTATTATTGAATCAAGCTAAGTTGTTTAGATTTTCTTAAAGATATTCTTTCATGTCTATATTATTGTTAAACTCCAGTGAGCTGTGGTTTGCTCACTCTTGCATTAAATAACAATTTCAGTTAAGGTTGATAACGCTGATGCTCCGTCTACAAGTAAGGGCAAGGGAAAGCAAAGCAAGTGAAGACTTGTTTTTTTATATTTGAGAATGATTGTAATAATTGAATGTTATGTTTTATTTCCGCACTTTATTATATTCATATCAAGGTTAGAGTAACCCTGGGATTGATTTTGAGAAGGTTGTAACCCTTGTTGTAAGGGAGATTTAGTTATTTTAATTTAAGTTGTAGTTTATTTTGCATTATTCATTGGGTAGATATATGTTATATTAGAAAGTGAACACCAAGTCATGTGGAAACGAAGTACCCGGATTTGGCGGTGTCACAGGTTGGTATCAGAGCCGTAGGTTATGAAACCTTAGGTGGGGAAAAAACCTTAGGTAGTAGCCTTATGGTAAGATCGAAAAGATAGATGTGATAGGTAAAAGATAATAAACTACCTTATGTGCCTATGTGTTTACATTATAGTATTCGAAGAGTGACGATTCGTTATCACGTAATAATGAACTTTAAAATTCTTTTGTCAGGATGTCGAACGTGGGAGAACCTAGTCAGGCTAGAGAGGATGTACCTCAGGTGCCTAGAGAGGAAGAGCCCCGTGACATACATATTGTCTGGGAGCAGCTGGTTAGGAGAGAGCCATCTCCAGTGATCACCGTAGCTGGTCGGGAGCGTGAGCTGACACCATTCCAGAGGATGAGGACGAGGACGAGTCTGAAGAGGAGGAAGAGGATCCCGAGGAGGAATTCCCACCTCACTCTACTAGTGCTGAGATGTACGAGGCAGTCTATGATAGCAATGTGGAACTTTAGGGACGAGTAGGAGATCTCGAGGAGACTATTCAGCAGCGGGACGAGACTATCGAAGAGATGGATAGTGAACTAGGAGATGCACAGTGGAACCTGATACATATGGAGGTCGAGAGAGATGCTGCTCATTTTGAATTAGCAAAGCTGAAGCAAGACATCCAGGAGGAGTCGAGGAAGCGTGCTAGAGCTGAAGAGTCAAGCTTGAGGGCTAATCAACGAGCCGATCGAGCTAAAGGTGAAGCTGAAGCCAAGAGGGCCAAGCTAAGGGAAACCAAATATGCTTTTCATACGGCGATAGAGAGAGCTCAGGATCGTATTATCTACTACCCAGCTCAGTTCCAAGGTTTACCGTGGTATGTGGTGGACCGAAGAATGGCATTTCGGGTAATGGAAGAGGAACGCAGAGAGGCTGTGAGACGCATTAATATGCCAAGGCAGTGGTAGTAGTGGTAGTAGTAACAGTAGTGGTAGAGTTTGTTATGTATTGCATGTTTTGTAATAAGTAACGAAAATCCCATAATTTGATATAAGAATGGGATGAGTTAATAATGTAATCCTGCAGCTTTTCCAGTTCAGGAAGGATGATGTAAATGGCAGAAATGCTATCTGTTTGATGTTTTTAAAACTACGACTGATGAATAAAAGAAGTTTATGGACGTGCTTGGTGTTCTATGTGAATTAAATTATTTAAACGTTTAAGTATGAACTTGGATACTTAATAATTGAATAAAGGGTCTAATAATAATATTTTCTTAACAGAAAATGCCTCCTAGAAGAAGAGTAACGTGTCAAAATCCCGAGGGTTCGACGAACAACAACAATAACGATGGGACGAATCCCAATTCGATTTCAACAGTTGGTGAACCTGTTGACCGGAGCTCTTGCGAATCAATCGCAGGTGCAGGATACTACTTTCAAGGAATTCAAGGCAGTAGGACCGCCTGAGTTCAAAGGATCGACTAACCTTATCGAAGCTCAGACATGGGTTATGGAAGTGGAGAAGGTATTTGACGTGGCTAGAGTAGGAGAAGACCAAAAGACAACGTTCGCGGCTTTCATGTTGAAGTCGGATGCAAGTTTTTGGTGGCAGGCTAACAAGACTCGAGAGGGAGAGGGAGTCATCACGTGGGAATGTTTCAAGGAAATGTTCTACGAGATGTACTTTCCAGTGAGTTCGCAGGACCAGATGGAGGTCCAGTTCCTAGAACTTAAGCAAGGAGGGATGACGGTGTCCGAGTATGCTGCTAAGTTTAACGAGTTGGCCAGGTTCGCTACATACCAGGTCAGCACTGACGCTAGGAAAGCAATAAGGTTTGAGCGGGGACTAAAGCCCTGGCTCTACAGCAAGGTTTCCATGTTCCAGCTGAACACATTTGCAGCGGTGCTGAAGAAAGCCATACTTGCTGAAGGAGGAAGCGAAGCGGTAACGAAGTTCAACCAAGATAAGAAGAAGAAGAATGAGGTAGAAACCAAGATTGGGGGTTTCACAGGCAGCGCTGTGAACTAGAAGAGGAAGTGGTCTGATAATATCTCTGCTGGGAGTCAGCAAGGAAGTCAGCAGAAGAGGAAGTTCGAAGCATGCGCTACATGCGGTAAGAATCACATTGGCGTGTGCATGAAGGGGAAGCGGGTGTGCTTCAACTGTGGTCAGGAAGGCCACATCGCGCCAAATTGCCCAAAACCGAAGAAAGGAGCTTGCTTTACATGTGGATCCAAAGATCACATGGCTCGTAACTGCCCGTAGAAGCTGATGGCAGGGTCAACAGGGAGCGGAGGGAATGGAAGCGGCAGTACCGTTACTATTGCTGCACCATTGCAAGCTGTTCGACCCACTGCACGGACATTCAACATGACGGTGCAGGATGCTGTGCAATCAAAAGACGTGGTGTCAGGTATTATTCCGATCAATAGTATAAATGCGTATGTATTATTTGATTCGGGTGCTACTTGTTCATTCATATCTGATGATTTTGCTAAAACCTTAGACTTACCTGTAGAGGAATTAGGTTACCCTTTGATCATAGAGATTGCGAATAGGGAGGTTATTCCTGTTAGGAGCGTTTATAGGAACTGTAGATTGGACATTAAGGGTCAGGAACTTAGAGTAGATTTGATTCCGATTAAACTTGGGGAATTCGACGTTATAATGGGTATGGATTGGTTGTTCAACCATGGGGCGGTAATCGACTGTCAGAAGAAGTCGGTGAACCTTACGACTCCGTCGAAGTTGGTGTTCTATGGTAGCAAATCGCCTAGGCAAGCGAGTTTTCTGTCGATTATGCAAGCCAAGAAACTTCTGACGCAAGGCTGTGTAGGATATCTAGTCTACATAGTAGATTCGTATAAGGAAAGCCCGAAGGTGGAGGAGATATCGGTAGTTAAGGAATTTGTGGACGTTTTTTCGAGCGATTTACCAGGACTTCTGCCAGATAGGGAGACAGAGTTCGTGATCGATCTAGCGCCGGGAACTACTCCAATTTCGAAGGCTCCGTACCGAATGGCTCCAGTCGAGATGAAAGAACTGATGATTCAACTGCAAGAATTACTGGACAAGAAATATATTCAACCAAGCGTTTCTCCGTGGGGAGCGCCTGTCTTATTCGTGAAGAAGAAGGATGGGTCGATGTGTCTTTGCATTGATTATAGAGAGTTAAATAAAGTTACGATCAAGAATAGGTATCCTTTACCTAGGATCGATGACTTGTTTGATCAACTGAAGGGTGCGAGGTACTTCTCAAAAAAATTAATTTGAGAAGCGGGTATCATCAGTTGAAGGTGAGAAAGGAAGATATACCAAAACGGCTTTTAGAACTCGGTATGGTCATTACGAGTTCTTGGTGATGTCATTTGGTCTCACGAATGCCCCAGCTGCATTTATGGACCTAATGAATAGGGTGTTCAAGCCATTTCTAGACAAGTTCGTGGTAGTGTTCATAGATGACATCCTGGTTTATTCCAAGACCGAGGAGGAGCATGCTGAACACTTACGACTAACCTTAAAAGCCCTGAGACGAGAGAGGCTTTACGCTAAATTCTCGAAATGTGAATTTTAGTTGGAACGTGTGCAATTTCTTGGCCACGTGATCGACAAGGATGGTATTTCGGTAGATCCGTCGAAGGTTGAAGCTGTTATAAATTGGGAACAGCCGAAGACGCCGTTCGAAGTGAGGAGTTTCTTGGGATTGGCAGGTTATTACCGAAGATTTATCCAAGACTTTTCTGGAATCGCAACTCCGTTGACGAATTTGACTCGTAAAACAGTTAAGTTTGTTTGGACGAAGAAGTGTGAGGAGAGTTTTCAAGAGCTGAAGAAGAGGCTGAGTACTGCGCCTGTATTGTCTTTACCAGATAGTTCCGGAAATTTCGTAGTATATAGCGATGCCTCACATAAAGGATTAGGCTGTGTATTGATGCAGAGCGGCAAAGTCATTGCCTATGCGTCACATCAGCTGAAGGATTATGAGAAGGGGTATCCGACCCATGATCTAGAATTGGCGGCAGTAGTGTTTGCCCTGAAGATTTGGAGGCACTACTTATATGGAGAGAAGTGTGAAATATACACAGATCACAAGAGTCTGAAGTATATATTTACCTAGAAGGATTTGAACATGCGCCAAAGAAGATGGTTGGAGCTGATTAAATACTACGATTGCGAGATACTTTACCATCCGGGTAAAGCTAACGTTGTCGCTGACGCTTTAAGCAGGAAAGGTCGGGAGAAGCTGAACGTATTAACTGATCAGGATCGGTTGATAGAACAAATGGCTAGATTAGAATTGGAAGTGAAGTTTCCGAAGGAATCGGATGAGTTGTTGTTTCAAGTAACCAATGGTTCTACTCTAGTAGATAAGTTGAAAGAAGCACAATTCAATGATGAAGAATGTGAAAAGATTCGGAAGAGGATAACCGAAGGCGAAGAGTTCAAATTCAAGATCGGTAACGAAGGACTGTTGCGGTTTGAAGGTAGAATATGGGTACTGCCAGTACCAGAGGTCAAAGAGGAGATTCTAAGCGAAGCTCATAGTTCTAGATATTCTATTCACCCTGGGAGTACGAAGATGTACCAGGATCTCAGGCATCATTTCTGGTGGCCGAATATGAAGAGGGACGTTGCAGAATGCGTTGCGAAGTGCTTAACGTGCCAGAAAGTCAAAGCAGAACACCAGAGACCAAGTGGACTGCTGTAACCGTTAGAAATTCCAGAATGGAAGTGGGAGCATATCACGATGGATTTCGTGGTAGGTCTTCCAATGACTCAGAAAAGATTTGATGCGATATGGGTTATAGTGGATCGACTGACGAAGTTAGCCCACTTTCTGCCAATCAGGGTTAAGTACAACCTGGATAAGGTAGCGAAGCTATACGTGAAGGAAATTATTTCTCGACATGGTGTTCCGGTGTCGATTGTGTCCGACAGAGATCCGCGTTTTACGTCGAATTTCTGGAAGCGTTTGCAAGAAGATATGGGAACGCAATTGCGAATGAGTACAGCGTATCATCCTCAGACTGATGGACAAAGCGAAAGAACGATTCAGACACTTGAGGATATGCTAAGACCTTGTGTGATGGACTTCAAAGGAAGCTGGGAGGATCATCTACCATTGGTGGAGTTCGCCTACAACAATAGTTATCATACGAGTATTGGTATGCCGCCTTACGAAGCATTATACGGCAGAAAATGCAGAACACCTTTGTGCTGGGATGAAGTCGGTGAACGTCAATTGTTGGGACCAGAATTGGTACAACAAACCACCGAAATTGTGAAGCTGATCAGAACGAGATTAGTTGCTGCTCAAGATAGACAAAAGAAGTATGCCGATCTTAATCGACAGAACCGAGAATTCTTGCCAGGAAGTTTCATTTTTCTGAAAGGGGAAAATTCGATTCGGTAAGAAGGGGAAGCTGAGTCCCCGATTCATTGGACCTTTTGAGGTATTACGAAAGGTGGGCGAGGTTGCTTACGAGATTGCATTACCTTCGGAGCTCGAGAATATACATAATGTCTTTCATATTTCTATATTAAGACCTTACAAGCACGATTACAAACATGTAATAGAATATGAACCTTTGCTATTTGATAAAGACTTAACGTATGAAGAAGTGTCTGTTCAAATAGTTGATAGAAAGGAACAAGTACTTAGGAATAAAGTGATACCTTCTGTTAAGGTAATTTGGAGAAACCACAGTACTGAAGAAGCTACGTGGGAACTCGAAGATGTTATGATGAAATCTTATCCGCATTTATTTGATTAGTTTTGTGTAACCCCTTATATACTGATTCTGGGGACAGAATCCTTTTAAGGGGGGAAGAATGTAATAGACGAGATTATTATTATTTTTTTTTTGTGATTCTGGGGACAGAATCCTTTTAAGGAGGGAAGATTGTAACGATTGTGATTTTATATTTAATTTTAAATATTTATTAAATTAAATAAATATTTATGTAAATTATTTATTGAGTTAAATAAATAAATTATGTGATTGATGGAGTGATTTAATTAAGTGTATATATTAATTAAATGAGTGTGCAATATTTAATTTAATTAATGTATATTAATTTTATATTATAGTTCTAATTTAATTGAGATAATTAAATTAGATGAGATATGTGATGAAGTGTTACATGGATTATAATTAGCGAGTAATTATAATTAGGTGACAATTTTATGTGATTTATTGATGTTAGATTTTAATTGATTAAATTATTATTGATATTTAATTAATTAAAATGTGACATTAAAGTATGTGTTAAATAATTTATTAAAATAAAGAAAAGGATTTTTAAATTTACTTTAACCAAACAAGGCCCTTATAATTGTTTTAAACCTATTTCTACCAAACGGGGCCCTAACTATCAAAAAACTATTTAAATAAACTGTTTACCAAACATGGCCTTTGTAATACCCGAGAATTTCTATATATTATTAAATAATTATATTAATGAAAATGAGAATTTATTTGAATATAAATGATTTTGTGTTATGAGATGAATTAATTCAATTATATATAATTGAATAATTATAATAATTGAGAAATTAGTGGAGTTTGTGATAAACTCGTTGATTGCCTTGTGTGGCACAGTGACGTAATATAAGAATGATTATATTAATTTAAGCAAACAATTAATCTATATTAATTGTTAATCGAAGAATATTAATTAACTGTTATAAAATACTAATGAGGATTGATTAATAATATGTGATTATTATTATTGCAAGAAACATAATAATAATGAGCAACGTGTTTATAAATATAATAAGATTTATATCAAAGTGATAATTAATCATATAAGGGTTAATTAAATTGTTATGGAGGTTAACAATTATATTGATTGATGTAGGATATGTGTATATTATTAATATTCAATTTATAAGATGAGAAATTATATGTGCAAGCATGCGAATTAAATGTGTAGCATATATTAGCTGACTATGTATTATGTAAAGTGTAATATGACACCATTATATGGTAAGGCTTATTAAACCATGTGAGCTACTTGATTAATAACTTGTGTGACAATAAATATGTGGGTATACATTGTATAATATATCATGAACATATTGTAAACAATTAGTTTTAATAAAGGAGACAGTGTAATGTGTTAACATCTGATTAGATTATATCCGGTATTAACAAAATGTACATGGATTATACGTGTCACTTACTACAGTATATGAATTATTGTGACATTTCAATTAAAGACCTAAGTGTCTAAATATGTGTGTGTATATAACCTAAGTATTAACACTAGTTTGTTTACAAATTGGAAATGCTGAGATTTTTATGCCTTGTCCCATATTAATAAGACACAAACCTTGTACACGTAAAACACTCATGAAGCTAGCCTACTCCTACCTTCTCACACTCAGCATTCTAGCCATCATGATCATGAAGGGAGTGGGTGGAATAGTGGAGATCACCAACTAATTACCAACTCCCTCTTATCTAGCAAACATTCCTATAATCTGTTAGTTTGATTTTGGATGTAATTGCATTGCCTGGTTATGAAATTCTTCTATAAATATAACCCATCCTCTTCCTAATTCATTTGCTGAGAATTTTGGCTAAGTAAGTTAAGAGTTATATATATATATATATTTATCAGTGTTCTTGAGTAGCAGCAAGTTCAGAATCTAACAGAAGGTATAATACAGTTTCCTTGTTAGTCATTTTCGTTTTCTGTCAAAAGTTCTAATTTTTGATTATGCCAAATTGGTTCATGATTGGTTTGTAGAACCCTTATATTGTTGTTATATGAACATACATACGTGATGGAACCACTATATAGCTTTCTTGACTTTCCTTTCCATTGTTGCTCTGTAATTTCTGTAAAGCATCGAATTCGTGAAATAAGTTGGAGTTCATCAAATTGGGAATCGTTTGGGCGATTGACTGTTATATAACAATATATATGTGTTAGTAAGGTAAAAAGGTTAGTCTAATAGCATATGGGTATGTCGAGATCGATAAAATGGGAGGTTTTGGGTCGGTTACGTTGCAGTCTGAACTGCAGGAACTGTCCCCACGCCGCAGCGCCGCAGTCAGCGCTGCAGCGCCGCAGCCAGCGCCGCAGCCCGCGCCGCAGCGCCGCAGCCCGCGCCGCAGCCCGCGCCGCCGCAGCCCGCGTCGCAGCCCGCGCCGCCGCGCCGCAACCCGCGCCGCCGCGCCGCAGCCCGCGCCGCCGCGCCGCAGCCCGCGCCGCAGCGCCGCAGCCCGCGCCGCAGCGCCGCAGCCCGCGCCGCAGCGCCAGAGTACGCTGCTGTTGTCGCGCCGCAGCGCCGGCCTCTGTGTTCAGTTTTCTGCATTCTGCAACAAAACTGTTATGTACTAATTGATTGATTTTTGTTTAAACAAGCATGGAAGCATGATTAATACATATATATATACCTAATGAGGCAATGTAAGCATGTTTTAGTATATTAGCATGCATGGTTAACCAAACGACATATAGTTTGAAAACATACTTAAAGTTTCATAAACGAACGTTAACATTATACAGCATGTTTACATACTGACCTTGCAAGCACGTTAGTACCACCTAGAGACACATGAAGTGCATATTAGCTTATCTATATTGGTTCCGTAATAAAATATGAACATGTGAACCTAACTAGTGCTCATTCCTAACAAAAATATAAGTTTGAAGGTGGATATGATCATGTAAATGCTATATAGTCATTTTGATGTTATGAGCATGTTTAGATAACTTTGAAATATATGAATGAAGCCTTAACTTGTGTTTATATAGTTCGTAAGGAAGCATGAACATGTTAGGCTCTATTAGTAAGATTCACTAATAGAAATACAAGCCTTGCACATGAGCATTAACACGATACGTGGAGATTTAAATTCTGATATTTATGGACACATGTGATAGTACTCTTAGACTCATTCATGTGTCATGCATATATATATATACCATGATTGGTTGCCGTGATTAAGTTTAGCATAAACAAAGCATGTTTTCAAGATAATAACAATGCTAGCTACATATATGCAATACGAGTACTCATGAGCATGACTAATACAAGTTATATGAATATCTTATGTGTTTAAAAACGACCATGTTAGACCATATGAGTTCGTGTCCTTGAATGGCTTTAAGTATTAACTTAAGAACCTATACCATGTACGATTGGATTTGGAAAAGTTATACAAGCATGTAAAGTATCCTTTAAATATGAATACATACTACGTGATATTATATGATGTTACTTGAACCCGATTTTGACGGTTAACTTAAGGAGATGCCGTAACTTGCTAAAATGAAATATATTTAGTATTGATTGTGGTCTTATGTGATATTAATAATATGCAAGCATGGTTGCTAATTGTTGAGATCTTATATAATATGAGAATGCGTTTAAACTCTAAAGAAGGAACGTTAAGGATAGAAATTATATTCTATATAACTGTGTAGCTAGGTAAAACTTACCTTATGTGTTGATCGTATATTCAAAGAGAAAATGTGAAGTTAAATTATATGACTAATGAATATCATATATATACGTAACTGTATTACGATAGGAATTCGAAAGTGTTGATTGTTTTTCGTGGATAAACTACGCTAAAGGCAAGTTCTCTTACTTACACTCTTTTAAAGTGCAAGTATCCTAACCGACGCATTTACTTTATGCAAGGAAAGCTATGATTGTGAAAGTTTCCTAACTTATACTCTTTTACTATGCAAGTATCCTATCTTGTGTATTGTGAACTAGTTTCCTATTTAATCGGTTGAATTGAATTAGCATACTTGAACTCTTATTTCATTAAAGCTATTATTCATGTTGAACTTAGTATTGTTCTTGAATATTGTGAAAGTGTCTATGCCATTTGATTCGGCTAGACTTATATTATTGAAAAGCGACCCAAACTAATTGATTGGTGCGGGATCTTGTATTTGACTGAGAAGAACAACCTTCTTTGAAGGGAATATATAATTATCGGAGAACCGACGTGCACACTTGAGTATGATTGATTGTTATGCATAACGAGGGTACTTTAGGCTGATCACCTGTTGTACCTGTTTTTGTTGGATTTTCAGTTTATTACTGTCAATTCTAGTAGAAGTTCATAGTCCGTAGTGACTACTCAGTATTCAATTATTTGAAATCTTGAATTGACTTATTATTGAATCATATTGATATTATCCTGTCCTTAGCGACTGTTATTGAGAACTGTTGATATTCTTGTTATTCTTGAACTATCAAATTTTGCTACACCCTTTCGAGAATTGAGAATCTTATTATTCACCCTTATTGTATATTACTTGCTGGGCAATTTGTGCTCATTCTTGCTTTCCCTAAAACATTTCAGTTAAGGCAGAGCATGGCGAACCTTCGGGCATTGATAAGGGCAAGGGCAAGGCTACCAACTAGCTTATGTCTGTTATGTTTCAAATATATTAATATTGTGTGAAGATGATGTAGTAAGACTGGATTTGTTTATGTTTAAGCTTAAGTTAGATTATATAACAAGTCGTTAATTGATATTGCTATGTAATCTATTAAGTACTGTAGGTTGCGAGACTTGGGGGAATAATTATAATAAATCATTGTAAATTATTCTAGAATAGATTTTCCGCTGTGGTTGTGTGATATTTAGTTATCATTATTGCGATGTATTACCATGAGCACGTGATGAACCGAATTCGAGAGACCAAGTGGCGGTCCTGGAATTTGGGGGCGTCACAGCCTTAGCATTAATAATCTGTTTTTAAAAATAACCTTGTTTTGCCAAACAAGGCATTGCGGCTTTTTGAAATTTGTAACTCACATTATACTTAATATATTTGTCAGTTATATTATATAATTAAGCCTATATCTATTACTACGTATTATATTATACGTTAGTCTAAACTACGTTAGAAAGAATATCAGTGTAAGAGAGAAAAGAAAGAACAGAGGAAGAGTTAGAGAAGAGAGAAGAAGAAGAAAAGGAAGAGCTTAAGCATCATCATCTTCTTCATTAACGATTAGCAAAAAGGTTATAATCTATAATTTTACTCTTACAATTATAGAACTCAATTCATATGTTTCATGTATTTTATTCTCTGTCAAAAGTTGAGTTTTCATGGAAGTTATGAAATCATGAATTTTATATGTATGTATTGTATCCATGTGTTGATTGTGGTAATTGTATGACATAAGAGGATTTTCAGGAATTAAATTACTGTTAAAACAAGTTTCATGGAAAAAGTTTTGTTCATATTGTTTTATGTATATTGATTGGTTTTAGAATGGAAAATTTAGGAATTTGTATGTGTTAGTATGTCTAATTAGAATTCGTTATGATGTTATATTCAATTATGAAGAGATTTCATGTGTTATAAGTTGAATTACTTGAGAAATTATATTACAGTAGATTATTTTATGGAAAAATATGAGTTTTCATGAAAATGGCCAAATTGGATTTTTAAAACTATTGATTCTCGTTGTTTAAGTGAGTTTATGTTTTGAGTGCATGTTAGATATATGTATTACAGCGTATATATGATTTACAGTGTCTATGTTACTGTATTTTAGGCTTGTATGGGTTGTCCGGTAAAGCAGGGAGCCGTGGCTGTCTGCGTCTGGCCGAGCTGCTGCGCAGCTGCGCCGCTTGCTTTTACCAGAGCCTTTACCTGCGCAGCTGCGCCGGGTTTAAGGCAGCTGGCTGCGCAGCTGCGCCGGGTTCGGTGCAGTGGCAGTGTGTTTTAAACAATTGTGCAGATTATTTTCATGCCTAAGTTACATTATTGCTAAGATAATGAGCATATATCTAGCTTCTATAACATGTGTTAACACGAAGTTGGTAATTTCATAATTTGAGAAAAAAGGAAGTTTTGAAAACCTAATATAATATTTAAATTATAAGCTATAATTGTTTAATTGTAAAATAAGTTACTTAATTATAATTTGATTAATTATAATTAAGAGTAAATGTTTAATTTAAATTATAATTCAGTGAAATTATAATGTATAGAAGTTGATTTATTTTAATCAATTAGATGTTAATTTAAATTATAATTTAATAAATGCATGTTTAATTGTGGATTTTAAATTGATAATTACATGATTTATTATAAATTGTGTAATTGTAATACATGTTATAGTTTAATTAATTATTGATTATAATTGATAAATACATGATTAATTATAAATTGTGTAATTATAAATGCATGAATGTGGTTTAATTGATTTTAAATTATAAATTGTTTATAATTTAAAAGGTAATGATAATTTAAGTAATTATAATTTGATTAAGTGTTTGAATTATAATTGAGTTAAATACATAATTAATTTAATTATGTGAATATATAGGTGATGTAATTAACTATGTGATGGTTGATTATTATTACTATTTAATCAGAATGTGAGTTAACCATGAGGGTTAACCACTTATGTGAATTAGTTACGTGTTAACTAATTTAGGTTATTGTGATTGAATATATATGCGTAGGAAGTATTAAAGTACGTGAATTGTGTTAAGTAGTTTGCGTTTGAGGCAAGTCTTCTAAACCCTAAACTCGTTAATTTTACGCAAGTCTTCTAAACCCTAAACTTGTTAATTTTACGCAAGTTTTCTAAACCCTAATCTTGTATTGATTTTATATGATCTCTTGAATTCATATAATGTCCTTTCCATTTCAGTATTGGACAATTGTTCATTTAATTGAAATGGTCTTAACTTATTGTTCAAGTAAGATCCAATTATTATCTTAAATGCTTTAGGTTTACTTCTATAGCATATGTTAATTCATAATTCTTTTATTTTGAATTATTGGAAGTCGATTCAACTAATCCTTAGTTGATGAACGTGAATTCTAAATTACCCTTGTAAGCTTATCCAAACCAAACTTTCTTTGGTGCGGACTTGAATTCAAATTACTGAGTTGAACAACCCTATTTAATAGGGGAGGTTACTACGCATAGCGTTAAGATGGTTGTGCACAATACATGGTACGAAGGCCTGATCCCCCTAAGTACGAGTTAAGGTCCATAGTCTTATTAACTGTTAAAGGTTTAAATAGAAATATTAATAACCTAGGACAAGAGTTCAAAGGTCTTATGACTCTCAGATAAATTCTATATCCTAATTTTAATATTGATAGAGAATTATTATTCAATTCTTTATTATTGAAGCAAACTAAGTTGTTCAGATTTTCTTAAAGATATTCTTTCATGTCTATATTATTGTTAAACTCCAGTGAGCTGTGGTTTGCTCACTCTTGCATTAAATAACAATTTCAGTTAAGGTTGATAACGCTGATGCTCCGTCTACAGGTAAGGGCAAGGGAAAACAAAGCAAGTGAAGACTTATTTTTTTTATATTTGAGAATGATTGTAATAATTGAATGTTATGTTTTATTTCCGCACTTTATTATATTCATGTCAAGGTTAGAGTAACCCTGGGATTGATTTTGAGAAGGTTGTAACCCTTGTTTTAAGGGAGATTTAGTTATTTTAATTTAAGTTATAGTTTATTTTGCATTATTCATTGGGTAGATATATGTTATATTAGAAAGTGAACACCAAATCATGTGGAAATGAAGTACCCAGATTTGGGGGTGTCACACTCTCGCTCCGAATGGTTTCTCCACAAAACCTTAACAAACGGAATTGTCTTCCTCCTCATAACTTACTCTTGACGATCCAAAATTGCCTCGGCTTTCTCCTCACAAGTAAGATCCTCCCGAATCTTATCGAACGAATATTGCACCACATGCAACGGATGATATTTATAACTCCTCAACATCGACACATGGAACACATTGTGCACAGCTAGCTGTGGAGGCAAAGCTAACCGATATGCAACCTCACCAACCCTCTCTAGAATCTCGAATGGGCCAATATAACGCGGACTAAGCTTCCCTTTCAGACCAAATCGTCGAATGCCCTTCCAAGGAGAAACTTTTAGAAACACATGCTCACCAGGTTCATACTCTAAAGTCCTCCTATGCTTATCAGCATAACTCTTCTGCCGTAATCAAGACGACTTCAATTTCTCCTTAGCCACCGCTACCTTCTTCGTGGTGATTTGGACTAACTCAGGCCCTTCTATGGCTCTCCCGCCAACCTCATCCTAACAAGTTGGTGCCCGACACTTCCTACCATATAATGCCTCAAACGGAGCCATCCCATTACTCGCATGCCAACTGTTGTTATATGCAAACTCAACTAGGCTTAAGTAATCATCCCAATTACCTGACCACTCAAGTGCACAAGACCTCAACATGTCCTCCAATGTCTAAATGGTCCGTTTGGATTGCCCATCAGTTTGCGGATGGAAAGAAGTACTAAAGTTGAGCCGAGTACCCCAAGCTCGTTGAAACCCTTTCCAGAACCGTGAAGTGAATGGTAGGTCCCGATCCAAAATAATCGACACCGGAGTACCATGAAGTCTAACAATCTCCTGCTAAAAGATCTGTGCCAACCAATCTATCAAGTAACCCTCGTGGATCTCCAAAAAGTGTGCCAATTTGGTCAACCGGTCCACCACAACCCAGATGGCATCATTCTTCCTGAAAGTCTTCGGCAAACCAGTCATAAAATCCATCGTGATATCCTCCCACTTCCACAATGGAATGTCTAACTGTTGCAACAAACCACTAGCTCGTTGATGTTCACTCTTCACTTGTTGACAAGTGAGACACTTCCCAACATATTCAGCCACATCTCGCTTCATCCCATTCCACCAAAAAATTTCCTTCAAACCCCTGTACATCTTTGTAGAACCTGGGATGAATAGAAAATGGCGAACTATGAGCCTCCGCTAAAATTGCCTCCCGAATGATTGTATCAGACGGTACACACAACCGCTCACCCAACCAAATCACACCATGGTCATCAATACAAAAGTCGGGCTTCTTGCCCTCCTCCAGATTATGCGCCATACTCCACAATTCCCCATCTTTCTTTTGAGCTTCTTTAACACTCGAAATAAGAGAGGGCTCCACTCTCATACCCGCCAAATGCCCATCTGAACCTTGCACATACAACTCCAACTCTAGCCTCTCCATATCCAAAATGAGCTAAGGTTGTGTAATAAGAGCTGCTACACTTCCTGAACTCTTTCGGCTAAGAGCATCTGCAACCACATTTGCCTTCCCCGGGTGATACTGAATCCTCGCATCATAATCTTTTAGAAGCCCCAACCAACGCCTCTGCCTCATGTTAAGCTCCTTTTGAGTGAAAATGTATTTAAGACTTTTGTGATCGGTGAAGATATCACAAGTCTCTCCATACAAATAGTGCCTCCAAATCTTTAGAGCAAAGATCACCGCTGCCAACTCCAAATCATGAGTGGGGTAGTTCACCTCATAAGGTTTAAGTTGTATGGAAGCATAAGCAATCACTTTACCGTGTTGCATCAAAACACACCCCAAGCCCTTCTTAGAAGCAACACTATAAATCTGGTACCCTCCTGTCCCCGACGGTAATGTAAGTATAGGAGCTATCACAAGTCGTTTCTTCAACTCCTCGAAACTCTTCTAGCGCTCCTCATTCCACACAAACTTCGTGCTCTTTTTCATCAACTGAGTCAACGGTAAGGCAAGCAAAGAGAATCCTTCCATAAATCTCCTATAGTACCTTGCCAAACCCAAGAAACTCCTAATTTCTGTCACCGTAGTAGGTCTCGGCCATTTAGTGATAGCCTCAACCTTTGCAGGATCCACCTTAATGCCTTCAGCAATAACAACGTGACCCAAAAATGCAACCTGCTCCAACCAAAACTCGTATTTAGAGAATTTAGCATACAATTTCTCTTTTTGCAAAATTCCGAACACTGTTCGAAGATGTTCCTAATGCTCCTCCCTAGACTTGGAGTAAACCAAAATGTCATCAATAAAGACAATAACACCAAATCCATAAACACCTGTCGGAGCATTAGTCAACCCAAATGGCATCACCAGAAACTCGTAATGCCCATAGCAAGTATGAAAAGCTGTCTTAGAGACATCCTCTTCTCCCACCCTCAACTAATGGTAACCCGACCTCAAGTCTATCTTTGAAAAATACTTCGCCCCCCTAAAGTTGGTCAAACAAGTCTTCAATCCTCTGCAAGGGATATCGATTCCTGATAGTAATCTTGTTCAACTCCCTGCAGTCTATACACAACCTCATAGCACCCATCTTTCTTCTTCACAAACAAAACCAGAGCACCCCGCGGCGAAACAATCGGCCGAATCACACCACGATCTAACAGCTCTTGCAACTGCTCCTTCAACTCCTGCAACTCCAATGGTGCCATCCGATACGGCGCCTTAGAGATAGGCCCCGCACCAGGAATATGCTCAATAGTAAACTCAACTTCCCGCTGCGGTGGCAACCCTGACAACTCCTCAGGAAACACATCGGGAAAGTCACGAACAACTGAAATATCCTCAATATGAGACTCACCCTTAGAGGTATCCTTCACAAATGCCAAGTACCCTTCACAACCCTTTGCCACTAACTTCCCAGTCTTCAAAGCTGAAATCAACTTCACCACTCTACTCTGCTGTGAACCCTAAAACACGAATTCCAGAAACTTCACATCTCCAAATATAACCTTCTTCTCCTGGCAGTCGATAGTGGCCTGGTGCTTATCCAACCAGTCCATCCCAAGAATGACATCGAAATCGTGCATACACATTTGAAAAAGATTAGCCCAACAAATCTTATCCCCAAAATTGATCGCACACCCTCGATATAAACCAGAAATAATAACAGAAGTCCCCATTGGGGTAGCAATAGAGATAACAGAATCTAAAGACTGAGATGGCACACCAAGGTGCTGAACAAAAGACTGAGAAACAACAGAATGAGTAGAACCCGTATCAAATAAAACAGAAGCCTCACGACTGCTAACTAAAAGAGTGCCAGAAACAGTACCTGGCGAACCTTCCACCTGATTATATATCAAGGAAAACACCCGACCACCCTGACGCTGACCTCCATTGCCACCATTATCACTGCCTCCACCGTTACCACGTGGTCCGGTATAATCTCTAACCTTATGACCCATCTAGTCCACACAAGAAGCATGCACCGATAACTCTATGACACTGTCTCCCCGGATGATTATCCCCACATATAGCACAAGAAGCTATCAAAATAAGATTTGGGTTACCCCCACCAGCTGGTCCCTGATAATGACCCTGATTCTACCCCGGCTAACGATTCTTCCCTTGTTAGCGATTCTGACCATACCAAGGTAGCTGACGATTCTGTCCCTGCTGAGGAATCTGCTGATTACCCCTGCTCTGATTCTGGCCACGCCACTGCCCCTGCTGGACACCACGATTTCTGTTCCACTGACCACCTTGATTTCTCCCATGCTGACCCGAAGCTTGACCCTACTGGTCATCTCTGTCCCTCTTTCTGCTCCCTTCTGGTTTGAAAGTCCCTGCTACTCCATCTCAATGTTCTTGGCCACATTAGCCACAGCCGATACATCCACAAACTTGGTGTTAATGAGATGTTGGCGATACCTATAATGAATCCGCCATTTAAACTTCTCCGCTTGTTCCGCTGCTGTCCCTGCAGAGGTTCCTGTAAAACCTACCAACCTGGTGAACCTCGTCATAAAATCTGTGATGGACTCCTCATCTTTCTGCCGAATAGACATATACTCTCTAGCATAGGCCTCTTTATCAGCAGTTGAAAGTACTGCTGATAAAAGATCTCACAAAACTCTACCCAGCTAAGTGTCTCCACATATCCATCACCCTTTGTTATTTTCATCGCTTTCCACCACCTATGTGCATCCCCCTCTAGCTTGTAAGCTGCAAGCAATACTCTCTGATTATCCGAGCACCCCAACACATCAAAAATGACGCATCAATTGGAGTCGGAGCAGAACTGAATGACTGTGGCTTCTGCTTCTGAAACCTCTCCAACCATACATACATTGGAACCACTTGCTGATCAAGACCATCCGCATTCCCTTCCTCTTCGTTTGCATGTGGACCATTATTTCCCAAGTTCCCCTGCTCAGAAATTTCTGGCGGCTACTGCATTGCCTGGACAACCTGTGCCTCCAACTGTGTTAAAGCCTGATTTACCGCCTGATTCACCAAGGTAGCCAATTGAGCATTAATCTGATCAATAGGTTGCTCATTGGACTGACCATCACCTCTTCCCCTATTGTTACCTCACCTCCCAGCAACTCTAGCAGATCTACGAGCCATCTAAGAAAGAGATTAACGAATATAAGCAAAATATATTAGAGACAGATTCGAATATAGCTGAACAGAAAATCAAACTGAACAAAAACTTAACCCAAAAGTCTACCCATAACACACAGGTCAAACCTAAATAGGTTTTCTACAAGAAAGAACCTAAGCTCTGATACCAACTCTGTAACACCCTCTTTTCGAAATAGAAAGGGAGGTTACTCAAAACACAACATAACTGAACAAATAATAATAAGGCTCTAAACCACAAAGGAATATTCTCTAAAATAAATAAATATCAAAATGTCAAACCATAATAAATGCCAAATTAGACCAAAGCACAATCTAAGGTATCATTACAACTCCAAATAAATCCATCTATAAAACCTAAACAAAATATCTAAAATCATTGGATCGAATGAAGCTCTCATCACACTTGCCCTTGATCCCCCATATTACCTACCGGAAGAAAAACACAGCATGAGCCAAATGCCCAGTACGAATATAGAATACAGAAATAATGAAACGAGATAACTAACTCAATAAGAAGAACTGAACTGAACTGAAACGAACAAAACTAACACAATGAAATAATAGGCTGAATCAAATGGATGAGTGTTATTTCATACCGAGCTCAAAATAAAACAGAAATATACATTGCCACACAGGCAAGTCAAATAATGCGACACAGGCAAGTCACACACATTGGACCGCGAATCTAAATATATGTAAAATCAGAAGGTGTGTTTGGCACAAACATCACCAATCCGCAGAACAAAACAGAACAGAAAACTAGGGTCGACCCATATGCCTCCCACAATAAAACACCAAATGGCCAACTTCCACTGGAGCACAAAACGGAGACGCAGTGGACTGATCACACCACCACGAAAGATATCATACCTCAGTGCCAAGAGGACATGCCTGTGATGCCTGTGGTACCCCCGCAAGTGATTATAGCTCAGGTATACCCTACGGTATATTCTAATAATAATATCATGTCACAACACATGCGACACAATATTAACACAAGGGGTTCTAGTATGTACATGTAACAACGAAACAAATATAAATATGAAACTCCAAAGATACGTTAACATGTACATCTCTAAAAAATTAAAATAAACACTAAATATGTTAACCCAATTCAAGAGTATAAATACCAGTTCTAAGTATCAGTACCAAGACGAAACTATATCACAAGAATTTGAGAATGAATAATTATGGAAAACAATAACCGAATTCGAAACGAAAAACAAAATGAACAAATTAAATTTAATAAGAGAATCGCTGAAGGAGTACGGAATCCGTACCTGGATTAAGTAATGTAATACCCAAAATTATATTCCAATTATAACCCGTTAGTCGCTTCCGTTCGATCTAATAAAATTAATTAATTAATTAATTATAAGTTTGATAAAATTATAATATATTATTTAATAGTCATCAAATTTTATAATTCTGTTAATCATCAAGATTTTCAAATTTTTATAGTTACTGCTGCCACATTTCGATTAATTAATGTATATATATAATTACTATATACTAAAAAAAAATAATAACTTCAGGATTGCAGACCCCTTTTTTTTCAATTCATGATTGTTGGCTTATTCAATAAACACTCCTTATATATATATATATGTCTAATGCCCTCCGTTCCAAGACAAGGTTAACTGAAACAAAAAAATAATAATTCACACATGCTTTAAATAAGAAATCACAGATAGACTTACAGGTATGATAAAAAAAGATTAAATTCCTGATCTTCGGTCTTCAGAGTTTCGCCACCTTGCGCCGTTCCTTCTCCAAAGTTCTTATCAGACGTGATGAAATATAAGTAGGTTTTATATATTTATTTATTAACATATCTTATTAACTCTACTAATTATAATAGAATTTAAAAATTACCCAAATACAATTTAGGCCCAATAAGTTTAAAACCTAAATTAATGAAATTCTTTAATTATTGTAGTCCACATAAATTAAATACAATGTTTGACCCGAACATAAGAAAAGCCCAATTTAATATTTAAAACATAGTTTTAAAATATTATTTATTTATTTAATTATTTTTCCGGGTATTACATCACCTACCCCTTAAAAAGGATTCCATCCCTGGAATCAAAAGAACAGAACAAACTTAATTATCAAAAAGATGCAGATATTCTGCTCGAATAGACTCCTCCATCTCCCATGTAGCCTCTCTGTAACGATTGTGATTTTATATTTAATTTTAAATATTTATTGAATTAAATAAATATTTATGTGAATTATTTATTGAGTTAAATAAATAAATTATGTGATTGATGGAGTGATTTAATTAAGTGTATATATTAATTAAATGAGTGTGCAATATTTAATTTAATTAATGTATATTAATTTTATATTATAGTTCTAATTTAATTGAGATAATTAAATTAGATGAGATATGTGATGAAGTGTTACATGGATTATAATTAGCGAGTAATTATAATTAGGTGACAATTTTATGTGATTTATTGATGTTAGATTTTAATTGATTAAATTATTATTGATATTTAATTAATTAAAATGTGACATTAAAGTATGTGTTAAATAATTTATTAAAATAAAGAAAAGGATTTTTAAATTTACTTTAACCAAGCAAGGCCCTTATAATTGTTTTAAACCTATTTCTACCAAACGGGGCCCTAACTATCAAAAAGCTATTTAAATAAACTGTTTACCAAACATGGCCTTAGCATTAATAATCTGTTTCTAAAAATAACCTTGTTTTGCCAAACAAGGCATTGTGGCTTTTTGAAATTTGTAACTCACATTATACTTAATATATTTGTCAGTTATATTATATAATTAAGCCTATATCTATTACTACGTATTATATTATACGTTAGTCTAAACTACGTTAGAAAGAATATCAGTGTAAGAGAGAAAAGAAAGAACAGAGGAAGAGTTAGAGAAGAGAGAAGAAGAAGAAAAGGAAGAGCTTAAGCATCATCATCTTCTTCATTAACGATTAGCAAAAAGGTTATAATCTATAATTTTACTCTTACAATTATAGAATTCAATTCATATGTTTCATGTATTTTATTCTCTGTCAAAAGTTGAGTTTTCATGGAAGTTATGAAATCATGAATTTTATATGTATGTATTGTATCCATGTGTTGATTGTGGTAATTGTATGACATAAGAGGATTTTCAGGAATTAAATTACTGTTAAAACAAGTTTCATGAAAAAAGTTTTGTTCATATTATTTTATGTATATTGATTGGTTTTAGAATGGAAAATTTAGGAATTTTTATGTGTTAGTATGTCTAATTAGAATTCGTTATGATGTTATATTCAATTATGAAGAGATTTCATGTGTTATAAGTTGAATTACTTGAGAAATTATATTACAGTAGATTATTTTATGGAAAAATATGAGTTTTTATGAAAATGGCCAAATTGGATTTTTAAAACTATTGATTCTCGTTGTTTAAATGAGTTTATGTTTTGAGTGCATGTTAGATATATGTATTACAGCGTATATATGATTTACAGTGTCTATGTTACTGTATTTTAGGCTTGTATGGGTTGTCCGGTAAAGCAGGGAGTCGTGGCTGTCTGCGTCTGGCCGAGCTGTTGCGCAGCTGCGCCGGCAGCAAGGCCAGGCGCAGCGCAGCTGCGCCGCTTGCTTTTACCAGAGCCTTTACCTGCGCAGCTGCGCCGGGTTTAAGGCAGCTGGCTGCGCAGCTGCGCCGGGTTCGGTGCAGTGGCAGTGTGTTTTAAACAATTGTGCAGATTATTTTCATGCCTAAGTTACATTATTGCTAAGATAATGAGCATATAGCTAGCTTCTATTACATGTGTTAACACGAAGTTGGTAATTTCATAATTTGAGAAAAAAGGAAGTTTTGAAAACCTAATATAATATTTAAATTATAAGCTATAATTGTTTAATTGTAAAATAAGTTACTTAATTATAATTTGATTAATTATAATTAAGAGTAAATGTTTAATTTAAATTATAATTCAGTGAAATTATAATGTATAGAAGTTGATTTATTTTAATCAATTAGATGTTAATTTAAATTATAATTTAATAAATGCATGTTTAATTGTGGATTTTAAATTGATAATTACATGATTTATTATAAATTGTGTAATTGTAATACATGTTATAGTTTAATTAATTATTGATTATAATTGATACATGATTAATTATAAATTGTGTAATTATAAATGCATGAATGTGGTTTAATTGATTTTAAATTATAAATTGTTTATAATTTAAAAGGTAATGATAATTTAAGTAATTATAATTTGATTAAGTGTTTGAATTATAATTGTTTAATTATAATTGAGTTAAATACATAATTAATTTAATTATGTGAATATATAGGTGATGTAATTAACTATGTGATGGTTGATTATTATTACTATTTAATCAGAATGTGAGTTAACCATGAGGGTTAACCACTTATGTGAATTAGTTACGTGTTAACTAATTTAGGTTATTGTGATTGAATATATATGTGTAGGAAGTATTAAAGTACATGAATTGTGTTAAGTAGCTTGCGCTTGAGGCAAGTCTTCTAAACCCTAAACTCGTTAATTTTACGCAAGTTTTCTAAACCCTAATCTTGTATTGATTTTATATGATCTCTTGAATTCATATAATGTCCTTTCCATTTCAGTATTGGACAATTGTTTATTTAATTGAAATGGTCTTAACTTATTGTTCAAGTAAGATCCAATTATTATCTTAAATGCTTTAGGTTTACTTCTAAAGCATATGTTAATTCATAATTCTTTTATTTTGAATTATTGGAAGTCGATTCAACTAATCCTTAGTTGATGAACGTGAATTCTAAATTACCCTTGTAAGCTTATCCAAACCAAACTTTCTTTGGTGCGGACTTGAATTCAAATTACTGAGTTGAACAACCCTATTTACTAGGGGAGGTTACTACGCATAGCGTTAAGATGGTTGTGCACAATACATGGTACGAAGGCCTGATCCCCCTAAGTACGAGTTAAGGTCCATAGTCTTATTAACTGTTAAAGGTTTAAATAGAAATATTTATAACCTAGGACAAGAGTTCAAAGGTCTTATGACTCTCAGATAAATTCTATATTCAAATTTTAATATTGATAGAGAATTATTATTCAATTCTTTATTATTGAAGCAAGCTAAGTTGTTCAGATTTTCTTAAAGATATTCTTTCATGTCTATATTATTGTTAAACTCCAGTGAGCTGTGGTTTGCTCACTCTTGCATTAAATAACAATTTTAGTTAAGGTTGATAACGCTGATGCTCCGTCTACAAGTAAGGGCAAGGGAAAGCAAAGCAAGTGAAGACTTGTTTTTTTTATATTTGAGAATGATTGTAATAATTGAATGTTATGTTTTATTTTCGCACTTTATTATATTCATGTCAAGGTTAGAGTAACCCTGGGATTGATTTTGAGAAGGTTGTAACCCTTGTTTTAAGGGAGATTTAGTTATTTTAATTTAAGTTATAGTTTATTTTGCATTATTCATTGGGTATATATATGTTATATTAGAAAGTGAACACCAAATCATGTGGAAACGAAGTACCCAGATTTGGGGGTGTCACAGGTTGGTATCAGAGCCGTAGGTTATGAAACCTTAGGTGGGGAAAAAACCTTAGGTAGTAGCCTTATGGTAAGATCGAAAAGATAGATGTGATTGGTAAAAGATAATAAACTACCTTATGTGCCTATGTGTTTACATTATAGTATTCAAAGACTGACGATTCGTTATCACGTAATAATGAACTTTAAAATTCTTTTGTCAGGATGTCGAACGTGGGAGAACCTAGTCAGGCTAGAGAGGATGTACCTCAGGTGCCTAGAGAGGAAGAGCCCCGTGACATACATATTGTCTGGGAGCAGCTGGTTAGGAGAGAGCCATCTCCAGTGATCACCGTAGCTGGTCGGGAGCGTGAGCTGACACCTATTCCAGAGGATGAGGACGAGGACGAGTCTGAAGAGGAGGAAGAGGATCCCGAGGAGGAATTCCCACCTCACTCTACTAGTGCTGAGATGTACGAGGCAATCTACGATAGCAATGTGGAACTTCAGGGACGAGTAGGAGATCTCGAGGAGACTATTCAGCAGCGGGACGAGACTATCGAAGAGATGGATAGTGAACTAGGAGATACACAGTGGAACCTGATACATATGGAGGTCGAGAGAGATGCTGCTCATTTTGAATTGGCAAAGCTGAAGCAAGACATCCAGGAGGAGTCGAGGATGCGTGCCAGAGCTGAAGAGTCAAGCTTGAGGGCTAATCAACGAGCCGATTGAGCTGAAGGTGAAGCTGAAGCCAAGAGGGCCTAAGCTAAGGGAAACGGAATATGCTTTTCATACGGCGATAGAGAGAGCTCAGGATCGTATTTTCTACTACCCAGCTCAGTTCCAAGGTTTACCGTGGTATGTGGTGGACCGAAGAATGGCATTTCAGGTAATGGAAGAGGAATGCAGAGAGGCTGTGAGACGCATTAATATGCCAAGGCAGTGGTAGTAGTGGTAGTAGTAACAGTAGTGGTAGAGTTTGTTATGTATTGCATGTTTTGTAATAAGTAACGAAAATCCCATAATTTGATATAAGAATGGGATGAGTTAATAATGTAATCCTGCAACTTTTCCAGTTCAGGAAGGATGATGAAAATGGCAGAAATGCTATCTGTTTGATGTTTTTAAAACTACGACTGATGAATAAAAGAAGTTTATGGACGTGCTTGGTGTTCTATGTGAATTAAATTATTTAAACGTTTAAGTATGAACTTGGATACTTAATAATTGAATAAAGGGTCTAATAATAATATTTTCTTAACAGAAAATGCCTCCTAGAAGAAGAGTAACGCGTTAAAATCCCGAGGGTTCGACGAACAACAACAATAACGATGGGATGAATCCCAATTCGATTTCAGCAGTTGGTGAACCTGTTGACCGGAGCTCTTGCGAATCAATCGCAGGTGCAGGATACTACTTTCAAGGAATTCAAGGCAGTAGGACCGCCTGAGTTCAAAGGATCGACTAACCCTATCGAAGCTCAGACATGGGTTATGGAAGTGGAGAAGGTATTTGACGTGGCTAGAGTAGGAGAAGACCAAAAGACAACGTTTGTGGCTTTCATGTTGAAGTCGGATGCAAGTTTTTGGTGGCAGGCTAACAAGACTCGAGAGGGAGAGGGAGTCATCACGTGGGAATGTTTCAAGGAAATGTTCTACGAGATGTACTTTCCAGTGAGTTCGCAGGACCAGATGGAGGTCCAGTTCCTAGAACTTAAGCAAGGAGGGATGACGGTGTCCGAGTATGCTACTAAGTTTAACGAGTTGGCCAGGTTCGCTACATACCAGGTCAGCACTGACGCTAGGAAAGCAATAAGGTTTGAGCGGGGACTAAAGCCTTGGCTCTACAGCAAGGTTTCCATGTTCCAGCTAAACATATTTGCAGCGGTGTTGAAGAAAGCCATACTTGCTGAAGGAGGAAGCGAAGCGGTAACGAAGTTCAACTAAGATAAGAAGAAGAAGAATGAGGTAGAAACCAAGATTGGGGGTTTCACAGGCAGCGCTGTGAACCAGAAGAGGAAGTGGTCTGATAATATCTCTGCTGATAGTCAGCAAGGAAGTCAGCAGAAGAGGAAGTTCGAAGCATGTGCTACATGCGGTAAGAATCACATTGGCGTGTGCATGAAGGGGAAGCGGGTGTGCTTCAACTGTGGTCAGGAAGGCCACATCGCGCCAAATTGCCCAAAACTGAAGAAAGGAGCTTGCTTTACATGTGGATCCAAAGATCACATGGCTCGCAACTGCCCGAAGAAGCTGATGGCAGGGTCAACAGGGAGCGGAGGGAATGGAAGCGGCAGTACCGTTACTATTGCTACACCATTGCAAGCTGTTCGACCCACTGCACGGACATTCAACATGACGGTGCAGGATGCTGTGCAATCAAAAGACGTGGTGTCAGGTATTATTCCGGTCAATAGTATAAATGCATATGTATTATTTGATTCGGGTGCTACTTGTTCATTCATATCTGATGATTTTGCTAAAACCTTAGACTTACCTGTAGAGGAATTAGGTTACCCTTTGATCATAGAGATTGCGAATAGGGAGGTTATTCCTATTAGGAGCGTTTATAGGAACCGTAGATTGGACATTAAGGGTCAGGAACTTAGAGTAGATTTGATTCCGATTAAACTTGGGGAATTCGACGTTATAATGGGTATGGATTGGTTGTTCAACCATGGGGCGGTAATCGACTGTCAGAAGAAGTCGGTGAACCTTACGACTCCGTCGAAGTTGGTGTTCTATGGTAGCAAATCGCCTAGGCAAGCGAGTTTTCTGTCGATTATGCAAGCCAAGAAACTTCTGACGCAAGGCTATGTAGGATATCTAGCCTACATAGTAGATTCGTATAAGGAAATCCCGAAGGTGGAGGAGATATCGGTAGTTAAGGAATTTATGGACGTTTTTTAGAGCGATTTACCAGGACTTCTGCCAGATAGGGAGACAGAGTTCGTGATCGATCTAGCGCCGGGAACTGCTCCGATTTCGAAGGCTCCGTACCGAATGGCTCTAGTCGAGATGAAAGAACTGATGATTCAACTGCAAGAATTACTGGACAAGAAGTATATTCAACCAAGCGTTTCTCCGTGGGGAGCGCCTGTCTTATTCGTGAAGAAGAAGGATGGGTCGATGCATCTTTGCATTGATTATAGAGAGTTAAATAAAGTTACGATCAAGAATAGGTATCCTTTACCTAGGATCGATGACTTGTTTGATCAACTGAAGGGTGCGAGGTACTTCTCAAAAAAATTAATTTGAGAAGCGGGTATCATCAGTTGAAGGTGAGAAAGGAAGATATACCAAAACGGCTTTTAGAACTCGGTATGGTCATTACGAGTTCTTGGTGATGTCATTTGGTCTCACGAATGCCCCAGCTGCATTTATGGACCTAATGAATAGGGTGTTCAAGCCATTTCTAGACAAGTTCGTGGTAGTGTTCATAGATGACATCCTGGTTTATTCCAAGACCGAGGAGGAGCATGCTGAACACTTACGACTAACCTTAGAAGCCCTGAGACGAGAGAGGCTTTATGCTAAATTCTCAAAATGCGAATTTTAGTTAGAACGTGTGCAATTTCTTGGCCACGTGATCGACAAGGATGGTATTTCGGTAGATCCGTCGAAGGTTGAAGCTGTTATAAATTGGGAACAACCGAAGACGCCCTTCGAAGTGAGGAGTTTCTTGGGATTGGCAGGTTATTACCGGAGATTTATCCAAGACTTTTCTGGAATCGCAACTCCGTTGACGAATTTGACTCGTAAAATAGTTAAGTTTGTTTGGACGGAGAAGTGTGAGGAGAGTTTTCAAGAGCTGAAGAAGAGGCTGAGTACTGCGCCTGTATTGTCTTTACCAGATAGTTCCGGAAATTTCGTAGTATATAGCGATGCCTCACATAAAGGATTAGGCAGTGTATTGATGCAGAGCGGCAAAGTCATTGCCTATGCGTCACGTCAGCTGAAGGATTACGAGAAGAGGTATCCGACCCATGATCTAGAATTGGCGGCAGTAGTGTTTGCCCTGAAGATTTGGAGGCACTACTTATATGGAGAGAAGTGTGAAATATACACAGATCACAAGAGTCTGAAGTATATATTTACCTAGAAGGATTTGAACATGCGCCAAAGAAGATGGTTGGAGCTGATTAAAGACTACGATTGCGAGATACTTTACCATCCGGGTAAAGCTAACGTTGTCGCTGACGCTTTAAGCAGGAAAGGTCGGGAGAAGCTGAATGTATTAACTGATCAGGATCGGTTGATAGAACAAATGGCTAGATTAGAATTGGAAGTGAAGTTTCCGAAGGAATCGGATGAGTTGTTGTTTCAAGTAACCAATGGTTCTACTCTAGTAGATAAGGTGAAAGAAGCACAATTCAATGATGAAGAATGTGAAAAGATTCGGAAGAGGATAACTGAAGGCGAAGAGTTCAAATTCAAGATCGGTAACGAAGGACTGTTGCGGTTTGAAGGTAGAATATGGGTACCGCCAGTACCAGAGGTCAAAGAGGAGATTCTAAGCGAAGCTCATAGTTCTAGATATTCTATTCACCCTGGGAGTACGAAGATGTACCAGGATCTCAGGCATCATTTCTGGTGGCCGAATATGAAGAGGGACGTTGCAGAATGCGTTGCGAAGTGCTTAACGTGCCAGAAAGTCAAAGCAGAACACCAGAGACCAAGTGGACTGCTGCAACCGTTAGAAATTCCAGAATGGAAGTGGGAGCATATCACGATGGATTTCGTGGTAGGTCTTCCAATGACTCAGAAAGGATTTGATGCGATATGGGTTATAGTGGATCGACTGACGAAGTCAGCCCACTTTCTGCCAATCAGGGTTAAGTACAACCTGGATAAGCTAGCGAAGCTATACGTGAAGGAAATTATTTCTCGACATGGTCAATATATATATATATATATATATATATATATATATATATATATATATATATTTCAATTCAAGTTCGGGCACCGGCGTGAAAACTCATCGCCCTTTACAGCTTTTGTGTATATATAACTATATGTATATATATATATATTGATATTACTTGCTTTTTATTCAATTAATGCTTTAAATATTCATTTGATATGAATCGGCATTTTTTAGTCACAAAAGCAACCTCACGTCCCTTAGATCGCTATCTAGTGGGAACGAGACGCTTCGACCGTGCGAATCGGGATTTACTGAATGAATCCTTGTTTCTGGCATTCTTGGGATATATATCTATTTCTGTGCAAATTTGAATTGTGCAGGTTTATTGGCTACTCACATGTGAGCCTAGAAATCGTGGGATTCGTGATCAAACCGATCAGAATCTGATTCCCACGATGGACAAACTCCGATTTACGAATGTACCCTTGCCAGTTTTTCTGTAAAATGTACATACAACAGACCTTAAAATGGTTATCCGAATTTAAGGTCTCAACATAGTGAAAATATGGTTTACCGTGTCAGCATCCCTTAGATGGTTTTCATACCCATGAGGAGACCAACACTTGTATATTTCTGTGGTCGAGGATGCTTCGCAGCCCGACAAATCACTATTCAAATGCAGCCTTAAGGCTATAAAGATAAAAAATGGAAGTATCAACAGGCTTTAATTCCTATGTTAGCGTAAGGGTTTGATAACCAGCTTCCAAAACATCATTTTTAAATTCAATCATAAGAAAAGCTTTTGCAAATCAAATCAAACACTTTTACAAATCAAATCAAAGACTTTTTGTAAATCAAATCAAACCCTTTGTATATAGGTTCAACGAAGCACAACACTACTTTCAATTAATCAAACATAGGCCCAATTTTTAAGCAACATTCACACACATTTCAGTTTTAAGGAAAATATTGAAAAGATGTGGTACCGTGTTTACACGGGAGTTATGGGGTGCCTAACACCTTCCCCACACTTAACCAAGCCCTCGAGCTCAAAACTTTGTTTTCAAAGATCAAGTTTCGACAATGTCCAGCAATTGGGCCTCTTTCAAATAAAACTAGGTTGAGTTGGTACAACCATTTTCAAATCTACCAACTGGTGACTCTGTAAAACGTTCAAATCGTCGACATGATTCGTAAATAAAAAGAGTGAAGGTAGAGATAACTTAGGAAAAGAGATTAAAAGTCCCGGGTTATGACCCGACCCGCGGGATTTTTTAACCGACGTCGACAATATATATTAGAACATGATTAGAAACATAAACTGATGTCTTTTACAAATGTTTATATGAGTTATATATACTAAAATCCGAATTTGGTGTGGAAAAATAAGTCAAATTGGCTTTTTCTCTGCACAGTTCGCGACACTGTCAGAACAGTCTGCGCAGTGGTAGCCGCGCAGCTTCCAAGGCTTATTGGAGCGCAATCGCACTGGTCCTGTAGATTGTGCAGAAAGTTATTTTTAAAATGCAACTTTGTGAGATTAATGAAGTAATAAATTATAAAGCATGTTAATAAAATTAAAATGCTAAATGGACAGTAATGAATTATATTAATAAAATATAATATGTAATTAGAATTTGATTAATTATAATTAAATTAATGTATGATTTAAATTATAATTTGTTTAATTATAACATGAATACATAATTTAAGTTTGATTAATTAAATGAACATGTGATGTGATTATGTGATGTGATAATTAATTATTAAACCTAATTATTAAAGAGGTATGAGTTAACCTAAATGAGTTAACTAGTTATGTGAATTAGTTATATAGTAACTAATTTTTGATTTATTAGTGTTAATTCCATATATGTAGGATTAATTAAGGAACGTGAGTATAAATTTTAGCTTGCGCTCGAGGCAAGTTTTCTAAACTATAACTTTACTTGAGCAAGTGTTTTATCCTTTCTTGATTTTATTTATGCGAATTATTTGCATTCTCTATAATTTCCATATTGGGCAAATATCTTATTGAAGTTTATCTCTAAATTGATGTGACCTTGACTTAATTGTTCAATCAAGGTCCATTTTGTCTTTCAAATGTTTTAAGTTTAATTCTAAAGCATAAGTTAATTCGTAATTCTTTATGGTCGAATTATTATTTATTGTAAGTGATTCAACTACTCCTTAGTTGATGATAGTTGAACTCCAAATTTTCTTTTAAGCTTATCCAAATCAAACTTTCTTTGGTGCGGACTTGTTATCAAATACTGAGATGAACAACTCTATTTAATAGGGGATACCATGCGAAAGCGTTAAGATGTTTGTGCACAATACATGGTACAAAGGGCTGATCCCACTAAGTACGAGTTAAGAGTCCACATAGTCTAAAAGACTATTAAAGGTTTTAAATAGAAATGTTTATAGCCTAGAAAATAGTTCAAGGTCTTATGACCCTCAGATGATTTCTATATTTGAAAGTCTAAATTTTGATGAAAGAATTATTATTCAATTCTTTATTATTGATGAAGGAAATGTTATTCAAATCATTTGAAGTTATTCAGTTATGGCATCACTACTTTTGTTGTTATTCCAAGTGAGCTATTGTTTGCTCACTCTTGCATTATATAACCTTTGCAGCTAAAGTCGAAAGAGTTGATGAACCATCAACTAGTATGGGCAAGAGCAAGATGAACAAGTGAAGACTTGTTATGTTTTGATTATGATGTGTAATAGAATTTAATTATGTGATGTTTTTATTTTCCGCACTTATCGATGATGTTAAGGTTAGCAAACCTTGGGATTATTTTGATTAAGTTGTAATCCTTTTATAAGGAAGATTTTGTTATTTAATTAAGGTTGTAATTTATTTTACATTCCTTATTTATGGACAGTAGTTATGTTTTATTTAGACAGTAAGTACCAAATCCCGTGGAATTGAAGTACTCGGATTTGGGGGTGTTACAGGTTGGTATCAAAGCTTTAGGTTATGAACCTTAGGTGGGGGAAACCTTAGGTAGTAGCCTTGTAGGAGATCGAAAAGATAGTGATGATAGTTAAAGATAATAAACTATCTTATATGCTATGTGTTTATGTTTAAGTATTCGAAGAATATCGATCGATGACACGTAACAATTAAACTTTAAAATTTTGTTATCAGGTTGACGAACGTTGGAGAGTCCAGCCAGGCTAGGGAGGAGTTACCCCAGATGTGACATCCAGAATTTTTAAGAATTTAATAAATAAAATTCTTATTATGAGATGTTTTGAGTTTGAGAATGTGTATATGTGTCATATATTATGAAATATATGATTGGGTGTAAAAAGGATTTTAGATATTAATTTTAATATTTATTGAGTAAAATAAATATTTTAATTAATTTATTTACTCAGTTAAATAAATGATTATGTGACTGTTATAGAGTAATCTAATTAAGTGTAATATATTAATTAAATGAATATTTAATATTTAATTTAATTGATGTAATAACTTTATGGTATAGTTCTAATTTAATTGGGATAATTAAATTAGATGAAATTATGTGATAATTGTTACATAAAATTATAATTAGCAAGTAATTATAATGTGATAATTTTTATGTGATTAATTTGTGTTAACTTTTAATTAATTAAATTAAAATGTGAAGATTTAATTAATTAAAGTATAACATTAAAAAGATGTGTTAAATAATTTATTAAAAGAATTAAAAGATTTTTTAAAACCGTTTTCCCAAATAAGGCCCTTGCACTGTTTTAAATCCGTTTTGCCAAACGGGGCCTTAACTACTAATTTTTTTTTAAAAATAACTTGTTTTGCCAAACAAGCCTTAGGGCTTTTAAAATTCAATTTGTAACTTATATATATTAATTGCAATTATGGTATTAATTGGGTGGTTTAAATATTTGGGAGTTATATATTATATAATTATACATATAATATATATCATATTAGTTATATGTTTAAACTACGTTAGTTAGAAGAGTTAGAGAAAATAGTCAGTGTTAGAACATAACAAAGAAGAAAGAAATTACAGAGAAAGTATAGAGAAAAGATATAGAGAAAAGAGAAGAGGAAGAGAGAAAGAATGTAGAGGAAGAAGAAGTTTGAGAGTGTCAAACACCTCGCCATCATCATCTTCATCTTGTTCTCCTAATCAAAGTAACAAGGGTATAATCTCAATTCCTTGTTTTTAAATATATTTTTATGATTCTTCATGAGTATTAGTTCTCTGTGTTTGTGAATTAACGAGAAATTTATATAAACATAAATTTCATGTATAAATTGTGTTCATATATGGTTATAATTGATTTGTATGTTTAATTGAGTTGTCTAATTTATGAAGACATGATAATTCATGTTCATCAAAAGTGACAATGCAAGTATTTTGAAAATATATAGTTTTCTTTAAAAATCAAAAATTTAAGTTTTATTATTAATTGTTGTACAAATTAATTTTGGATTCTTGTTATTTGTCAAGAAACAAATTCATTGTGAGTGGAATTGTATGTTTTGATTGAGAAATAAACTTATAGTGTTCAATTTTATCAAGAACACTGGAAAATAGTTTTTATCCAAAATTTTCAAAATTAAGAGTTTTGATTATGTGTTTTGAGAATTAAATATGTTAAAACATGTTAGAAGTTTAGAATTTATGTTTTCTAAAAAGTTGTTATGAATTGTGTTGACTGAAATTGGAATTTGGTGTGGAGAAATAAATCAAATTGACTTTTTCTCTACAGTTCGTGAACAAACATGGAGCCGCTGCAGGGGGCCCGCCCCGGCAGGGGGTATGCAGAAAATAAATTTTTTTTTATGTGGCTTTTGGTTCATATTATGAAAGCTAAGTTTATGTGGTAATTTGAGGACATTATAAGCATGCATTATAATGCTAAAATTATAGTAATGAGTTATATTAATAAAATATAATGTGTAATTATAATTTGAATAATTATAATTATAGTAAATGTTTAATTTAAATTATAATTTGTTAAATTATAATGAATATAGTTTGATTTAATTTAAATCAAAGTAATTGTTTAATTTAAATTATAAATTATTTAATTATAATTTAATACTACCTCCGTCCCACAATAAGTGATTTTTTAGGCTTAATATTTTTTTCCAAAATAAGTGATGTGTTAGAATTCCAATGCAATTTTTGCAATATTTTTCCATATGTGCCCTTATGCAACCAATGATATTTATTGCGTATTTATTGGGAAGTTGAAAGGTTGAAGAAAGAGAAAGAGAGACCAAAATGCAATAAAAAAAGTCTCAAACAAAACAAATAAAGTATATTAAGGGTATTTTTGCCATTTTAGCTTGTGTATTGGTATGCGTGATTTAAGCTAAAAAACACTTATTATGGGATGGAGGTAGTATGAAATTAAAAGTTGAAATAATTATAATTAAGGTGAATGTGTAATTTAAATTGTAATTTATTTAATTATAATTTAATGACTACATGGATTGAAATTGATTAATTGTAATCTAAATAATTATTTAATTTAAATTATAATTGGTTTAATTATGATTTAATGCATAAATTGAGTTTGATTAATAAATGCTTAATTGAAATTATAATTTCTTAATTATAATAAAATGTAATTATAATTTAATTAATTATAATTGAGGAGAATGTGTAATTTAAATTATAATTTGTTTAAATTATAATTTAATAAATATGAGTATGTAATTATTAATTGATTAATTATGTGATAATGTAATATGATTATATGATGTGATTAATTATGTGGTAATTAATTATTAACTTAATAGTTAAAGAGGAATGAGTTAACCTAAATTGGTTAACTAACTATAAGAATTAGCTATGTGATAATTAACTTATATTGTTAATTATACATATATTTTGACGGTGTGTGTCACATAAATGGGAGACAATTATGAAGTGTAAAGTAGAATTTACTTAGACAGTTGCTAAGCATCGCTAAGTGACTAATAGTTGATGTGTATGATAATACGTTGTGTAAGATTCATGAAGTACAGATAATTATAGGCTGTTTTCGGTAATTGATAATCTACGAGCCAAGCAAGTCTTTCGGTTCGTATTTTCTACGTGAACTTGATGATGTACTATTTAAATTACATTGTAAAGAGCATGATATGTTATATATGTTGCAAGCATGAAATGTTAAAGTCAATTTATGATTACATTGATTGATTAAAGAATGTTGATTGAGTAAGGAACTCAATCTTTATAAATGTTATATGAATTAAGGTATGCATGATATATTAGTCTAATGATTATGAGATGTATGTTGAGCATGTTATTATGTGCTACGTGTTGCATAAAAGTTGTTAGATCTTGCTGAGCTGTCGAGCTCACTCTTGCAAATAACCACTTTTGCAGGTCAAGGATACAAGGTAATGATACGTACTAGTTGAATGTTAAGATCAATAGCGATGTAAGAAATTATTTATTCTAGATGAGTAATGTATTTGTTTTGGATGTATATTACTTGTTTAAGTTGTAAAGTTGAGCTATCCGATGTATAGTGAATATTGCTTTGTGATGTAAGACTTTAGATAGCAACTTCGACGTAATGATTCAGGTAATAGAATTAAATCAAATATTTGTAATGATAAAGGTTGCGATTCAGGGGAATAAAGAAAGATATATAAAAGTTTTAAATATTTCGCATTTTTAATGATTGTATTATCGAATAGTGATGTAAAGTTAGAATAAAGTTGTATTGTTAACGATCGAGAATGAGAATTTTATTGTATGAATTTTGAGGTCGTTCCAGTTGGTATCAAAGCTGATAGGTTATACACCTTAGGAATGAGTACCTTAGGCTATAACTTTAGATTATAAGAAATTAAGTTTAAGCTACGTATAATAAAAAGGTGATTCTTTTCCCATACGTAGATGTATAGGATAAGTTAAGTCCTATAAATGTTATAAGAAGAAGATGAGAACGATGAGGAATAAAATTCGAATAAAATATTGAGTAACATGAATGAAATTTGAAATTCTTATAGGAAGAGTTGTTTAATAAACAAGAAGATTCAAAGAAGAATCTTGAAGAGATATAGAGATAAGAATCGGGAGTTGCCTAACTCTAATAATAAAGATGACGAATAACGATGAATAGACAGAGTCTATAATACTAAAAGCATAATGAAATCATGATATGACATGAGGATAGGTAAAGATAAGAAGTTTTTAAAATAAATGATAATGAGATAAGAAAATAATCATAAGGGAGATGATTATAGAATAAGATCACGGCGTGATCTTTTAAAGTTGTAAAGACAGATGGTCTGTAATGATTGAATAGTTACAGTTTTATGCTATAACAAGAATGTACTACGATATAGTACGAGATAAACTCACGAGGAGTTATAAATGATGAGATACAAGAAATCTGTAATGAGCATAGAGCGAGAAATTATAAGTAAGATAGAGTTAAGTGGGATTTCAACTGAGAGCTCATGTGGTGACTGAGTTGTACAGACCTTTGTATGGGCAGGGGTTTTGTACTTACACTTGGTTTATCACAGGGGTAATCATTGAAATGTGGTGTCGCACTATCGATATATATATGGTGAGAAGGTGATTCTTGTCCCATGTTTATAGTTGATAGTTAGAGGTGATATTAAGATTAGATTAGATGATATTAAGATAGTAGAGTCATTAATTATGTGTTTCTTTTTATATAAATAAATGTAAATCCCAGAATTTGAGATAATAATAGGATAAGATGATAATGTAATCCTATAACTTTTTCAGTTCAGGAAAGATGCTGTAAATAGCAGAGATGCTATTTGTTTTATGTTTTAAAATTAAGAATAAATAAAATAAAGAAGTTTATTGACATGCCATGTGTTCAAGTGTGAATTGAGTTAATTTAAATGTTTAAATTGAACTTGAATATTTAAGAAATAAGTAAAGGATCTAATAAGAATGTGTCTTAACAGAAAGATGCATCCAAGAAGAAGACCTACACGTCAAAACCTAGAGGGTTCAACTAATAACAACAACAACAACAATGACGGGACGAATCCCAATTCGATCCAGCAATTGGTGAATTTACTGACGGGAGCACTTGCGAATCAGCCGCAAGTTCAGAACACAACATTTAAGGAGTTCAAGGAAGTAGAACAGTTGGAGTTTCAAAGATCGATAAACCCAATAAAGGCCCAGACGTGGGTGATAAAGATGGAGAAGGTCTTCGATGTGGCTAGAGTTAGCGAGGACCAGAAGACGGCTTTCGCGATGTTCATGCTGAACTCGGAAGCTAGCTTTTGGTGGCAGGCCAACAAGACTAGAGAAGGAGAGGGTGTTATAGCGTGGGACTGTGTCAAAGAGATGTTCTTTGAAATGTACTTCCCAATAAGTTCGCAGAACCAGATGGAGGTTCAATTTCTAGATCTGAATCATGGAGGGATAACGATGTCGGAATACGCCGCAAAATTTAACAAGCTGGCCAGGTTTACTAAGTACCAGGTCAGTACCGATGAGAGGAAGGCAAGAAGGTTCAAGCAGGGATTAAAGCCCTGGCTCTACAGCAAGGTCTCCATATTCCAGCTGAATACGTTTGCAGTTGTACTGCAAAAGGCCATCCTCACTGAAGGTGAAAGCGACGCGGTGACCAAATATAATCAAGATCAAAAGAAGAAGAAGAATGAGACAGAGAACAAGGCTGGTGGTAGCGGTGCTATTAACCAGAAAAGGAAGTGGAACTACAACACTTTCGCTGGGAGTTAGCAGGGAAGCTAGCAGAAGAAGAGGATTAAAGCATGTGCTACATGCGGTAAGAATCACACTAGAGTGTGCCTGAGGGGGAAGCGAGTATGCTTCAACTGTGGTCAGGAAGGCCACATTGCGCCAAATTACCCAAACCCAAAGAAGGGATCTTGCTATACATGTGGATCTAAGGATCACATGACCCAAAGTTGCCCTAAGAAGCCAGCTAAAGGCTCGACAAGAGAGAGAGGAAATGGCAACGGCAACACTTTGGCTATCGCTGGACCACTGCAAGCGATCCAACCCACTGCCAGAACGTTCAAAATGACAGTGCAGGATGCTGTGCAGTCAAAAGATGTGGTGTTAGGTATTATTCCGGTCAATAGTATAAATGCATATGTATTATTTGATTCGGGTGCTACTTGTTCGTTCATATCTGATGACTTTGATAAGACCTTAGACTTACCTAATGAGGAATTAGTTTACCCCTTGAACATAAAGATTGCAAATAGGGAAGTTATTCCTGTTAGGTTTGTTTACAAGAACTGTAGATTGGACATTAAGGGTCATGAGTTGAGGGTAGATTTGATTCCGATAAAACTTGGGGAATTCGATGTTATATTGGGTATGGATTGGTTGTTCAACCATGAGGCTGTAATTGATTCCAGAATAAGTCTGTGAACCTTATGACTCCGTCGAATGTAGTATTTTATGGTAGCAAATCGCCTAGACAAGCGAGTTGTCTGACGATTATACAAGCCAAGAAGTTGTTGACGCAAGGTTGTGTAGGATACTTAGCCTACATAGTGGACACTCGTAAGGAGAGCCCAAATATAGAAGAGATATCAGTGGTTAGGGAGTTTGTGGACGTATTTTTGAGTGATTTGCCAGAACTTTCGCCAGATAGAGAGATAGAGTTCGTGACCGACTTAGCACCGGGAACTGCTCTGATTTTGAAAGCTCCGTACAGAATGGCTCCAGTCGAGATGAAGGAATTGATGGTTCAACTATAAGAATTAATAGACAAGAAGTACATTCAGCCGAGCATTTTGCCGTGGGGAGCGCTAGTATTGTTCGTGAAGAAGAAGGATAGGTCGATGCGGCTATGCATTGATTATAGGGAGTTGAACAAAGTTACAATCAAGAATAGGTATCCTTTACCTAGGATCAATGACTTGTTCGATCAATTGAAAGGAGCTAGATACTTCTCAAAAATAGATTTGAGAAGTGGATATCATCAGTTGAAAGTAAGAAGAGAAGGTATACCGAAGACGACTTTTAGAACTCGGTATGGACATTACGAGTTCTTGGTGGTGTCATTTGGTCTAACGAATGCACCAGCGGCATTTATGGACTTAATGAATATGGTGTTTAAGCCATTTCTAGATAAATTCGTAGTGGTGTTCATAGATGACATTTTGGTTTATTCCAAAACTGAGGAGGAACACATTGAGCATTGAAAGCTAATATTAGAATTGCTGAGACGGGAGAAGCTATATGCAAAATTCTCGAAATGCAAATTCTGGTTAGAACGTGTGCAATTTCTTGGCCACGTGATTGACAAAGATGAGATTTTGACAGATCCATCGAAGGTTGAAGCTGTGATGAATTGGGATCAGCCGAAGATACTGTCTGAAGTGAGGAGTTTCTTGGGATTGACAGGTTATTACCAAAGATTTATCCAAGACTTTTCTAAAATTGCAACTCCGTTGACGAATTTGACTCGTAAAATAGTCAAGTTTGTTTGGACGGAAAAGTGTGAGGAATGTTTTTAAGAACTAAAGAAGAGGTTGAGTACTGCACCTGTGTTGTCATTGCCGGATAGTACAGGAAATTTTTTAGTATATAGTGAAGAAATTGGAGACCAAGGAGCAAGGAACGCGTGAAGACTCATTTGTATGGAGCCAGGGTTTAAATGTAATAGTTATATTTAAATTTAAATTCTTACACTCCTAGGTTTGATCTTTTGGTTCACTTGGTGGCTCTAGTGAACCAAACTAGAATAAAAGTCCATAATCAATCCGGGTAGAATATAGTATTCTATATTGCATGCTAAATATTATATATATATATTATATTTTATACAAACATGCTTCGCATGTTTAATAAAATGACGCGTATTTTATATATATATGTGCATGCGCGCTTAAAAGATGAGACAAATAATAACAAACCCCTCAAAGAAATATTATTAAGTCTGGAGCGTTCAAATGATATTTGGAATATCGAACGTCGCCTTCTAGCATGATTAGTTAATAGAGTATTAAATATTTAATATGAGTTTGTTGTGCTATCCACAAGGCGAGTATTGAATATTTAAGATGTTAATTAATCACATTTGATGCTTATCAAGAAAATTGAACGATCTAGTCTTGTTGTGCTATCCACAAGGACGAAAATTTTTCTTTTTTGAATTTATGGAAGTGCTAGGCTGGACTTAACTTAAATCATTTTAGTTCGGATGTGCACACACATGACCATTATGATTTAAGAGGCAAAATAAAAGGAGTTACATGGTGATGTAATTGACAAGAGTTGTCTACCTATTTATTTGTATATCGCTTGTTGTGCTATCCACAAGGTTATATACATTTGAAATGGGATCCTTAATCTCACTAGCAAATCTTTAATTAGATGTTGCCGAACTATATGAGTGAGGGTAATATAGTTTGATGAAAATAGTGGGAGATACCAATTTAAAATAAAGACCTAAATTTATTTTGGTATGCAAAGTTAATAAAATGAATGTTTCCTAAAATGTTGTCTTTTCACATGCAGAATTTTAAAAGTGTCAAAATCACTAATCTCACTACGAAGCATACTTGATGCAAATAAGCTTACCGGCCCTAATTATGAGGACTGGCTAAGAAATCTGAGAATTGTTCTCACTGCTGAAAAGATTTCTTATGTCCTAAATTCCACTATCCCTGAATCTGTTTCAGAAACAGCCTCTGAGGAAGAGATTGCCACTTTCAAAAAGTGGCAAGATGATGCATCTGTGGCTCAATGCATCATGCTCGCATCCATGAATAACGAGCTTCAGCGTCAGCACGAAAAAATGGATGCTCCTGCTATGCTGCTTCACCTCAAGGAGTTGTATGGTGAACAGAGTAGGACTGCTAGATATGAGATATCTAAGGAGCTCTTCCGATCTCGGATGACCGAGGGCACTGCCGTCGAGACTCATGTTCTGAAGGTAATCAATTTGATTGAACGCCTTGGACAGCTTGGGTTCGTCATGGATGGGGAGTTGAGTCAAGACTTGGTCTTGCAGTCACTCCCTGAGACCTTCTCGCAGTTTGTGGATAATTTTCACATGAATAAGCTAGATGTCAGCTTACTTGAGCTGCTTAACATGCTGAAAATTGCAGAATGTCACTTCTCATCTAAGAAGAACCATGTCTTGATGGTGGATTCTTCCAATAAAAGGAAGAGGCCCAAGGTGTCTTCTGAAAAGAAGAAATCTAAGAAGGCTAAGGGAAAAGGGAAAGAAAAGGAGCAAAAGAAACCTGAACCAGCTAAAGGAATGTGCTTTCATTGCAATGAGCCGGGACATTGGAAGGGGAACTGCAAGAAGTTTCTAGCAGAGAAGAAGCTTGGAGAAGCTTCGACTTCCAATCAAGGTTTGTTTATGATTGAAATTAATTTTTCTGGAAGTCATAATTCTACTTGGGTATTGGATACCTGCTGTGGTTCTCACATATGTAATACTGTGCAGGAACTGGTCAGATGTAGAAAGCTAAACAAAGATGAGGTGATCCTACGAGTGGGAAATGGAGCAAAAGTTACTGCATTAGCTGTAGGAACTTATTGTTTAGCAATGCCTTCGGGCAAATCCATTTATCTTAATAATTGTTATTATGTTCCGAATATTATTAAAAACATTATTTCAATTTCTGTATTGGATATGGAAGGTTTTGACGTTATTATAAAGAACAATGGTTGTTCTATTTATAAAGACGATGTTTTATATGGTATTGGAAATTTGCGAAATGGACTTTATACACTTGACTTACAAGAAAATATATTTCAAATTGAACAAATTAAGAAAAGGAAAAGAGATGATATTAATTATACCTATATGTGGCACTGTAGACTCGGTCATATCAATGAAACAAGATTATCCAAGTTGCATAAAGATGGGCTCCTCGAGCTATCTGATTATGAATCATATCCAACTTGTGAATCTTGTCTCATGGGTAAAATGACTAAATCTCCTTTTAGTGGAAAAGGAGAGAGAGTTACAGAGTTGTTGGCATTGATTCACACAGACGTTTGTGGACCTATGACAACAAGTGCACGGGGTGGGTATTCTTATTTTATTACTTTCACTAATGATCACTCAAGATTTGGATATGTGTATTTAATGAAATACAAATCAGAATCATTTAAAAAGTTCAAAGAGTTCAGAAGTGAAGTAGAGAAACAAACGGGGAAGAGTATTAAGATACTTCGATCAGATCGAGGTGGAGAATACTTAAGCAGTGAGTTTCTCAATTGTCTCAGAGAAAATGGTATAATCTCACATTGGACTCCTCCAGGTACACCACAGTTAAATGGAGTATCTGAAAGGAGAGATCGAACACTGTTGGACATGGTTCGATCCATGATGAGTTTTACCGACCTTCCAATTTCCTTCTGGGGATATGTCCTAGAAACGGCTGCATACCTACTTAACAAGGTACCTACCAAATCTGCCCCAAAGACTCCATATGAGATGTGGAAAGGGAGGAAACCAAATCTTAAGCATGTTAAGACTTTGGGTTGTCCAGCTTATGTCAAAAAGTTTGAAAATGATAAGCTACAGACTAAATCCGATAAGTGTAGATTTGTGGGATACCCTAAAGAAACCGTAGGGTATTATTTCTATCATCCAACTGATCAAAAGGTGTTTGTTGCGAAACATACTACCTTCTTGGAGAAAGAGTTTATCCATGAAGGGGTCAGTCGGAGCAAGATATATCTTGAAGAAGTTCAAGAACCAAAAGTTACCACGGACCAAAGTCAGGTACCTAACCAAGTAGAAGAACCTACTGTACCACACCCTGTTCGTAAATCTGGAAGAGTACCGAAGATACCTGAGAGGTATGGATTCGTTATAGAGGATGACGATGAGGTACACATCATGAATGATGATGATCCATTGAATTACGAACAGGCTATGAGTAATAAAGACTCAGGGAAATGGCTTGAAGCCATGAAATCCGAAATGGACTCCATGTATGAAAACAAAGTATGGTCTTTGGTTTCACCACCTGAAGGTATTAAACCTATTGGGTGTAAATGGGTTTTTAAGAAAAAGACTGGAGCAGATGGAAAGGTAGAGACCTATAAGGCCCGACTGGTTGCAAAAGGTTTCAAACAAAGACAAGGAGTTAACTATGATGAAACCTTCTCACCAGTAGCCATGCTCAAGTCCATTCAGATTTTTCTTGCGATTGCAGCTTACAACGACTATGAGATCTGGCAGATGGACGTGAAAACGGCCTTCCTCAATGGGAAACTTGAGGAGGATGTGTATATGACACTGCCAGAGGGATTTATTTCAAAAGTTGGAACAAATCAAGTCTGTAAGCTACAACGATCCATTTATGGGTTGAAGCAAGCTTTTCGTAGATGGAACATTCGTTTTGATGAGACAATCAAAGAGTTTGATTTTATCAAAAACGAGGATGAACCATGTGTATACAAGAAGGTTAGTGGGAGTGCAGTATCATTCCTTGTATTATATGTTGATGATATATTACTGATAGGGAATGACATTTCTATGTTACAATCCATTAAAATCTGGTTATCTAAAAACTTCTCCATGAAGGACTTGGGTGAAGCATCCTATATTTTGGGGATAAAGATCTATAGAGATAGATCTAAAAGGATGCTCGGCTTATCCCAAGGAACGTACATTGATACGATGCTAAAGAGGTTTAGCATGGAAGATTCCAAAAGAGGTCTCATGCCGATGAGCCATGGAATAAATCTCTCCAAGAAACAGGCCCCAAAGACACCTGAGGAGAGAGACCATATGAGTAAGATGATAGTAGTGTGCATACAAGCCAATCATGTATGATGATAAAGCACGTACTTTGTAAACAATCTTATTTATTTATTAATGAAATATTCATTTATTAAAGGCATTTAATTATCTACATGTTGCTGTTTTTATAATATGTAAGTAACCCATAGTTTTAAGCAATGCTTTTAGAATCATGATGATGATCATGCTAATGAGATCTAAATTCTTAGAAAGTTTTAAAACTTAAATAGTTCCCAATCGTGGGATTACTAAAAAGGGGATTAGTAAATCCGGATAGATTGGTACATATGTTGCTTGCTCATTGGATGAGGATGATTGATCTCATGATCATTTGTGTGGAGACACTAAAGCAAGTATGTAGGTGCTTATTGGAGAATAAGTTCACTGAACGTGATTCGCTATGGAATACCTAATGGAGTTTTACTCGCATGTCAATAGGAATTCCTAATGTGATAGTAGTACAAGTGATCCTTGGACTTGAGATCATCATAGTATCTTGTATGTAACAAATTATACTTTGACTTATTCCTTAAGACCTTTTAAGGCATATATAGGGTATGCTTGGGTATAATGAGTTACATATGGAGATAATGAATAATCAATAAAGAATCTACCACCTCTAGTAAAAGAGGAGATATGTCCCATGTGATTCGTTAAATGACAACCCAGGAATCCTTGGCCAAGGTGAAATGAAATTAGAAAGGAGTTTTTAATTTGCATTATTTGGAGTTGTGCATTTTCTAATCGAAATACATATAATTAAATAAAATAAGACTTGACAGTAAATCCATGTCTTATATTTAATTGGGACATTGTATGGTGGAAGGATTGAATTGTATGGTAACTATTAACTCACAGGTTCTTTTATGATTAATGTTGAAATCTATATTATCTGGAAAGTCGTTGATCGCTAGGGAGGCTTATCCCTATTGTAGAATAAATATTATTTATTTAAATAAATTATTAGTTTAATTTATTTATTTAAATAAGATTAAAATTGTTTTAATTGATTTATTCACAACCGGTTTAATATGGAGAACCTAAAGGGTCACACCATAAAAGGAAGAATAATTATTTAAGAAGGTAATGGCATAATCGTAATAATGCATTAAGTATAATTAATTTAATCTATGGTGATAGAATAAATTAAATAGCTTCATGTTTATTATTTAATATTTTGGAAATATTAAATATAAATTAATAAGAGGAGTCTTATTAATATTATTACAATTATTATTATTTTAATTTCTAAAGGAGTTTAGTAATTAATTTAATATTTAGTACTCTCATTTATTCCTAATAAGATTAGGAGACAAATTAATTAAATGAATTTAATTAATTATTCCCATGTGGTGGGAAGCCTAAATTAATTAAAGGAGTTTAATTAATTAAAAGAAATCCCATGTCTAATAGGATTAGAAGGGTTGACCAATGTCTATATAAGAGAAGTCTTATAATAGATATTTGATTGATGCAATTCCAATTGTTGGAGAGTACTCCTTTTCTATAGAGGATAGAAAACTAAGCCAACCACCCTCCTTCTTGATAATTCATCTTCTTTGGTGGATCACCTCTAGAGGCCAAACACTTGGGTGGCTAACGTTGATCAAAGGAAGGAATCTAATCCGGAAATTCAAGGAGATCACGAAGAACAAGGAGTTGAACTAGTACCTGTGGAAGCTTCGTTCTACAAGGGTATGATTCCATAACTTCTTATTTATCGTTTTAAATTAATAATTTGCATAAAGGATGATCCGGGTAATGGTTTTGTAGAAATTTTTTTTCAACTCTGATATACCATGCTTCCGCTAATTTTTGCAATTTGATTGCGTCACGATTTCGTACAAACCCAACATAAGATCCCTTATGCTTCTGCAATAGGATCTATCATGTACGGTATGATATGTACTAGACCGGATGTTGCTCACGCACTTAGTGTAACAAGCAGATACCAGTCGAATCCAGGAGAAGAGCACTGGAAGGCAGTGAAAAATATCCTAAAGTACTTGAGAAGGACTAAAGATATTTTTCTTGTCTACGGTGGGTCTGAATTAAAACTCGAGGGATTCACGGACTCAAGTTTTCAAACAGACCAAGATGACAGTAAATCTGTTTCAGGGTATGTGTTTACCTTGAACGGAGGTGCAGTGAGTTGGAAGAGTTCCAAGCAGCAAACGGTTGCTGATTCAGTGACAGAGGCCGAGTATATAGCTGCAAGTGAAGCTGCAAAGGAAGCTGTTTGGATGAAGAAGTTCATAACTGAACTTGGTGTGGTTCCTAGAATTGGAGAAGTAGTTCCCGTATACTGTGACAACACCGGAGCGGTTGCACAGGCTAAGGAACCCAGGTCTCATCAGAAATCTAAACACGTGTTGCGGCAATTTGACTTGATCAGGGAGATCATTGAAAGAGGAGACGTCACCTTGGAGCGTGTAGACTCTCAAGACAACATTGCAGGTCCATTTACTAAAGCAATAAACACAACAACAGTTGGATCGTCACTTAGAGAAGATGGGTATGAGATACCATGGCGATTGGCTTTAGTACAAGTGGGAGATTGATAGTAGTGTGCATACAAGCCAATCATGTATGATGATAAAGCACTTACTTTGTAAACAATCTTATTTATTTATTAATAAAATATTCATTTAAGGCATATAATTATCTACATGGGGCTGTTTTTATAATATGTAAATAACCCATAGTTTTAAGCAATGCTTTTAGAATCATGATGAGATCATGATAATGAGATCTAAATTCTTAGAAAGCTTAAAAACTAAAATAGTTCCCAATTGTGGGATTACTAAAATGGGGATTAGTAAATTCGGATAGATTGGTACATATGTTGCTTGCTCATTGGATGAGGATGACTGATCTCATGGTCATTTGTGTGGAGACACTAAAGCAAGTATGTAGGTGCTTATTGGAGAATAAGTTCACTGAACGTGACTCGCTATGGAATACCTAATGGAGTTTTACTCGCCTGTCAATAGGAATTCCTAATGTGATAGTAGTACATGTGATCCTTGGACTTGAGATCATCATAGTATCTTGTATGTAACAAATTATACTTTGACTAATTCCTTAAGGCCTTTTAAGGCATATATAGGGTATGCTTGGGTATAATGAGTTACATATAGAGATAATGAATGATCAATAAAGAATCTACCACCTCTAGTAAAAGAGGAGATATGTCCTATGTGATTCGTTAAAAGACAACCCAGGAATCCTTGGCCAAGGTAGAATGAAATTAGAAAGAGGTTTCTAATTTGCATTATTTGGAGTTGTGCATTTTCTAATCGAAATACATATGATTAAAGAAATTAAGACTTGACAGTAAATCCATGTCTTATATTTAATTGGGACATTGTATGGTGGAAGGATTGAATTATACGGTAACTATTAACTCACAGGTTCTTTTATGATTAATGTTGAAATCTATATTATCTGGAAAGTCGTTGATCGCTAGGGAGGCTTATCCCTATTGTAGAATAAATGTTATTTATTTAAATAAATTATTAGTTTAATTTATTTATTTAAATAAGATTAGAATTGTTCTAATTGATTTATTCACAACCGGTTTAATATGGAGAGCCTAAAGGGTCACACCATAAAAGGAAGAAGAATTATTTAAGAAGAAAATGGCATGATAGTAATAATGCATTAAGTATAATTAATTTAATCTATGATGATAGAATAAATTAAATAGCTTAATGTTTATTATTTAATATTTTAGAAATATTAAATATAAATTAATAAGAGGAGTCTTATTAATAATAATAATATTATTATTATTTTAATTCTAAAGGAGTTTAGGAATTAATATAATATCAGTACTCTCTCTCAATCCTAATAAAGATTAGGATATAAATTAATTAAAAGTAATTAATTAATTAATTAAATAAAACCCTATTCTAATTGGATTAGGAGGGTTAACCTAATATCTATATAAGAGAGTCTTATATCAGAAATAAGGTACGTGAATTTTTCAAGAGTTGGGAGTACACATATTCTATAGAGATAGAAACAAGGGTTAAGCCAATAACCCATCTTATTGAGTTCTTCATCTTCCTTGGTGGATCACCGTTAGAGGCCAAACATTTGGGTGGCTGACATTGATCAAGGGAAGGAGCCACTACAGAGGAATCAAAGGAATCAAAGGAGTAGAACTTGTACCTGAGGAAGCTTGGATATTCAAAGGTATAATTCTATTTTTCTCCTTCTTCATTCACTGATAATTGATGCATAAGAATGATCATGGTAATGGGTTTGTATAAATTTTTGAAAACCTAGTTTTTACGCTTCCGCCCTATTTATGTGATTTGATTGCATGATTGCGTTACGTACAAACCCAACACATATATGTAGGATTAATTAAGGAACATGAGTATAAATTGTAGCTTGCGCTCGAGGTAAGTTTTCTAAACTCAAACTTTACTTGAGCAAGTGTTCTATCCTTTCTTGATTTTATTTATGCGAGTTATTTGCATTCTCTATAATTTCCATATTGAGAAAATATCTTATTGAAGTTTATCTCTAAATTGATGTGACCTTAACTTAATTGTTCAAGCAAGGTCTATATTGTCTTTCAAATGTTTTAAGTTTAATTTTAAAGCATAAGTTAATTCATAATTCTTTATGGTTGAATTATTAGTTATTGTAAGTGATTCAACTACTCCTTAGTTGATGATAGTTGAACTCTAAATTTCCTTTTAAGCTTATCCAAACCAAAATTTCTTTGGTGCGGACTTGTTATCAAATACTGAGATGAACAACCCTATTTAATAGGGGATACCATGCGGAGGCATTAAGATGTTTGTGCACAATACATGGTACGAAAGGCTGATCCCACTAAGTACGAGTTAAGAGTCCATATAGTCTAAAACACTATTAAAGGTTTTAAATAGAAATGTTTATAACCTAGGAAATAGTTCAAGGTCTTATGACCCTCAGATGATTTCTATATTCGAAAGTCTAAATTTTGATGAAAGAATTATTATTCAATTCTTTATTATTGATGAAGGAAATGTTATTCAAATCATTTGAAGTTATTCAGTTATGGCATCACTACTTTTGTTGTTATTCCAAGTGAGCTGTTGTTTGCTCACTCTTGCATTATATAACTCTTGCAGCTAAAGTTGAAAGAGTTGATGAACCATCAACTAGTAAGGGCAAGAGCAAGATGAACAAGTGAAGACTTGTTATGTTTTGATTATGATGTGTAATAGAATTTATTTATGTGATGTTTTTATTTTTTGCACTTATCGATGATGTTAAGGTTAGCAAACCCTGTGACTGTTTTGATTAAGTTGTAATCCGTTTATAAAGAAGATTTTGTTATTTAATTAAGGTTGTAATTTATTTTGCATTCCTTATTTATGGGCAGTAGTTATGTTTTATTTAGACAGTGAGCACCAAATCTCGTGGAATTCAAGTACCCGAATTTGGGGGTGTCACAATATTGGCAGAGACCTTGAGGTCGGCTACATTCTGCCATACCCATCAGGTGGGGTTCTTCAGGGTGCTGTTTGATTGTACGTGTGGTTTATGACACACTTGAGACCCATTGGCACTTTTAGACATCATGGGTATTGTTTTACTTATGAGATAGCCATGTCCTACTCCTTTCAGCCGGCAGAGTGTACAGATGTGACATCATGGTTGGCCTTCCTGACGGTGATCGAGCATCCATTTGCGATCTTGCCCTGTTCAGGGATTAGCTCTCCTTATATCTTCATTACTCATGAAGTTGGCATGGACTATCTACCCTTGGCAGATTTGAGAGGGGTGACCAGATATCATCCACTGGCCGTCCTGGGATAGTTTGATCAGTTTCAGGATATTCACCACTTTGAGGGGGCTTTGGATTAGCGACTATCAGCTTCGTATTTGTCATCAGCTGACTTGACCAGGATTTATAATTGTTGCACTCATCATGAGAGGGCTGATTTTTTGACTAGTCATCTGGGTAGTTCTTTAGAGTATTCTGCATGGTTGGAGGCAGATATTGCATCAGCTGCAGTTGTTTACCCAGAGCCGAGTACTGATTCAGATGAGGAGGAGCCTATGAAGGACCCTGATTCTCCTACTGAGGATGAGTTATTTGTTGGTTTGACAGCAGCTTTGGTCAGTGACACCCCTAGCACTCCTACTATGGCGGATCCATCTCTTATAGATTCATTAGCTCAGATGACCTTTGAGAGGGATCAGGCGAGAGCACTGATGTTGATAGCCCTTTTTGGCAAGGATGCAACTTTTATCGATAGGGACGATGCTCGAGCTACTAGAGACGCATCTTTTGTTGAGATAGAGGAGGCTCTAGTTGCTCGGGATGCTACTTTTATTCATTGGGATGAGGCTCTAGCTACCCGGGACGTTTACATCGCTGATAGTACTGCACTCAGGTCATATACCAATAGCATTATTATAGATATGAGTGACTTCATAGATGATAATAGTAGCACTATGTAGATGGCTGTGGATCTTCTAGCTCGCATGGAGACCTTAGGACAGGAGCTTATAGATGCACCTCCATCTTTTGAGAGGGATGCAATGTTGGACTTGCTATCCTGTTTATCAACGGGTTTATAGACTAGCTTTCATTTTCCTGCACATACTAGGTCAGCCATTTTTGTCATGTACATGATACATTGTATATATATTAAACAGTATTATATGGCACAGAAATATATTTTGGTTCATTTCCCTTTTGGATATATATTGTCATTGTTGAGTGATTACCACTTTTTTCATGACTTGTTTTCTGGATGTATTATGAGTTTTTCCTTGATGGATTAACACTGAGATGTCAGAGAGTACCTCAGAAGGGCTTGCTGATCAGGAAGGCTTGATAGTATTTGGGTTTATTATGGGTTTCGGTGTCTTGGGACTAGTTTTCAATAGGGTTTGTGTTTTTTTTTCTTGAAGGTTAGACCGCACCATAAATGGCTGCCTACGTACTCCCGGGTTAAGGGAGATTAGGCCATTCGTAGTTCAGGCTTAGCCTGAAAGGTTGTAAAGTGTTTATTTGGGTTTGAGCTTGGTTTGAAGGGTTTTTTATTTTGTTTGACTGCACCATATAGGGGTGAGCTTGGTGCGGTTTGAAGTCCAAACCGCACCCAAAACCGCTTAGGTGCGGTTTGACAAATCCAAAACCGCACATAAAACAGCTTATGATTGGTGCGGTGCGGTTTTAAAATGTGCGGTGCGGTTTCAATTGGTGCGGCTTCGGTTCCAAAACCAATTGAAACAACAAAAAGGGTAACAATGCATCAAGTGCTCGAAGGGTAACAGTTGTACCATAAAAGATAAATTATTGACTCGTCACTATTTAACTACTCCATTGATTACTTTTGATGAATCAGAAATGTTCAAGGCTTGTATACCAATAGCTCAGCTTAGTCTTGAACTTGAGCCATAAGAAATCATTAACGTATAGGCATCCCGGATCTGTCTCATAAAAAAAATTAAAAAACAAGTGAAATTTGAATGTTAAAGAAAGAAGTAACCTATAAATGTTCACACTACTGTAGACAATTACAGTAAATGAGAAATTATATGTTCAAGTGAAAAGTAACTTTAGAATTTACTAGAGATAATACATACATACACACACATGGTGCGGTTTCAGTTTTATGCGTGCGGTTTTGGCTAGTAACCAAACCAGAACCGTAAATTTGGTTATTCAACCTACCTAAAATCGCCACATGCGTCGGAACCATTGGTACGGTTCGTGCGATTTTTGGTGCGGTTTTGGTTCTAATTTGGTTACTTGCTCAGCCCTAGCACCATAGATGGTTTCCTACATACTTCCGGGTTGAGGGAGATCAAGTCATTCGTAGTTCAGGCTTCTAGTGAAAACCTGAATTGATTTAATTTTTTCATAGGACCAGGGTGATGTCTTACAGGTGCTTTAGACATAGTATCTCTTCATGATGTCTGAATTGATGATCTGGGGAAATTCTTTCCCATCCATTTCTTGCAATCTGATGGCTCCTCTTGTCAACACTTCTTTGACAATGAAAGGGCCTTCCCAATTTGGGGAAAACTTTCCTTTGGCTTCATCTTGATTGACAAGGACTTTCTTTAGTACTAAGTTATTTTCTTTGAATTATAGGAGTCGAACTTTCTTATTGTATGGCCGAACAATTCTTTGCTGATATAATTGTCCGTGAAATTTGGTTGTAGCGCTTTTTTCATCTATCAGGGATAACTGGTGGTATCGCTCTTGCAACCACTGGTCTTCTTCCATCTGAGCATCTATTAACACCCTCAATGACTCCATTTCTACTTGTATGGGGAGTACTGTTTCCATTCCATAGACTAATGAGTAGAGGGTAGCCCCAGTAGAAGTGCGCATTGATGTTCTGTTGGCTAGCAGAGTCGGAGGCAATAAGTCAGGCCATCCTTTGTGATTGGCGGACATTTTTTGCATGATCTTCTTGATATTTTTGTTGGCCGCTTCGACAGCATCATTCATCTTGGGATGATAGATGACAGAATTGAGATGCTTGATTTAAAACTTGCTGGCATAATTCTTTCATCATCTGGTTGTTTAGATTCTTGGCATTGACTGATACGATCACCTTCGGTTGTCCATATCGACATATTACATCATTTCAGATGAAACCAATGATTACCTCTTTGGTGACCTTGGGAAAAGAAGCAGCCTCAACTCATTTAGTGAAGTAATCGATCATGGTGAATATGAATTGATGGCAATTACTGGCTTTGGATTTTATTGGTCCAATCATGTTCATTCCCCATATGGAAAAGGGTCATGGCGAACTCATATTGTCGGGGCCTTTTGGCTTGCAAATTTGATGTCGGGAATTCTCATCCTATCAAATACGTGGATCAAGGAAGCCAATGTTGCCAATGCATCAGCAAAGTCATTCCTACCTCGAGGGATGTGGATGAAGGCTATTTCTTCAAACTCCATGGATATCTTGATAACCTGCCGATGATATGGTAGCAAATGTAATTCTTTGGTATGATATGCTCCGGTGGTTTGTTTGATAACCAACTCAGAATCCCCAAAGACTAGTAAACGTTTGATACCCATGGATTGGGCCAGTTTCAACCTCATTATACAGCCCTCATACTCAGCTGTGTTGTTGGTGTTGACAAACTACAATTTGATGGCCACATGATACTGTTCTCCTGTAAAAGAGACAAGAACTGCCCCAACTCCGGTACCTTCCATGTTCACGGCTCTATCAAAATATATTTTCCAATATTGGACTGTATTTTCTTGAGGGATTTGTTCAATTGTAATTATCCCATCATCCGGGAAATAAGTTTCCAAGGGTTCAAAATCCCCTGACGGTGGTTCGGCCAGTTGATCCGTAATTCCTTAACCTTGGATAGACTTCTGAGTCACGTAGACAATGTCGAACTATTGTAGGATCAACTTCCATTTGGACAATCAATAATTCAACATGGGTTTGCTGAATACGTACTTCAGCGGATTCATGCGGGATATGAGATAAGTCGTGTGCCCATGCAGATAATGTTGTAACCTCATGGCGGCACATGCTAACGCACAACAGGTCTTTCCAATCAAAGTGTACTTCGGCTCGTCGCTACTGAATCTTTTACTGAGGTAATAGATAGCTCTCTTCCTTGCTTCTATCATCCTTCTGCCTCAGCATACAACCCATTACATTGGCATTGACTAACAGGTACATAAATAGGGGAACCTCATCCCTTGGGGGTACCAAGATAGGTGCTTCAATCAACTGCTTCTTGATGGAAAGGAAGGCTTTTTGACAATCTTCATTCCACCTCATGGAGGAGTTTTTCCTTCACAGCTTAAAGATGGGTTCACAAGTTGCCGTGAGTTGAAAGATGAATATGCTTATGAAATTGATTCTCCCTAGAAATCCCCGTATTTTCTTTTCTGTTCCAGGCACGAGCATCTCGGTGATTGCTTTAATCTTAGCGGGATCCAGCTCAATGCCTCTATTGCTTACTAGAAATCCTAATAACTTGTCTGATTTGACACCAAAAGAGCATTTGGCCGGATTCAGCTTTAGGTTGTACTTGCGCAACCTGTTGAAAAGCTTTTTCAAATGGCTAATGTGGTCATCCTCCCTTCGCGATTTGACAATGATATCATCCAGATATACCTCTATTTCTTTGTGAATCATGTCATGAAAAGGGCCATCATGGCTCGCTAATAGGTGGCACCGGCATTGATAAGGCCGAAAGACAAACGTCTATAATAAAAGGTCCCCATGGAGTGATGAAGGCTGTTTTCTCCATGTCCTCTTTAGTAACCATGATTTGATGGTATCCGATAAAACAGTCAATAAAAGAATACATGCCATATTGCGCCATGTTGTCTATCAGTATGTGGATAAAAGGTACTAGGAAGTTGTCCTTAAGACAAGCCTTATTCAAATCCCGGTAATCCACGCATACTCGTACCTTCCCTCTGGGCTTAGGCATGGGAACTATGTTGGATAACCACTCATGGTAAGTTGACGCCAGTGATGATGTCGGCTTTGAATTGCTTTGACAATTTCTTCTTTGATTTTCAGACTCCACTCAGGTTTCAATCACATGAGCTTCTGCTTGACTGGCTTGAATCCATCTTTAATGGGCAATAGATGAATGACAATGTCAGTAGACAAACCAATCATGTCTTCATGTGACTATGCAAATACATCCTGGAACTGAGTTAAGAGTTCAATCAAGTCTGCTCTTTGATTTGGAGTAAGGTCCATGCCTATCTAGATTTCTTTAGGGTTTTCTGAGGTTCCGATATTAACAGTGATGGTTTGGTCGAGGTTTGGTTTGGGTTTATCTTCGACCCATTCTTTGATCTCCTCGGGCACCTCATAGTCATCCATCTCCTCTTGACCAATCTTCATCAAGTCGAAGTCCAGTTCTACATCAAAGTTGTAGTTATTGTGAAAATTTGGCATCTCATCAGCAAGGCCAAACAAATCCAACTCTGGAGTCCTGAAAACAAAATGCTTTCACTTTAATATATGAAACTGCTTGATCATACAAAGCATTTAGCAAAAAGCATGACAAAAGTAACTACTATTGCTGTGCAACAAAATTAAGCAGTAAATAAAACCACGCTTCAGGGTAGATGGACTTTCTTCCATTTTACCCTTTTTGACTGATGCATGGAGTGCTGCTTCAATTGTCTAGAGTCAAATCTTCATGAACATGGAGGATAAAGGAGTTGTTGTCGTCTTCCTCCTCTTTGATGATGACTAAGACAACATTCATATCAAGGCCAGTGCTTTTTTAGGAACTATTCACCTTATACATGTTGATGCGAGGGATTAGGACTTGATCTTTTGAATAGTCATCATTTGGGATATTTTCATTCATACCCTCAAAGTGCACTAGAAAACACATTTTTGCGAACGGGTCTCGTCCTCCCTGCAAGAACTTTTCCTTACCTTTTTTGCTTTCCTTATCAGGCTTCAGAACTTCTCTTTCAATGACTGGTTTGACCTAAGGAATCAGCATACCAGATACATCATCATGAATCTTCCTCATCGATTTCACAAACCCTGCATCAGTGAGGTTTGGTAGCAGGATGGTGAAAGTAGGAACCAGTGGATGCTTGTGCGTATTTCGGTAGTTTGATCTGGAGGAATAGCCTAATCCAGTCTTCCATGTCTGACTAGGTATTTGCATCGGACTTCTGATTCCTTGCTGACTTTTCCCTAACCCTTTTCCAGGGCAGTAACCCAAGGATATCATTTCTTGACCGACCGTCATTACTTTGTTGGAAACTCTTGGCTTTAAGGCTGGTGCCCCAATAGGTAGGTATTGAGTGTTGCTCACTTCCAGAGCTTGAAAACTGACATGCTCAACTCCTTCATCGAGGCTAATTACCGGCATATTGCTTTGTATGTAGACAGGATACTCTGGCTCGACATTTACAATTATCAGATTACCATCAATAATGTATTTGAGTTGTTGATGAAGGGTGAACAGAACTGCTCTCGCCATATGTATCCACGGTCTTCCAAGCAGCAAATTATATCTTGTGGTAATGTTTAGTACCTGGAAGGATATGTAGAAAGTATGGGGACCAATCTCCAATGGAAGCTCGATTTCTCCCATAGCCTCTCAGCGAGATCCATCAAAAGCCCAAATGACTACATGACTAGTCCGAATTTGGTTCAGATTAATCTTCATTCTCTCCAATGTGTCGTAGGGGCAGATATTCAGGGATGATCCTCCATTTATCAACACACCTCCTACCATATATCCTGAGGACATCACTGCTATTTGAAATAACTTGCAATGACCAGTCACTTCCACTGGTATATCATCGTCAGTGAAAGATATAACATTACTGTCGAAAATGTGCTCTATCACGTGATGAAATTTCTCAGTATCTACCGTCTTCGGCAGATGTGCTTCTTCCAGTACTTTCACTAGAATCTTGCGATGATCCTCCAAAGATAAGACCAAATCCAAAATGGATATTTGTCGGGGTGCCTCTTTTAAGCTTTTCACCACTTTGACCTCATTATGCCCCATCTTGCTGAGGAACTCTTTAATTTTTTCCCCATACATTTTTCCCTTGGCTTTAATGACTGAGTTGATGACTCCCTGAAGCAGGTACAACAAGGTTTTCCTTTGATATAATAGCAGTGTGGTTTGATGTTGATCCTTCATCTTTCCCATAGTTCCATGGGACTTTCTTCAAGCTGACTACTGGATATTGGGGTCTGAATGGAAATATTAGAGGCTCAGGAGCAACCAATTTCACAAGATTCTTTCCTTCTTGGGCCCCTTTTGAAAGTAGTATGCATACAAGCAAATCTTGTATGATGATAAAGCATCAACTTTGGAGACGATCTTATTTATTTATTAATAAAAGTATTAACTTAAAAAAGGCATTTAATTATCTACATGATGCTGTTTTTATAATATGTAAATAACCCATAGTTTTAAGCAATGCTTTTAGAATCATGATGATGATCATGTTAATGAGATCTAAATTCTTAGAAAGCTTAAAACTAAAATAGTTCCCAATCATGGGAATACTAAAAAGGGGATTAGTAAATCCGGATAGATTGGTACATATGTTGTTTGCTTATTGGAAGAGGATGATTGATCTCATGATCATTTGTGTGGAGACACTAAAGCAAGTATGTAGGTTCTTATTGGAGAATAAGTTCACTGAACGTGACTCACTATGGAATACCTAATGGAGTTTTACTTGCATTTCAATAGGAATTCCTAAGGTGATAGTAGTACAAGTGATCCTTGGACTTGAGATCATCATAGTATCTTGTATGTAATGAATTATACTTTGACTTATTCCTTAAGACCGGTAGGATATATCAAAGGGTATGCTTGGGTATAATGAGTTACATATGGAGATAATGAATGGTCAATAAAAAATCTGCCACTTCTAGTAAAAGAAGAGATATGTTCTATGTGATTCGTTAAATGACAACCCAGTAGTCCTTGACTAAGGCAAGATGAAATTAGAAAGGAGTTTCTAATTTGCATTATTTGGATTTGTACATTTTCTAATCGAAATACATATAATTAAATAAAATAAGACTTGACAGTAATTCCATGTCTTATATTTAATTGGGACATTGTATGGTGGAAGGATTGAATTATACGGTAACTATTTACTCACAGGTTCTTTTATGATTAATGTTGAAATCTATATTATCTGAAAAGTCGTTGATCGCTAGAGAGGCTTATCCTTATTGTAGAATAAATATTATTTATTTAAATAAATTATTAATTTAATTTATTTATTTAAATAAGATTAGAATTGTTCTAATTGATTTATTCACAACCGGTTTAATATGGAGAACAGAAAGGGTCACACCATAAAAGAAAGAATAATTATTTAAGAAGGTAATGACATAATCGTAATAATACATTAAGTGTAATTAATTTGATCTATGGTGATAGAATAAATTAAATAGCTTAATGTTTATTATTTTATATTTTGGAAATATTAAATATAAATTAATAAGAGGAGTCTTATTAATATTATTACAATTATTATTATTTTAATTTCTAAAGGAGTTTAAGAATTAATTTAATATTAGTACTCTCATTTATTCCTAATAAGATTAGGAGTCAAATTAATTAAATGAATTTAATTAATTATTCCCAATGTGGTGGGAAGCCTAAATTAGTTAAAGGAGTTTAATTAATTAAATAAAACCCCATGTCTAATAGGATTAGAAGGGTTGACCAATATCTATATATGAGGAGTCTTACAATATATATCAGTTGATGCAATTCCAATTGTTGGAGAGTACTTCTTTTCTATAGATGATAGAAAACTAGAGTTTAGCCAACCACCCTCCTTCTTGATAATTCATCTTCCTTGGTGGATCACCTCTAGAGGCCAAACACTTGGGTGGCTAACGTTGATCAAAGGAAGGAATCTAACCCGAAAATTCAAGGAGATCACGAAGAATAAGGAGTAGAACTCGTACCTATGGAAGCTTCGTTCTAGAAGGGTATGATTCCATAACTTCTTATTTATCGTTTTAAATTAATAATTTACATAAAGGATGATCCGGGTAATGGTTTTGTAGAAAATTTTAAACTTTGATATACCATGCTTCTGCTAATTTGTGCAATTTGATAGCTCACGATTTCGTACAAACCCAACACCTTTTCCCTGAAGTATCAGGGGCGTGATTGCTAGATCCTTCTCATAGGAAATGACAACCACTACTTTTTTCAGATTCCATGTCATGGGAAAAAGGACTGCTTCCTCACTAGAATAGCCATAATCTTGGTTTGCCTTCAGCAAGTCATTGCTTTCAATTAGATTTTGAATCAAATGACGAAGTCCCCAACAATCCTTTGTGTCATGACCAGGTGTGTTGGTATTATATTGACAGATCCTATCATGTTTGAACTTCCTGGATCGAGGGTTTATTGGGGGTAAAAATTCTGTGACTTTCCCCTCGTTGATTAACATTTGGAGAATTTCTTTCATAGGTTAATTCAAATGAGTGAAATTCCTTTTGAAGGCGAACTCCCTGTTAGGTCGGCATCTTCTCTTCCTTAGCAACCTTGTCGGCCCAAGGTTCATTCTCATGGAACCAGTAATTATCCCTCTTGGAAATAGGACTAATTTCAGGGGCCAAAATATTGGTTTCTTATTGATTGGGTTGATTTATTAATTTCCTCGTTATCTGATGTTGATAAACTACCAGTTCTGCCAATTGCCCAACCTGTTCCTTGATAGATTTGATTTCTTGTTCTATCATGAACTGCCTTTCTGAATATTCCCAATTATGCGGCCTATCTTTGTTTGCTTAGGATGACTCTCCGACATGCTGGAGGTACTTGGATCCTTCTCCATTTCCCACACTGATCATATTGACGCTCTCCTCATTGTGTTGAGGCAGAGGATTGTCTTGAACATGTGGTTGTTCTTGTGTTGTCACCACGATCTCCCCATTATCTATCAAGTCTTGGATTTTGTGTTTGAGAGACCAACAATCTTGGGTATCTTGGCCCGGTGCTCCAGAATGATAAGCACACTTCTTACTCGGGTCAAAATTTTGTCCACTTGAATTGGCCGGCGGAAGGAGCTGGGCAATCTTCTTTTGTGTTGTCAGAAGCTTCAGTATATTATCCAGTGAGCCCCCTAAGGGTGTGAACGTTCTTCGACGTTTAAATTCTTCGATTTTTTAAAAGGGAGGATTCGAAGATTGTGCAGGAGCTTGAAAAGGGGAATAATTTCTCCTTTGAATGGGCAAGCTTGGATTGCCTCTCTGATTCTGTCCCTGAAGTATCAAGGACACATCCTCCTCCTTCTTTTTGTGGACTCTCCGAGGATTACTTCCATAGCTTCTGGCTTGAATATGCTCGGCCACTGCCTCCAAAGTAGTAAGGTCTTTAATCTTCCCAGACTTCAGTCCCATTTTGGGCATTTCTCTATGTTTGATCATTTCTGAGAATGGTTTTCCTATATATGCTAGGACCCTCTCATAATATGGAGCTTCCTGGATGTCTATGAAAGTCATCACTATCTCAGTCTCTGTCGTATGTGGGGTGACTTGTGCAGCCATCCGTCTCCATCTTTGGGTATATTCAGGGAAAGACTCATTGCTTTGCTTTTTGACCTTGGTCACTTGATATCAATTCGGAGCCATCTGAGACTGAAAGCTATATTGATTTAGGAATGCATGGGCCAGCTCTTCCCAACTATGAATCTTAGAATTGTCAAGTCGGGCATACCAAGCTCGGGCTTCTCCAGTCAGACTCTTTTGGAATAAATGTGGGAGCTGTCGTCTAGCACTACAAAATTTACCTTACTAAGGTTCTACTAATTCAAGAATCAGTATAGCAATAAGCAAGGATCGATCCCACAGAGAGTGAATTGTATTTTAATTTTCCAATGAATCCAATGAATTGGGAGTTTTTGTTGAAAACAGTTTAATTTGACTAAAGTGAATTACTGAGAAAATATTAATAAATAAACGAGTTCAATTCTTCAGTTCAGTGTCCCCTTTTCACAATTATGATTTAATCAAGTCATTATACTATTTATCTTCCACTGAGATTAATAACCCTAGATAACCGCGATCGCAAATTACCTGAAATTCTCCTCAAGTGTAGATTTAATACGACGATCGCCAACAAGAGATTCTAACTAACATACAACCTAGAATTATCAGCCTAGATTTAATATAATAGAAGCATTAAGAATGAGAATTAGATTATTCCAAGCAATAATTTCACAATCAGGAATTATTTAACTTGTCTTCTGAATATCTTAACAATATTTCAAAGCGTGTCCACAATAAAATACAGTTAATCGCTACTTAGATTAGACACACTTCGTTTTCTTAAAATTTGTCTTAATCTAGCAGATGTAATCAATTTATTAATTTAATCCTGCAGAAACCAAATCAATCAATTAAACAACATATATGAAAGCTCATGTAGATAATCAGAATAAATCTCAGATTAAAGAATAAATATTATAAACTTAATCAAACCATAAACTGTTAATCAAGTTTAACGTCCCTTCAGAATTGAATAAGTGAATTAGCCTGACATGCCTTGATGAATAGCCTCCAAGATGAAAGAATGAAATTATATGATCCAAGATAGTCTAAACTCAGCAGAACAACTGATATATATAGACTAACAAAACCCTAGTCTAATAAGGCAAGACATACTTCCTAATCCTACACAACTTTTTAATTAAAACACCTAAAACCTAGTCAGCCAGTCCTTCTGGCGCCCCGCGCACAATGCCTTCTTCTCCTGGTATGCCCCAGGCCCAATATGCAAGGATTCAAGTCTTTATGTGGCGCGGCCCGCGCCGATTCCTTTGCATATGCAGCGCGCCCCTCGCCAGTCAGTCAACAATTCCAACATTGCCCTTTTAATCCCCTTTTTGTCTAAACACTCTCCATTCCTGCGCATTACACAAAACACATGAAAAGTACAATGTATACTTAAGTAAATGCAATATAACAAGCTAAGAAATACCCATTAAGTAGGTTAAAAACCTACTTTATTAGTTCCCAAAGGCACGTTAGTTATCTAGAAGGGAGGTTGAATAGATATTTTAAAATTTTCTTTGTTTAAAATACTTTGTCAATAATGAATATACTGACAGCAGCGGAATATATGTTTGTTCCCCTTAAAGATAATGTAATGATAATTTGATAAGCAATTATAGCAGTTATAACAGTTAATGAGAGACAATGAGACACATGGGTTTTAAGTTGTTCAGAGCACATAAGGCTCCTAGTCCACTCTTCTACTCCACGAGTAGGAAATCCACTAAGGATATCTCTTACAACTTGAATCACTTAGATTCCTTCAAGGCCAGCAGCCTTGGAACTTCTCTTAGTTCACTTTTGAACTCTTCAAGTCCAGCAGACTTGGTACTTCTCTTAGTTCACTCTTGAACTCTTCAAGTCCTTCTGACTTGGAACTTCATTTGAGTTAATAGTTGTATTCTGGGGTGTGCTACTCAGTTGCAATTAAACATCAGTTCTGAAGAACTGAGTAGCGAAGCAGGCTTTCCTCTTTCAGGATCGTAGAGTTGATCGTTAAGTGTTCTTGAGCTTTTCTCTTGGTATTCTTTCTTTTTGTTGACTTGCTTGCTTAGACAGAATCCTTATCTGATTTCCTTATAAAAGAGTCATTCAAAATGTTTTTCGTTTGAATGCTCCCGTTGCAGCATTAAATGCTTCAGACGTTTTTGTGCAGTTGATGTTGACATCCTACTTTTCTGCTGCTGAGCCGTCTGGCCCACTGACACAGCAGACTGTAACTTCACCTAACACCTGAAAAGTTGTTTTCAGCAGGAGGTTTAGTCCTTTCCTTAGCTTCTTCAATACGTTTCTTTGATTTGGACTAAGGATGAATATGGAATCATTGGGACCATCAATTTGTCAACGGCTATAAGCCTTTCTTTATTTGTTGCTCTTTCTCCCTTCATCAGAACTACGAACTTTGATGCTGACTGGAGGAACACTATGATTATGGTCATTGTACCATAATCATTGTGTGTTGGCTTACACAGGCTTGACTCAGACTTAATCGTAGAGAACACTACGATTCCTCTTAAGCTCTTTGGAAAACTACGATTCCTACTTGCTTATCTTGTAGACTCCACGATCTCGAGAGCACACTACGTTTCTTGACTTAGCTCGACAGGAGCTCGGATCTTCTCCACGATTCTCAGTGTGGCTTCCAAGGAAAACTACGATTCTGTGATACATTCACTTAAGCTCCACGAATCTTACCTTGGCTTCTGCTGACTTGGTTTTCTTGGCAGACTACGATTCTGGACATCTTTATTGAAACTCCATGATTCTGCCTTATTTTCTGTATGCTACCTTTGACAGACTATGATTCTGTCAAGGCTTTAACTTTCACAACTCAAATAGATCAACCTAACAGTTTTGATCTTTTCTTTTATACATTTATTTACATAAATGATAAACATTAAAGTTCAGATCAACCTAACAATTTTGATCGTATCATCTAAGTCCTTGTACATTGATTCTCTTAAGGACTTTACACTTTAAGCATTTATATTTACTTTCAACATCAAATTTGAATATGCAATTCCTAACAATCTCCCCCTATTTGATGTTGACATAATCAAGGAGATTTGCATTATATCATCAGATTTTAAATGTAGAGTGCTAGAAAGTAAATATGGCTTAGTGTTTTAGTGAGCAAGTGGAATTTTTAGAGAATAAGCATAAATTTATTGACGTTTGAAAAGATATTACAATCTAGCATAGAAACATCAATATACAGTTAAACTTTGACTCATCTCTATCTTCTTTGCCTCTTATTCCTTATAGGGTTGGCATGCTCTTCAGCTATTCTTCTCCTTGAGGCTTCATCTCTCCATGTAATGTCCTCTAGATCTTCTCGGGTCAAAGGTTCTTGATGATCATGTCTGGTCATAAAGGCATGATCTCTAACTAGCATGTTAAGACCAGTAGAGGATATACCTTGTGAGCCAGAAGCTTGACCTTGACTCCTTTGAATAGATTCAGCCGTGAGAGGACGCTGCATCTGCTGATCAGATTATGGAGGCTGATAACTTGGACTCCTAGGGTTGCCACCCGACGATAAACCAATTTGAGTTTTCCTTTGCCTTCCCTGCTGAGGAGGTGGTTGAATGTGTGTTTGCCTTTTACTTCCACCTCTGTTGCCTTAGCCTCAGTCTCTTTTATCTCCTTGCTCATTATTCTCCCCCTTTATGTCAGCATCAAGGGTTCTAATATCTTCAGATAGGCGTCGGACACCTTGCACTAGTTCATGCATTTGAGAGCGGTTGAGTGCAATGTCACTATTATTTTCCTCGACTAGATCCTCAGTTTATCTTCGTTGTTGCTAAAGCCGCTCCATTGCATTGTTATTCTGATTAATTTGAGTGACACTGCAGGCTTAGAATTGTTGTAGAGAGATACGCAGTTCTGAAATCTGTTTGTTCATCAGCTCATTTTGAGATTACTGAGTCTTCTGCATGATCTCCATAGCTTTTTTATACTTCTTTGTGGCAGCAAAGTGAATAACATCCCTTTTACTAAGGCTTTCAGCCATTTCCTTGACAATCTCCTTTAGTTTCTTGGACAGCTTAGTTGCCAAATTTCCTGGTAGGGTCTTGACAGAGTCGATGATGTGGTCGAATCTCAGGTGAAGTGCAACTGAGTGTGCTTCGAGAATTTTGCTAGACTCTGAACCCATTTGGCTTAATGTTTCAGTCAGCTCCTCCTTTGTTGGCATTAGAGACAATTGATCGAGAATTCATTGTGTCTCAAAAGGAGGAGGGGTAGTTGTAGTGTGTTCATTTCTCCTTGACATGCTTGCAAGGGCAAGTGTCATGTCGAAATATTCGTTGTTAGAGGATGATGGAATATCTGCTTGGGTTAGAGGTGTGGCCATATAGTGTATGGGTGAAGTGTTTGATTAAGGTTCATTGAGCTATTCTGGGGACTCTACGATTGTCGTGTCAGTCTGAGCATTAGGCACAAATCGTAGTTTGCCATCTAGAGTGGGTGTCTCATTGGTTGAGCAATCAAGCATCTCCTCTACGATTCTGGTAACTTGCTCGATAACCATTAGATCACTTGCGGTTGGCTCAAAGGGAATAAGTTGATTATTTTGTTCATCAATCACAAAGTTTTGGAACTCTGTAACTTGAAATTGATTGAGTGGGTGAAGAACTACTTCCATCCATTTAGGCAATTCATAGAATTCATTAAAGTGCGATGATGGAGAATGGTTGACAATAAAAGAGAGGGGAGTGAAATGTACCTCATACTCAATTTCTAAAGTTGATTCATTTGTAATCAGCTTCTGAGCAAACCTCCTTTCTCTTGGGAATCCATAGGCAAGCACTAAAATTGCTGGATATGCCTTGAATGTCCAGAATATGTGATCCCAGGAGTTGAGAATCATGGCACTATGATATGGCATCATGGGCAAATAATTGAACAGCTAATTGTAGTTTGCTGTTCTTTCACCATATTATCCCATATATAAAATCTCAAGATCATCATCCTCTTCTTTATCACTCTCTGCATCATGAACTTCCACCACATCATTCATCACATCATCATCAGCAATATTCACCATTTCTGCAGCAGCACACTCTACGAATTCTTCATGAACTGGGGGGACTTCAAGATTTTCTTTTTGTAGCTCCCCCTTAGCTTCTGCATTCTCTGGCTCTAGTGCTTCTAACAGCTCCCCCTTAGCTGTAGCACTTTCTTGAACAAGAGCTTCTAGAGTTTCTTCTTCAACATTGGTTGAGTTCACTTCAAGTGCTTCTGGTACTTTTTCAGTAGCATCACTTATTTCTTGCATCTCTTCTTCTTGCACTTCAGCAGAATAAACAATAATTTCATCGGGGCTTTTCATCACTATTTCTGGCTCAATCCTTTTAGAGTTGGCCATTTCTTCTTCCTCAGCTTCATCAGTGTGAGTACCTGCTTTAGGCATCTCCATATCAGCTTGATTTATAGCCTGATCAGGTGTAGCAGTGTTGTTTGCATCTTTGATGTAAGCTACCACATCTTCAATGATTCTGGTCTCTTCAGGGGTTAGACCAGATGCTTGAGGATCAGTGGTTTGTTCAGTCTTTTCAGCAGCCCTTCTTCTTTCATCTTCCTTTAAAACTTCTTCATTTTCAAGGATGTACTTCTTCATCAGAGTCATCTTTGTCTTTGGTCTGGTCACAACCTTAGAACCTTCTTCAGCTTCGGCCCTTATAGTATGTTCAGTCTGAGAGGCTGTTGCAGAATCTCTTTCTATAGTGGTGGCTAGCGTAGACTCTACAATTGGTGAAGACTCCACAATCGTAGTCAGTGTAGACATCCTTGTTCTGTGATTACGTTTCTTCTTTTTCTGAGGCTCAGAACTACCTTCAGTCCTGTCCTCACTTATCTCCCTCTTCTTCTTCTTCTTCTCTTTTTGAGTGTCCTCTGGTGTATGAGTTGCCTTAGGAGTAATGATTCTGTTGGTGATAAGGCTTATAAACTCTATTTCAACATCAGGACCTCCTTGAGGTACATCAGTGGTTGAGCCTTGGGCTCCTCAGCCACTTGCATACCTTCATTCACTTTCTTCTTCCCCTTGTTCTTTCTAACCAGAGCTACAGATTCTTCTTGGTTTACCTCTTTATCTTCCTCAACTTCCTTCAAAGCAGATGAGGTTGCAGACATCATCTTCACATTCTCTATAGGATTTCTCTTCCAATTCAGGAACAACTGCTGGGTCATCTTTCTGTTAGGAACAATAGAAACACCTTCTTTGTCTTCAATCCTGTCCCCCAGAGTAGCCTCTAGAATGATGCTGATAAACCTTCCATAGGGCATCTTTGTAGTGCTCTTGGTCTTCTTTGGGCTTTTCATCCATTTCCCAAACCATTCCATCAGTAGAGCTCCATAGTTGAGTTGAACTATGTACCGGATGGCTGTCATGAGCTTCAGTTGCTTTTCATTGACAGAATCGTGGCCACAGCCCTTGCAACATATACATTTTCCAACAATATCAGCAAGGAACTCATATTCTTGGGGAAACTCTTTCTTCTTGTATCCACTCTTTCCTTCAATCTTTGAGTAGCGCAACTTTTTCAGACCTTCATGGAAGTAGATTTTCTCCAATGACGGACGACCTTTATTGTTGAAACCTAGGGCTAGGTTAATGCTTTTGGAGTTGAGTCAAATCTGCACGCCCTGGACTTTGGCAAGGATGGAGTCTTCGTCAACGACTCCATTGCAGTAGAATTCTTTCACCAGCTTTGTATAAATCAGGGTACTGGTGCTTAGAGCTTCTTCGAGTCCAGCTTTCTTCAGTAGTGAAAGAACTTTGTGAATTTCTGGGCTAGCATCTTCAAACCCATCAAAGCACAGTTGGTAACCCCAAACAACATTGGAAGCAGCCATTGATGTGGATTTAGTATCTTGAGACGAACAAATTTGCTTAACTTTCTGAAACTTAGGGTTTTATTTGAGAGAGAGAGAGATAAGCGTTTGGAATTCAAAAAGTAAATTGACAAATGACAGTTTAAAATTAATTTATAACTTCCCTCCATAAGTTTTGCATAGTGGAACACGTGTCGAGTTCTGCAGGACTCCATTGTTTTAAGTCATGTGGAATGTTCGATTCTTCCCTTAGCTCCCCCTGAGCTAGTAAGTCCTTGTGGGAAGACTACGAATGCCAAGAACCACTCCACGATTGTGGAGTTCTTTAGCTAGATCTGCTCCATAGCCGATGACTCTACGATTTCTCGAAGAAATCTGAGATAACATCCCTTCCAAGTTAAGGTAGCTCAGGAAAGGTCAACCTCTTAGACGTATACTAAGGGCCAGGTTTGTCCCTGAGGCGCTTATTAGAAGGGTTACTTGGGCTTGGTAGTACTGTCATCGTAGTGAGCTTTCTTTCCTTTTTTGGAACACTCTATGATCGTAGTCTCTTCTTAGTCATCTCTACGATTTTGACTTAGCCTTTATATCTGCATGGTTAGCACCAATCTAGAGCAAAGAATTCATGGTTGCAAATTTAACATTCCTAACTCACTTATCAGTTTATTAAATCTGGATTCATCTAAGTGTTTTGTAAACACATCAGCAAGTTAATTTTCAGTAGGGATGTATTGCAAAGATATTGTTCCATTTTGAACATGATCCCTAATAAAATGATATCTTATCTTTATATGCTTGGTCCTAGAATGCATGACAGGATTATGAGTTATTGCTATGGCACTTGTGTTATCATAGTGTACATGTATAGATTTGAAATCAAACCCATAATCTGCTAGCTGGTTCTTCATCCATAAGATTTAAGCACAGCAGCTGCCTGCAGCAATATATTCAGCTTCAGCTGTTGAAGTTGATACTGAGTTTTGCTTCTTGCTGAACCAAGACACTAGTCTATTTCCTAGCAGTTGACAAGTGTCACTAGTACTCTTTCTATCTATTTTACTTCTCGCAAAGTCAGCATCTGAGTATCCTGTCAGTTCAAAGGAGGACTCCTTTAGATACAATAGACCCAAGTAGGGTGTACCTTTAAGATACCTAAAAATCATTTTTACAGCAGTTAAGTGTGATTCCTTAGTATTAGCTTATAATCTAGAACATATACATATTGCAAACATTATATCTGGTCTACTGGCAGTTAAATAGAGAAGGGAGCCTATCATACCCTTATATTGAGTAATGTCAATACTTTTACCTTTCTCATCTTTGTCAAGCTTAGTTGCTGGAGCAATTGGTGTTTTCATGGGAGAGGCTGATTCCATGCCATACTTCTTAAGTAAGTCTTTGATGTACCTGGATTGGTTAATGAAGATACCTTCATCAGATTGCTTCACTTGCAGTCCAAGGAAGAATTTCAGCTCACCCATCATGCTCATTTCAAACTTGCTCTACATAAGCTTGGCAAATCTCTTGCAAATATTTTCATCAGTAGAACCAAAGATAATATCATCTACATATATTTGAACTAGTAAAAGTTTATCCTTGTGCTTCCTAAGAATTAGTGTAGTGTCTACTCTACCTCTTGTGAATCCTTTTTCAATAAGAAAGTTAGTTAGTGTTTCATACCATGCTCTAGGTGCTTGTTTAAGTCCATATAAGGCTTTGTCTAATATATAGACATAATTAGAGAGGGCTGGATTGATAAAACCTGGGGGTTGTTCCACATATACTTCTTCTTGAAGTTCACCATTTAGGAATGCACTCTTGACATCCATATGGAAGACCTTGAACTTCATGTGAGCAGCAAATGCAAGGAATATTCTGATTGCTTCAAGTCTGGTAACTGGTGCAAAAGTCTCATCGTAGTCTATTCCTTCTTCTTGAGAATACCCTTTGGTTACCAGTCTTGCTTTGTTCCTGGTAATCACCCCATCTTCATCCATCTTATTTCTGAAAGCCCATTTGGTGCCTATGACTGGGTGATTCCTTGGTCTAGGAACTAGTCCCCAGAATTTGCTTCTCTCAAACTGATTCAGCTCCTCTTGCATGGCTTCAATCCAAATTGCATCTAACATTTCATCTTCAATCTTCTTGGGTTCTATTTGAGACAGAAACTTAAATAGAAACACTCATTTTGGGTTGCAGATCTTGTTCTGATTCTGGCAGTTGGATCACTAATTATCTTGTCTTGAGTGTGATCTCTTTCCCTACCTGTTCCCTGTTGGAACATCTGTTCTGGTGCCTTCTTGTCTGAACTCTTCAGGATTGACTTCTGGTTCAGGTTGATCAGAATCGTCGTCTGGTGCAGCTCTCGCTACGATTTCTTCTTCGGACACTATAATTCCTCCTTCAGGAACTACGATCGTGGTGTTGGGCTCGACCACCTCATCCGTGGTGTCCGTATAGTTAATCGTAGTGTCTTGTGGTGCAGACTTGTCTGAGTCTGTTTCATCAAACATGATATGAATTGAGACTTTAACACTTAATGTCTTCTTGTTGAACACTCTATAAGCTTTGCTATCTGTGGCATATCCAAGGAAGATTCCTTCATCTGACTTGGGTTGGAACTTAGTCAGGTATTGCTTCCCATTGTTGAGAATGTAGCATGAACAGCCGAATACTAGGAATTAACTGACATTTAGCTTTCTTCCTTTCCACAGCTCGTAGGGATTCTTCTTCAACATAGAGTGTACAAGAGCTATGTTCTGTGTGTAACACACAGTGTTAATGGCTTCTGCCCAAAAGTATTCAGGTAGATGAGCTACTGCTAGCAGAGTTCTTCCTGCTTCTATAAGTGTTCTATTCTTCCTTTCAGCTACTCCATTTTGCTAAGGAGTTCGTTGTGCTGAGAAGTTGTGGCTGATGCCATTGTCTGAACAAAACTGATCCATTTTTGAGAAGTCGAACTCTCTACCATGATCACTTCTTATAGCCTTGATAATCTCTCTTTTTTAATTCATTGCCAGCTTGAACATCTTGATCAGTTGGGAGCTTGTTTCATCCTTAGAAGTAAGAAAGAACACTAATGTGAATCTGGTGAAGTCATCCACTACAACCAATGAGTATCTCTTTCCTCCTAGGCTCACAGTTAGGATTGGCCAGAAGAGATCCAGATGTAGTAATTGTAGGGGCCTGTCAATTGAGTTGACTGCTTTGCTTTTGAATGAGCTCCTTTTTTGCTTTCTAAGCTGGCAGACATTGCATGGTCTTTCTTTGATGAAGCTGAACTTAGGTAAACCTGCTACCAGATCTTTGGTGGCCAGCTTTGACATACTCTTGAAGTTGAGATGAGATAACCTTCTATGCCAAAGCCAACTTAGTTCTTTAGAGGCTTTAGCTAGTAAGCATATTGTCTCATCAGAGCTTAGCTGAGCAAGGTTGACAGTGTAGACATTTCCTTATCTTGTTCATGTCAGCTTGATAGAGGATGTCTCCAGATCTTTGACCAAACACTGGTTGTTGAGAAATGTGACTTGATGGCCTTTATCGCAGAGTTGGCTGATGTTGAGAAGATTGTGCTTTAGCCCATCTACATAAGCCACTTTGCTAAAGGATACAGTGCCATTTCCAGTTGAACCATAGCCTTTCGTCTTGCCACAGCTGTTATCTCCAAAGATAACTGTTGGTCCCTCCTTCTCTGTATAGTTTGATATGAGGGCTTTGTTCCCGGTCATATGCCTTGAGCAACCACTGTCAAGATACCATGTTGTAATCATGGTGCTCATTTCCTGCAAACAGTTTCAGCTTTCATGTTGGTACCCAGACTTGCATCTAATATAATTCATGTTTGTGTGTGTGTGTGGATTCTTTCTCCATTTGGACTTGTGTGGGTATTTGTTGGCCTTACCCTTATATTGCATCTTCCTTTTCCATGCAGCCTTGTGGTTCACGTTTTATGCTGAGTAAACCTTCACACCATGATTCCTTCCAGGTTGATCCGTGGAGTCAGTTTTACTTGACTATACGATTCGTCGAGGTTGGACATTGGTGACTGAGTCACTCTTCACCTTTCTGAACCCTAGGACAGCATGTGATCCGTTGTGTCTTGGGACATTACTTGGATCAGAAGAGCAGGGTTGTACTGGTTCATCCTTCTGTGTGGATTTCACAAATACAATGCTTCTATTTAGGTTAGAAGCACTGTTACTGTTAGTGTCCTAAACTTTTTTCACACTTGATTCTGGGGTAGATTCCCCAAACCCTAAACCTATTCTGTCAGAGACACGTCTCTGACTGGAGATCAGGGAGTCCATAGATGAAGAAGACCTATTCCATGTAGAGATAGTCTTTTCTAATTCCTCAATTTTAGAGGTTAGCTTTGACTCTTTTGTATGCTCAGTTCATTAGTCTCTCTCAAGATTTTATTCTCAGCTTCAAACTTAGAGAGAGAGAGTCAGAACTTAGTAGAACTGCTTCCAGCTCTTTCTGAACTTTCTCTTTCTTCTTTTGAAGATCAGAATAAACTTTACATAGAACTCTTAACCATCTCATATTTTGATATAGATCAGTTGACATGCCACGAATGCCAATTCTTAAATCATCAATATCTATATCAGGAGAGTTGAAGTAAAATACCTTGTCTATGACTGCTTTAGCACTTTTCTTGCTAGTACATCTTTGGCCATCAGACATAGGTTGGCTTTTTGAGGTGCTTTATCATCTACAGACTCAGAATTGGTGTCATTGTCTAAGTCACTCCACGAACTTCTTGCTAAAAGTCCTTTGTCTTTCTTCTTATTCTTTTTGTAGCCTTTGAGCTCCTTCTTTAGATTTGACTTTCTTTTCAACTCTTCTCTGATAGGTTTATTGCAGTTGGCAATGAAATGACCAGGCTTCTTGCAGTTGTAGCATAGATCATTGATCTGCTCCTAACTGCTACTATTGTTGAATCTTTTAGATTTGCTGCTTCTCCCTTTGAGCATGAACCTTCTATATCTTTTGGCCAACATTGCAGTTTCATCATCATCATCATCATCCTTAAAGTTAGATTCATTTTTATCATGAGCTTTGGAAATTTCCTCTTTCGCTTTGAGAGAAACTCCTTTATCCTTCTTTATTCCTTCTAATAGAGTTTTTGCTCGTTGAGTCAGCTCTAGTTCGTAGGTAAGAAGGTTTCCGTAGAGTTGTTGAATAGTCATCTTATGTAGGTTCTTTGACTCTCTAATTGTAGTGGTCTTGGCATCCCACCTGCTTGGTAAGGACCTCATGAATTTGATGACTAGATCTTTGTTTGGGTAGATCTTTCCATAAGCTCTGAGAGAGTTGAGCAGTGTAGTGAATCTCTCATAAGTGGAAGTGACATTTTCTCCTGGAACATGTGTAAACATCTCATACTGTTGAGTCAGTAGAGATTGCTTGTTTTCTCTGACTTCTTCAGTTCCTTCATGCATGATGAGAAATGCTTCCTAGACTTCCTTAGCAGTTTTGCAGTTGACTACGTTCTCAAACAGATTGTCTTCTAAGGACTGGAACAAGATGTTCTTATCCTTCTTGTCCAGCTGTACATCTTTCTTCTCGTTGTTAGTCCATTCATATTTAACATTGACCACAACTATGTTTGGTTCTTCTGGAGTTGGTGCAAGCATTGTTGGTATATAGGGCCCATTTAAAACAGTTTCAAATAGATCATTATCTATTGAATCCATGTAAGCTTGTATCCGAACTTTCTAGTTTGCAAATTTGCCTTTGTTGCACATAGGTGGCTTGCTTCGTCCACCTGTCTTGGTCTTGCTTATCAGTTGTGCCATTGGATCTACTTAAGCTTGTATGATTCGTTGAGAGAATCGGCTCTGATACCAATTGTTAGTTCCCAAAGGCACGTTAGTTATCTAGAAGGGGGGTTGAATAGATACTTTAAAATTTTCTTTGTTTAAAATACTTTGTCAGTATTGAATATACTTACAGCAGCGGAATATATGTTTGTTCCCCTTAAAGATAATGTAATGATAGTTAGATAAGCAGTTATAACAAGTATAGCAGTTATAGCAGTTAATGAGAGACAATGAGACAGAAGGGTTTTAAGTGGTTCAGAACACACAAGGCTCCTAGTCCACTCTTCTACCCCACGAGTAGGAAATCCACTAAAGGATATCTCTTACAACTTGAATCACTTAGATTCCTTCAAGGCCAGCAGCCTTGAAACTTCTCTTAGTTCACTTTTGAACTCTTCAAGTCCAGCAGACTTGGTACTTCTCTTAGTTCACTCTTGAACTCTTCAAGTCCTTCTGACTTGGAACTTCACTTGAGTTGATAGTTTTATTTTGGGGTGTGCTACTCAGTTGCAATTAAGCATCAGTTCTGAAGAATTGAGTAGCGAAGCAAGCTTTCCTCTTTCAGGATCGTAGAGTTGATCGTTGAGTGTTGTTGAGCTTTTCTCTTGATATTCTTTCTTTTTGTTGACTTGCTTGCTTAGACAGAATCCTTATCTGATTTCCTTATAAAAGTGTCATTCAAAATGTTTTTCATTTGAATGCTCCCGTTGTAGCTTTAAATACTTCAGAGGTTTTTGTGCAGTTGATGTTGACATCCTGCTTCCCTGCTGCTGAGCCTTCTAGCCCACTGACACAGCAGACTGTAACTTCACCTAACACCTGAAATTTTTCAACGGCTATAAGCCTTTCTTCATTTGTCGCTCTTCCTCCCTTCATCAGAACTAGAAACTTTGATGCTGACTGGAGGAACACTATGATTATGGTCATTGTACCATAATCGTTGTGTGTTGGTTTGCACAGGCTTGACTCAGACTTAATCATAGAGAACAGTATAATTCCTCTTCAGCTCTTTGGAAAACTACGATTCCTTCTTGCTTGTCTTGCAGACTCCACGATTCCGAGAGCACACTGCGTTTCTTGACTTAGCTCGGCAGGAGCTCGGATCTTCTCTATTATTTTCAGTGTGGCTTCCAAGGCAGACTACGATTCTGTGATACTTTCACTTAAGCTCCACGAATCTTGCCTTGACTTCTGCAGACTTGGTTTTCTTGGCCAACTACGATTCTGGACATCTTTATTGAAACTCTATGATTCTGCCTTGTCTTCTGTATGCTACCTTTGACAGACTATTATTCTGTCAAGGCTTTAACTTTTACAACTCAAATAGATCAACCTAACAGTTTTGATCTTTTCTTCTATACATTTATTTACATAAATGATAAACATTAAAGCTCAGATCAACCTAACAATTTTAATCTATTATCTAAGTCCTTGTACATTGATTCTCTTAAGGACTTTAATCTTTAAGCATTTATATTTACTTTCAACATCAAATTTGAATATGCAATTCCTAACAATCTCCCCCTATTTGATGTTGACATAATCAAGGAGATTTGCATTATATCATCAGATTCTAAATGCAGAGTGCTAGAAAGTAAATATGGCTTAGTGTTTCAGTGAGCAACTGGAATTTCTAGAGCATAAGCATGAATTTGTTGACGTTTGAAAAGATATTACAATCTAGCATAGAAACATCAATATATAGTTAAGCTTTGACTTATCTCTATCTTCTTTGCCTCTTATTCCTTGGAGGGTTGGCATGCTCTTCTTCTCCTTGAGGCTTCATATCTCCATGCAATGTCCTCTAGTTCTTCTCGGGTCAGAGTTTCTTGATGATCATGTCTAGTCACAAAGGCATGATCTCCAACTGGCATGTTAAGACAAGTAGAGGATATACCTTGTGAGCCAGAAGCTTGACCTTGACTCCTTTGACTAGGTTCAGCCGTGAGAGGACGCTGCATTTGCTGATCAGATCGTGGAGGCTGATAACTTGGACTTCTATGGTTGCCACCCGACGATTGACTAATTTGAGTTTGCCTTTGCCTTCCCTGCTGAGGAGGTGGTTGAATGTGTGTTTGCCTTTGCCTTCCACCTCTGCTGCCTCTACCTTTGCCTCTTCTATCTCCTTGCTCATTAATTTCCCCCATTATGTCAGCATAAAGGGTTCGAATATCTTCAGATAGGCGTTGGACACCTTGCACTAGTTCATGCATTTGAGAGCGGTTGAGTGCAATGTCACTACAATTTTCCCCGACTAGACCCTCAATTTGACTTTGTTGTAGCTGAAGCCGCTCCATTGCGTTGTTATTCTGATTAATTTGAGTGACACTACCGGCTTAGAATGGTTGTAGAGAGATACGCAGTTCTAAAATCTATTTGGTCATCAGCTCATTTTGAGATTGTTGAGTCTTCTACATGATCTCCATAGCTTCCTTATGCTTCTTTGTGGTAGCGAAGTCAATAGCATCCCTTTTACTAAGTCTTTCATCCATTTCCTTGACAATCTCCTTTAGTTTCGTGGACAGCTCAGTTGCCAAATTTCCTGGTAGTGTCTTGACAGAGTCGATGATGTGGTCGAATCTCAGGTGAAATGCAAGTGAGTGTGCTTTGAGAATTTTGCCAAACTCTGAACCCATTTGGCTTAATGTTTCAGTCAGCTCCTCCTTTGTTGGCATTAGAGACAATTGATCGAGAATTCGTTGTGTCTCAGAAGGAGGAGGGGTAGTCGTAGTGTGTTCATTTCTCCTTGACATGATTGCAAGGGCAAGTGTCATGTCAAAATATTCGTTGTTGGAGGATGAGGGAATATCTGCTTGGGTTAGAGGTGTGGCCATATAGTGTATGGGTGAAGTGTTTGATTCAGGTTCATTGAGCTATTTTGGGGACTCTACGATTGCTGTGTCAGTTTGAGTATTAGGCACAAATCGTAGTTCACCATCTAGAGTGGGTGTCTCATTGGTTGAGCTATCAAGCATCTCCTCTACGATTCTGGTGACTTGCTCGATAACCATTGGATCACTTGCGGTTGGCTCAAAGAGAATAAGTTGATTATTTTGTTCGTTAGTCACAGAGTTTTGGGACTCTGTAACTGGAAATTGATTGAGTGGGTGAAGAACCACTTCCATCCATTTAGGCAATTCATAGAATTCATTGAAGTGCGATGATGGAGAATGGTTGACAATAAAAGAGACGGGAGTGAAATGTACCTCATACTCAGTTTCTGAAGTTGATTCATTTGTAATCAGCTTCTGAGCAAACCTCCTTTCTCTTGGGAATCCATAGGCAAGCACTGAAATTGTTGGATATGCCTTGAATGTCCAGAATATATGATCCCAGGAGTTGAGAATTATGGCTTTATGATATGGGATCATGGGCAAGTAATTGAACAGCTGATTCTAGTTTGCTGTTCTTTCACCATCTTGTCCCACATATAAAATCTCAAGATCATCATCCTCTTCTTCATCACTCTCTGCATCATGAACTTCCACCACATCATTCATCACATCATCATCAGCAATATTTACCACTTCTGCAGCAGCAGACTCTACGAATTCTTCATGAACTGGGGTGACTTCAAGATTTTCTTTTGGTAGCTCCCCCTTATCTTCTGCATTCTTTGGCTCTAGTGCTTCTAACAGCCCCCCCCTCAGCTGTAGCACTTTCTTGAATAAGAGCTTCCAGAGTTTCTTCTTCAGCATTGGCTGAGTTCACTTCAAGTGCTTATGGTACTCTTTCAGCAGCAACACTTGTTTCTTACATCTCTTCTTCTTGCACTTCAACAGAATCAACAATAATTTCATTGGGGACTTTTCATCACAGTTTCTGGCTTAATGTTTTCAGAGTTGGCTAATTCTTCTTCCTCAGCTTCATCAGTGTGAGTACCAGCTTCAGGTATCTCCATATCAGCTTGATTTATAGCCTGATCAGGTGCAGCAGTGTTGTTTGCATCTCTGATGTAAGCTACCATATCTTCAATGATTCTGGTCTCTTCAAGGGTTGGACCAGATGCTTGAGGCTCAGTGGTTTGTTCAGTCTTTTCAGCAGCCCTTCTTCTTTCATCTTCCTTTAAAACTTCTATATTTTCAAGGATGTACTTCTTTATCAGAGTCTTCTTCCTCTTTGGTCTGGTCACATCCTTAGAACCTTCTTCAGCTTCAGCCCTTATAGTCTGTTCAGGCTGAGAGGCTATTGCAGCGTCTCTTTCTATAGTGGTGGCCAGCCTAGACTCTACGATTGGTGAAGACTCCACAATCATAGTCAGTGTAGACTTCCTTGTTCTGTGGCTGCGTTTCTTCTTTTTTTGAGGCTTAGAACTACCTTCAGTCCTGTCCTCACTTATCTCCCTCTTCTTCTTCTTCTCTTTTTGAGTCTCCTCTGGTGTATGAGTTGCCTTAGGAGTGACTCTGTTGGTGATTAGGCTTATAAACTCCATTTCAACATTAGGACCTCCTTGAGGTGCATCAGTGGTTGAGCCTTGAGGCTCCTCAGCCACTTTCATACCTTCATTCACTTTCTTCTTCCCCTTGCTCTTTCTAACAAGAGCTACAGAATTTTCTTGGTTTACCTCTTCATCTTCCTCAACTTCCTTCAAAGCAGATGAGGTTGCAGACATCATCTTTACATTCTCTATAGGATTTCTCTTCCAATTCAGGAACAACTGCTGGGTCATCTTTCTATTAGGAACAATAGAAACACCTTCTTTGTCTTCAATCCTGTCCCCTAGAGTAGCCTCTAGAATGATGCTGATAAACCTTCCATAGGGCATCTTCGCAGTGCTATTGGTCTTCTTGGGGCTTTCCATCCATTTCCCAAACTATTCCATCAGTAGAGCTCCATAGTTGAGTTAACACTGTACCAGATGGCTGTCATGAGCTTTAGTTGCTTCTCATTGACAGAATCGTGGCCACGGCCCTTGTAACGTATGCAATTTCCAACAATATCAGCAAGGAACTCATATTCTTGGGAAAATTCTTTCTTCTTGTATCCACTATTTCTATCAATCTTTGAGTAGCGCAACTTATTCAGACCTTCATGGAAGTCAATTTTCTCCAATGACGGACGACCTTCATTGTTGAAACCTAGGGCTAGGTTAATGCTTTTGGAGTTGAGTCAAATTTGCACGCCCTTGACTTTGGTGAGGATGGAGTCTCCGTCAATGACTCCATTGCAGTAGAATTCTTTCACCAACTTTGTCTAATCAGGGTGCTGGTGCTTAGAGCTTCTTCGAGTCCATCTTTCTTTAGTAGTGAAAGAACTTTGTGAGTTTCTGGGCTAGCATCTTCAAACCCGTCAAAGCACAGTTGGTAACCCCAAACAACTTTGGAAGCAGCCATTGATGTGGATTGACTATCTTGAGACGAACAAATTTGCTTAGCTTTCTGAAACTTAGGGTTTTATTTGAGAGAGAGAGAGATAAGCATTTGGAATTCAAAAAGCAAATTGACAAATGACAGTTTAAAATTAATTTATATCTTCCCTCCATAAGTTTTGCATAGTGGGACACGTGTCGAGTTCTGCAGGACTCCATTATTTTAAATCTTGTGGAATGTTCGATTCTTCCCTTAGCTCCCCCTGAGCTAGTAAGTCCTTGTGGGAAGACTACGAATGCCAAGAACCACTCCACGATTGTGGAGTTCTTTAGCTAGATCTGCTCCATAGCCGATGACTCTACGATTTCTCGAAGAAATCTGAGATAACATCCCTTCCAAGTTAAGGTAGCTCAGGAAAGGCCAACCTCTTAGACGTATACTAAGGGCCAGGTTTGTCCCTGAGGCGCTTATTAGAAGGGTTGCTTGGGCTTGGTAGTACTGTCATCGTACTGAGCTTTCTTTCCTTTTTTGGAACACTCCATGATCGTAGTCTCTTCTTAGTCATCTCTACGATTTTGACTTAGCCTTTATATCTGCATGGTTAGCACCAATCTAGAGCAAAGAATTCATGGTTGCAAATTTAACATTCCTAACTCACTTATCAGTTTATTAAATCTGGATTCATCTAAGTGTTTTGTAAACACATCAGCAAGTTAATTTTCAGTAGGGATGTATTGCAAAGATATTGTTCCATTTTGAACATGATCCCTAATAAAATGATATCTTATCTTTATATGCTTGGTCCTAGAATGCATGACAGGATTATAAGTTATTGCTATGGCACTTGTGTTATCATAGTGTACATGTATAGATTTGAAATCAAACCCATAATCTGCTAGCTGGTTCTTCATCCATAAGATTTAAGCACAGCAGCTGCCTGCAGCAATATATTCAGCTTCAGCTGTTGAAGTTGATACTGAGTTTTGCTTCTTGCTGAACCAAGACACTAGTCTATTTCCTAGCAGTTGACAAGTGTCACTAGTACTCTTTCTATCTATTTTACTTCTCGCAAAGTCAGCATCTGAGTATCCTGTCAGTTCAAAGGAGGACTCCTTTAGATACAATAGACCCAAGTAGGGTGTACCTTTAAGATACCTGAAAATTATTTTTACAGCAGTTAAGTGTGATTCCTTAGTATTAGCTTATAATCTAGAACATATACATGTTGCAAACATTATATCTGGTCTACTGGCAGTTAAATAGAGAAGGGAGCCTATCATACCCTTATATTGAGTAATGTCAATACTTTTACCTTTCTCATCTTTGTCATGCTTAGTTGCTGGAGCAATTGGTGTTTTCATGGGAGAGGCTGATTCCATGCCATACTTCTTAAGTAAGTCTTTGATGTACCTGGATTGGTTAATGAAGATACCTTCATCAGATTGCTTCACTTGCAGTCCAAGGAAGAATTTCAGCTCACCCATCATGCTCATTTCAAACTTGCTCTGCATAAGCTTGGCAAATCTCTTGCAAATATTTTCATCAGTAGAACCAAAGATAATATCATCTACATATATTTGAACTAGTAAAAGTTTATCCTTGTGCTTCCTAAGAATTAGTGTAGTGTCTACTCTACCTCTTGTGAATCCTTTTTCAATAAGAAAGTTAGTTAGTGTTTCATACCATGCTCTAGGTGCTTGTTTAAGTCCATATAAGGCTTTGTCTAATATATAGACATAATTAGAGAGGGCTGGATTGATAAAACCTGGGGGTTGTTCCACATATACTTCTTCTTGAAGTTCACCATTTAGGAATGCACTCTTGACATCCATATGGAAGACCTTAAACTTCATGTGAGCAGCAAATGCAAGGAATATTCTGATTGCTTCAAGTTTGGTAACTGGTGCAAAAGTCTCATCGTAGTCTATTCCTTCTTCTTGAGAATACCCTTTGGCTACCAGTCTTGCTTTGTTCCTGGTAATCACCCCATCTTCATCCATCTTATTTCTGAAAACCCATTTGGTGCCTATGACTGGGTGATTCCTTGGTGTAGGAACTAGTCCCCAGAATTTGCTTCTCTCAAACTGATCAGCTCCTCTTGCATGGCTTCAATCCAACTTGCATCTAACATTGCATCTTCAATCTTCTTGGGTTCTATTTGAGACAGAAACTTCAAATAGAAACACTCATTTTATGTTGTAGATCTTGTTCTGATTCTGGCAGTTGGATCACCAATTATACGGTCTTAAGTGTTATCTCTTGCCCACCTGTTCCCTGTTGGAACATCTGTTCTGGTGGCTTCTTGTCTGAACTCTTCAAGATTGACTTCTGGTTCAGGTTGATCAGAATCGTCGTCTGGTGCAGCTCTCGCTACGATTTCTTCTTCGGACACTATGATTCCTCCTTCAAGAACTACGATCGTGGTGTTGCGCTCGACCACCTCATCCGTGGTGTCTGTATCGTTAATCGTAGTGTCTTGTGGTGCAGACTTGTCTGAGTCTGTTTCATCAAAGATGATATAATTTGAGACTTCAACACTTAATGTCTTCTTGTTGAACACTCTATAAGCTTTGCTATCTGTGGCATATCCAAGGAAGATTCCTTCATCTAACTTGGGTTGGAACTTAGTCAGGTATTGCTTCCCATTGTTGAGAATATAGCATGAACAGCCGAACACATGGAACTAACTGACATTTGGCTTTCCTCCTTTCCACAGCTCGTAGGGATTCTTCTTCAACGTAGAGTGTACAAGAGCTATGTTCTGTGTGTAGCACGCAGTGTTGATGGCTTCTGCCCAAAAGTATTCAGGCAGATGAGCTACTGCTAGTAGAGTTCTTCGTGCTTCTATAAGTGCTCTGTTCTTCCTTTCAGCTACTCCATTTTGCTAAGGAGTTCGTGGTGCTGAGAAGTTGTGGCTGAAGCCATTGTCTGAACAAAACTGATCCATTTCTGAGAAGTCGAACTCTCTACCATGATCACTTCTTATAGCCTTGATAGTCTCTCCTTTTTCATTCATTGCCAGCTTGAACATCTTGATAAGTTGGGAGCTTGTTTCATCTTTAGAAGTAAGAAAGACCACCCATGTGAATCTGCTGAAGTCATCCACTACAACCAATGAGTATCTCTTTCCTCCTAGGCTCACAGTTGGGATTGGCCCGAAGAGATCCATATGTAGTAATTATAGGGCTTTGTCAATTGAGTTGACTGCGTTGCCTTTGAATGAGCTCCTTGTTTGCTTTCTAAGCTGGCAAGCATTGCATGGTCTTTCTTTGATGAAGCTGAACTTAAGTAAACTTGCTACCAGATCTTTGGAGGCCAGCTTTGACATACTCTTGAAGTTGAGATGAGATAACCTTCTATGCCAAAGCCAACTTATTTCTTCAGAGGCTGTAGCTAGAAAGCATATTGTCTCATCAGAGCTTAGCTGAGCAAGGTTGACAGTGTAGACATTTCTTTATCTTATTCCTGTTAGCTTGATAGAGGATATCTCCAAATCTCTGACCAAACATTGGTTGTTGAGAAATGTGACTTGATGGCATTTATCGCAGAGTTGGATGATGTTGAGAACATTGTGCTTTAGCCCATCTACATAAGCTACTTTGCTAAAGGACACAGTACCATTTCCAGCTGACCCATAGCCTTTCGTCTTGCCAGAGCTATTATCTCCAAAGATAACTGTTGGTCCCTCCTTCTTTGTATAGTTTGACAGGAGAGCTTTGTTCCTGGTCGTATGCCTTGAGCAACCACTGTCAATATGACGCCCCCAAATCCACGTCCCTTCGAAACATCTGATTCAGTGCAGTCACGATACTACTATTGCGGAACTATTACATCTTTTAATCATTAGTAAAAGAATACAACTTTGTTTATTACAATTTAGAATATAAATTCTATTTATATCCAAGATCTCGTCTTTACATCATATTCGATGTTACTAAAATGCGGAATAATTTAAACTTTTCAATATCCTTTGAATAAAAATCTTTTTATTGATTCCATAACTTTGATACCAATTACAAATCTTGAATCAACTATATAATATGATTCCTTCTTATCTGAGTTATCGTATAAACATTTACAACTCAACTCGATATCCTCTATGTATTAATTAATATATTCTTACAATACAACAAGTATTAAACAGTGTAAACAACTATCGAGTACATCATCTAGAATCTAAACATGGTCCAGACAATAATCTAAGTAATATTCTTCAATGCGATACTATCTATCTTTATCAATCAAGAAGCACAAAATCTTTACCGTGAATCCTTAACCTGCAAAAGTGGTTATTTGCAAGAGTGAGCTCGACAGCTCAGCAATTCTAACAGTCCTCATGCATTACATAGCATATAACATCATACTCAGTTCATGCATTTATAAACAGTTTATATTTACTACGCTTGTTACTTTTCACATAACAAGTATATCATCAAAGATCAACTTTCAATCTCATTTATATCTCATATACAGTTCATATATAAGTTCACATTATCACAGCATAATATAATTCAACTAACAGTTATTGAATTCATATATCAAATAGGAACTGAAAGACTTGCCTGATTCGTAGTTTAACAACTACGACTTAACTGCTTAAGAATATCTGCACTTCGTGTAATCCTACACAGTTATATTAATCATAGAGATCACACTTATCAGTTATACACTTCCATATATTCTCAATATAATAATAGTATTACATTGTTGTCTAACTTGGTTCTTAGAACCTTCGTCTTACTTTCTTATCGTATTCTTATAATAACTATGTACGTATAAGTATACTTTAACCATACGTACTTACTACCATTCTCTACATACACATGCCCGTCTACCACTAATCTCTTTACATATAGCTAGTGTAATCCATCTTTTGAGTTAATCATTCTCATATATCATTACTAACACATAAGACCATATCAAAGCAAATATACTCTATTAATCGTCGAAATCGGATTCAAGTATTAGCATATGGTTCTACATAGCATGTATACACATTAAAGGATACTTTCATGCTCGTTTAACCTTTTCACGTTCAATTTACATGATATAGGTTCTAATTTAATACCCGTAAAAAACTTAAGTCCATTCAAGGCTATAAAGTCATAAAGTTTAACATGCTCGCTTTTTAAACATATGGGGTATTCATATACTTTGTATTAGGCATACTCATGAATAATTATATCACATTCATGCAACTAACACCGTTTTGTTTTGAAAACATGCTTCGTTTATGCTTCATTTGAATCACAACACCTAATCATGGTATATATACATGTAGGATACATGATCGAGTCTACGAGTACTATCAAACTTGTTTACAAATATCAGAATTCAAATCTTAAGGTAACATGTTAACGTCCACGTTCAAAGCTCGCATTTTCATTAGTGAAGCTCAGTAACAAAACCTAACATGTTCATGCTATATATATATATAGGTTGACATGTTCGATATGCATTTCTAAGTCATCTAAACATGCTCACAAAAATCAGAATGCGTACATGGTATTTACATGTCAAGATCCACCTTCAAAACTTACATTCTCATTGGAAATGTTTACTAACGAGGTCTGGCATGCTCATGTTATACTATGAAACATATGTATGCAAATCAACATGCCTTTCATGCATTTTTAAACCATACTAATGTGTCTTCAAAGTCAGAATATAAACATGACTTATATACGCCAAAATTCGTTTATAAAACCTTAAGTTTATTTTCAAAACTATAACTTCATCGTTCACGTAAGCGATCCGAATATAATATGCACATCCTAGTTTAACAAGTCCATATATATGTATTATTCATACCAGCATGCTTGTCCTAATTCCTTTCAATATCTATCACTTAGCAGACATCAAGCAGGAACAAAATCTGCAGAAACTGGGATCAGGGACCGGCGCAGCTACGCAGCTCCCCAGTTCAAAACTGGCGCAGCTGCGCAGGGCCTTGCCCAACTCAAGTCTGGTACCGGCGCAGCTGCGCCGCTGGCCAGTACAAAACTGGTGCAGCTGCGCAGTTAGCCGGCCAGAAACAGAGCAGACTGCATCGGCAGTACTGTAATCCCATTCATAAATTTCATACGAATTCCTTTCTAAACATGCTACATTATAGAGCTAACATGCATAGCAACTTATATAAGTCTCAACAAGCATTTATCAAACAAATTATCAGTCAATACATGCTTACTTCAGGAATCAAGGATTTATAAATTTCCAGAAAATGAAGAGCATTAATGTAAAGGTTATACCTCTGCAATATGCTTTGCTGCTATATCAAGCCTACAATGCTGCTATACTAACTCACTCTCAATTCACTTACTATCAACTCTATGAAAATCTCAGCAATTCCAATATAGAAGGAAGAGAGCTTGAATTTATAGGACAATTAATACACAGGCAAAGTCATTGTTCTTTAAATTAAACCAACGTGGAATAAGAATTACATGTTGGTTATGAAAGAGTTGGTAGATAGTTGGTGAATGAAATCATGACCACCACTCCCCATTGAATCATTGCTAGCCTAAGTTTGCTGAGTTTGAGGCTATAGAGAGTAGCCATGTGGTGTTCACGTGAAGGAGAAGAAGAGGAGTAACTCTAATATTGGGGCAACCAAATAAATCTCAGCAACTTGGAACATGTAATACAACACTTGGTTTATATATACACATTACATATACATTTAAGTTGTACACATTCATTTCATATAACTTAAGTTATAAATTAATGTGTCACAATGTAGTCTCAATAATACTATCATGTATTAAATTTTAACTAACACATGTAAAATCCATGTACAGTTCATCCCATCGGATATAATTCTTTCGGGTACCATCATAGTGTATTGTCTCTTTTATTATTAAATTTCATTAATTCAATAATTGTTTATAATATATCCATGATATATTTATTTATTGTATACACATTGTCACACCCACATTACATGTATCTCTTACAACTCAATAAACTTTACTATATAGTTTATATTCATAAATAACATAGTCATATTGCACTATATATTTCGCATAACATATAGTTAACTATCATACGTTATACTTTTAATATCGCATGGTTGCACATAGAATTTAATAAATTACTTATCTTATCAATTAATTAATAATAATATTAATTAATCTATTTCTCATTTAATCAATGGAATTATAATTTTCATAACAATTAATTAACATTTATATAGTTAATTATCTTATTATATTTATAACAAATATACTTATTATCATGCTATCACTCGCAATAATAATAATTCAACATATTATTATAATAACAATTAATATAGATTAATTATTTAATTAATAATTCTTTCATCCTTGAATTAATCGATTCATTACCGAATCTATTATCGTGCCACACAAGGCATTTCTCACAAGCTTAATCTCAAGCTTATTATTATTCCCATCACTTACTACTTATAACATGTTCAATATAATTAGAACTATTAAGTCACAAGGTTCACATATATAAATATATCGTGAATGGAAATACGCCAATATTCTATATAACCTTTACGGTAATATAATAACTCAAACCAATAAAATGCTAAACTACTTCAATTAATTATATTTATAATAAGTATAACCTTTACGCTTATAATAATTAATATATACTCTATTAATTATTCCAATAATAATATTCACGATCAAATAATAACTTAAGTTATTTAATATATTACAAATAACTTAGTTTCCTTTCATTAATTAAACTCCCTTGAAAATACATTTAAAATTATGTATTTAGCCATATCATAAAATATTATGTTTTCTCCAAATAAGCACATTCGTTATTAGAAAATAATTTACTTATTGTCTCATGATATTATTCTTAATATAATATCAAATAACTATATGTACGACACATGTACATATATTATATATAGAAAATAGATAATAAGTTTATTTTCTATTAAAATAAATTATTTCCATCAATTTAATTACATATAGCAAATACGCTTTAATATATTTACTATATTAACCAATCACACCTCATACAAAAACATATAAGGTAATATTATTATTCAAAAATTACATTTCCTCTTTTTATTAAAATAATTCAATATTACAAATTATTTTAATACCCTTTATTAGAAATATATAATAATTAGTTCTATTTCTTTTCTATAAATTATTCCCAAAACAATTTCTTCAAATATTCATTTAAAGATATAATGATTTCCATCTCCCTTTAATTACGTATATATATATATATATATATATTTAACGTTATTCGTACATTAGACTTTCTCACATATTACTATTCTAAGTAATATATACAAAAGTACCAACTATAATTACATATTCAACACATATATTAATTCACTCATTTACTTAAGTAAATTAAACCCTATACTATATCACCATAGTTAATTAAGGTTCAATACTCTCATTATATTATTCCATAATATAACTCCCATCTTAAATTAACTAATATTTATTCTTATTAGTTAATTTCTTAACTAACTCATGCTTCACTATCCAAACCTATTCACGGATAGCTTAAGTGTTATTAATAACCTATATTATAAACATACTAGTTATTAATACACATACACAAGCATATGGTGATTATACATTAAGGATATTTAATATCACCAACTTACTATGATAAAATAATTCTATAAATTATTTAATATCTATAGATAATTTTATCCACTCCCTTTATCTCAACTGAAACGTCTCTACGCTAAGTAACAAATATATATTAATAATATATTTATAAAACACATATTACATAGTCCATATTACCCTATGTAATATAATACCACATACCTTATATCACATAAAAATACTCTTATTCGAACCCATCTCACAGTTTAAGAATTTTATTTATTAAATCCTTATTTAATAATATCAAAAAATTCGGGTTCTTACATCCTCTCCCCCTTATAAGGATTCCGTCCTCGGAATCACTGAAACTTCCTCTACTCGGTGCTATTCCGATTATTTCATATTCTCTTGAATAATTTTATTCATTCTCTTTTTCAGAAGTTTTATTACTATAACTTTCTCAATCTCATTCTACCACTTTCTCCATTCTAAGCAACATTCTACTTACTACATTCATCCTTTAGAAGAATAAGAATCTTCCACGATTTTTCAATAATCGGGAAGTAGTATGAATAACTCAGATTCCAATTTATGCTGAGGGGTCACAAGACCGTGAACTTTTCTCCAGGTTTACTAATGCTTCAACACAGTTCTTCACACCGCAAACCAGAGTGTTTATCAATCACAAATACTGAAAACACTCTCCACGCGTACACTAGGTGGCCAACCTATTGTACCACTACGTTGGGCCGCAACGTAGTGTTTTGTAACGACTATATGCGTTACGTTCGGAACCATTGTTCCCGAAAACATGTCCCCTTATAGGGTTGTTCACCTCAGTTTTTCAACGTCAAAATCCGCACCAGAGAAATCTGGTTTGGCATACATACACAAGAATACTTGAATTCTATAATCCCTTTGCAACAGTCGCCTAGCCGAAATCAAATAGCTTAGACTCTCATCAACAATTCGGACATCAATCGAAATAATTTAGCCAACTTAATTGACCTTCTTTATAATTTACAAGAAAACCAAAAAATCTTTTATGACGTCATGATACCATACTAGATTAGTAGTACGTAGAGGATTCCGCCATTTTATGACTTTGTCATATTACAACATACCATAGTGGGCTGACGATCTTTCGATCACAACCAACACTAGGTTCGATTGCATTGATGACTCCATCGTTTACCATTCTACATCATATCAAATGATGCACATGGTCAAAATATATTTTGAAAGATTGTCAAATCATTTTTGTCTTAGCCGAAACAAATAGCGTAGACATACGAATAACGGTGTTGTTTTTAAAACTCATTAGTTCAGTTACCTGACCCAATGTTTTCTCAAGAAAAATGAAGTGCAAACACTAGCACGAAGTCAATAAATATTGAAAATCTAGCGTAGCTAGAGGATTTAGGAAAATCCAATTTCTCCATCGCTTCAATCTCGTACCACCATCAATGCTCACTATTCCAAAACTCTTATATAATACATCTATTCTCAGTATAGTTCACCAACTTACCACACCATGGAAGCTCAGGAACCTACCACAATTATATGGGTTGAGGAACTTATCCAAGTCAGACCAAAGTCGTCCATTCGATGAGGGGTCCCACCAATCGATTATGAGTCACGAACTTGTCATAGGCATGAGTTTTAAGAACTCGCACCTAATCTTAATATTATCTAATTATATCTTAGAAACCTCTATCTATCAAAATAAATATGAGAAAAGAATCACCTTTCCACCATATGCATAATGATACCGCGACACTAACATTCCAACGATTATCAATGTGACGCACTCAGTGCAAGCACAAAACTTCTGCCCATACAAAAGTTTGTACAACTAAGCCATCACATGAGTCCTCAATTAAAATCTAATACTTAACTCTATCTTACTCTATCACTTGCTCATTACGAGCTTTCTACGTTCATCACATACAACTCTTCATGAGTTCATCTCGTACTTTTCATAGTACATTCTCTCATAGCATCAAGCTATACACACTTAGTCGTTACAGACTATCTATCATTTCACAGTTCAATCTGATCACGTCGTGATCATTGCTTTACCTCAGGGTTCTTTCCCTACTATCAACTAAACTCCATGCGAGTTTATTCTCACTATCTTCGTCATATACATCTTATAGACATCGTCTTAACATTTTCATTACCGGAGTTAGGAAACTCCTGATTCTCATTCTCTAGATATTTCAAGATTCTTCTTTGAATCTTCACGTATATATTTTAATCTTTATCTTTTCCTCTCTCAGGTTATAGTCTAAGGTACACTTACCTAAGGTTTATAACCTACAGCTCTGATACCAACATGTGACACCCCAAATCCACGTTCCTTCGAAACCTCTGATTCAGTGCAATCACGATACTACTATTGCGGAACTATTACATCATTTAATCATTAGTAAAAGAATACAACTTTGTTTACTACAATTTAGAATATAAATTCTATTTATATCCAAGATCTCGTCTTTACATCATATTCGATGTTACTAAAATGCGGAATAATTTAAACTTTTCAATATCCTTTGAATAAAAATCTTTTTATTGATTCCATAACTTTGATACCAATTACAAATCTTGAATCAACTATATAATATGATTCCTTCTTATCTGAGTTATCGTATAAACATTTACAACTCAACTCGATATCCTCTATGTATTAATTAATATATTCTTACAATACAACAAGTATTAAACAGTGTAAGCAACTATCGAGTACATCATCTAGAATCTAAACATGGTCCAAACAATAATCTAAGTAATATTCTTCAATGCGATACTATCTATCTTTATCAATCAAGAAGCACGAAATCTTTTCCGTGAATCCTTAACCTGCAAAAGTGGTTATTTGCAAGAGTGAGCTCGACAGCTCAGCAATTCTAACAGTCCTCATGCATCACATAGCATATAACATCATACTCAGTTCATGCATTTATAAACAGTTTATATTTACTACGCATGTTACTTTTCACATAACAAGTATATCATCAAAGATCAACTTTCAATCTCATTTATATCTCATATACAGTTCATATATAAGTTCACATTATCACAGCATAATATAATTCAACTAACAGTTATTGAATTCATATATCAAATAGGAACTGAAAGACTTACCTGATTCGTAGTTTAACAACTACGACTTAACTGCTTAAGAATATCTGCACTTCGTGTAATCCTACACAGTTATATTAATCATATAGATCACACTTATTAGTTATACACTTCCATATATTCTCAATATAATAATTAGTATTACATTGTTGTCTAACTTGGTTCTTAGAACCTTCGTCTTACTTTCTTAACGTATTCTTATAATAACTATGTACGTATAAGTATACTTTAACCATACGTACTTACTACCATTCTCTACATACACATGCCCGTCTACCACTAATCTCTTTACATATAGCTAGTGTAATCCATCTTTTGAGTTAATCATTCTCATATATCATTACTAACACATAAGACCATATCAAAGCAAATATACTCTATTAATCGTCGAAATCGGATTCAAGTATTAGCATATGGTTCTACATAGCATGTATACACATTAAAGGATACTTTCATGCTCGTTTAACCTTTTCACGTTCAATTTACATGATATAGGTTCTAATTTAATACCCGTAAAAAACTTAAGTCCATTCAAGGCTATAAAGTCATAAAGTCTAACATGCTCGCTTTTTAAACATATGGGGTATTCATAAACTTTGTATTAGGCATACTCATGAATAATTATATCACATTCATGCAACTAACACCGTTTTGTTTTGAAAACATGCTTCGTTTATGCTTCATTTGAATCACAACACCTAATCATGGTATATATACATGTAGGATACATGATCGAGTCTACGAGTACTATCAAACTTGTTTACAAATATCAGAATTCAAATCTTAAGGTAACATGTTAACGTCCACGTTCAAAGCTCGCATTTTCATTAGTGAAGCTCAGTAACAAAACCTAACATGTTCATGCTATATATATATAGGTTGACATGTTCGATATGCATTTCTAAGTCATCTAAACATGCTCACAAAAATCAGAATGCGTACATGGTATTTACATGTCAAGATCCACCTTCAAAACTTACATTCTCATTGGAAATGTTTACTAACGAGGTCCGGCATGCTCATGTTATACTATGAAACATATGTATGCAAATCAACATGCCTTTCATGCATTTTTAAACCATACTAATGTGTCTTCAAAGTCAGAATATAAACATGACTTATATACGCCAAAATTCGTTTATAAAACCTTAAGTTTATTTTCAAAACTATAACTTCATCGTTCACGTAAGCGATCCGAATATAATATGCACATCCTAGTTTAACAATTCCATATATATGTATTATTCATACCAGCATGCTTGTCCTAATTCCTTTCAATATCTATCACTTAGCAGACATCAAGCAGGAACAAAATCTGCAGAAACTGGGATCAGGGACCGGCGCAGCTGCGCAGCTCCCCAGTTCAAAACTGGCGCAGCTGCGCAGGGCCTTGCCCTACTCAAGTCTTGTACCGGCGCAGCTGCGCCGCTGGCCAGTACAAAACTGGCGCAGCTGCGCAGTTGGCCGTCCAGAAACAGAGCAGACTGCATCGGCAGTACTGTAATCCCATTCACAAATTTCATACGAATTCATTTCTAGACATGCTACATTATAGAGCTAACATGCATAGCAACTTATATAAGTCTCAACAAGCATTTATCAAACAAATTATCAGTCAATACATGCTTACTTCAGGAATCAAGGATTTATAAATTTCCAGAAAATGAAGAGCATTAATGTAAAGGTTATACCTCTGCAATATGCTTTGCTGCTATATCAAGCCTACAATGCTGCTATACTAACTCACTCTCAATTCACTTACTATCAACTCTATGAAAATCTCAGCAATTCCAATATAGAAGGAAGAGAGCTTGAATTTATAGGACAATTAATACACAGGCAAAGTCATTGTTCTTTAAATTAAACCAACGTGGAATAAGAATTACATGTTGGTTATGAAAGAGTTGGTAGATAGTTGGTGAATGAAATCATGACCACCACTCCCCATTGAATCATTGCTAGCCTAAGTTTGCTGAGTTTGAGGCTATAGAGAGTAGCCATGTGGTGTTCACGTGAAGGAGAAGAAGAGGAGTAACTCTAATATTGGGGCAACCAAATAAATCTCAGCAACTTGGAACATGTAATACAACACTTGGTTTATATATACACATTACATATACATTTAAGTTGTACACATTCATTTCATATAACTTAAGTTATAAATTAATGTGTCACAATGTAGTCTCAATAATACTATCATGTATTAAATTTTAACTAACACATGTAAAATCCATGTACAGTTCATCCCATCGGATATAATTCTTTCGGGTACCATCATAGTGTATTGTCTCTTTTATTATTAAATTTCATTAATTCAATAATTGTTTACAATATATCCATGATATATTTATTTATTGTATACACATTGTCACACCCACATTACATGTATCTCTTACAACTCAATAAACTTTACTATATAGTTTATATTCATAAATAACATAGTCATATTGCACTATATATTTCGCATAACATATAGTTAACTATCATACGTTATACTTTTAATATCGCATGGTTGCACATAGAATTTAATAAATTACTTATCTTATCAATTAATTAATAATAATATTAATTAATCTATTTCTCATTTAATCAATGGAATTATAATTTTCATAACAATTAATTAACATTTATATAGTTAATTATCTTATTATATTTATAACAAATATACTTATTATCATGCTATCACTCGCAATAATAATAATTCAACATATTATTATAATAACAATTAATATAGATTAATTATTTAATTAATAATTCTTTCATCCTTGAATTAATCGATTCATTACCGAATCTATTATCGTGCCACACAAGGCATTTCTCACAAGCTTAATCTCAAGCTTATTATTATTCCCATCACTTACTACTTATAACATGTTCAATATAATTAGAACTATTAAGTCACAAGGTTCACATATATAAATATATCGTGAATGGAAATACGCCAATATTCTATATAACCTTTACGGTAATATAATAACTCAAACCTATAAAATGCTAAACTACTTCAATTAATTATATTATAATAAGTATAACCTTTACGCTTATAATAATTAATATATACTCTATTAATTATTCCAATAATAATATTCACGATCAAATAATAACTTAAGTTATTTAATATATTACAAATAACTTAGTTTCCTTTCATTAATTAAACTCCCTTGAAAATACATTTAAAATTATGTATTTAGCCATATCATAAAATATTATGTTTTCTCCAAATAAGCACATTCGTTATTAGAAAATAATTTACTTATTGTCTCATGATATTATTCTTAATATAATATCAAATAACTATATGTACGACACATGTACATATATTATATATAGAAAATAGATAATAAGTTTATTTTCTATTAAAATAAATTATTTCCATCAATTTAATTACATATAGCAAATACGCTTTAATATATTTACTATATTAACCAATCACACCTCATACAAAAACATATAAGGTAATATTATTATTCAAAAATAGCATTTCCTCCTTTTATTAAAATAATTCAATATTACAAATTATTTTAATACCCTTTATTAGAAATATATAATAATTAGTTCTATTTCTTTTCTATAAATTATTCCCAAAACAATTTCTTCAAATATTCATTTAAAGATATAATGATTTCCATCTCCCTTTAATTACGTATATATATATATTTAACGTTATTCGTACATTAGACTTTCTCACATATTACTATTCTAAGTAATATATACAAAAGTACCAACTATAAATACATATTCAACACACATATTAATTCACTCATTTACTTAAGTAAATTAAACCCTATACTATATCACCATAGTTTATTAAGGTTCAATACTCTCATTATATTATTCCACAATATAACTCCCAACTTAAATTAACTAATATTTATTCTTATTAGTTAATTCCTTAACTAACTCATGCTTCACTATCCAAACCTATTCACGGATAGCTTAAGTGCTATTAATAACCTATATTATAAACATACTAGTTATTAATACACATACACAAGCATATGGCGATTATACATTAAGGATATTTAATATCACCAACTTACTATGATAAAATCATTCTATAAATTATTTAATATCTATAGATAATTTTATCCACTCCCTTTATCTCAACTGAAACGTCTCTACGCTAAGTAACAAATATATATTAATAATATATTTATAAAACACATATTACATAGTCCATATTACCCTATGTAATATAATACCACATACATTATATCACATAAAAATACTCTTATTCGAACCCATCTCACATTTTAAGAATTTTATTTATTAAATCTTTATTTAATAATATCAAAAAATTCGGGTTCTTACAGTCAAGATACCATGTTGTAATCATGGTGCTCATTTTCTGCAAACAGTTTCAGCTTTCATGTTGGTACCCAGACTTGCATGGGTCCTTCAATGTTAGTACCCTTAGGAACCCAAATCTACTTTACTTTGGGCCTCCCATTCATAGTGTTATGAAAGCATAATGCAGCTTTATGACCAAATTTTCCACATGCAAAGCATCTACTATAATTCATGTTTGTGTGTGTGTGTGGATTCTTTCTCCATTTGGACTTGTGTGGGTATTTTTTGGCCTTACCCTTATATTGCATCTTCCTTTTCCATACAACCTTGGGGTTCCCATTTTGTGTTGAGTAAACCTTAACACCACGATTCCTTCCAAGTTGATCCGTGGAGTCAGTTTTACTTGACTCTACGATTCGTCGAGGTTGGACATTGGTGACTGAGTCACTCTTCACCTTTCTGAACCCTAGGCCAACATGTGAACCATTGTGTCTTGGGACATTTCTTGGATCAGAAGAGTATGATTGCACTGGTTCATCCTTCTGTGTGGATTTCACAAATACAATGCTTCTATTTAGGTTAGAAGCATTGTTACTGTTAGTGTCCTTAACTTTTTCCACACTTTGTTCTGGGGTAGATTACCCAAACCCTAAACCTGTTCTGTCAGAGACACGTCTCTGACTGGAGATCAGGGAGTCCATAGATGAAGAAGACCTATTCCATGTAGAGATAGTCTTTTCTAATTCCTCAATCTTAGAGGTTAGCTTTGACTCTCTTTGTATGCTCATTTCATTGGTCTCTCTCAAGATTTTATTTTCAGCTTCAAACTTAGAGAGAGAGTCAGAACTTAGTAGAGCTGCTTCTAGCTCTTTCTTAACTTTCTCTTTCTCCTTTTGAAGATCAGAATAATCTTTAGATAGAACTCTTAACCATCTCATAGTTTGATATAGATCAGTTGACATACCACGACTGTCAGTTCTTAAATCATCAATATCTATATCATGAGAGTTGAAGTCAAAAACCTTGTCTATGACAGCTTTATAACTTTTCTTGCTAAGTGCATCTTTGGCCATCAGATATAGGTTGGCTTTTTGAGGTGCTTCATCATCTGCAGACTCAGTATTGGTGTCATTGTCTGAGTCACTCCACGAACTTGCTGCTACAAGACCTTTGTCTTTCTTTTTATTCTTTTGTATCCTTTAGCTCCTTCTTTGGATTTGACTTTCTTTTCAACTCTTCTCTGATAGGTTTATTGCAGTTGGCAATGAAATGACCAGACTTCTTGTAGTTGTAGCATAGATCATTGATCTGCTCCTGACTGCTGCTATTGTTGAATCTTTTAGGTTTGTTGCTTCTCCCTTTGAGCATGAACCTTCTAAATCTTCTGGCCAACATTGCAGTTTCATCATCATCATCATCATCCTCAAAGTCAAGTTCATCTTTATCATGAGCTTTGGAAATTTCCTCTTTCACTTTGAGAGCAACTCCTTTATCCTTCTTTCTTCTTCTGATAGAGTTTTTGCTCGTTGAGTCAGCTCTAGTTCGTAGGTATAAAGGTTTTCGTAGAGTTGTTGAACAGTCATCTCATGTAGGTTCTTTGACTCTATGATTGTAGTGGTCTTAGCATCCCATCTGCTTGGTAAGGACCTCATAAACTTGATGACTAGATCTTTCTTTGGATAGATCTTGCCATAAGCTCTGAGAGAGTTGAGCAGTGTAGTGAATATCTCATAAGTGGAAGTGAAGTTTTCTTCTGGAACATGTGTAAACATCTCATACTGTTGAGTCAGTAGAGATTGCTTATTTTCTCTGACTTCTTCAGTTCCTTCGTGCATGATGAGCAATGCTTCCCAGACTTCCTTAACAGTTTTGCAGTTGACCACGTTCTCAAACAGATTGTCTTCTAAGGACTGGAACAAGATGTTCGTAGCCTTTTTGTCCAGCTGTACATCTTACTTCTCGTTGTTAGTTAATTAAGATTTAACCTTGACCACAACTCTGTTTGGTTCTTCTGGAGTTGGTGCAAGCCTTGTTGGTATGTAGGGCCCATTTAAAACAGTTTCAAATAGATCATTATCTATTGAATCCATGTAAGCTTGCACCCGAATTTCCAGTTTGCAAATTTGCCTTTGTTGCAAATAGGTGGCTTGCTTCCTCCACCTGTCTTGGTCTCGCTTATCAGTTGTGTCATTGGATCTACTCAAGCTTGTATGCTTAGTTGAGAGAATATGCTCTGATACCAATAGTTAGTTCCCAAAGGCACGTTAGTTATCTAGAAGGGGGGTTGAATAGATATTTTAAAATTTTCTTTGTTTAAAATACTTTGTCAGTATTGAATATACTGACAGCAGCGGAATATATGTTTGTTCCCCTTAAAGTAAATGTAATGATAGTTAGATAAGCAGTTATAACAAGTATAGCAGTTATAGCAGTTAATGAGAGATAATGAGACACAAGGGTTTTAAGTGGTTCAGGGCACACAAGGCTCCTAGTCCACTCTTCTACCCCACGAGTAGGAAGTTCACTAAGGATATCTCTTACAAATTGAATCACTTAGATTCTTTCAAGGATAATAGCCTTGGAACTTCTCTTAGTTCACTTTTGAACTCTTCAAGTCCAGCAGACTTGGCACTTCTCTTAGTTCACTCTTGAACTCTTCAAGCCCTTCTGACTTGGAACTTCACTTGAGTTAATAGTTGTATTCTGGGGTGTGCTACTCAGTTTCAATTAAGCATCAGTTCTGAAGAACTGAGCAGCGAAGCAAGCTTTCCTCTTTCAGGATCGTAGAGTTGATCGTTGAGTGTTCTTGAGCTTTTCTCTTGATATTCTTTCTTTTTGTTGACTTGCTTGCTTAGACTGAATCCTTGTCTGATTTCCTTATAAAATAGTCATTCAAAATGTTTTTCGTTTGAATGCTCCCGTTGCAGCATTAAATGCTTCAGACATTTCTGTATAGTTGATGTTGATATCCTGCTTTCCTGCTGCTGAGCCGTCTGGCCCACTGACACAGCAGACTGTTACTTCACCTAACACCTGAAAAGATGTTTTCAGCAGGCGGTTTAGTCCTTTCCTTAGCTTCTTCAATACGCTTCTTCAATTTGGACTAAGTATGAATATATAATCATTGGGACCTTTAATTTGTCAACGGCTATAAGTCTTTCTTCATTTGTTGCTCTTCCTCCCTTCATCAGAACTACGAACTTTGATGCTAATTGGAGGAAAACTACGATTATGGTCATTGTACCATAATCATTGTGTGTTTGCTTGCACAGGCTTGACTCAGACTTAATCGTAGAGAACACTACGATTCCTCTTAAGCTCTTTGGAAAACTACGATTCTTGCTTGCTTGTCTTGTAGACTCCACGATTCCGAGAGCACATTGTGTTTCTTGACTTAGCTCGATAGGAGCTCGAATCTTCTCCATGATTCTCAGTGTGGCTTCCAAGGCAGACTACGATTCTGTGATACTTTCACTTAAGCTCCACAAATCTTGCCTTGGCTTCTACAGACTTGATTTTCTTAGCAGACTACAATTCTGGACATCTTTATTGAAACTCCATGATTCTGCCTTGTCTTCTGTATGCTACCTTTGACTGACTACGATTCTGTCAAGGCTTTAACTTTTATAACTCAATTAGATCAACCTAATAGTTTTGATCTTTTCTTCTATACATTTATTTACATAAATGATAAACATTAAAGCTCATATCAATCTAACAATTTTGATCTATCATCTAAGTCCTTGTACATTGATTCTTTTAAGAACTTTACACTTTAAGCATTTATTTTTACTTTCAACATCAAATTTGAATATGTAATTCCCAACATACTTATCAAATACCCCCAAACTTGAACCATTATTTGTCCTCAAGCAAACAAACACAATGCAAACTACTTAACAGAATGAATACAACCTAACAAAATTTAGCCAAAATCTCAGTAAGTCAACACAGGTTGTAATAATTCTTACGAAGAAACACTTTAAGCTCACAATCCATCTTCACTTATGATCAGTCATAGACTCTCACCTCCTCAAATCACATACATGACCTTAAAACTCTCTCGTGCGTGTGTGTCCAATTATATATCAGTAATTCAAAGTTGTTCATAAGATTATTCCCAACAAACAACCTACTCAAACACAGATATCTTCACAATCATGGCATCCACATAAGTATATCGGAAACCAGGCTTTAATAAGAAATAATAGAATAAACATCAAAGCTCATGCTTCGTGGGTACGTTTTAATGCTCCATCCCACCAATTATTTCATATTTCTGATTCGTGCAATGTTCAACCCCCTTAGGCTATTCAATGTCACCCATGTAATGGACTTTAGGCCAACGACTCCCAAACCCGAAGGCTTTAGGGCGCTAGGTGTTAAGACATCCCCTAGGATTTACTTTTCTGAGTAACAAAGGCCACGAGGTCAAACTAAATCAGTTTTTATTTCATAATTTTTTTCTTTTCTTCTTTTTTTTTCTTGCTATATATATTTTTTTCTTTTCTGAGTCTTAACTCCCCCAAACTTATGTTTCAGCCAATTCCTTATCTTTCATCTGTGATCAAGTAAATGTCCGTGTTCCTAATATATATGAATTCCTAATCACTACTAAAAAGTTATTGGTGTGCTTGAAAGTTGAGAGAAAACTATAATCATGCAATGACGTTACTATGTTCAAAACTAATCAGATCATGAGCTCAATTTCATACAATATTCAGTGCAACTTCCAAATCATCAAACATGTATTTCATTACCTTGAAGGACTGCTCAATCTCTATGCATGTATCTACTGACAAAATCCTACATGAATGCCATATTTTTTATATATATTTTTTATAGGATGCATATGAACATAATCTACTCTAAATGCAACCTAATCTACATGCTAAAACACATAAAATTTTAAAATTACTCCGCCCACACTTAAATCAAGGAATGTCCTCATTACTTGGCATATAACAAATTGAGAAAAGAGGACTTCCCTGAGCGACGAGTTAAAACTCGTCAGAATCGTCATCATCTTGTGGAGGGTAAGTAGGCAAAACTGGAGGAGTGGGCATCTGGACTAGATCATGCAGAGAGAAACGAGAGAAGGCGTCGGCTAATGCAGTGAATGCCCTCACGTTGTACGTATGCATAGAAGCTTGACGTTGGGCAAGTCGCATACTCATTTCCAGACAGCGTCTCTGGAAAGTGGATGGTGACTCTGGGGGCGATGCTTCTGCATCCTCATCAGACATCCGCTCATCCGATTGAGGTGGTGTGGAAGTCGGTATTATGATAAACCCCTCTCCTCGCAGATGTGATTGGGCCCCTGTTCATGGTCTGTAAGACTCTATTGTCGGATGGTCAATGATGGCCATAGGCTGGACGATTGGCTCAGAAGGGTGCCATTGAACTCCCACTTTTCTGCAAAGGTCAGTGATGAGGAAACCATGCAGTAACCCACCTATGGTTCCTCCCCTCAATGATCGTGCAATGGACTCCTGAATGCACCGTCCGATGTCTACGTTCAGAATCTCGTCCTCATTATTTGACCCTTCCTCATGAGTTACAATACAAAAAAAATGTCGGGCCTTTTCTTTAGTGACGTCATTCTAATGATGTGTTGGCATGAGTCGGTCATATATGAAGGTATACTAGGCCTTGTCGTATCTGCTCAAGGTGGAGTGTGGAAAAGATATTTTTTCATCGATGCCCATTCTAGTGACCCACTGAGTGCCTAGCTTGCAGAGCCGCTCAATGATCTCATCGAGATTGGGAAGAGATCCTCGTAGCGGTCTATCTGTGGTGTCTCCAGCTCAAAATAATCATTGATCGCCTCTGCGTCAAAGGTTACCGGCGTTCCCCGAACCAAAACCACGTGATCAACGTGCTCTATAGCATTGGCGTAGAATTCTTTCATGATGTTGATCACTGCTGGCAGAGGTTCTGCGACCAGTTATAACCACCCACGCTCCATTATCATCTGTGCCATGGCGCCGTCGAGGTTCGCATCTAGCTTTAGGCCCCTTTCTAGCACCAAAGTCTTTTTGTCGATGACTTTGGCGTAGCGTGTCGCCGTACCCTTGCTCACAAATCGGGTGGTGTCATATTGGGGAGGAGCCCTTGAAGATGAAGTCCTCGGCCTTTTGGATGCCATAGGAAAGGTTGCTCGATGAATTGGATATTAAAAGGTGAAGATAGCCTTGAAAAAACCTGTTGAAGCAATTTGTCGAACACTTGGTGGGAGACAAAGTCTCTCCCCCAAACTTAGTACAATTTATATAGAAAAATATCCCAAATATAAGAATTAAATCCAGCTCTGGGTCGTCAGTAACCCAAGGATTTCCAAAACAATTGATTAAGCAATATAATGAACTTGGGAAAACATTAGGCAATATAACCCAATTTACTTGTGAAATTTTACCTTTGAATTGTTTCTTTGATTGGATTTGTGTGTGAATTCAAGTTCCTTTTCACTCCCTTGCTTCCAATCTATATTGATGAAGTCTTTTAGTTGCAGAGAAAATTCTGGAGTTGGTGGTGATGGACGAATGTGATGATGATAGTGTGTGGTGGATTGGGTTTATATGTAGAGAGAAAGTAGAAGGAAGATTGGATTTGGGAAAGAGGGTTTTGTACTTGGGTTTGGTTTAGTAGAGTTGTGTAAGGGTAGGAGTAGAAGATATGGCTTCTAGATGGTATAAGATTAGAGGAATTAGAATTAGATTAGGAGTTGGCACATAAAATAAGGCTTTAAAAACCTTTTTAAAGTTGGAAACCGCCGACCAGCGCGCCCCACGCCCAGTCATACCTCCTTGCTGTGCGGCCCCCGCTGGGTGGCTTTGATCGAGTCAAATCCCTGCATGACTAGTGCGCCTCGCGCTTGCAGCGCGCCTCACACCCAAAGCCGTGCACCCCGCGTCGGTCTGGGTTGGAATGGCCTGATTTTGCTGGTGGTGTAGCGCGCCGAATTCTGGTGCGTATTCTGGACTTGGATCCCAGTATTGTTCTTGATAATCATAATTCCATGAAGAATCCGGGTGATTCCCCCAATCTTGATGATAATTGGGATAATCATCATGGTTGAAGTGATCACCCCCATACTGCACAGGTCCACAACTAACGGTGCACTGATGACACGGATGGTTGCCAGCACAATATCCATAAGTAACTGTTATCTCTCGACTTCGTTGGGCTGCAACAACGTCCAACTTCCTCGATAGTATTTCAAGCTGTGCTGATAATATAGCAATTAGGTTGAGTCCATCATTCCCTGTTTCCCTTAGTTGATCCAACCTCGTGTATAGAAAAAAATTTTGGTTCTGCGACTAGGCACAGCTGCGCCGCGCCCCAGTTCATTCTTGGCGTAGCTGCGCCATTCTGCTGATTTGTTCTATTCCGAAAGGCAGCGCAGTTGCGTAGCGCCCTAGTTCATTCTGGGCGCAGCTGCGCAGTTCTGCAGATTTGTTCTATTCAGAAAGGCAGCGCCCCTGCGCCGCGCCCCAGTTCAATCTGAGTGCAGCTGCGCCAGCCCCTGGACAGAAACTAAAATTTTAATTTTTCATTCAATTGAAATAAATGGTTTATTTAATTGATAAAAGTTTAAAATAAAGGAGTTTAGTTTATTTGAAATATGATTTCAGATTACTATAAAAATTAAAGGAGTTTAATTTGGATTTGGTTTTTGATTAAAATAAAAGAGTTTATTTTGTTTCAAAACTAAATATTAGTAAAACTTTTGCCCATTAATTGATATTGATACATATATGGAATGAATTTATTATTCATGAGATGAATGTGTTTATTGATGCATATGTATGAAAATAAATGGGATTAATTATGGACTATTGACCAATGTGATTGGAATATTATTTTAATTTAATGCTTGAATGAATGGGTTTTATTAAATGGGGTTTGCGTACCTCGTCTTCTCTAATTTTTCCTTGATGTAAAATTCTATATTCCTCTTATATACTTCCCCTTAACTGCTGATCAAGGTTTTTATTTAAATTAAATAGTTTATGTAATAGGACTAGTTAGAATTATCTTGAAGAATTGGAGAACAAGGAGCAAGGAGCGCTAGAAGACCCATTTGTATGAAGCTCGGGTTTAAATGTAATAATTATGTTTAAATTTAATTCTTGCACTTCTAGGTTTGCCATTTTGGTTCATTTGATGTCTCTAGTAAACCAAACTAGAATAAAAGTCCATAATCAATCTGAGTAGAATATAGTATTCTATATGTGCATGCTAGTATTATATATGGTTGGAATTGCATATTCAAATTTGATGTTACAAGTAAATAAATATGCATGTGTTATTTAAGTTGTAAAGTTCTTATTAGAACTTATGCACAAGGACTTTGATTGAAGATCTGTGATAACTCGGAAAATTGGATTGTCCAAAAATTAGGTTTAAAAAATTAAATAATTAATAAAAAGAAATTTTTATTGATTATATTATGTGTTATGTGTTTATTAATCATTCTATGACATAGGATGACTAGAAATGGGGAGGATTCTAGCTATGAGCTAGAATGAACAAGTATAAATTTTCCAGACGAAAATAAAAAAATTTCGGGAATAAAAATATTTTTTAGAAAAAGACGAAATAGATACTATTTGGGTTAGGGTTTGAGGTTAGGGTTTGAACCTTAAGCCTTTTCGGGAGATTGGAATGTCAGAATGACATCTTGTCAAAAGATGAGACGGTAATATACTGTGAAAAGTTAAGTTAGCCGTGAAAAGTTTTCTCGGAAGGAAATCACGAAAAATCACTATTTATCCATTTCTGCTGGGGAATTAATATTAAAATTCAGAGAAACGCATAATGATATGATTTTAAGATGAGATGAAATATGTAATAATATTTCATTTATGGCTTGCGAAGTTTTCATTTGCGGACTTAAAACCCTAAGGGTTAGGGAAAGTGAAATTAAAGAAGAAAATGGTTATGGGTAATAAAAAATGATTATTATACATAATGAATACGAGTATAATACGAGGGGGATACAAGAATTAATACGACGTATAATATGAATTTTATATAAAATAAATAGATTTAACTTGAATTAAATTAAGAAATAAACCCATGGGTCGAACCGCCGGGTAAACGGGTGGGTAAAACCTATGGGGCAACCCATGAGGCAACTGTTGGTCGTTTTACCGATCAATATATGCGTGCAAGTATACATGGTCAACAAGTAATAAATAGTAAGTAAAGTATCGTTCTCACGGAGAATTAGCTAATAAATCTCACCAAGTACTAACCCATAACCATTTCAGTCTTATCTAAACGAATGATTTAGTGTTTTGAATAAAACTATGTAATTAAACTAAAACTAATTAACCCTAGAATAAACTAGATAATGAAGATATCAGATCCCAATTTTCCCTATTGAGTCATCTACATCAACACACTTCCTGTTAAGCTAAATCAATTATCACAGATTGTTAGTCGAGAATACGAAAGTGAGACAAGGCCATCTTTCACTGTAGCTAATCCATATCACATATAATCCACAATTGATGAATACATATAAACACCCACATTACCTAAACCACTATATGTCTATGTGATTTACAAATAATTAGGGTTTAAGCCCAAGTTCTCAATTGACTACAAGTGGTGCTTCGATATATGTCTATCCTAAGCACGAATCATACATTCCAACGCCATGTAGAACATACAAACACAAGCTATTATGATCAGATCTAAACTCATACTTCGTCTTCCAAGTTCATATGAATTATCAAGGTAATTGATATATAGGCAATTAAGCAATTGAAGCATGAATCATAATAGATAATCTCATAACAATCATTAAGACCAACATGAAAGTATATCAAAGTAAACTACTCAATAGGTTCGATTACAATCTCAAAATAGAGTTTAAGTCATGATTGAATCAAATCTACCATCCACAAGTTGAATAAACATCATAAGATTACAAATATGAATCCAAGAGAAAATAAAGATAGAAAGTGCAAATATGATTTCTCAAGCTCCAAGATTGAATCTTTTATGTTATCTAATTACTTCAACCTTCAGATCTAATCAACTCTAGAATCTAGCTACTTAAATCTACTCTAATCTAATATCGAAATTAAAGAGAAGAAAAGAGAGAACAATATTAAGCTAAGTGATCTCCTAGGAGAGATATATGAATAATAACAAAATAGGTCTAATATATCGTTCCAAGTCTGTTTGCCTCCTTCCCCAAGAAATACTCTAAT